>OX451737.1:312614514-313214514 GCA_948472305.1 Vicia faba
AAGGAGGGTAAGAAAATAAATTATTTACATATTTATGCTAGTAAAATAAAAAATAAATGTCAAATAAATATGAAAAAATATAAAATAATTTTTTGGCATTTTTTATATTTGGACAAAAAATAATAAAGTCAGAAGAAAAAAATAAAAACATCAAAATGACAAATATTCAAATAAATGGGCCAGGGGGTGTAAACTGAATAATGGGGTGTTAGAAGTAAAAACAACCAGGCCCAGCCCAGTCAGACTTCATCTTCCTCCTTTGTTCACCAAAACACGTGTTTTGTACATCAATGGCTATCTCCTGATTCTTGATTTTTTGACAAAACTCATAACATGAAACTTGTAGAGCATTAAACAACGAACTCAACCATATAAAAAACTTAAACTAACTCTCAAAGACCATAGAGAATTTCTCTGGCCCTAATTCTTAACCTAGTTTTTTCAGAAAGTTCATGAATAAAATTCTCCTAGCACGATTAATATAAATGAAAACTAAGCATATGTATGGCTTCAGGGCTATGAATAAAACATCTTTCATTCACAAACCTAAGTCTAACTATTCCTAAATAGAGAGGTAGAAGTTCATGAAATAACTGTTTCAGTTGACTTCGAGCTGAGCAATGTAGCAACTTTCAAGGATGTTTGAACTTCTTTTGAGCTTGCCTGAGGTCAAATGAAGCTTTCCCAATGCTTACTTTGTTTTGAAATAGCTTGAATCGTGCCACAAAACTCAACCTGCAAAGCTTTGAAACAAAAATGGCAATGTGTGTTAAGGGTGTTACAGCTAGGAATGGATGATCTGGATAGCTTAGGTATGTTGGTTGGAAGGTGTTTGAAGTATCTTTGGGCAAAACGCACGATGGAATATGGAGATGGAGATGGTTCTGCAGGGCTTGCCCTGTTTTGCAGAAAAACAATGATTTTGCGTACAAGGAGGTTTGAGAGGCAAAGGGGTCGTGTTTCTGGCTTGTTGGGAGGTATCCAACTTGTTTACAATGTTTGTGTAAGTTGGTTTTAACAGATGTGAGAGATGGCTTGTGATTTCCAACTTTTCTTCTTTTTCAAGCAAGAGTGTGTATCCCCTCAATGCAAGCCTGTACAAGCCCTATATCATGCTGCATCTTTTGCTCTTGGTTCTTGGAATTGGTAGACTTGATCTTGCCTCATAGATATGGCCCCATGCCTCAAGGATATTCTTTTGACATAAAGTGCAACTTTACAAAAATGGCATTATACCTTTTACCCTTTAGGGCTTAATTTTGTATGCAATGTCCAAATGACCAAGATAATACCTTGGCTCAATGGTTATGCATTAAATTATGGAGTACAAACTGGTTTTGAGGCCTGCAAGCTATTACCAAACATGCTGATTTGAAAATGCAAGTTTGTATGAACATGTATTGTCCATGGATCAAAGTGAGTTTTTGCCAACTTCAAGCATTCGATTCTCTCTAACCACAAGGGTGTTTGAGGAGTTCTTGGACAATTTGGAAAGCTTGCAACATGTACTATAATCCATCTTTGAAATGAAACTTGAAACTCCAAGTGTAACTATGTGAAAAATGGCCAAGAAGATGGGTCAAAATCCTGCCTAAACTAGGGCAAAATTTCTCTAAGTTAAAACCTTTAGGTACCCTTGTTCCAAAAATCATAACTTGATATAAAAGCTTCTTTTGAGAAAACTTTGTGAATCAAAGTTGTATACTTTGTGACGGACTACAACTTTCATGTTTCAAGTTTTGTTTGAATCCATTTTCATCTTGGTGAAAAAATGGGACAAAGTTAGGAAAAAATAAGAAAATTTCAAAACTTGGAAAATTTCTAAGTTATGAAAATTTTCCATTTTAAACCCTAATTTGCATTTTTGGGTTTCTTGATGAACAAGTTTCATAATTTGACATGTCTTGATGAAAAATAACTCTTGGCACTTGATTTTGACCAAAAAGTCAAAGTTTGACTTTTCAGTGTACAGTCAAATTTTGATCAGTTTACTGAAAAATTCATCTGTCAATCCTATGCATTTGAGATCTTTTGAACTTGTTGAATGGGTCAAGACAATGTCATTGAGTCCTTGAGTCCATGTGTGAGCTTAATTTGCCATTGGCTAGGTCAAACAGTCAAAAATTGTCTTTGTGCAGTCAAAACCCTAAAAATGACCATTTTGCCCTTTTGGTGATCTGACCAAATTTCTTGTGGAATTGTGATCCAAACTTGATAAAATGGTTCATATGAGTTCATAATGTTGATGTGGGTCAAATTTCATGAGGTTTGACTGTCAATTGGCCACAGTTGACTTTTCCCCAATACAGCTGATTTCTAGGTCAACTGTCCAATTGACTGGGCAAAAAATTGAATCAAGGCTTGAGACTTGGTATGGACAAACTTGTGAGTCCAACATGAAGTATGAAAGTCACTTTGGGCATTGTAGGTGATAACACGAAATTGTATCGTTTATTTTCCATGAAATTTACCCGTTCTGTATTATTTTGACCCGATTAATCCCTGAATATTTCGAGTTTGTCATTACTTTTTGCAGGTATTCATAACTCAGCTCAAAACAGAAGAAAACATGAAACAATGCAAGAAAGCATCAAAAGAACAGAAGAAAAGATAAATCTGTCAAAGAATTGCATTTTTGTAGTTGTGACGGTCGTAATAGAGCTGCCACGACCGTAAGTCATCTTGAAGCGTGTTACGACCGTAACACAGTGGCCACGACCGTAACACGGGGAAAGACCAAAGCTGCTCGTAACGCTCATGTAACAAACGTAATGCGTATATCAGTTTACTTGGAAAATGCAGAACATGGCAAAGCAAACAAAAGGAGTTTCCAAACTCCTTATTTCTCTCCAGTCAAACTCCACGTTCACCACTTCTTCCTCAACTACTCACGTTCCTACATTTTTGGAGATTTTCAAGGAAACTTAGTTACAAGTTTTCAAGCCAACTGCCAGATTTATTCTTCTATAAATACCTCAACATTCAACGTTAAAAGTACAGAGTTTATTACAGCTTACTTGTGCGGAAGCTCTGCCAAAATCAAAACCAATATTACTTCAGTTATTATTTTCCAGCATTTGTTTATTTCAGTTCTTTTAATTCCACTGTCCAAATAATAATTTCCAACATCAGGGAATTATTATTATAGTTTAGGATTTATCATTCAAGCCTCAGAATTTGCCATATTCCCGATACCAAGTCCGAGTTTTCGATTTGTGGAAGAAGGATTGAAGTATTGGCTTTATTTTCAGGTTTCTATTTTGCAATTGTATTACATACCCTTTAATTAATTAATTAATGCATGTTTAATTTATTATTTATAATGTCCAATTTATGTTTGTTTGTTTTTATTTCCAGTATGTTCATTATAATTTCTATGGCTAGCTAAACCTTTAGTGTTGGTATGGGATAGCAAGAGACATTAAGTATCTGATCAAACTTAGGCTAAAACTTTAATCAACTTAACTCTGGTTATAACTTTTTATGCTTAATAATAAAACCTTTGTTACGAAAGTAAGAAGAGTAAATAGGTTAGATCGAGACCACGAAAGTGTGAGGTTTTTAACCGGATAGCTAAAGTTAGGCATTTGATTTAAATACAGTGAAAGCGCTTTAAACCAAATTAGAATTAATTAAGTTTCCAAAAAATACTTCTAAACACTTATAGGCTAGCGAAAGCAGGTATAGGGCTTTAGACGTATAATCCGAGATAAGACCATGAAAGTGTGAGTTGAGGGGTTTTAAACTGATTAATTCTACAGATAAACCAAGTTAACCATCCTTATATGCCTAGGTCCGATTAGATCCTTTAGGTCGACTCTATTGCATACCGACCATTTCATTTTATAATTACTTTAAAATCAATTAATTTACCTTCCTTAATTTTCCCAAAACCAACGTGACAATTTCCGCCTTAGCTAAACCAACCTGTTTTACAACACTAGAGTGATTACAAAGTCCCTGTGGATTCAACAATCTTTTATTACTACCGCGATAGGCTGTGCGCTTGCAGTTAAGATACCGTCAGACATTAAGTCGATCGCAGACACATCAAGTTTTTGGCGCCGTTGTCGGGGACTTTAGTTTAGTCACTAGTGTAATCTGAAAACAACGCTGTCTAGACTAAGGCAACTTTTTATATTTCCCTCTGTTGTATGCCAAACACTCGTTCTCAAAATGAGCCTTTGCATTTACAAATTAACGATATCGAGCGTTACTTAAGATTAAGACGCCGAATTCAAGAATACCGATCTCTCAACAATCTTCCTCCAACTAAAATTCCTGATATCCCGTTATCAGAATCTATCGAAGAATCAACAATGGCTGACGTACCAAATCCGCCTCGCGCTCTTAAGGACTACGCAGTTCCTTCGCAAGCGGAGCCTCACAACAGCATTGCCGCCTCTGCTATCGCTCGAAACGATTTCGAGCTAAAACATTCGCTTCTATCCGCCGTTCAGCAGAACCAATTTTCTGGATCTCCTACTGACGACCCTAACCTACATCTGTCAGTGTTTGTGCAGTACGCAGACACTGTAAAAGCGAATGGTGTAAACCCTGAGGCGATACGATTGCGCCTATTTCCTTTTTCTTTAAGAGACAGAGCCCGAGCCTGGCTCCAATACCTTCCTTCAAATTCAATCACCACATGGGATGAATTGAAAAAGGTCTTCTTGGCTAGATATTTCCCACCAAGCAAAACTGCTATGCTTAGAGCTAACATCAACGGTTTTAGACAAAAAGATAACGAATCACTTTTCGAAGCATGGGAACGTTACAAGGATATGATTAGACTCTGTCCTCATCATGGTTTAGAAGAATGGCTAATCATTCATACGTTTTATAACGGTCTGTTGTATAACACAAGAATGACTATAGACGCCGCTGTTGGTGGCGCACTGATGGATAAACCATATGCCGAAGCAAATCAACTTATCGAAAGTATGGCCCAGAACCACTATCAATGGGGAAGCGAAAGAGCTAATGTGGAAAAATCCCAAACCAAAGGTGGAATGTCTGAAGTGAATATCCTGGACCAAGTCAATGCTAAAGTGGAAGCTCTTACCCAAAAGCTAGAAAACCTTACCACTGCTCCTGCAGCTACCGTGGCTGCAGTTGTCCAAACTTGCGATCTATGTGGTCTTCAATCACATCTTGCTCCAGAATGCCCACTTCTAACAGGAGTTCCAGCTGAACAAGCAAACTATGTACAAGGGAACCCTTATAGCAATACCTATAACCCTGGATGGAAAAATCATCCGAACTTTTCATACAAAAGTAACAACGCGTTATACGCGCCTGTACAAGCTCCTGCTACACCACCCGGTTATCCAAAAGCTATCCCAAATCATCCTGGTAATGGACCTAATGCTCCTAGGAAATCTAACCTAGAAATCATGATTGAACACTTCGTTGCTTCCCAAGCACAGACTAATAAAGACGTTATGAATCAAAATTTATATACTAATGAGCAGATAAAACAATTAGCTAGCAAGGTTGATGCTTTAGCCACCCATAACAAGATGCTTGAGACGCAAATCTCACAAGTAGCTCAACAACAAGCATCTACTGCGGCACCAGCTGGAATTTTTCCTGGTCAACCACAGCCCAACCCGAAAGGACATGCTAATGATGTGATACTGAGAAGTGGAAAAGAACTCGACGGACCTGTTGACCTGAGACTAGAAAATCCAGCCATGTACCAAAAGCAGAGCGAGCCGCCTGAACAAGCCAATGAACCTAGAGAAAAAGAAAAGGAAAGTGAAACGCAAGAGGCAGTGGAGCAAGGGAAGCCTTATGTACCTCCACCACCTTATAAACCACCAATCCCGTATCCTCAGAGACTTACAAATTCCAAAACGATGGGCCAGTTCAAGAAATTCGTTGAACTTCTGAAACAACTCAATATAACAATACCTTTTACAGAAGCCATCACTCAGATTCCCTCGTACGCTAAATTTCTTAAAGAAATTCTATCCAACAAGAAGAAGATAAAGGATAACGAAACAGTTACACTCACTGCCGAGTGTAGCGCGATCATTCAAAACAATATGCCTCATACGCTAAAAGACCCAGGTAGTTTCTCTATACCTTGTAATATTGGAAAATTTGTCATAGACAAAGCTCTATGTGACTTAGGAGCAAGCATTAGTGTCATGCCCTTATCTATTTGCAAAAATCTAGAGATGGGAGAACTCAGACCCACAAAAAAGTCCGTCCAATTAGCCGACCGATCGGTTAAATACCCTGTAGGTATACTGGAAAACGTTCCAGTTAGAATAGGTCAATTTTATATCCCTACCGATTTCATCATCATGGACATAACCGAGGACTCAGTTACCCCTATCATATTAGGAAGACCATTCCTAGCCACAGGTGGAGCTATAATTGATGTCAAGAAGGGCAGATTAACATTCGAAGTCGGAGAGGAAAAAGTGGAATTCATCCTCACTCAATTTCTACAAGCACCCGCCATGAATGACACATGTTATTTACTCGATATTATAGACGAGTGCGTGAGAGAGATGGAAGTTGAACAAACCACATATTCTGAAATAATGAAAATTGAAACCCCTATGATATTCGAAGACGACAATTGGCGAGAACCATATAAAGATGACAGTCTAAGCGAAAGTCTAGCACTTACACCCGATCATATGCCATGTTCCAAGAAACCAAAACTAGAATTGAAAGTTCTACCTAAAAATCTACGATACGAATTCCTTGATACTGAACAAACTCGACCTGTAATAGTGAATTCCAGTTTAGGAACGCTCGAAACTCAAAAACTTTTAGAAGTTCTAAGGAAATACCCTATTGCGTTAGGTTACAACATATCAGACTTAAAAGGAATTTGTCCTTCAATTTGTATGCACCGTATTCTATTAGAAGAGGATTGCAAAACCTCTCGAGAACCTCAAAGAAGAATCAATCCGATTCTAAGCACTGTAGTCAGAGATGAAATCAAAAAGCTAATGGAAGCTGGAATTATATACCCGATCTCCGACAGTAAATGGGTTAGCCCAGTGCATGTCGTACCTAAGAAAGGAGGTTCCACTGTCGTGAAAAACGCACAAGGCGAATCAATAACACAAAGAGTAGTTAGTGGACACAAAGTGTGCATTGATTATCGAAAACTGAACAAAGCTACTCGGAAAGACCATTTTCCTTTACCCTTTATTGATCAAATGTTAGAACGATTAGCCAAACACTCCTACTTCTGCTATTTAGACGGTTATTCCGGATTTTTCCAAATTCCGATTCACCCTGATGATCAAGAGAAGACTACATTCACGTGTCCCTATGGAACGTTCGTGTACAGACGAATGCCATTTAGATTATGTAATGCTCCCGCAACTTTCCAACGATGTATGATGGCCATCTTCGCAGATTTCATTGACGACATCATGGAAGTGTTTATGGAAGACTTCTCTGTGTGTGGACAAAGCTATGAAGGATGTCTAGCTAATTTAGAAAGTATTTTAGAACGATGTGTAAAAGTAAACCTTGTGCTCAACTGGGAAAAATGTCATTTCATGGTCAGAGAAGGAATCGTACTTGGACATGTTATTTCTAATAAAGGAATTGAAGTTGATAAAGCTAAGATAGAAGTGATTAAAGAACTCCAACCACCAAAGACAGTTCGAGAGATACGAAGTTTTCTAGGACACGCCGGTTTTTACCGACGCTTTATTAAAGATTTCTCGAAAATTACAAAACCACTTACTGGTCTATTAATGAAGGATGCTGAGTTCATATTCGATGACGATTGTCTTAAAGCTTTTAAAACCCTTAAAGCCGCACTTATTTCTGCACCAATCATGCAACCGCTCGATTGGAGGTTACCTTTCGAAATCATGTGCGATGCAAGTGATTACGCTGTAGGCGCAGTTCTTGGACAAAGGAAAGATAAGAAACTTCACGCAATTTACTACGCCAGCAGAACGCTAGACTCAGCTCAGATGAACTACGCCACCACTGAAAAAGAACTCTTAGCCGTGGTCTTCGCACTCAACAAATTCCGTTCTTACCTTGTAGGAGCAAAAATCATCATTTACACGGACCACGCCGCTATCAGATATTTACTTGCCAAGAAAGATGCAAAACCCAGACTCCTCTGATGGATCTTACTCTTACAAGAATTCGACTTGGAAATTAAAGATAAGAAAGGAACCGAAAACGTCGTAGCGGATCATTTATCCCGTTTAGAAGGTATAAAACCCAAATAAGTACCAATTAACGACGATTTTCCGTATGAACATCTGATAGCACATATGATAGGCGATCTAGCTCAATTGAATTTAAATGAACCAGAAGCTAAAGAAGTCGTGGAAGCCATCGACATGACCATAGGATTGCCTTGGTATGCTGACATCGTTAATTATTTAGCTGTCGGAGCGCTTCCACCTGACTTAACTTACCAACAGAAAAAGAAATTCTTCCATGATCTCAAGAGTTACTATTGGGACGAACCACTTTTATTTAAACGAGGACCTGATGGAATTTTCCGCCGATGTATACCCGACGAAGAAATAGAAGACGTCATTTCCCATTGTCATTCATCTCCTTATGGCGGACATACTAGCACCTCTAAAACGTGTGCCAAAATTCTCCAAGCCGGCCTTTTCTGGCCTAACCTGTGGAAGGATGTCCATGTCGCCGTTAAAAACTGTGACCGATGCCAACGCACCGGTAATATCTCAAGACGCGATGAAATGCCTCAGAAAGGAATACTTGAAGTGGAAATCTTTGATGTTTGGGGAATAGATTTTATGGGACCTTTCCCATCTTCTTTTGGAAACAAGTTTATACTCGTCGCTGTCGATTACGTTTCAAAATGGATCGAGGCAATAGCTTCTCCTACAAATGACACACGAGTAGTGATAAAGCTTTTCATGAATATAATTTTCCCGCGTTTTGGTGTTCCCCGACTTGTTATCAGTGATGGCGGATCTCATTTTATTTCGAAGATATTTGATAAATTACTATCTAAATATGGAGTGAACCACCGCGTAGCAACACCTTATCATCCGCAAACTAGCGGACAAGTCGAAGTTTCGAATAGATAGATTAAACAAATATTAGAAAAAACCGTCGCGATATCTCGAAAAGATTGGTCATCCAAGCTTAACGAAGCTTTATGGGCTTATAGGACGGCTTATAAGACTCCTATCGGAACTACACCTTTCAAACTTGTTTACGGAAAATCATGTCATCTCCCGGTAGAATTAGAGCATAAAGCTTATTGGGCGATAAAGACACTCAATATTAATTACACTGCTGCTGGCGAGAAACGAATCCTCGATTTACATGAACTGGAAGAATTAAGACTAGACGCCTACGAAAACGCTAAAATATACAAAGAACAAACTAAAAAATGGCACGATCAGCGTTTATCGCGGAAAGAATTTAGTGTGGGAGATGTCGTACTTTTATTTAATTCTAGACTTAGACTCTTCCCTGGAAAACTTAAATCTAGATGGTCCGGTCCTTTCGAAATTACAAGAGTTTTTCCTAGCGGAGCGGTAGAAATCAAGGATAGAAATAGCGCTCCGTTTATTGTAAACGGGCAGCGGTTAAAACAATATCATCGTATAGATAATAGAGATTATACGAATAAGCTTAAACTCGTAGAACTGCTACCTATTTCTCCCAACTAATCTTTCACTAGGCATTTCGTCAGGCTTATGACGTTAAAAACAGCGCTTCATGGGAGGCAACCCATTTTATTTGTTTTTACCTGCTATTTTGTTTGTATTATTTGTTTTTGCATTCTATATAAGTATTTTTCATTTTTTTAAAAACTTTTATGAAACTGCTGCTGATTTCAAATCAATTTTACTTGACACAGGATTTCTGAATAGTCTTTTTCTCTTTACTTTCTCCTCTACTCTGTTTCCCCGCTTTGTTTTTGCTACGGATCCTCCACAGAACTTTATGGAAACCACCTTTAGAGGTAGAAACCAACAAAGAAGATTTGAGGCTTTGTCTCAGCGAGACATCAGTTTAACCCTGTATCATGATGTACCCACTATGGACTCTTTAGGCATTACTGACAGTGTTTACTACATGTTTAACCAGTTGGGATGGGAGAAAGCCCACCTGAAAAATAGGTTTGTCACTTACCGAGAGCTTACCCTTGAGTTCTTGAGTTCTCTAGTTTACATCCCTGAACACGGTGTTGGAGCCCGAAAAGGAATCATTACCTTCAGACTTTTTGGTATTGAGTTCACCTATAACCATAGGGACTTAGCTGCTTTATTAGGATTCCCCAGCGGACCCTTAGCTTTTACTACCCCTGAGGCCGATATATTGGATTTTGAGCTGTATTACTTCTGGGGTACTTTAACCGGAAACTATCACCCTGACCCAGAAAGTATGGATAACAATGAAATACATAACCCATCCATCCGTTATTTCCATAGGATTCTTGCCCACACTCTGTTTGGAAAAGAACAAAATCAAAATGCTGTATCCAAGGATGAACTATCTCTGCTTTATTGTATGAACCTAGGAAGCCCTGTCAATGTTGTCCCACTCCTGATGAAGACCTTTACCCGCATTAGTGAGGACCCTAATGTTCCTGTCAGTGTGGGAGGATTAGTTACAATGATTGCACATGCTCTTGGACCTCGTTGCCAACTTAATAATTGTGCACCATTTGGATCAATTAGGCCTATGAATATTAATTTCTGTTTCAACAACCGGATAATAGGAAATTTAGGCCCTGCACCTTATGATTACCTGATCAGAGACGAAGTTGTTACTCTTTTTACCCTCCCGAACCATGCCCGAATAAGTGTCCACAACCGTGAAAATTGGTTGTACGAATTGAATCCACCCGATCATCCTTCGACACCAGAAACACCACAATCATATTTTGTTGCTAATAATTTCATGTCTGAAAATGAAACAGATCCTGAAACTCCTCCTGGTTATCATGACTTTACAAATATGGCTGAAGCACAAGCAGCCCCTGACCAAGGAGAATATACTACACAATTAAACACCATTCTGACCACTTTGGATGCTTATAAAACTGACATTGATGGAATAAAGAATGAATTGAAGACTATGCGTTTGGATCTTATTGGTTTAACTAACATCTCGGTGGAGCAATTCTATAACATCACCCAGGCTTTGGAAATATTAAAAGAAAAGATTGGATAAAAGCAGTTTTTAGTTTCTTAGTTTTTCAGTTTTCAATTTTTCAATTCTTTGTTTTTAGATTTTTTCCATTCTGTTTTGTTTCTAGATAGTTTCAATTTTTTGTTAAGTTACTGCATTTCAATTTACACGTCATTTATTTTCTGTCAAAAAGAACAAGTTACTCAATTTGAATTAATGCAATGGTTTGTTTTCAATTTTAAACTTACAATCATTATGCTGCTTACAATGTTTTATGGTTTTCTACTCTATTGCGAATTATATATGTTGGATTATATGTTGAATAAATTAATGTTGTGTTTATGTTGGAATGCCTGAGATGTTCTGCTGCTATAAAAATATACTCTGTGTAATTGTGTCCTGTTCTGTAAAGAAATTTGCAAAACTTGTAGCTGCCACGATCGTCATCCACCCCCCACGACCGTAACGCGCCCTTCAGAGCGTTACGCTCGTCAGCCAGGTGTTACGACCGTAACACGGGCTACATCAGTAACCCTGTTAGCAGAACGTTCCCTTTTCCTGAACCTTTCTCTCTTCTTCTTCCATAACTCCCCATTAACCCCATTCAACCCACCATTAATCCCTGTCAATTTTCAAACTTCCACTATCTCCTTACACCATATATACATCCATTACCCGTATCATCTTCTCATTCCCTCATTCTCCAACCAAGACCCATTTTCACTCAAACACTCTTGCATGCACATGGCGAACAATCTCCAACCCATTCCTGGCATTACCCTACGAAATGGTGAAGCAGGTGAAACGCAGCGGACACGGTTCCTGAAGTTCCAACGCCGAGGCATCCATCCTACGAGGTTCGTCGACACTGACTGCCTCCGAAACCTCGGGTTGCTTGAAAGTGTCTAACACCTACTGCAAAGTGTCAACCTTTGGACGCTATGTAGCCAGCCACAACCGACGTAAGAGACTCTCACCCTTGAGTTTCTCAGTTCATTTTGCTACATCACTCCAAACGGCCCAAGAAATCAACTTACCGGTGTGGTAAGGTTCCGAATTTTCAGCACCGAATACGAATTCCCTCATAATGCATTCGGTCGCCTACTTGATTTATGTATCGATGAAGGCGCTCACCTACGTGTGCCTGACACTTTTCATGAGGAATCCTTCAACCTGTGGCATAGCTTGACCAATAATCGGGCTGATTCATACGATCACCTCAATGCCACCTAAATCCACAACCCCGCCATTCGCTACTTCCACTGCATCTTGTCCAACACAATATTTGCAAGGGATAGTAACCACAAGCTCAACTCAAAGGAGCTATTTTTCATGCATTGTGCATTCTCGGGTCAGAAAATTAATGCCGCACATTTCCTCCTGGCTCATATTCACTCCATTTACACCAGAGGCGGCAAACCTTTCTATTTCGGAGGGCTTGTCACTTCTCTCGCTTTAGCACTAAACCATGGTGACACCCTTGTTCATCTTCCATCCCGACCTCCGGTTCTGCTTACTCTGGATCATTGCAAATCGGCCCACCTCATCCACGAGCGGGACGACGGAAGATTTCATCCAGTGATACAAAACCGAGTTTACACTAATATTTTTTTGCCTTGCAGGGACCGAATCGACCCTCAGAACCGAGCCAACTGGCTATTTAACCCTGAAGGCCCTGCTTCTGCTAGAGAAGAACCTCATGTCGGCCCCGCTGATGAGATGCAGGAAGAAATGGATAGAGCCGCTCCCGTGCCTGACATTCCTGAGTCATCCTCTTCTGCACCACCTCCTTTTACTATGGAGGACATCCTTAGAGCCCTCCATCAGCAAAATCAGATGGTTGTAGCTCTTGAAAGAAAGAATCAGGAGCGTTTCGACGCCTTACATCAGCAAAATGTCCAAATCATGAGTGGTCAACGCTCGACGAATGAAAGGCTTGATGAAGTGCTATGCGAGCTTAATGCTTTGAGGATGGATGTTACATCTCTTGGACCCCAGGACACTGACCCTGAAGCTACTCCTTCCAGACGGTCACGAACCCGAAGCCGCCGTGGTCGCCAGTAGTTTTTCCTTTTCTTGTTGTTTTCCTTGTTTTTCCGATGTATTTTTCAATTAACCTCGCCATTATATCGTAACATTGAGACAATGTTTGATATAGTGTGGGAGGAGTACTGCATTCTTAATTCCATAACGAGTAATTTCATTTCTATTTCAGTTATATTTCGTTATTTCATTTTCTCCCCGTTTTATTTAGCCATACAAAAAAAATTTCGCCTTTTATATTCGCATAACCGTTAGTTACCTACTTTAACTGAAATCTTAGTTAGAAGGCCGAGAGCGATCCAACGAGAACTATACGATTATGACACCTTCGACTCTCTACTTACGCGAATTGTCTCCATATTCGTTATATCGATACTTTGAGTTTTGAATCTTAAATTAGCCCCTAGTAGTTTATATTAGCAGTCAGCACCAGTCTTAACACAATCCACATGGAAAGTCGATGAACATAAGTGGATGATCTTGCAAATTGATTTAAATAGAATGTTACATGCCGTAAGGAAATAGATATTGCACCAATTAAATTGGGCGATCCTCACCCGATCGTTTAATCCAACGGATGCAAAAGCTTCCACTAAGTAACATAAGAATCCATTGTCTAGGTGGTTCGGAAGCATATGGTACTGAACTCGGTAGGGCAGACTACGGTTTGATCCCCCGCATCTTGCAATTGGATAAAAGAGGTTGCCACATAATTGTTCCAGAAACCATCGTGTTTTGATCAGAACCACTAACCGGCTATTCCACTACGTGCGTGCAAGGATAATGGGCTTAATGTGATTGCGCAAGAACGAAACCGGGTGAAATATGAACGAGAAACCTTGAGTTGAATTATAACGGTATAATTGGACGTTTCGTTTAAAACGGATAGTCGTCGACTAGCTTGTTGCTTGTATCATTTACGTATCGTTGTTGTTTCATTCGATTCTCTCGGCCGAACTAACTTAGGATTTCTTGAAATTATTTGAAAACGAAAGGTATACTAGTTATGTGCGTTTATAAAAACTTGTCCGATATTTTTAATTGATTATTTTGCTTGAGGACAAGCAAAGGTTTAAGTATGGGGGAGTTTGATAATACGAAATTGTATCGTTTATTTTCCATGAAATTTACTCGTTCTGTATTATTTTGACCCGATTAATCCCCGAATATTTCGAGTTTGTCATTACTTTTTGCAGGTATTCATAACTCAGCTCAAAACAAAAGAAAACATGAAACAATGCAAGAAAGCATCAAAAGAACAGAAGAAAAGATAAATCTGTCAAAGAATTGCATTTTTGTAGCTGTGACGGTCGTAATAGAGCTGCCACGACCGTAAGTCATCTTGAAGCGTGTTACGACTGTAACACAGTGGCCACGACCGTAACACGGGGAAAGACCAAAGCTGCTCGTAACGCTCATGTAACGAACGTAATGCGTATATCAGTTTACTTGGAAAATGCAGAACGTGGCAAAGCAAACAGAAGGAGTTTCCAAACTCCTTATTTCTCTCCAGTCAAACTCCACGTTCACCACTTCTTCCTCAACTACTCACGTTCCTACATTTTTGGAGATTTTCAAGGAAAGCTTAGTTACAAGTTTTCAAGCCAACTGCCAGATTTATTCTTCTATAAATACCTCAACATTCAACGTTAAAAGTACAGAGTTTATTACAGCTTACTTGTGTGGAAGCTCTGCCAAAATCAAAACCAGTATTACTTCAGTTATTATTTTCCAGCATTTGTTTATTTCAGTTCTTTTAATTCCAATGTCCAAATAATAATTTCCAACATCAGGGAATTATTATTATAGTTTAGGATTTATCATTCAAGCCTCAGAATTTGCCATATTCCCGATACCAAGTCCGAGTTTCCGATTTGTGGAAGAAGGATTGAAGTATTGGCTTTATTTTCAGGTTTCTATTTTACAATTGTATTACATACCCTTTAATTAATTAATTAATGCATGTTTAATTTATTATTTATAATGTCCAATTTATGTTTGTTTGTTTTTATTTCCAGTATGTTCATTATAATTTCTATGGCTAGCTAAACCTTTAGTGTTGGTATGGGATAGCAAGAGACATTAAGTATCTGATCAAACTTAGGCTAAAACTTTAATCAACTTAACTCTGGTTATAACTTTTTATGCTTAATAATAAAACCTTTGTTACGAAAGTAAGAAGAGTAAATAGGTTAGATCGAGACCACGAAAGTGTGAGGTTTTTAACCGGATAGCTAAAGTTAGGCATTTGATTTAAATACAGTGAAAGAGCTTTAAACCAAATTAGAATTAATTAAGTTTCCAAAAAATACTTCTAAACACTTATAGGCTAGCGAAAGCAGGTATAGGGCTTTAGACGTATAATCCGAGATAAGACCATGAAAGTGTGAGTTGAGGGTTTTTAAACTGATTAATTCTACAGATAAACCAAGTTGACCATCCTTATATGCCTAGGTCCGATTAGATCCTTTAGGTCGACTCTATTGCATACCGACCATTTCATTTTATAATTACTTTAAAATCAATTAATTTACCTTCCTTAATTTTCCCAAAACCAACGTGACAATTTCTGCCTTAGCTAAACCAACTTGTTTTACAACACTAGAGTGATTACAAAGTCCCTGTGGATTCGACAATCTTTTATTACTACCGCGATAGGCTGTGCGCTTGCAGTTAAGATACCGTCAGACATTAAGTCGATCGCAGACACATCAGTAGGTCAAAACATCCCTGTGCAAACTCAAACCCTAATTTAGATCAACTGTGCAATGAGGTGTCTTGAGCAGAGCAAACCCTAGCTTGATCTTGAGTTCCAAGAGTCTTGTGATAAGAAATGTTGATGAAATGAGAGGGCAAATTTTGGGGTACAACACCATTGTTCCCTCTATCTTCTCCCTTAGAGTGTTATCCCTTAGAACGTGAAAGGAACATGACGCATTTAATGCTTTGTTATGATGAATTTGTTTTAAATCTGGGTCGTAGATATTCTACCAATCACTAGCACTAGAAAGTACAAGTGGTCTCATGAATGCGCAAATCTTGATCATCTTATCACTTTTCTCTTCACGTGCATTCTACATTCTTCTAAGTAACTATTATTTTTCATCTCTTCTTCTTCAATATTGTCCCTATCATCATTAACTCATCATCATCACCAACCTAAACACCAAGGTGTTGAAATTTTATTTCTTGTTTATCTTATCTTTTTCTATGGATAGCAATTATGAGGGAATTAGATGAAAATAACAATGTCATGGAACCTTTTACTCGTAAGGGAGTTGTGAAGACGTTAAGACATTTTGTAGAGAACATGAGGCAGTTGGATGGGACATAATATTATAACCTTGTAGAATTAGGAATGTTTGGAAATTGCGGTAACAATTCTGACTCTAGTAGTAATAGTTATCCTATGTTACCCTATTATTTCCCAAGACTAACAAGATTGTTGATGGCTTCCAGTTCTTTGCAACCATTGAGAGTAAAAAAATTTGAAACCCTTTATATAGCAGGAAAAGATGAATTCCTTATGGAAAAGCATAAATCTATTTGGCTTGGGTGATGTTATATTATAACCTTGTCCCGAAAAGGAGAGGTTTAGCATAGCGCCTCTGCTCACTTTGAAGATGAGCTCTTCTATATGCACCTCTTTGTCATCTATGACTTGGTGTGCTAATTCCTTTCACACTATTTGAGCTTGAGGACTTTAAGACCATTAATGTTGCTCCTTCTCAAATGTTGCCTAACGAATGAGCCTTTATTAGGGTATTTGAAATCATCTGTAGCCACTTAGAAGTCACGACTACAATAGGCATCTTATTTTCGTCATATGGCTATATGTCATTGAGCGAGCGCGATTGGGTAACTCTTGAAGCTCTATTTGGAAGGTTCTCTTCACTCGTCATTCAAATAATTATACGAATTGAAAAGATAGGTTTGTGAGAGTATGATGATGAGATAATCGTTCCATGTGATGTTTGATGGAGAAATAGGTTGCCATATTTTAGAGGAGTTTCGTGTTACGAGATCCAGGGAAATGGTGGAGTACGATCAAAGTGATGACAACGAGAAGGAGATTGACGATTATTTGCGTAAGTTTGATGTATATTTGGGCATTGTATTTGGAATGTTTAATTTGCCTAACTTTTTTATTTATTTGTAGGGAGAATGGATCCAATGAGAATTGTTAAGAAGTAGGATCTTCATGCTAGGAAGAAAGTTGAGCGGTGTGAGAAGTGTTCTGATGACCCTAAGAGTCACTTTGGCGGCTTGTTTAAGGGTTGACTATTATGTCTCTCAGACCTTTGAAGACTAACAATCTTGGCTTGGTCATAGGGGTTACATCTTTGAAGACTAATCGTGGTGATACAATCAAGATTTCATGGGTTCGAACCTCAACACCCTCAAAAATTTTATTTCTTTAACGTTAAGGCGCGCCTTTTATTTTTTATTTATTTTAAACTATAAAATAAATGGGACATTTCTATAGTTATTTTGTACAACCGTAGTGATATATTTTGTCTTTATTAAATTTCATTATGCAAATAATATAACATCATGGTTCGTCTTCTCAACCGTGATGAAAGTAATATTTTTTAATATATAAATGTCGCCCAGTTCATAACAGACATTTTTTCTCTAAAGAAAACCCTAAAATAACACCAGGTTTCTCCGGTGACCACTACCCCTAAACAAAAAACTCTTAACACACCCCATCCCTCATGCGAACTAAACCAACAGATCAAGCACAATTGCAACAAGGAGCAACATTTTACGTAAACTCCGAAGACGACAAAGATGGTATGTTCTTCTGCTCTCTCTTTTGATCTATTTGTTGATGCTTATAAGTTAGGATTATGGTTTTATGGTTTTGTTTTAACTTTAGAAGCATAACAGTAGGGAAATGGTAGATCCATTACAATGAGTCAGTAGGTTACTTTATAGAGTTTATTTGTACGTGAGTTAATAGGAAAATGGTGAAATATTCCTGAAATTATTTTGTGTATACTTGGATTTTAATTAATTGATATGTGCGGTTGTATTATGATGATGTTCATAGTTGAAGTTTGTTGTGTTTCCTTGTAGATTATGTTTTTGAATGGATGAGGGGATAATATACAGTGATGATGGTGGTAGAAAGCTTACAGTATAATGAAGAACATATGGTTTGTGTTGCAATGGAAAAAAATACAAGAAGTATGAAGTTATTGTTGAAACTTCATCCACCTTGTATTTATTTTTCATTGTATCACAAACTAGATGAACTTCATAATTCGTTACAATTCCACGATTATTTTCAATAAGAGGCGCGTTCTTGAAACAATTTAATATATCTTATGGTGTTGTATATTGTTAGTGTTTTGTTGCTAAAATGTATGTTTTTTATTTTGTTACATGTATTTGTTGTGTTGTTTTATATTGTTGTTGTTGACAAATGTTCTCAAAACAATAACAAAACATTGCTTAGTCACAAGAAAGAGGCTTCTGAGGAGGAAGTGTTGGAATGATAAGCACATCTAGCATTGGCATTGTACTTGGGAGAGGAGGTGTTGGGAATCTGAGGAGGATCCCTTAATATAACTAGTTCCGCCTTTAAAAGATGTTGCAATGCTTGAGACAAAGACATATTAATCTCAGTAAATTGTCTCTTGGGTACATCCTTCATGTGCTGATTATTCTGTTGTTGCGTTGGTGCAGGATTGGAAATCATTACTGCTGACACAGCTTGATGAAGATCCCCTTTACCACGACCCTTTTGGCCGTACATAACATTAACCTCTTTCTTCCCGTTGAAAGGCTTCTTCACAGCATTTGAAGACGCGTCCACCTAAATTTTCCCACTTCTGATTCCACTTTCAACTTGTTCTCCTGTTAATATCAGCTTGGTGAATCCGGCTGAAGAGATTCTGATCAGATGATTAAAGAAAGACCCTGTCATATTTCCCATGAACATATCAACTAACTCCCTATCAGACAAAGGAGGTTGCACTCTTCCAGCCAAATCTCTCCACTTTTGGGCATATTCTTTAAAACCTTCATTTGAGCCCATAGTCATACTCTATAATTGCACGCGAGTTGGTGCAAGGTCAACATTATATTGGTATTGTTTGTAGAAGGCATTAGCCAGGTCTTCCCAATTACGTGTATATTGGTTCCTTTCAATTGATAGAACCATTCTAATTGTGTCCCCGACAAGCTTTCTTGAAAGAAATGCATCCATAATTTTCTATCAGCAGTATGGGGTTTTATTTTTCGGACATAAGACCGCAGATGAAGCTTAGGACAAGACACATCATCATATTTGATAAAGACAGGGACCTTGGAATTGTGAGGGATAACAACCCCTGGGGTAAGACCCAACTCTTTAAAATCCAACCCAAGAACTTTATGGATATCCATGGCATTGAGATAATCTTCCAGTTGTTTATATTTGTCGTCATCCGGAGGATATTGTTCATCTGAATAGTCTTCCTCTTCTTCATCAGAACCCTGGTTGTTATTCTTCTCAGCCTTCATACTTTTATCATATTTTTCTTGGTCATCATTTTCATCCTTAGAATCCAAAGCTCGCTTGACTGGACCTTTGAGCCTCCTACCCATGTTGAGGATGCCAGCTAGTTTCTTGATTTTCTCCTTCCTCTCTTTAGTGATGAAGGCCTTCAACTCTTCATGTCCCTTGGCTAGATTCAGGAACATTTGCTGAAATTGAGCATTCTGAGCTTGAAGTTTTTTCACAGTTTTTTCGAGAGCCATCTTTTGCTGAAATAAATAGTAAGAAGATGAGAAAACCTGTCTGTGAGGAAAACCTGTTATGTGTGACATGTATGATATGTAAATGCAATGTTTCCAAGGACCTTATGAGATTTAAATTTGTTAACTAAAAAGGAAACAAAAACAATATTTTTATTAGTAAGTTCGTATGAATACAAAAGATTTCAAAGGAATGAGTTAAAAACTCCTAAAGCTTTAAGTTTCTCATGGACGCCTCTTCTTTGAGTTGACATATGCATTAAGACTCTGCTCCTTGTGAAGTTGATTCGTCAGCTCTGACACTTTCTTCTCACTTGCATAGAATTGAGTCTCAAAGGTGTCTCGTTCTTCCTTAAGTTGAATCCAGGACTTTTGCAATTCTTTAAGGTCAGTAGGCGTGTCTAGATGAAGGGTGGTGTGAGAAACGTCTCCTTCGATAAAAGGCTCCATGATTACTGTTACGACAATAAGATATGGCATTATAGGGTTTTAAGCACGAGCTCGTACCCATTTGAGATAGGGCTCCAGAGGGATGGAGTTCTTATGCCCTAGAATCCGGCTATCAATCTTACTGACCATACCCAAGCACGGATAAATCTTTGTCAGTAACCTTGAAGATCATTGTCATAGTCGAATACAACACCCCAGATAAGCGTATCATGAGGACCGTCTCTTCAAGAATAACTAAACTGACGTAAAGCTAGAGAAGGGTTATAAGTAATGCCCCCCCCCCCCTTATGCCCAGGAGTGGCACATTAGGGAACTCCCTAAAACGGTCAATAATAATGATGTCTTCTTGGGATCGGGAACACCAATAAATGTATAAATGAGAGAGTGACATTATCCTTTGATACCAACTCAAACCTTGTTCATTCTTCATTATCGAGCGGGGAAGGTACGAAATAAACCACCTGGATAGAAAAGGTATACAACACATGAGAGTTCCTCGCTTCCTCATGGTACGAGTGTGAAGAGAAGCAGAATATCTCAAAGCAAAATAGGCATAGGATTATGAGTGAGGAATATCCTGATGGCGTTTAAATCTATAAGTTGATCTGGATTAGGTAATAGTACCAAACCATATATTAGTAAAGCCAGAACATCTTCGAAAGCATGAAAACTCATGGCATCTAGAAACAGCTGAGCTTTCTCCATCAGAAATTATGCAAGGAAACCTTTAACCCCACTCCTGGTTTCCCAATTAGATGCAATGTCGGACAGTTTCAGGTGCAAGGCTGTGGCAATATCTTCAGGTCTTAGATCTTTCTATAAACCAGTGAAGGGTATCTGATCCAGTATAGGCACCCTAAGTAACTTAGAAAACTCTTCCATTGTGGGCACCAACTGATAATTGGGGAAAGTAAAGAAATGGTGTTTAGGATCAAATAACTGGAATAAAACGCTCACCATGCCTTCTTCAAAACCGGAGATAACCAAGTTGAGTAAATGACCATGTCTTTTGTTGAACTGGGAGCTTTCGGGAACCTTTGAGACCAATTATTTTAGTTTGGAAGGTATTCCCATGAAGTTGATCCGGATAGTATTTCTGCGAGCGGAGGCCATACCCTGCAAAACAGAACAAAGATAAATCTCTTGGTCCTTGAAATGGTCAGTGAAATGCTATGTTATGATGTTATGATGTTATGATGTTATGATGTTATGTTTAAACAAGATAGCAAGCACAAGCAAATCACACAAAAGGCCTCAGGTTTAAAGGCTTGTATGAGGTTCATAGGTAAGTACCCTCTTGAAGTTTAGTTGGCTAAACCTGTCCTAAGAATAGTAATTGGGTTCTAGGAGTCTCATATCACCGATCTTTCTCTCAGGCATTGTTTCAGCAGAGCAATTGACTTGCCACCGAAATATCCTGAGAGTCGAATCTAAATGAGTGTAGCATCGAGTATCAACCAACTTCAGATTGCACCAAAGCCGACTATCTCACTACTTTCTAATGGCTAAGTTGGGTCAATTAAGGTTCTAAAGGTCAGTTAGTGCTTATGACACCACGCGGCAGCTTAGTGTTATCCTCGACTGACTCAAGGAACACCAGTACAAACCAATGTGTCGCACTAACGTAGCCATCACTTCAACCATATCGGTCTACGCCGTACATTTTCTATGATTTATTGCTACTTACCTAAAATGTCCCCAGATTTGGGTATAGGATCTTTGCAAGAAATTAAACCCGAGAAAAACCCCAAATATAAAGCAAACAAAAAAACAAATCAAGTAAAAGTGATATATCCCTAAGGTAACCCCTCTTTTTTAGGTATTTCCCCAGCAGAGTCGTCAGTTCTGTAATATAGTAAGAGAATTGACTTGGTTTATGTTTTATCGCAAATGTTGCAGATAGCAAGAGTCACCACCGACTTTTCTTTTATCCAATAAGGAAAGGTGAAAAGAACAGGAAAGACCGTTTTAAGATTTTGAGTTCGGGGGGTAAGTTATGAAAAGGGAAGGTGTTAGCACCCTTTTCATTCGTAGTTAACTACGGGCTCTTAATTGCTTAGCTCACTTTAATTTGCTTTATGTATGCTTTGAAAAGGTTTTGAAAATGCCAATGTAAGGGAATCTTCTTTATAATAAGCCTTGTATTAGTCATCAAGAGTATTTATAAAGCTTTTGAAAGTAGTTATTTTGAAAGTGTGAGGTGCGAAAATTATTTTAATTTGTGAGCCAGCAATTAAGGGTTTCCTTACCCACTGAAAGGTCTTTCGTTATTATTTTTCCTTCTCTATTAGGGATGGTACTATCCATACCATTAGTTGGTAGGTAGCCCCGTCCATTGGATGTGAAAGGACATGCGTAAGGTCGTTGTTATGGTCATTGAAGGCAACATATATGGATACCTTAGCAATTCGAAGGGACTGTCATCATATATTCATAGGCAACATCGAGGGACAAGATCATTTCTCGTAGGCAACTTTGAGGGACATTGCAGGACTATGATCTTTATGATGACTTTAACCGAGGGTCTTTGCTAATGGTATCCCTACGTTCGAGGGACATGACCAATGTTTCCGAAGGCAACAAGGGAGGCTATCCTAGAGGTGCGTGTGTGCAAGAGCAATTCAGTTCAGTTATTTATCTTGATTAGGATTATCTAACGATTGATTTTAAAAATCTTGCCATACAAGCCTATTCCTAACAGTTAAATATATACAGACAAGCAAGCATAATATAGGTGCAGAAAGTAAAGTGCAGAAAAGTAAACCTAAACTATTACAGGGCTTCAAGAAAGGGGGTACAAAACCATAAAATAGGGGAAAAAACAATAAATCCTAATTAAAACTATTACAAACCATAGCAATTACATAATTGGAAAAAAATGCGAGAAAATATAAATTACGACTATTACAAAATTACTCGCGCGATCTATACATTTGTTTCTAGAAATTTAAATGACAAAGAAAAAATAAATGTTAGAAAATGTTTTAAAGTCCTAAAATCTAAAACGTTAGAAATTATTTTTTTTTGTATTTTTGTAGAAAATAATTTAAGTTAATAATTAATAAAAACCTAATTATTCTAACTAATTTTACAAATTAAAACAAATAAGACCTAAAATCTAATTAAATGGAAAAAGTTAATTAAGAAAATCTAAAAGACTATTTTTTTGATTTTATGTAATTTTCTAATTTTTTTTATTTTTATTATAAAAAAATAAATAAATTAGTGGAAATAGAGTTTCAAAGAGAAAATCTGATCGTGTCCTAGCCATGGTAACTCATCATCCCTGTGTTAAAGCTTGCATTTTTTTATTCAAATTTGTTCTAAACACCATGATGAACTCATCTGTGCACGCGAAATTAGTTAAATATGGATAGATTAAAAGATTCGAATTCAAGAAAATTACCAAAACCGGTGGGCTTGTGTAAGCTATTCCAAACGTGAATAGATTTGTTTATGGACTTAGTGAGGTTCCTGGGAGCTTCAGGAACACGATTTGAGGCTTGGCTTTGATTGAGAGTGGCTGGAAATTTTGATACGAGTTTGCACCTTTCTTTGAAAATTTGTGATTTTGAAACCTTGCTTCTATGGCAGCCACTTTGTCTTTTTTTCACTTGAGTATTACATGTATTTATAGAGGAATGAAAATGGATTAAAACAATGCAAGGATCTTGTATCATCATGTCACAATTCATTGCAAAGAAAACACATTGAAATCTTTCCAAAATTATTTTAAAAATATTCCAAACTTGAAGATTCTTGTTCCCAACATATTTTCACGGTTATGGAAAGCTCTTATGAGGTCTTGGGCTTTCTATAAGATATCCAAATGAAGCCCACACGCCCTTTGGTCCATCAACCTGTATTTTATTTTATTTATTTTGACTTAATTTGAATAAAAATCAAAATAAATAAAGTATAGAATAAAAGTAATGTATAAATGGACTCATAGGTCCTATAACATGTTATTAACATGTTTAAACCTCAAAAGTTAGGCCCATTAATCCAAAAGTTCAAGATTGCTCAAATGAAGTTTCATGCATTTCCTCAAAATTTGTCCAACTTGCACCAATCATAACTCTCTAAAATTTCATCATTTGAATGTGATCTTGGACTTTTTGGAAATATCAAGATGTCCTTTACAATCTCTATGTTTATCATTTTTACATTTGAAGAATTTATCTTGATGTAATTTGCCTTGAGAAAAAGTGTCTTTTTGTTGACTTTTGAAATGACTTGTAATGTATTGGCTTATATCTCTCAAATGATGCATTTTTTGGACTTGACCTTAGAGAGACCAAGTTGTAGAGAATTTAATTCCTTTCAAAACAAGCTTTGGTTAGGGAAAAGCTGATGAAGTGTGTGAAAGTTATGCTTGGTCAAAGTTTAGTTGACTTCTCCTAAGGAAACCTTAATTTGGCAACTTTTGACTTTTGATGGTTTGAGGGTTTTTCTTGAATAATCATGATCAACCCTTGATCAAATGATGGATACCACTTTAAAATATTGATGTTGACCAAAAATCTTGAAGTTTGACTGTATGTTGACCATGGATGACTTTGAACCCAATACAGTTGATTTTTTGTTATCTGAGCCATTGACTGAGCAAATTGTGATGCAAGACTTAAAGCTTGGTATGATAATTATTTGAAGCATATGAGGAGTTATGAAAACAATTTGAGCTATTTGAAACCCAAATTTCCTTGTGAAAGATGAAACCCTAGTTGTAGGTCATTTGCTTAAGAGGAGGTTTGTCTGATCAATTCCTTGAGTAATCTTGAGAAATTGAGAATGCTAGGAAGATGAGGAGACCTCTTGAAATAATTTGTTTTGAAAATGAGAGGGAAAATTTTGAGGTACAACAGAGGCCGATTGGGTAACTCTTGAAGCTCTATTTGGAGGGTTCTCTTCACTCGTCATTCAAATAATTATACGAATTAGAAAGATAGGTTTGTGAGAGTATGATGATGAGATAATCGTTCCATGGTGATGTTTGATGGAGAAATAGGTTGCCAGATTTTAGAGGAGTTTCGTATTACGAGATCCAGGGAATGGTGGAATATGATCAAAGTAATGACAACGGGAAGGAGATTGACGATTATTTGCATAAGTTTGACGTATATTTGGGCATTGTAGTTGGAATGTTTACTTTGCCTAAATTTATTTATTTATTTGTAGGGATAATGGATCCAATGAGAATTTTTAAGAAGGAGGATCTTCATGCTAGGAAGAAATTTGACCGGTGCGAGAAGTGTTCTGATGACCCTAAGAGTCACTTTGGCGGCTTGTTTAAGGGTTGACTATTATGTCTCTCATACCTCATAATACTAATAATCTTGGCTTGTTCGTAGGGGTTACATTCTTGAAGACTACTCGTGGTGATAGAATCAAGCTTTCATGGGTTCAAACCTCAACACCCTCAAAAAATTTATTTCTTTAACGTTAAGGCGCACCTTTTATTTTTTTATTTATTTTAAACTATAAAATAAATGGGACATTTCTATAGTTATTTTGTACAATCGTAGTGATATATTTTGTCTTTATTAAATTTTATTTTGCAAATAATATAACATCACAGTTCTTCTTGTCAACCGTGATGAAAGTAATATTTTTTAATATATAAATGTCGCCTAGTTCATAACAGTCGTTTTTTCTCTAAAGAAAACCATAAAATATCACCAGGTTTCTTCGATGACCACTACCCCTAAACAGAAAACTCTTAACACCCCCCCCCCCCCCCCCCCTCATGCTAACTAAACCAACAGATCAAGCACAATTGCAACAAGGAGCAACATCCGATGTAAACTCCGGCAGTGACGAAGATGGTATGTTCTCCTGCTCTCTCTTTTGATCTCTTTGTTAATTCTTATAAGTTAGGATTATGGTTTCAACTTTAGCAGTGTAACAGTAGGGAAATGGTAGATCCATTACAATGAGTTCGTATGTTGCTTTATAGTGTTTGCTTGTACGTGAGTCGGTAGGAAAATGGTGAAATATTCCTGAAATTATTTTGTGTATACTTGGCTTTATATTAAGTGATATGTGTGGTTGTATTATGATGATGCTCATAGTTGAAGTTTGTTGTGTTTCCTTGTAGATTATGTTGTTGGATGGATAAGGGGATAATATACAGTGATGATGGTGGTAGAAAACTTATAGTATAATGAAGAACATATGATTTGTGTTGCAGTGGAAAAAATACAAGAAGTATAAAGTTATAGTGGAAACTTCATCCACCTTGTATTTATTTTTCATTGTATCACAAACTAGATGAACTTCATAATTCGTTACAATTCCACGATTATTTTCAATAAAAGGTGCGTTCTTGAAACAATTTAATATATCTTATGATGTTGTATATTGTTAGTGTTTTGTTTCTAAAATGTATGTTTTTTTATTTTGTTACATGTATTTGTTGTGTTGTTGTATATTGTTGTTGTTGACAAATGTTCTCAAAACAAGAACAAAACATTGTTAAGTCATAAGAAAGAGGTTTCTTATGACTTAGTGATGTTTGTTCTTTAAATTCTTATACATGTTGACAGTAGATGAAGTTTAGTTTATTATATGCTATGTAGATTGTTTGCTTCACTAACTTTTTAATGAAAATACATTCAATTAAGTTGACATAGAAACTTATAATATGAAAGTTAAGGTATATTTGAAAACCAATCTATATCAATCAATGTTTTCCGAATTATATGTGTATCATCATTCATTTTATACTTCTTAACATATAGAATATGGTTCAATAACCTGATTCCTTTAATACATCTATATCTTCTATTGTAGTATAATTTTACTAACGTCAATTTATTGGATAATTCTACCTCATCCTCGTCACTTATCAACGTGATTGTTATGATCACGATTGTCATGATGATAAGTCATCATAACAATCACGATGATAAACGATGATGATGAAGTATAATTAGATAATAATTTAATGTTATTCAAATTAAACTAGAATTGAAGGAATTGGTGTGATGAAGGAATCATACCATTGAACCATATTTTATGTGTTAAAGAGCAAGAAATCAATGATGAGAGACATGCAATTCATAAAACAGTGGTTGGTTTAAGTTGGTTTTCAAGAATAGTTTAATTTTTAGATTATATAATTCTTCATAAATTTAAATGGTTGTATTTCTCTAATTAGGTGTACGGAAAAAACAAACAATTCATGTATTATATAATAAACTACACCCTCCTGACACATTTATAAGCAACAAAAAGCTTTTTAAATTCATTGAGTAAATGATGTATCTAGTCATTATTTTATACCAGATACATCAATTATTCAATAAATCTAATAAGCCTTTTGTTGCTTATAAATGTGTTCGGAGGGTGTAGGTATACTTTCCACAACGGTTATATATAGTAATCGTGATGAATTATAATTTATGTTCCAAAATATGGATGCTGAGAATCAAACCTAGGACCTTTAGTTCTTTCACAGCGATTGAGTTAATTGTTGTGATATCATGTGCCGCTTTCTAGTATACTACAACGCTTGTACCTACGTGATTATATATATTTTCCAACTATTGTTAAATGTCTTTTACGTAGTAGTGATACTTCATCGCTTCATTACATCCTTGCGTTATTAGTGTAAAAAACCATACCCTAAATAGATACTTAATGAGAAGGAAATAGAATGTACTTGACAAAAAAAAGCTTTGTTGGACAAATTGATGTTGAAAAGAACAATGGGTTGAAGGAAGAACAATAACAGGTTGAGCAAGTTCAGACAGAGAAGTGATGAAAAGGAAGTAAATAGTTATGTCATTACATCGAGCCAAGAGTTATATCAAAACATCAAAGGTTTAGTTTTAGATATGTGCTACAAGGCGAAGGGATTGAATCATCTGGTCATTCTATATGCATGTGATTATTGCCATAATTAAATGTTACGCTTTTCTTTTTACCACTCCATCCTTACATACTTCGTACTTGACGGACTGTGGGAAGTTCATTATAGTCCAATTCCATTAAGTATCAACGGTGTCGACCATTTATCTCTTCATCTCATAACAAGAACAAAGAGAACTAAAAAGAGATTAAGTGAGGTCGAACATGTGTCATATATGGAGCAAGCTCGCCACATTACCATGCATGATAGGAGGTGATTCATCAAACATGTTCCCAACAACTAACAAGAATATCTTTGTCATATCTAAATAATTCAAAGTCATGTTGATTGACTAATCATGTCTCATATTTTAGGAGAATGAATCGTCGACCATGATCTCTAATAGGTCAAAGTCAACTTACATGTGACCAATGTTATAGCTAAAAAGACTTAGGAAGGATGAAGTTATAAATACCTAACTTAAAATTTAGATAGAGATATTACCTATTCAAATATTAAAAATCTAAAAACCTTTGGCTTAATTTACGACAGCCAAAATAATCTCTTTTGTCCTCAACACAAATCTAAACTTTCTTCATTTATTTTAGACCAAAATTGTAATATAGAGAAAATAAAATCTTTTTAAATGTAGTGAAAAGTATACATATTAAGTTTAGAACATCACCCTTATAAGAGTATTTTATTTCTTCAAACACTTGACAAAATTACAATGCCCCAAACCTCCTTACCCAAGAGCCAGCAATTAGTAAGACCATTTCTCACTTATCTCCATTGTTGTACCCCAAAATTTTCCCTCCCATTTTTCATAAAAGCACAACCCTAGGGTTTCTCAAATATTCAAGATTGGCTCAGGAATCGATCAGACAGATTTTCTCCTGTGGCGTAAATCAGCAATTAGGGTTTTTCTCGCAATTCTCAGAAGAAATTGAGTTTGTTAGAACAAAGTTTGAATCTACTACCCTAAGTTTAAGTTTTGATGATAACAAAATGCAAAGATATATAAAATTGTATCATTCATGTAAGACATATATGCTACCTAAAAATCACATTCTGTTTTACAGAAACTCTGATGGGTATCAGCAAGAGTATATCATCATCAGCATCAGAAGTTGCAATATCAACATCAGCATCAGAGGATGTTATATCAGATACCAGAATCAGAAGATCAACATGTGCTTACGCTGAAGCGTGACGAACAGATCTGCGCGTAACAATCTGAACTCTGATCAAGAAAACAACAACTCAGCACCTAGCAGCGTCAGAATGAGCCAAAGCCAGAACACGCTTAAGTGGCAACGGTATTATGCATTCAAGATACTTTATTACCAACAGCATCATTCCAGACAAGATCTTCTCAATTTGGAAAGAATGTTATTGGCATTGAAACGGAATTAACTGACTCCAACGTACCAATTTTCCAATGCTATTTAAACAAGACAGTGAAGATTGAATTGGCTAATGCTCTACAACACTCTACACGCCTAAAGCTATTCATCATCTTCCTCACTCTCAGTTTGCTAAAGCTCTCAAATTCTTTACTCAATTAGTTTAGCACTCTAGTTCTCATAAGCTTAACGTGTGTAGTATCACAGTTGTGATAAACAGTTTTTGTAGAAAACATTCAACACACTTAGATTTCATTTATTTGTAAGAAAGTATTTCCTTGAGAAACCGGTTTGTGGTTTGAATCAAGAAGGCTTTAGAAGTTGTTAAAGCAGTTGTAATATTCAGTTGAATATAGTGGATTAAGACCTCGTTGGAGAGAGGCGAAATCACCTTGACGGGTGGACTGAAGTAGTTTGAGATCAAACGAACCAGGATAAAAATACTGTGTTGACTGCAATTGATTTCAAGTTTTTACAATTCAACCCCCCTTCTTGTGTTTTTCACTTCTTCAATTGGCATCAGAGCGCCTGGTTCTGAGCTAAAACACTTAACCGTGTCAGTACAAGATCCAGCGTCAGAAAAACACAATGGCAGGAACTTATCAACACACCAGCAATGACAACAATGAAGACAGAGACAGATTCAGCGGCAAACCTCTAGTCTTTGATGGAGAAATTTTTGATTACTGGAAAGACAGAATTGAAAGCTTCTTTCTGGCACATGATGTTGATCTGTGGGACATGGTGACAGATGGATACACGCACCCAGTGAATGCAAGCGGTCAGAAGATTGACAGGAAAGCAATGTCTGATCAACAAAAGCGTGACTTCAAAAATCACCACAAGGCCAGAACCATTCTTCTCAGCGCCATCTCTTACGCTGAATATGAAAAGATCTCTAACAGAGACACAGCAAAGAACATGTTTGACTCACTCAGAATGACGCATGAAGGCAACATTCAGGTCAAAGAAACTAAAGCTCTTGTGCTCATTCAGAAGTATGAGGCATTCAAAATGGAAGAAAGTGAATCCATTGAAACAATGTTCTCAAGATTCCAAATTTTGGTGGCTGGTCTCAAGGTTCTGGACAAAGGATACTCTACTGCTGATCATGTCAAGAAGATCATCAGAAGCTTGCCAAAGCAGTGGAGGCCAATGGTTACAGCTCTGAAGCTAGCTAAAGATCTCAACAAAATTTCTCTGGAGGAACTTATCAGCTCCCTCAGAAGTCACGAGATAGAGCTGGAAGCTGATGAACCTCAGAAGCAAGGTAAGCCTTTAGCATTAAAATCTAACAAAAAATCTGAGTCTAAAGTTTTGCAGGCAGTTGAAGAAACATCAGATGGATCCTCATCAGAAGAAGACGAACTTTCCCTCCTCTCCAGAAGAGTGAACCAACTATGGAAGCAGAGGCAAAGGAAGTTTAGGAATCCCAAAAGATCTGATCAGAATGAGTCCTCTTCCAGATACAGAAGGTCAGATTCTTCCTCTGGATACAGAAGATCTGAAGGCTCCTCAGGAAGCAGAAAGCCAAACACCAAGGACATCATCTGCTATGAATGCAATGAGCAAGGACACTACAAGAGTGACTGCCCAAAGCTTCAGAGGGAAAATCCCAAAAAGAAGTTTGGAAGAGAAAAGAAGAAAAGTCTCATGGCTACATGGGATGACTCTGACTCATCTGAAGCTGACTCAGAATCAGATGATGAGAGAGCAAACATAGCTCCCATGGCCAACATTTCAGAAGACAGTGAAGCTTCTGAATCAGACACTGAAGAGGTATTTCCTGACTTTGCAATTAATTTTACTAAGGCTGAACTTGCTGAAAGCCTTAACGAAATTCTGGAAAGGTACCAGCAGATTAGAGTTAAATTCAGAAACCTGAAAAGGAATCTTGAATCTGACTCTGATAAGACTGAGAGTCTTAAATTGGAAAATTCTGAGCTGAAAAATAAAATTTCAAAGTTAGAAAATGTTTTACAAGACTCTCAGAAGGAAACAATTTCTGAAACTCCCAGCAGCACTGATGAGATCATCAAGGAGTATGATCATAGCTTTCAGAAGTTCCTTGCTAAAAGCATAGATAGAAGCAAAATGGCTTCAATGATCTATGGAGTTAGCAGAAACGGCAGAAAGGGAATAGGATACCAAGGTAAGGTACCTACACCAAAGAATGCCATGGATTTAACTATTAAACACACTTCTCTGAACTCACATTTTGTGTATGGTCACACACATGATATTAAATATACTAGCAGTAAGTATTCTGTGAAACCAAAATTCAACCAGAGTTTTGGTAAATCTAACAAATCAGGACCCAAGAAAATCTGGGTACCTAAGGATAAAATAATACATGTTGCAGATATCTTTAGCAGCAAATCAGAAACACCAGTCATGGTACTTGGACTCTGGCTGCTCGCGACACATAACGGGAAGAAGGCATATGTTCCAAAGCCTGGAACTTAAGCCTGGAGGCCACGTTGGTTTTGGAGGCAATCAGAGGGGAAAGATCATTGGCTCTGGAACTGTAGGTAATGGAAATCTTCCCTCTATAAATAATGTTTTGTTAGTAGATGGATTAATGCATAATCTGTTATCCATAAGTCAATTAAGTGATAACGGTTATGATATAATCTTTAATCAAAAATCATGTAAAGCTGTCAGTCAGAAAGATGGGACTATCCTATTTAATGGAAAGAGGAAAAACAACATTTATAAAATCAAACTTTCTGAACTGAAAAGTCAGAATGTAAAGTGTCTTCTGTCTGTTAACAACGAGCAATGGATCTGGCACAGAAGATTGGGGCATGTTAGTATGAGAAGAATATCTCAGATTAACAAACTCAATCTGGTCAGAGGACTTCCTAATCTGAAGTTCAATTCAGATGCTCTGTGTGAAGCATGTCAGAAAGGCAAGTTTGCAAAACCTTCTTTCAAATCTAAAAATGTTGTTTCTACCTCTAAGCTATTAGAACTTCTGCACATTAACTTATTTGGACTAGTTAAAACTGCTTCAGTCAGTGGCAAGAAGTATGGGTTAGTAATCGTAGATGACTATATCAGATGGACATGGGTAAAGTTCTTAAGACACAAGGACGAGTCACACTCTGTGTTTGTCACCTTCTGTAACCAAGTTCAGAATGAAAAGGATCTTAGAATCGTTAAAGTCAGAAGTGATCATGGTGGAGAGTTTGAAAACAAAGATTTTGAGTCATTCTTTAATGACAGAGGCATTCTGCATGATTTCTCTTGTCCTAGAACTCCCCAACAAGATGGAGTTGTAGAAAGAAAGAACAGAACATTGCAAGAAATGGCCAGAACCATGATCAATGAGACAAACGTTGCTAAGATCTTCTGGGCAGAGGCAATAAACACAGCGTGCTACATTCAGAATAGAATCTCCATAAGACCTATTCTGGAAAAGACTCCATATGAATTTTGGAAGAACAGAAAGCCCAACATTTCATATTTTCATCCATTTGGATGTACTTGTTTTATGCTAAATACAAAAAATTATTTGAACAAGTTTGACTCTAAAGCACAGAAGTGTATTATGTTAGGATACTCTGAACGCTCAAGAGGGTACAAAGTATACAATACAGAAACACAGAGTGTGGAAGAATCAATCAGTGTTCGTTTTGATGATAAGCTTGACTCTGAAAAGTTAAAGCAAAATGAAGTTTTTGCAGGTATGGAAGTTGAATTTACAGGTTCTGAAGACAAGTCATCAGAAGCTCTAAATAAAGACACTCCTTCAACATCAGAAAGAGGCACTGCAAGCAATCCAGCAATAGCTGCTGACCAACCTCAGAAAAGACTACCCAGAAGCAGCTTGGACCACCCAGAAGAAACTATCTTAGGAAGAAAGGAAGATCCAATCAGAACAAGAGCCAGCTTCAGAAACTCTGAAGAATCCCTCATGGGACTTGTGTCTCTGATTGAACCTTCTTCTATTGATGAAGCACTTCTGGACAACGACTGGATTCTAGCAATGCAAGAAGAGCTGAATCAATTCACCAGAAATGACGTATGGGATCTTGTTCCCAGACCAAAAGGATTCAACGTCATTGGAACAAGATGGGTGTTCAGAAATAAGCTGAACGAACAAGGTGAAGTTATCAGAAACAAAGCACGACTGGTAGCACAAGGTTATAGTCAGCAAGAGGGGATAGACTATACAGAAACCTTTGCTCCATTCGCCAGGTTAGAATCTATCTGACTTTTAATTTCGTTTGCTGTTAATAAAGGCATCACTCTGTATCAGATGGATGTCAAGAGTGCATTCTTAAATGGCTATATAGAAGAAGAGGTTTATGTGCACCAACCCCCTGGTTTTGAAAGTACAAAAAATCCATAATATGTTTTCAAGCTAAAGAAGTCACTATATGGTCTGAAACAAGCTCCCAGAGCTTGGTATGAAAGACTAAGTAACTTTCTGTTAGAAAAAGAATTCACCAGAGGGAAGGTGGACACTACCTTATTATGTAAGTCAGTTAAGAATGACATCTTAGTTTGTCAAATTTACGTTGATGATATTATTTTTGGATCTACTAATCATTCTCTTGGAAGAAAATTCGCTAAGTGTATGCAGGCAGAATTTGAGATGAGCCTCATGGGAGAACTGAAATTCTTTCTGGGAATTCAGATCAATCAAAATCTAGAGGGAACTTACATTCATCAGAGCAAATGTGTCAGAGAACTTCTAAAGAAATTTGACCTCTCAGAATGTAAGCCATCAAAGATTCCAATGCATCCCACGTGCATTCTGGAAAGAGAAGAGGTAAGCAAAAAGGTAGAACAGAAGGTCTACAGAGGTATGATTGGTTCTCTCCTTTATCTAACGGCTTCAAGGCCTGATATCTTATTCAGCGTATGTATTTGTGCTAGATTCCAATCAGATCCTAGAGAATCTCACTTAACAGCTGTTAAGCGAATTTTCAAGTATCTGAAAGGTACTACTAATCTGGGTTTATTTTATAGAAAATCTAGTGATTACAGCTTAGTAGGCTACTGCGATGCTGACTTTGCTGGAGACAGAGTAGAGTGTAAAAGTACTTCTAGAAGCTGCCAGTTTCTGGGAGAAAATCTGATCTCTTGGTCCAGCAAAAGGCAATCCACAATTGCGCTATCAACAGCAGAAGCTGAGTACATAGCAGCAGCAGGTTGTAGCACACAAATGCTCTGGATGAAAAGTCAGCTTGAAGACTTCCAGATTTTTGAGAGTAACATCCCTATACTCTGACAATATTTCTGCCATTTGCTTAAGTAAAAATCCTATTTTGCATTCTAGGGCTAAGCATATAGAAATAAAACACCATTTCATTAGGGACTATATTCAGAAAGGAATTTTGAACTTAAAATTTATTGATACAGACCATCAATGGGCTGATATCTTCACTAAACCTCTTTCTGAAGATAGGTTCAATTTCATTCTGAAACATCTCAGCATGAAGCTCTGCCCAGAGTGAAAGTGTTTTAATTCTATATATTAACCTTCAGAATGTGTTTTCTTTTTATTGTGAACTTCTGATCAATCTCCTTTCAGAAAGATAGACATGCAGATTGTATCAGATTCTATTCTTAAAGATCTGAGCGTTTCAGCTCAAGGATAGACGTGTTGCTCACTATATCAAACAAGTGTCATCCAATCATCAGCAAATCTCTGAAGCAAAAAACGCGTGCACGCTTCTGAGAAGGCAAAACGCTGATTCGGTGCATTGAGACACATGTCTGGTAACCGTTCCAAGTATCTTTCTCAAATCCCCCAAAATCAGCAAGCATTAAATGCATATAATCATGAGTTAAACTGTAATCATGAATTAATTCCCTTTCTTAAAACCGTTTACGTTTTTCAAAACACATTTTGAAATCTATTTAAGCACATTAACATCATTCATTAAACTTTTACCATTTCTTACAATCATCCAAATATTTTCTCTGCATTCTTACTTGTCTATTCATCTCTTTCAAGAAACCCTTTTTCAAGCTTTTCTAAAATAAACCCTAAGTGTGAACATGGAAACCTCTAGCAATGTTTCTGCAGGTTCTCAGAAGGAGGCTTCATCTGAACAATACCAAATTCCCTTCAGAACGCTCCTTACACCAGTGAAGAACTTGGAAGTTATGTCTGAACTGATTGTTGACTTCACCAGTCTGAAAGAAAATGGATTCGATTTGACAGAAGAAGTTAGGGCACAAGGATGGGAGAAATACTTTGATAGGTTGGTGGGTCCAACATTCCCAGTATTGGTCAAAGAATTCTGGATTCATGCGTCTTCATCAACATATCAAGTTACTTCCTATATAATGGGAAAGAAGATTGTGATCACTGAGGATCACATTGCAAGATTAATTGGATACACTGGTGGTGGTATCCGCTGTATCGACATGGCAGAAAGATGCTCAGATGTTGCTGTCATTGCAAGAGATATTTTCACCCATGGGGTTCCCAGCAGCAAAATCAGAGACTTAAAGGATCAGCACAGAATATGGGCGAAGATTATTCTGGGGTGCTTCAATCACAGGAAGCCCACAAGCTCCCCTGATTATATAAACATAGATCAGCAGTTTCTGATCTATTTTATTAATCAGAAGGTAAAGATTAACTTGGCTTGTCTTCTGTTTAATCACCTCAGGACCAGCGTCAAGGAGACAAGAGAAGAAGAAAGGACAAAAAGGTATTGGATACCCTTTGGCAGGTTAATATCAGATATTCTAACTGAGAATAGGCTGATAGAACACCTTACAGAAGCTCAGGAATTGAGCTCCATTGAACCTACTGTTGGCAAGCCTCTGAATGCTAAGAATCTGAAGAAAATGAAACTGATAGAGAATATCAGAAAGGAGCCCAGCGTCACTCCTCTGGTTGACATCACCAGCAGAAGAGTCCCTCTGGACGACTTTCCAATATTTTATGAGATTGACTCTAAACCAGTCATTGTTCTCAGATACTTGGACGCTTGCAAGGCTGATGGCACAGATCCCACTCTGAACATTAAAGATCTGCACCAGCAAAATCCATAAGTTACTGTGAAGAAGACGAAGAAGAGAAAGGCTACTTCAGAAGGACCATCCCAGCAGACCCCTAAGAAGAGAGGTAATCTATCTGCTGCTAATGTTTTAAATTCTTCTGCTATTCCAACATCAATCCCAACCCCAGCTTCACATGAACTCCCAATCCCCATACCAACCATTGATGACACCAAACCAGAGGCTGACCCTTCTGAGTCACTAACTCTCAGGAGATCCCCGCACCAAAAATCCAAAACCACAACATCAACAGAATCAGAACTTGATAAAGTTCTTTCTGAAATTGATCAACGTTCTTCCGCTCCCCTCTCAGAAAATCCAAACACTCAACCACAAACTGCCCACTCACCTCAACCATAACATACACTCTCACCCATACCAGAAATTCCAGAGGAACCAGAAATTCCACCTCCCTCTCCACAACCAGAACTTTATCCACCTTCACCTCAACCATCATCTCCATAACCTGAGTTTCAACACTCTGAAACTCCATCACCTGAACCTCAAACCCCTGAACCTCATTCTCCTCAATCCTCTGAACCACAACCCTTGGCAATTCAGCTGTCTTATGGTACAACTGTAAACATACCCCAACTGCCATCCTCACCAGAAACTACCCCTCCAAATACTCCAAACAGTCTAATTATCATTTCTGACTCTCCCACTCCATCTCCCAAACAAAATACAGAAGACCACAGCAGGACCTTCATTGATTTAACAATCCTTGACCGTCTTGCTGACCTCAAAAATAAAATAGCCATCCCCAAACCCAAACATCTAGATGTTGGTGCTGGCATTTTGAATTTTGAAACAGGCTTCCAGAATTGGATTGCTTCTCTAAAGCAGGTTTGTCCTGGAATGATTGATCCTGCTGCCTCAGACCAACTCTGGACACATTTCAGAATGTGGGTACGCGTTGAAGCCCTCAAGCTGCAAGACATAAATTATGAACAGGCCCAACAGAACTTCAGCAAGCTGCTGAAGGAAGTTGAAAGTCAGCTGCCGAAGGAGGAAGTGCTACTTCTGGATAGTGAGCCATGGTCTGAAAAGCGTCCAGCTTCAAAAGTTCAGTAAGCAGAAGATCAGACAATTCAAGCTGAAGATGTTAGTCAAGCTGAAGATGTTGCAGAAAGCTCTCAGAAGCATCCTGTTTCTGACGTTTCTCAAGCTGCCTTGGACAGGCAGACTCTGGAAGAGCTGAAGCAGAATGATATTCTTCTGCAGCAAAGAATGGATGAGAATGATCAGAAAATGAAGGAAAGTATGGATGTTCAAGATGGAAAGATTGATACAGTTGTCAGCATGGTGCATCAGCAGAAGGAAACTGCTGATCAGATCAAGAACATGCTAGAAGCTCTGTTCACACGCTTTCCACCCCAACCTTAGTTCTTCATTCATGAGGTTTTCATTGTTTTTCTTTTCATGTTTTCTGTACTATCTTCTATGCTTTGAATTAAATATAATAGTTTTTCTGCTCTGATCGTTTTAGCTTATATTACTTGCACTTTTTGATTGCTAACAAAAAGGGGGAGAACAAGAACGATATTTTTCAATAACGGACTACTGAGACAAAAAGTCTCAAACATTCTAACACTCTGATATACTTGAATGTTTTTGTTTTTCATAAGCTTACAGGTACAAGAAGTTAATCATCTCTGATACACTGAAGCTCTGATGTTCTGATGTTCAAAGAAAGTTAATAAAGATCTGATCCTGAAGGACTCATGGAATTAAAAAGGGAAGTAATAAATTCAGGGGGAGTATCTCCGATCTAAACTCTGATATCTCTTTATCCCTTATACTCTTATCTTTGATAACTTCCTATTTAATTCTGATACTCTTTACTATTTGGTTATCTCTGATACTTTTCACGTTAATTTTCAATTGGAAAAATCTAGTTTTTGTCATCATCAAAAAGGGGGAGATTGTTAGAACAAAGTTTGAATCTACTACCCTAAGTTTAAGTTTTGATGATAACAAAATGCAAAGATATATAAAATTGTATCATTCATGTAAGACATATATGCTACCTAAAAATCACATTCTGTTTTACAGAATCTCTGATGGGTATCAGCAAGAGTATATCATCATCAGCATCAGAAGTTGCAATATCAACATCAGCATCAGAGGATGTTATATCAGATACCAGAATCAGAAGATCAACATGTGCTTACGCTGAAGCGTGACGAACAGATCTGCGCGTAACAATTTGAACTCTGATCAAGAAAACAACAACTCAGCACCTAGCAGCGTCAGAATGAGCCAAAGCCAGAACACGCTTAAGTGGCAACGGTACTATGCATTCAAGATACTTTATTACCAACGGCATCATTCCAGACAAGATCTTCTCAATTTGGAAAGAATGTTATTGGCATTGAAATGGAATTAACTGACTCCAACCTACCAATTTTCCAATGCTATTTAAACAAGACAGTGAAGATTGAATTGGCTAATGCTCTACAACACTCTACACGCCTAAAGCTATTCATCATCTTCCTCACTCTCAGTTTGCTAAAGCTCTCAAATTCTTTACTTAATTAGTTTAGCACTCTAGTTCTCATAAGCTTAACGTGTGTAGTATCACAGTTGTGATAAACAGTTTTTGTAGAAAACATTCAACACACTTAGATTTCATTTATCTGTAAGAAAGTATTTCCTTGAGAAACCGGTTTATGGTTTGACTCAAGAAGGCTTTAGCAGTTGTTAAAGCAGTTGTAATATTCAGTTGAATATAGTGGATTAAGACCTCGTTGGAGAGAGGCGAAATCACCTTGACGGGTGGACTGGAGTAGTTTGAGATCAAATGAACCAGGATAAAAATACTGTGTTGACTGCAATTGATTTCAAGTTTTTACAATTCAACCCCCCCTTCTTGTGTTTTTCACTTCTTCAGAGTTCTCAGAAATTCAATTGATTTTCACATGTTTTCATGCGCTCTCAAATTTACTAAAAAATGCAGTGTTTGTTTGATCCAGGTTAACCAGATAATTTGCGTCTTTTAAAACATTTGCTTGTTTATGGAATAAACATTTGCTTGTTTATGGAATAAACATTTGTTTGTTTATGGAATAAACATTTGCTTTTTTATGGAATAGACAGTGCATGTTTTGATTGGAATGCAGTTGCAAGATTACAGAGTTATTGGATTACTTGGAGTTTAAGTTATCTTGGTTGGAATTATTGGAATGCAGTTTTAATTATCTTGATCAGGGAATCTTTAAGAATCAGTGAAGATGCAAAGAGAAAATTATAAGTTATTGACAGTAAAAGATTTCAATGGACACCAGAATGTTTCATAAGACTTTCTCCGTTTATTTCAAAAAAATTGTTACAAAAAAATTTATTATTTAAGTACTTTAGGTTTTACAACTTATTGTATTTAAAAAAATAAATTAGTACAATTGTTGAATGTTTCTCTCTAAGTTACAAAGAAAAGAAATTGAATCTATGCCTAAGGTTGACTGTGCTTCCATTGCTTCCATGCTTGCCACAGAGTCTTTTGCTTCCCCTGCTTTGCCACCATCCAGTTTACGCTCACATGAAAATGAAAGGCAAGAAAAAGTTAGTACAGTTGATTGGACATGAGCAAAGAATTTTCAAAATACAGAAAAAAAGTGTTCATCATTAAAGTTTGCAATTTGGAATCAGAGGGCTATTTTTAATTCATCACATTTTTATTTGAAAATCACAAGAGAATTATTCATCTTGGTTCACAAACAAGAAAAATGTAAGCAAGCTATCCAAACAAGAGAAATGCAGCAGACTGCCCAAACAAACAGCAAGGTTGTCCAAACATGCAGCAAGTTGTCCAAAGAACAGTACAAGCAAGCTGTCCAAGCAAGCAGTACAAGCAAGCAATACAAGCAAGCAAAACAAAGTACAAGTAACAGCAGCATAACAGCTAGGACAAGCAACAACAGCATGGCAAAAATGCAAGCAGTAAGAAGCAAGTAGCATAGCAGTAAGAATGCAGCAGCATGGCAAAGAAAGTACAGCAATATGGTAAACCAAGCCAACAAGCAAGGGGCTTGTTTTCAATAGCCTTTTCATCATCTTCCAAGATTTTTGCAAACTTTTCAGAAAAAAGGTGAAAAAGCAATTTGCTTTTATCATTAAGAGAGGAGAGAGAGGAAAGAAATCACCTAGTTTGTTGAAATTGCACAAAAGGTACAGCTTTGTTATTCTGCCCACAAGCTGTCAAAAAGCAATCTAAATATAACAGTAGGCAAAGTGCAAGAGAGGAGAGAGAACATTTTGTCAAACTGAGAAACAAAAAACTGCATAGCCAAATCAAACCTCAAACCTGCAACTGTAACAACAACATACCAAGCCAAACCTGTAACTCAGTTCAAAACCTGCATAACCAACTGTCTAAATTCCCAATATCTTCCATCAAAAAACAATCCATCAAAAAACTTCAAAACCAAAGGCAACCAAAGCCTGTTAACCAATATCCCAGGCCTGATTTCAATACCACAAACAACTTGCAAACCATCAACAAAATCACAAAACCATTTTTCAAACCCAAAAACAACAAACTCAGAAACAGGGCTAAATCAACAGCAACATAGCAAGCCAAAAAAAAATCACAAGCTCACAAGGCCTGCACTGTCAAAGTCCCAAACCAGTTTCCAAACCTGTAAAAACCATTTTCAACACCAACAACCTTCAACAGTTCAAAAGCCAGTAAACCTCAAAAACCATCTTCAATACCAAACCGTAAAATCCAAACTGTAACCAAAACAAACAGAAACAGAAAAATATCCCAAAACTGCCATCAACCCTCAATACAAACCATCAAAAACATTAAAATCCAAACAGTTCAAACTAAACTGTAACAAGTAAAAAACCAGAAAAAATATACTCAACCAAAACCTGTAAAACAGTTCACGCCAAGTTTCCAAAACTGCCAAAACCATCCCAACATTCCAAAGTCCATCAAACATCATCATCATCATTCAAACATAGAAGATTAGAAAAAGAAAAGGTTACCATAAAGAGCTCACGCAATCGTCTTCATTTCTTCCCGCACCGTTTCTGGCCACTAAGGAGCATCACCATCCCAGTCTCACTTCCTTTTCCATTTCGCAAAAGTTCCAAAGGTATGTTTCTTTTCAAACCATTTCCTGCATATCAATAGGCAATAAAATTGATTAACAGAAAAAATATGAACAAGATGAAACAACAATAGAAAAACATTCAAATCCAAACAGAACATCACCTTTTTCACGAAAGAAATTATTTGAGCATGGTTAGGAAGATTTTGAGTGGCGCTCCGGTAACGGAAACTGGGGAGAGAAAATCAGATTGAGCGGTAATCGAGCATCTTAGGTATGAATCAGAGCTTAGGGTTTCCAGAAAAGGGGCGTTCTATTCACGAATTAGGAAGAAAACAGGGGCGTGTAGTGAGAAAGATGAACGAAATTGGAAGAGAGGGACGAAAGGGACGAAGAGCGCCGCTGTAAGCACAAACCCTAATTTTGTTTACCCTAATAAAACGTTAAGCAATTTAGAGCTTTGGGCCCAGTTTATGTTCAAACCCTTCTCAGGCCCATACACGCTTGCTGGTTGCACCCCCTCCATCTGGCCTTTTTTTTGTTAACATTAATTTATTTATGGGCCTCTCATCCAATCCCTTAAGCCCATTTTCATTTGTTTTAATTTAATTTGTTTTATTTTTTTTTTTGTTAATAATATACTAATGAATTTTAAAACTTTATTTTATTAATTTAGTTATTAGTGATTAGTTTTCTTTTACCATTTTCTCTTTTTTATAAAAAAAAACTCATTTTTATTATTTTTCTTACATTTAATAAAAACACCAAAAAAACATTAATTTAGTTAGTTTTTTTCCTTAAGATTACATGATTAATAAAATACATAAAAGAATAATAATAATAATAAAAATTTTAATCTCTTTTTTTAGAATAGATTTTATTTCTCTCTTTTCAAGTAAATACATACATTTCATACCTTGTTGATTTTATTTCATAAATTGTCATAACTTTGTATTAAATCGCACAACAATTCGATTTGATTGTATTATTTGATATTTGGACATTGTTATTTTTATTTGATTCATCCCCATTTGTAACAATTGTACCCCCATTCCCGAACATTTTGTAATAGTTTAGAATTTCAATTCCCGCAATTTATTGCTTTTTAAATACTGTATAGTAACTAGGCATGTATGGCAAGATTCAAAAATCAATCGCTAGATGACCTAATCCAAGAATAAATAACTTGAAACAAACACATTTCTCACACGCGCACCTCTAGGGTAACCTCGCTTGTTGTCTCGGAAATACAATCATGTCCCTCGAATATGAGACACTCTAGCAAATGACCCTTCGATAAACAAAGATCGTAGTCCCTCGATGACCCTCGATGTTGCCTATGATTAAAATGATCTCGTCCCTTACAAAAATTGCTAGTGCGTCTCACAAGTTGCTTTCAATGATCGTAAAATTGACCCGCGTCGGTCCCTTCACATCCAATGATGGGGCTTCTTACCAAATCAATGGTAAGATAGCACCATTAAAAGGAAGAAGAAAAGAACAACTTAAGACCTTTCGAGTAGATAGATTCTCTCTTAGTTACTCGCTTGCTCACGACAAAAAACTTTCACACTTACACCTCCATTTCAAAACACTTTCAAAAGACAAAATGTTTTGCATACGTTCTTATAGAGACGAGAACCATGGCAAAACCTCTTTTTAAAACACTTTTCGAAACACGATTCACAAACACCTCTTTGAACTATTTTTCGAAACAAAACTTTGTATATGTTCTTATAGAGACGAGAACCATTACAAAGAAACTTTCCAAAATACTTTCAAAACCCACACCACAAGCATACAATCAAACAAAAGCAAGTGATCTAAACGAGTAACTAAGAGCCCATGGAAAACCATGGATGAAAAGGGTGCTAATACCTTCCCTTTTCATAATCTACCCCCCAAACCCGAGAATAATCTCGAAAGGTCTTTCCTGTGCTTTTTTACCTTTCCCTTTGGATAAAAGAAAAGTCGGTGGCGACTCTTGCTAAACCGAAACATTTGCGAACACAAAACGCAAAACACCTAATCAGTTCTCCCACCGTATCACAGAACTGGCGACTCTGCAGGGGGAAAACTTAAAAGTGGGGTTACCTTAGGGTTTTAGATCGCCTTTACATGCTTATCTTGCTTGACTTGTATGCTTTACATTTTGGTTCTATTATTTGGGTTTGAATCCTCTACCGGATTTGGGAAACATTCATAGGTAAATAGCAATACATTATGGAAACTGTGCAGGGTATACCGACATGGTTGATGCAATAGCTATATTAGTGCGACATATTTGTGGGTACCGGTAGCCTTTGAGTCAATCAAAGAGAATACGGGGCCGCTGAGTGATGTCATGAAGCACTAATGGACTTTTAGAACCTTTACTTGACCAACTTGGCCTTTTAGGATGTAGTGATATGACCGGCTTTGGTGCAGTCCGAAGTTGGTAGATACTCGATACTACACTCATTGAGGGTTGTTTTCTTGGAATATTTCGGTCGCCGGTAAAGTGGCTAAACTGAAACAATGAACACAGAAAATAATCCAGTGATATTGAGCTCCTTAGAACCCGGTTACTATTTATAGGACAGGTTGAGCCAACTAAACTTCAAGAGGGTACTTACCTATGAAACCCCATGCAAGCCTGAAACTAGGAACTTGTGTGATTTGTTTGTACATATATACTTGTGCATAACATCATGGACATCACGAAGCATCATATGCATCCACTAACCATTTCAAGGATTTTGGATCTTCATCTTTGTTCCTGTTTTGTAGGTAATGGATTCACTTCACAGGAAAACTATCCAAGTCAACCTTGTAAGAATTCCTCCTCAACTCAAGGAGCTAGCTTCAAGGATTCCTGAGAATTCTCCATTCACCGAGAGGCATGCTCGTCTTCTCAACTTAGTCAACACCAACACTGAGGAAGACATGGTGAAAGTTCTCTTCCAATTCTTTGACCCCCTACGCCACTGCTTCACATTTCCTGATTACCAGCTTGTGCCTACTTTGGAGGAATGTTCTTAACTCCTGAGGATTCCTATTCTCCATCAACTACCCTACAACGGTACGGAAAGAGATCCAAAGCCTGAAGATGTTTCTCAAGCCCTACACTTTCAACCATCTGATGTCATAGGCCATTGGGAAACTAGAAGTGGTCTCAAGGGTTTCTTAGCAAAGTTTCTGTTTGAGAAAGCCCAAAGCTGTTGGAATTCATTGGACTTACAAGCTTTTGAGGAGATTGTAGCCCTTCTCATTTATGGGTTAGTCTTGTTCCTGAACCCTGACCAGCTTATAGATGTGAGTGCTGTCAAAATTTTCATGGCTTGCAACCCGGTGCCTACATTGCTTGGGGATATCCTTCACTCTTTTCACACTCGAACAATGAGGAAAAGAGGTGTTCTCATGTGTTGCACTCCTTTATTGGCTTGATGGTTTATTTCTCATCTTCCCCAATCAGTCTTGAAGAATGAGCAAGGCTTGAGGTGGTCACGACGGTTGATGACCCTTACGCATTCAGATATCCATTGGTGTTCTCGATCAAAATAGAATGTCATCATCATTGACCGTTGTGAAGAGTTTCCTAATGTCCCTCTACTTGGCATTAGGGGAGGCATTACCTACAACCCTTGCTTGGCTCTGAGACAGTTTGGGTATGTCTGAAGGGATGGCCCACATGACATGCTGATTCCAGACTTGGTTTTTGACTTCGACAACGATGATCAAGGACTTCGACAAGGTTCATCCGAGCTTGGAGGATGCCCAACAAGGTGGACAGTAAGACCTTGGGACACAAGAATTCCATCCTTCTTGAGCCTTACCTCAAGTAGGTATGAACCCGCGCCCAAAGTCTTATGATGCCTTACCCCTATATTCTACCTGTGATTATAGAGCCTGTTATGGAAGGAGAGGTTCCATATACCCTCCTACATCCTGACATGCCAACATTACTTGAAGATTTAAAAAGGAGTTGGATACAGCTCAAGGGAGAGCGTAATACTTTCGAAGCCCAATTCTACGCCAGTGAGAAGAAGGTTTTGGAACTTACTCGTCGACTTCACGAAGAGAAGACTCTCAACACCTACATTGCACCAAAGAGAATGCGCAACATCTTTTTACCTTATAATTTTGTATTATTTTGCCCATGGGACATTGATGTACTAACAAATTTTATCTTATTAATATGACGTGTGTTTCTTTTTTGTTTAAAACAAATTTGAATTTCTGAATCCTTGAATGCATTGCAAGAATACATATCATGCATCATATGCATAAACAGGTCTTCACACCAGGTCTCCTTATCTTTCTACTGTTTATTTCAGTAGAGATGGCTCTAGAGAAGACTATCAAGGACATCCAGGCTCAAAACGCTCAACTTCAAGAGATGTTCCTGAACCTATCCAAGGGGCAGGAAGAAGTGAACTCTCTCCTCACTAGGGGCATGATCATGGGAAATCCTGAGGGCAACAAAGATGATCAATTGGAGCTGCTACGAACTGAGATAGCCATTATGAAAATCTAGATGATGGGACAACTGGTGGGCCAAATGGCTCTCATCCAAAACTTGGCACGAGGACAAGAGGAGCTGAGAGTCCTCATCAACAAACTGCATCGGGATGGATGTAACCAATTGGGGCAAACAACTGGGGTTGAGGATCAAGTCATCATTCAGCCTCCCTTGAGACAAGAAGCCGAGGGAAAACCTCCTCAGTTTGCTTCAGGGTCACAAGCCCAACAACAACCTCACCAACGTCAACAGGGTAATCGGCGTAAGCAAAATACAGCTGAAAAACGCTTCACTGAGATTAGCATGTCATTATCTCAAGTGCTGCAACGCTTGTTGGAAGTCAAGCTGATTGTATTAAAGGACCCCCTTGGAGTCCCAACACAGCCGCTCCAGGGTACAATCCAAATGCAAGATGTGCGTATCACTCCAACAGTCCTGGACATGATACCGATAGCTGTTGGGCATTGAGAAACAAAAATTCAAGATCTGATTGAAGAAACAACGCTGGAGTTCACACAAGATGGCCAGATGAAAATCTTCTGTTGAGGGCTCTCCACCTAAAATGACAAGTTCGAACAAAGAGGCTTCTGTTCATTTTGAATTTCCAATTGTAATTTCTTTTGTTATTCAAACAATTATCTATTAATGTCAAACTCTGTTTTATTAATGCATTGCATATGTTTGTCTTGAATTCATCTTTTCGTTTTCATTATATTTAAACTATGCTTTTTATTCTTCTTATGACACAACCTTTAGAGGGAGGATAACAAAAACAATGCCATAATCTCATACAGTATGCTTTTGGACAGACCTTGCTGACGATGTATAGGCGTTTCTTTCAAATCCTAAACATTGGAGTTATAAGGAAGATAATCCCTAGTCAACCCCTTCGAGCCAAAGAAGTAGAAGTTTTCTGTTTTAACACAAATTGAAACCTTTAATCAAAACCTGGGGCAGGGTAGTCTCTCAGTTAATTCAAATATGCGTTAAAGTCGCAAACTCTCATCTTGTAATACAATGAATGACCTTGAAAACATTCCTCTGGAATCAAAGGACAATGATGGTTCCTAATCACATAGGCAGTCATTAGCTCTCAAGAGAAAAGTCCACTAAGTCAAAACCTATGAAGGAGGCTTAAGAAAACTGGGGTATTCTCGCTGACTGTGATCTCAAAAATAGGAACAGTCAGGCAAAAATTAGGGGATAACAAATCAAAAGAAAGAGGTCACTACAAATCCTCAACAAAAGTAATTTTGCAAAAATGACTGCCTTCCAACAAATTTAACTTGTTTGAACCATCACCAAAACGTCATTCCAAACTCATTTGGAGTTCAAACGCACAATTAACTGAGTTTAGGAATGAAGAACATCACGAAGAGCGGGTGGGTATAAATATACTTTGAGCCTTTATCCTTTGTTTCTTAAACCGTGAACCAAGCCACGTTATAACCCTTCAAAAGTCCTAATTGAAGCATGGGTTAGTTCGAAAGCATACTGTTACAAAAGGTATCCTGACTCCTGTAAGGCTTTGCTCTAAATCCTGAGTTGAATTTTTCTTACAAAATCTTTCTGTTAAAAATAAATAAAAAATAAAAACGCGTTTTCAAAAATTCAAGACAAACATAAACTTTGCATTATTTAAATATCACTGTTTGCATATGGCTATTTGTTTGATAGCAAAGAAATTCACACAATGAATATCCGATGAACGAAAGCTCTCTCAGTGAACAAAATCACTTCAAGTGGGATGACACTTCCGTTGCAAAAAAATCTCCTATCAACAAGGGGACATGACATGTCATTGTCCAGTACACCTGGGGCAGTCCAGTCAAGATTTCAAGAAATCTCTCAAAGTGCAGAGTAACCAGGGGCAAGTCTTTGTCCCCGTCACTTGGGGCATTGAACGTCAATCCCAACAAAGGGTTGCATACAGTCAAACATTGTCTGGCAAATCCATAAACACTCGCTACTTGGGGCAGTGACAAATCTCTCCAAAATCCTTCTCATAAGAGGACTTCCAGCCAGAGTTTCAATCTTTGATAACCTCTTCCCAGCTAAGTCGACCTCAAGAATCCCAGAGGATTTTTCCCATTGAAGTCGCCAGAATTCAACTCTTTTCTCCAGCACCAATTCTGGATTTATTTTCCCCAGCGAGAGAGCATCTTGAAAACATTACATATCCGTACATCAGGACATCATACAACACAATCTCATTTATTTTGAGAACATCACCGTTTGATATATGTCATGCAACTAACCTTTACTTTTCAGGAAAGATGCAATCAAATTCTCACAAAATTCAAGCTATGAAGCCTGGGCCACGACCAGATAGTAGTTCATCCAACTTTCCTCTTCAACAAAGATGATTCCTCAATAGAATAACAGACGATCAAAGTTCCCAAAATTCAATAGAGATGATTCCTCAGTAGAATAACGGACGACCGGAGTTCCCAAAATTCAACAGAGATGATTCCTCAAAAGAATAACGGACAACTGAAGCTCCTAAAATTCTATTTCTCTCAAGACAAAAATCAACATTTCCCAGCGGAATCCTCCTCAAACAACAAAATAGGGATCCCCAGTGGAAATATTCTAAGCAAAGTTTGAAGACACACATACTCTTCAACAGCAGTCTAGGATTTATTTTCCCCGACATCTGTTGAAGATTTTCCAAGACTTTTGTCTGGCTCAGTTAAATCAATTATAAGATTTCTCTAATTCTTATCCAGTCAAAGTTAATTCAAGACCTTCTCTGGCTCAGTCAGATCAACACTAAGATCTCCCTGATTCTTATTCCAGTTGAAGATATTCCAAGACTTTTGTCTGGCTCAGTTAAATCGATTCTAAGATTTCTTTGATTCTTATCCAGTCAAAGTTAATTCAAGACCTTCTCTGGCTCAGTCAGATCGACACTAAGATCTCCCTGATTCTTATTCCAGTTGAAGATATTCCAAGACTTTCGTCTGGCTCAGTTAAATTGATTCTAATTTTTCTGATTCTTATCCAGTCAAAGTTAATTCAAGACCTTCTCTGGCTCCGTCAGATCGACACTAATATCTCCCTGATTCTTATTCCAGTTGAAGATACTCCAAGACTTTCGTCTGTGTCATACCCCAATTTTGACCTAAGATCCCATTTTAATTTTTGCATTTTATACAAAAGTCAAGGTCACTAAATACAGTCGGTTTTAACCTCTCACCTTCGAGCTTTGATTATGCAGAAATTGTCAAGTGTTTTGAACATTCTTAGCCTATGTATCACTAACTTCTAATCAAGCACGAAATGTGTGTTTTTTGTTTCTTCGATTTCATGTGCAGACAGGTCTCCTTCGATTCAGCCTGCTTCGATTGGACAAGTTTACTCCTGCATGCCTCTTTCGAATCTGGACAAATTTTCCGCCTGCAAGCCTACTTCGATTGGACAAGTTTGCTCCTGCATGCCTCTTTCGATTGGGCAAATTTGCTGCCTGCAAGCCTGCTTTCGATTGGACAAATTTGCTGCCTGTAAGCCTGCTTTCGATTGGACAAATTTGCTGCCTGCAAACATGCTTCGATTGGGCAACATTGCTTCCTTCGAACACAGGCTTCGATTTAGCAATGCTTCAATTGGGCAATACAGTCTCCCTTCAGTCACAAGCTTCGATTTGGAAATACAATCTCCCTTCAGTCACAAGCTTTGATTTGGTAATACAGTCTCCCTTCAGTCACAAGCTTCGATTAGGCAATACAATCTCCCTTCAGTCACAAGCTTCGATTTGGCCATGAAGTTTCCTTCGAAGTGACCCCCTTTGATCCACAAGCTGGACATGTGATTTTCTTCAAGGTGGCCTCCTTCGATTCACAAGTTGGACCACTAAACCCTTCGAAGCATTCAAGGAGTTTGTTGACTAAAGTCCCATATACTGCCAAACTCAAGCCAGTTGTGCTACTATGCAACAGTCCTGCACCAACCTGCCACTAAGCTCCAAAATACTGATGAGCCTGCGTTGTCTCAGTCCTGTACTTGCACAAAAAAAGAGTGCACCAGAGTTGCATTGAAGAAAACAAGGGGGCAATATACCCAAATAATCCAAATATTATTCGATTTCCCTCCAAAACCATATTAAAGCTCGCCTATAAATAAAGAGGCTACAACACATTTTTTTTAAAAAGGGGAGGACTTTTGGGCCAGGCGAACGAATCTTCAGAAAATTCTCAAAAACACCAAATTTTCTCAAACACAAAAAAAATCTCTCAAGTCTCTTCAATACTTGTGAGAACAAACCCAAAATCCCCAAACACTTACTTCCTTCGATTCTGAAGAACAACCACACTTCAGTCTCCTTCGAATCGAAGAAGCATCACACTTGCTTTTTCTTTTCCTTCAAATCCAGCGCTCCCAGCACAGCCTGTGCCCCCTCTTTCGAATCCAGAACCCAGGGCCACCACTCAAGGTCCCACATCCATTCAATTCCAGAAGCAAGGTAAGTCACTCTTACCCTTGAACTTTTCATTTCATGCCATAACATGTAAATACAATTCTTTTTCGTTTGAAACATTGTACATACCATTGTTCCTTTCGTTTCTACATTTTTAACATACCTTTCAGAACTACCTCTTTCGTTTTGCTTTCTGTTTTAGCTTTAGCTATTAAACTATTTGAAAGACAAATACTAGCATGGCCCAAGGCCGTGTTGTCATTTAACGCTTGAAATGAAAGAAACAGGAAACAGGAAACAGGAAACGAAGCTTCTGGCTTCTACCCTCTTTCTCCAGGTCGAACGAAAGAGACAACCAGGAGGCAAACCATGTCCAATCGAAAGACAATCCCTCACTACTTTCAACCCCCATTCGAAGAAGGCAACATGGCAGAATCAAAAGACTTCGCCATACACTGACTTCCAGGCCAATCGAAGGACAGAACCTCACTGGTGCGAACCCCCAGTCAAAGGATACAACTTGCTGCTGCCTTTGCCCAATCGAAGGACAGGACCTCGCCCCTGCCAAGGCCCAATCGAAAGACGTGACTTTGCTGTTGCCAGCCCCAATCGAAGGAGGCCAACAAAATGCCAGTCGAAGGATGCTACTGCCTGGGTCGAAAGACACTTTTTTTCTTACTTTTATCTTATTTTTTCCTTCATATTTTTTATGCCTTTTGATATGTTTGTAATAGCGTAGGTTTTTATCTTTCTGCATTTTTATTTACTTTGTATAAATGCTAGTAATTAGGTGTATGGCAAGATAAAATCAACAAATAAACAAACCAAAAAAATCCAAAAAAAAACACTCTTTAATCATTACTTGAATATACTTTAAAACATGCAAAAACATTCAACAAATCAAAACTCCCTCAAGGGCATGTTATCTCCGTTCTACCGCGATACCGGCCATGCCTATTACTAGAATGCGTGTGTTAACGTCGCCCACTAAAAAACACAAACAAATCAACTTTTTCTAGAGGAACTACGGTGTTTTGATTCCTTCATTGGATACGTAGGCCAAGGGTCACGAAACCCTCACGAACGCAATAATAAAAACTCATTTCTTTCCCCTTAAGCAAACATAGTTGTAGATAAATACACCCTTGTATATAACAAACAATTTTAATCAAAAACAGATATTTCAAAAGGTTCCTGCGGAATACCGCAGATGCATTGGGTGCTAATACCTTCCCATTGTATAACCAACCCCCGAACTCTTGATCTCTTTCAAAACGCATTGTATTTTCATTATTTTACATTGCATGTTTTAGGGTTTTATTTCGCTCTTTTCCCTTTCCCCTTGGAAATAATAAAGCGCGGTGGCGACTCTTGTTTTGCGAGTCGAGTTAATTAATAGCTCGATCTCTGATTTTCACCGCTACAGAATTGGCGACTCTGCTGGGGAAAGATTGACCTCTTGCTGGTCCATCCCTAAGTGGGTTAAGCCTAGTTTGTTTATCTTTTTATCATTATTTGATTGTTTGATTATATGTATATATTATGGTTATTTGGGTGTTGATTACAAAGGACAAGTCCTATACCCGGACTAAGTTACACCTAGGAATAGGACGGGCGGTATAGTCATGTTAACTTTGAGGGAGTAATCCCGAAGAAGGAGGCATGAGATCCCCCACTCAGTGGAAGGCCCTTTTGAACGTAATATTTGTTTACCGAGTAATCGGGAAGACATTATTATTTTCGACCTGGGAGCCAGAGAAGCTGAGAACCGTAGAACCCTAACCCATCTTGGCCTTTTAGGTGTAGCGCGGAGATTATAACAGAGTAATCCGGAAGTAATTGTTACGTGATGCTACGCTCGGATGAGTTTCTCTTGAGAATATTGCTAATTATTGAGTAATCAAGACGTTGGTAATATCCGAAGGAGGAATGTAGACTCCGGGAACTCTTAGAACCTTGTCTTGCAGGTGTGATTAAACTGTTAGTACATACCTTGGGGATGTTTTTACCTTTGACTCCATGCTCGTGACGTTGAACCTTTCGACTTTATTTGTGACCTTGCTTGTGGTTGTTGCATAGCCATGCCTTCATGCATCCATGAAACCCTTTTCACTTGATTTTCAAGGAATTTGGAGGTCTTTCTTTGTAAACATCACAAGTTTCATCAAGCTCAATGGATCTTGGGTGTTGATAGGGTGAAAACCCTAATCCACCAAAATGGATGATTGATCTTGATGATAACTTGATCAATGTTTGGAGCCAATTTAAAATTCATCTTCTATCTTCATACTTTGATGTTTACAACTTAATATCTTGAGCTCCTTGAAAGTCAAATAAAAACTCTCTTTTGCATATCATGCATCATTCTACATTTTTGGTTTCACTTTCAAAGGTCTTTTTCCAAGTCTTATTTTTCCTTTGGTCTCACAAGTACAGCACTCGCGCTAAGAGAACAATGGAGAATATCAAGCAAGAGGTTTCTGAACTCCATAGAGAGATGACTAATTTGAAAGTTAGTGTGGAGCACTTAACTGGTTTGGTCAAAATTTTGGTTGTCGCCCAAGTCAACCCCTTTGCTAAAGCATAAGTGAATCTCTGTTGATTTTGGCCTTGAAGTTAAGGAGAGGTTTCCTTCAGCACAAATCCAGATGGAAAGCCTTCCCGGATTATTAACTTATTCATGCTTTTTGCATTTTTTCTTGTTTATCAAAACATTGTTTGCATGTAAGAACTTGTTCGCATCTGAATGGTTATCTTAATACAATGAGTATGTTTGTATTGAAGAAATTCATTTGTTTCACTCATATTTGTTTTCAAATTTTAAATTTCTTTCTGCATTATGATACCAACTTGTTGCTCATTCTCTTGCCTAGGCAGAGATTGAAGGGAGGATGATGATCTAAAGAACACAAAATCTCTGGTTGTATGCTTTTGGATAAAATCTTGCTGACGATGTACAAGCGTTGTTTCAAATCCCTAAACACCGGAGATATAAGGAAGATAATCCCTTGCTAACCCCTTTTGAGCCTTTGAAGTAGAAGTTTCTTTTCTATACGAAAAAACCTTGAATTTTAACCTGGGGCAGGGTAGTTTTTCAGTTAATCTGATTGAGTGTTCAAAATTCATAAGGAAGATATTTTTGAAGAGAAACTACGAGGGCTATCCTTCATGTATAATGAATCTAGAAGATGTGGAACCACAATGTTATCCCTCATTCATCAAGAAGCGAGGCAATCACAATCTTCTCAACAAGTAAAGACAAGCTAATGTCACATATTTTGTTCAAAAGTCAAAAATCAAGAGAAAAAAAGCCTGCTAAGTCGAAAACTTGAAAACATGCGGCTTAGGAAAAAATTAGGGCATCCCGCTGGACTATCAATTCAAAAGAATTAGTTCAGGCAAAAGTTAGGGAAAATAAAAATTGCAAAGAAAGGACTACAAAGAAAAGTCCTCAGCAAAGAACAAATTGGTGACTACAAACACGAATACATAAGGGTGGTTTCTACTCCGAAAGCCTCGTCGTTTCCTTAACCGTCACAAAATCCTTTTGAGAGATGAACACTCATGTTGAATTAACTAAACATAGGGTTGGAGAACATCACGAAGAATGGGTGGGCACCTATAAATTTTGAGCCTTAAAAAAATCTTTTTTCTAAAAAACCATGAACCAGACCACGTTACAACCTTCAAAAGTCCTAATTGAAGCAAGGTTATTTTGAAAGCATATTTCAATGAGATAGTGTTCCTGACTCCCATGAATGTTTGTTAAATAGTTATGTTGGTATCATATGCTTTTGCTATACAAAAATTAATGGTGCTCTAACTCGCAAATGTATGCGATATCTTTTCAAAATCTTCAAGACTTACATAACTGTTGCATTAGAATTTTCATTCTCATAATAAACTTTTCTAACTGCAAAACATTTGTTTGATATCAAGGAAGCTCACATATAAGCACTAGTGATGAGTTTATTCTTTTAAGGCCTGAAACTATGATTGAGTAATTGGAGAATCATTTCAAAAAAAAAATCATATCAGGGGGCATGTCACATGAAGACCTTAAGCACGAACATGTTTCTTCTCCTAGTTAATGCTTTCCCAACTTGTTTACTCTTTTGGGGCAAAATTTGAAGACTTTGTTGTGCCAACTACAGTCAATCCGGGGCAATCACATTGAGATTTGATGAATCTCTCTAAGAGTTTGAAGACACCAGAGCATGGTGAATGCCAGGTCTATTGTAAAATCCTCTTGAGACGATTTCTCCTCATCAACCAGATAGCTTGGGGCATTTTAGAAGTGAAGTTATTCGCAAGAATTGTCGTGCAACATGCAGCTTATCAGCAGTAAACTTGGGGCATCCAGAATTAGTCCCAGGGGCAATCCAGATTTGTTAAGATATGTGATATGTTTTGCACACATTATCAGAGGGTGGTGTTCCCAGTATCTCCAGCTAAGCATGACTTCTTTCCAGCTGAAACATTGTTTGTGTTGTTATCCTTTCAATGGATTGTTTGCGATAAAAGATTGGACTTTGGGGTTTTTTACCCAAAAAATATCTTCCTCTCCAAAGAGATTTAAGCCTTGTAAAAGGACTTTACTCCAATGATGACTTTTGTTCTATCTCCAATAATGTTCCCATCTTGTTGAGATTAGCTGAGTGTCAGGTTGTGATGTGATGTCTTATCCTCTTCTGTCTATCTCCTCTATTTGTTTTGTCATCATATACATGACATTCATTTATTCATTCACACTTTCATCATGCACACACATTGATATTTGTTGATGTTCTTGATTTGTATACTTTGGTTATCATACTTCCTCTCCCCAAATAGAGTGTCAACTTAAGCATAAAGTCCGCCTCCTTTCTAATTCCCCACTGAGTTAACTCTCGTGGAAGAATCTTGCTTTAGCTTTCCTTTTCCATCTCTGGATAGGATAAATCCCCATTTGAGTTGTTTCCTCATTGGGTGGAGTCTTGTTTGACTATTTTCTCTCCAGTTTATTCCTGGATTGAGCTTTGTCTCTTGTGAATGATACTCTGTGGATCTCTCTAGGCTGTGAAACCTAGATAAAGAGTGCATTTATCTTGTGTATGTAAATACTTGGTCTCCTCAGGAAGGATTTATTCATGGTTCCCCATTGAAGATGAACTTTATTCCCTAGTAGTGTTATCATAACCTTCTTCTGGAATATCGACGGGACAACAAGCGCCTGACTCTTTATTTGAGCAGTTTGATTATTTCTGAATTTCTTTATGTTATGACAAATGGCGGTCTCTTCATGAGCAGTTTGTCCATCCCCGATGAAATTATTGATTCCCACCTCCAGCAATATCTTCATGATATTTTATGGGTATCTTTGAAAAACAGCAAGCGGCGGTCTCTTCATGAGCAACTTGTGTGTTATTGTTCCTTTGAAAACAGCAAGCGGCGGTCTCTTCATGAGCAACTTGTATGTTATCGTTACCTTTGAAAAACAGCAAGCGGCGGTCTCTTCATGAGCAACTTGTATGTTATTGATCTCTTGAAAAACAACAAGCGGCGGTCTCTTCATGAGCAACTTGTATGTTATTGTTCTCTTGAAAAACAACAAGCGGTGGTCTCTTCATGAGCAACTTGTGTGTTATTGTTATCTTTGAAAAACAACAAGCGGCGGTCTCTTTATGAGCAACTTGTATGTTATTGATACCTTTGAGAAAACAGCAAGCGGCAGTCTCTTCATGAGTAACTTGTGTGTTATTGTTATCTTGGAAAAACAGCAAGCGGCGGTCTCTTCATGAGCAACTTGTATGTTATTGTCACCTTTGAAAACAGCAAGCGGCGGTCTCTTCATGAGCAACTTATGTGTTATTGATACCTTTGAAAAACAGCAAGCGGCGGTCTCTTCATGAGCAACTTGTATGTTATTGTTACCTTTGAAAAACAACAAGCGGCGGTCTCTTTATGAGCAACTTGTATGTTATTGACACCTTTGAAAGATAGCAAGTGGCGGCCTCTTTATTTGAGCAACTTGTGTATCCCCAACAATAATGATTACTCAGCAAACGGCATCTCTTCGGAAAAGTCCCGTGGGGAAGTTTGTATTTTATCCTTTTCAAGTGATATCTTGGTTAAAGAAGAAATGTGTTACCGTTCTTGGTAAAATTCAGAAGTCAGAAATGTTTATTTCCAGTCTCAGTACTGATGTCAATCATTTCCTTTTCCATTCACAGTACTGATGCCAATCATTTTCCAGTCTCAGTACTGATGCCAATCATTTTCCAGTCTCAGTATTGATGCCAATCGTTTTCCAGTCTTAGTACTGATGTCAATCATTCTTTTCCAGTCTCAGTACTGATGTCAATCATTCGTTTCCAGTCTCAATACTGATGTAAATCATTTCTTTTCCATTCTCAGTACTGATGTAAATCATTTCTTTTCCAGTCTCAATACTGATGTAAATCATTTCTTTTCCAGTCTCAATACTGATGTAAATCATTCATTTCTTCCCTCAAAGTTATTCTCTAATAAGAGTCTCTCATTTGAAGCCTATGGCTCTGTTTCCCCAGTGGAGTTATAACCTCTTCCCATGTGGGATTACTGTATAATGTGCTTGGTTTCTCCAGCATTAGTTTGTCTCATATGGCGTCATTCCCCATAAAATTCAGAGCATTGCATTCATATCATATCATAAACATAATTGCGGTATCTTAAGGCCAAAAATTGTGTATTCTATATTTAAGTCCCTTCAATCTCGTCGAAATGAAGATTCGAATCTTCATATCTCCGGATAGAAGAAACTTAAATAGGGGCAGCTGTCATACCCCAATTTTTGACCTAAGATCCCATTTTTATTTTTGCATTTTATACAAAAGTCAAGGTAACTAAATACAGTCGGTTTTAACCTCTCACCTTCGAGCTTTAATTATGCAGAAATCGTCAAATGTTTTGAACATTCTTAGCCTATGTATCACTAACTTCTAATCAAGCACGAAATGTGAGTTTTTTATTTCTTTGATTTCATGTGCAGACAGGTCTCCTTCGATTCAGCCTACTTCGATTGGACAAGTTTGCTCCTGCATGCCTCTTTCGAATTTGGACAAATTTGCTGCCTGCAAGCCTGCTTCGATTGGACAAGTTTGCTCCTGCATGCCTCTTTCGATTGGGCAAATTTGCTGCCTGCAAGCCTGCTTTCGATTGGACAAATTTGCTGCCTGCAAGCCTGCTTTCGATTGGACAAATTTGATGCCTGCAAACATGCTTCGATTGGGCAACATTGTTTCCTTCGAACACGGACTTTCGATTGGGCAATATGTTTGTTTCGATCCACACGCTTCGATTGGGCAACATTGCTTCCTTCGAACACAGGCTTCGATTTAGCAAAGCTTCAATTGGGCAATACAGTCTCCCTTCAGTCACAAGCTTCGATTTGGAAATACAATCTCCCTTCAGTCACAAGCTTCGATTTTGCAATACAGTCTCCCTTCAGTCACAAGCTTCGATTAGGCAATACAATCTCCCTTCAGTCACAAGCTTCAATTTGGCCATGAAGTTTCCTTCGAAGTGACCCCCTTTGATCCACAAGCTGGACATGTGATTTTCTTCAAGGTGGCCTCCTTTGATTCACAAGTTGGACCACTAAACCCTTCGAAGCATTCAAGGAGTTTGTTGACTAAAGTCCCATATACTGCCAAACTCAAGCTAGTTGTGCTGCTATGCAGCAGTCTTGCACCAACCTGCCACTAAGCTCCAAAATACTGATGAGCCTGCGTTGTCTCAGTCATGTACTTGCACAAAAAAGGAGTGCACAAGAGCTGCATTGAAGAAAACAAGGGGGCAATATACCCAAATAATTCAAATATTATTCAATTTCCCTCCAAAACCATATCAAAGCTCGCCTATAAATAAAGAGGCTACAACACATTTTTTAAAAAAAGGGGAGGACTTTTGGGCCAGGCGAACGAATCTTCAGAAAATTCTCAAAAACACCAAATTTTCTCAAACACAAAAAAAATCTCTCAAGTCCCTTCAATACTTGTGAGAACAAACCCAGAATCCCCAAACACTTACTTCCTTCAATTCTGAAGAACAACCACACTTCAGTCTCCTTCGAATCGAAGAAGCGTCACACTTGCTTTTTCTTTTCCTTCAAATCCAGCGCTCCCAGCACAGCCTGTGCCCCCTCTTTCGAATCCAGAACCCAGGGCCACCACTCAAGGTCCCACATCCATTCAATGCCAGAAGCAAGGTAAGTCACTCTTACCCTTGAACTTTTCATTTCATGCCATAACATGTAAATACAATTCTTTTTCGTTTGAAACATTGTACATACCATTGTTCCTTTCGTTTCCACATTTTTAACATACCTTTCAGAACTACCTCTTTCGTTTTGCTTTTTGTTTTAGCTTTAGCTATTAAACTGTTTGAAAGACAAATACTAGCATGGCCCCATGCCATGTTGTCATTTAACGCTTGAAATGAAAGAAACAGGAAACAGGAAACAGGAAACGAAGCTTCTGGCTTCTACCCTCTTTCTCCAGGTCGAACGAAAGAGACAACCAGGAGGCAAACCATGTCCAATCAAAAGACACTCCCTCACTGCTTTCAACCCCCAGTCGAAGAAGGCAACAAGACAGAATCAAAAGACTTCGCCATACACTGACTTCCAGGCCAATCGAAGGACAGAACCTCACTGGTGCGAACCCCTAGTCGAAGGATACAACTTGCTGCTGCCTTTGCACAATCGAAGGACAGGACCTCGCCCCTGCCAAGGCCCAATCGAAAGACGTGACTTTGCTGTTGCCAGCCCCAATCGAAGGAGGCCAACAGAATGCCAGTCGAAGGATGCTACTGCCTGGGTCGAAAGACACTTTTTTTCTTACTTTTATCTTATTTTTTCCTTCATATTTTTTATGCCTTTTGATATATTTGTAATAGCGTAGGTTTTTATCTTTCTGCATTTTTATTTACTTTGTACAAATGCTAGTAATTAGGTGTATGGAAAGATAAAATCAACAAATAAACAAACCAAAAAAACACTCTTTAATCATTACTTGAATATACTTTAAAACATACAATAAATCAAAACTCCCCCAATGGCATGTTATCTCCGTTCTACCGCGATACCGGCCATGCCTATTGCTAGAATGCGTGCGTTAACGTCGCCCACTAAAAAACACAAACAAATCAACTTTTTCTAGAGGAACTACGGTGTTTTGATTCCTTCATTGGATACTGTTGTACCCCAAAATTTGCCCTCCCATAATCTTCAAAGTTTTTCCAAGCATCACCTCAAATGGTTCAAAGTTTACTCAAGGGCTACACAGTCAACCACCCTCCTAAGCCAGTCAAATTAGGGTTTTGGTTCCTTCAAGGAAGTTGAGGTTTTCAAGGGCTCAATCAAGTTCCATATGCTCATATAAATTGTCAAGCACCTACATGTCAAGTTTCAAGGCTCACAAGGTCAAGTTGCACAGTCAAAAACCCTAATTGCCTCACAATCAACTGTAGGGGCAAAATGGTCATTTGGCAGTTAAAAGTCAAAAAATTTGGTCAACATCTTATTTTGAAGCCACAATCATCATTTGGTCAAGGCTTGACCATGATTTCCCAAGAATGGCTCAAAAATCATCAAGGTGTCAAAAGTTTATATTTTTTGACAGCTGAAAAGTCAACTGTAACTTGACCAAGGCATAACTTTTTCATGGTTCATCAGAAAAATCCCATCCAATGCTCATCTTGAAGGGGGGGACATTTCCTACAACTCATCTTCACATTCCAAGTCCAAGAAATGCTCTCACAAAAAGTTATCAATTTCAACATTATAGGTCATTTTCAAAAGTCAACCAAAAGGCACTTTAAGTCAAAGACCATAACTTGAGATTGGTAAATCAAAATGACATGGGAGCAAAGGCATTGGTTAGAGGACTTCAAGACCTTTCCAAAATGTCCAAGAACATGTTCATAGCTTCAAAATTGAGCAAGATATGCATTGGAGAAGTTGGGAAATATTTATGAAATGGCCAAAGTCAACTATCCTTGAAACTTCATTTTTGACAAAAAGGGCCCACTTTTTCCACTTGGTTCAGCTTGGTCGTGCCTCCCACGTGTCCCACAATTTATTTCAAGATTAAAAATTGATTTTTCCATTTTTATTTAATTTTATTTGATTTAATTCATTTTAAATCTTTAAAATTCAAATAAAAATCAAGAAAAATAATTAAGGGATATATTTTGTGTTGAATAGCTTTGATACACCATGAAACACCTTCCAAATTCGTGCAAGACCTATTCCAAGCATAGAAATTCAAAATTGAAGCAAATATGGCAAGTGGTTTAATGGTGTTCATGACAAAATCAAAACTTCATTGCAAAGGCTTAATGACCATTATTCTGATTGATACTCATTACAAAACACATGTGCAAGCCTTCCATATGGCAATTCACGACCTAAAGCACTCTCAAACAGCAGAAGCAATCTCAAAAATCCCAAGGAAAAGTGACAAACTGAAAACCACCTTGCAGCCCAATTCAAGCTCTCTCTTTGATCCAAACACACTCCTGACCCTTCCAGGAACCTTTTGCAATCAGAATTAAGCCAAAAACCTCAAGAAATCTCGTTACACAAGTCACACGGTTTATATTCTTTCTCAAAATTACAGTCATACATTTATGCATCTTTAACGCTTTTTGTTGATGGCATTATGCTCACAGGATCAATACAAAGCTTTCCATGTGATTTAATTTGAGAAAGGTGCCTTAAATCGAAAATCACCATGGATGAATTTCTAGGTTTTCAGAGCTTGTTATTTAGGGCTTTTGCTATGCTGTAAAATCCGGACTCCAAATGTACATGGCCAAACTCAGCACAATGAGACAAACGTGATGAACATATCGCGCCCTTTTTATATTGCATGAGCGTCTAATCGCTATTTTCATAATGCTTATATTTTGTGGGGGTTTAAAACCCCCGCTATATGTTTTATGTTTACAGGAAAGCTTGAAGACGAAGGGCGTGGCAAGCAGGGAGTGGTCAATTCAAATTGACGCGCGCGTTTTAGCATATAGCGCGCTTGTATTATATAATATTTGTTGTTCATTAGGATTACAAATAAGCGCGTTTGGTTCAGTGGTTGGCCATGTGTTTGGTAATCTCTGGGACCTGGGTTCGATTCCCAGGTTCCCCCATATTTCATTGTCATTTTTTCTTAAATGTTCTTGTGCAGATTCCCAAGCGTTGGACACCATAAGCCTCACACATCCAACGTGCCATGTGTCATCAGTGCAGATCCAAAGGACAAAAAGTGAGGAATACCATGTGCTCAGTCAAAGCATGCTGCAGGCAATCAAGGAAAGTCAAACGTGGCTTGTTCAAATGGGCCTCAAATCTCAACAATACACCCTCAAATTCCAGCCCACCCACCCCCCTTGGGTTTACTTACTTTTTTCTTATTTTATTTTGTTTTGTCATTTTTGCCTTATTTTATTTTTTAATAATTAACATAATTAACATTTTAAAAAAAATCAAAAAATAGAATTAATATTATTATTATTATTATTCTCATATTATTTTTGTAAATAAAATATTAACAAATAAATAGTTTAAATAGGCAATTTTAACTTCTTTTCTTAATAATTAAAATAGATTTAGAATTAGGTTAACTTAGAATTTTAATTCTTTTCTTTTATTTCATAAAAAACATAAAAACACAAAATATTTTCTTTTAATTAAATTAATTAATTAGTTTAACAATTAGTTTTTAATTTCATTTAATCACCAAAAAGACAAAAAAATCAATTTCTTTTCTTAAAAGGGTCAACACCCTTAAGACATTCCCGATTCTTTCTTTCGCGCGCATTTCAGTTTTAGTTCCTTATTTCTGATTATTATGTAACTGCCTCCGGATGTAATAGTAATTAGGATTTTTACTGTTTTTTTTACTTTCCGTACTTATTTACCAAAAATGGGTCTTTTGTATTTTTGGCGATGTATAGACCCGCTCCTTGTAATAGCGTAGGATTTATGTTTCCGCAATTTACTTTCTGCACCCCTTAACTGTTAAATGCATGCAAGAATGTATGGTAAATAAAAAACAACTCGTAGCTCACAAAATAACATGTGCAAGATAACAATTAACTGAAAAACAACACACAATGCACACACCACTTCTAGGGTACGCCTCACTCGTTGCTTCGAAACGTGGTCGTCAAGTATAGGACGTTTTAGCAGTCGCTCTTATGTCCAAGATCCAGTTGCCTCGAAATAGTTGCCTCGAAACGGTTGCCTCAGATAAAAGGATCTAGGACATTAGGGTTACTTCTAAGATGTCCTACCATTGCTTCGGTGACCACACTGTCCCGATAATCGAATTGACCCGAACACCTCCAACGATGGTGCTACCTACCTCTCAATGGTGGGATAGCACTATCTAAAGGACTCTTACACAGCCTAATTCCTTAGAGTAGGTAGATTTCTCTTAAGTACTTGCTCTTTTCAAAACAAAACAAAAACATCTTTTCACACCTTACACTTTCAAAAAGTTTTCAAACAATACTTCATACACTCTTGAGGACTGATACAAGAGTTACCTAGAAGTTTTCAAACGAACTTTTTCAAAACCCACACACACTTGAAAAGCAAACAAATCTTTTTTTTGAAAACATAAGAGCAAGTACCTAAGAGCCCGTGGATAACCACGGATAGAAAGGGTGCTAACACCTTCCCTTTCTATAAATCTACCTCCTGAACCGAGAAACATTCTCATAAGGAATTTTGCTGTGCTTTTGTCCTTTCCATGTTGGAGAACATAAAAGACGGTGGCGACTCTTGCTTCTGCGACATTTCGCGAAACCAGCTAAAAAACAGTCAGTTCTATTTCCACCGATCACAGAACTGGCGACTCTGCTGGGGACATATATAAGTGGGGTGTACCTTAGGAATAGTTCATCATCATGTTTTCAATTGCTTGCTTTGCTTGATTTAAATATTGTGGGCCTGTCTTGGGAGTATCATAGATCCTAACCCGGATCTGGGGGATACCTTTTAGAAAGTAGCAACAAACTGTGAGGGAACTGTGCGGGGTATACCGACACGGTTGAAGCAGTTTGCTACGTTGATGTGGCACTTTGGTGAATACCGGTAACCCTTGAGTCAAGTCAAGGAGAGTACAGGGCCGCCGCGTGGTGTCGTGAAGCATCAACTGACCTTAGGAACCTTACTTGACCATCCTGGCCTCTTTAGGGGTAGTGAGATGACTGACTTTGGTGCAGTCTGAAGTTGGTTGATACTCAATACTACACTCATTGAGGGTTGTTTTCTTGGAATATTTTGATCGCCAGTTCAGTGGCTAAATCAAAACAATGAACATAGAAAACAACCCTATGATATTGAGATCCTTAGAACCCGGTTACTTCTGATAGGACAGGTTTTGAGCCCACCAACTTCAAGAGGGTAATACCTAGACCCCATGCTGGCCTGAACTCTAAGGGCTGTCTTGTGTGACTTGTGTGCCTTACCATGTTTGCTTTTTGTGGATACTTGTGGTGTGTTTTTATCATAATATCATAACATCATACAGCATCATATGCATCCACTAACCACTTCAGGGGTTCGAATCTTCATCTTTGTTCTTGTTTTATAGGACATGGAAACTATCAGCAGAAAGACAATTCAGGTCAACCTTGTAAGGGTCCCTCCTCAGCTTAAGGAACTTACATCCAGGATTCCCGAGAACTCTTTATTCAGTGAAAGGCATGGTAGACTCATCAGCTTGGTCAATACCAACATTGAAGAGGACATGGTGAAAGTGTTGTTCCAGTTCTTTGACCCTCTGCACCACTGTTTTACTTTCCCGGATTATCAGTTGGTGCCTACTTTGGAAGAGTTTTCTCAGCTTTTGAAGATTCCTATCCTTAGTCAACTACCCTACAACGGTACAGAAAAGGAGCCAAAACTTGAAGAGGTTGCTAAAGCATTATGCCTACAACCATCTGACATTAAGGGACATTGGGAAGCCAGAAGTGGTATCAAAGGGTTCTTGGCCAAGTTTCTGTTTGAGAAAGCACAAGAATGTTGGAACTCCCTTGACCTACAAGCCTTTGAAGAAGTTGTAGCCCTCCTTGTCTATGGGTTGGTGTTGTTCCCTAATCCAGATCAGCTTATAGATATCAATGCTGTCAAGATCTTCATGTCCAGGAATCCTATACCTACGTTGCTTGGGGACGTCCTTCACTCATGTTACACTCGAACCATGAGAAAAAGAGGTGTTCTTATGTGCTGCACTCCTCTCCTGGGAAGGTGGTTTATTTTGCACCTTCCACAATCAGTTTTGAAGAACGAGCGGGGTTTGAGATGGTCACAACGATTGATGGCTCTTACACATGCTGATATACATTGGTGTTCTCGGTCCAGAGAGAATGTCACTATCATTGATCGTTGCGGGGAGTTTCCTAATGTTCCTTTACTTGGAATCAGAGGAGGTATTACTTACAACCCCTGTCTGGCCTTGAGACAGTTTGGATATACTCGGAGGGATGGCCCTCATGATATGTTGATTCTTGACATAGTTTTTGACTTCGACAATGATGCACAAGGACTTCGCCAGAGATTCATCAGAGCTTGGAGGATGCCCAACAGGGTAGATAGCAAGACACTGGGGCACAAGAACTCCATCCCCCTGGAGCCTTATCTCAAGTGGGTACGAGCCCGCTCCCAGAAGCTGGTGATGCCATATCCTCATGTTCTCCTTGTGATCAAAGAGCCAGTCTTGGAAGGAGAGGTGCCCTACACCATTCAACATCCTGACATGCCTACATCCTGGGAAGAAATGCAGAAAAGTTGGATCCAACTCAAGAAAGAACGGAATTCTCTTGAAACCAGTCTACATGCCAGTGAGAAGAAGGTCTTGGAGCTCACGCGTCTACTGCACGAGGAAAAGACTCTCAACACTTACATTGCTCCAAAGAGGATGCGCAGTGTCTTTTGGGATTAATTATTTTGTAATGTTTTGCCCATGAGGCCCTGATGCACTAAACAAATTATTTCCTAATAAAAAGTGTGTTCTTTTTTGGCTACAACGAATTTGAACTTTCGAACCCTTGAATGCATTGCATAAATAGCATATCATGCATCATGTGCATAGCAGGTACCCTTTTTCTACAGGTTGCTTAATCTTCTTCGCTGTTTATTTCAGCACTCAGTCATCATGAATCCTGAACCAACTACCGAGCAAGCTATCAAGGCCCTCCAGGCCCAGAACGCCCAGTTTCAGGAGATGGTCATGAACTTGGCCCAAGGACAACAAGAGCTGAAGGCTTTGCTCCTGAAGAAGAAGAAGAAGAGGACTGTGCTATTCAACACTGGGCGCAGACTCGGGAATACATTGCAGAATGAAGCTGAGAGGACTACTCCATCTGTGGGGGAAGGCAGTCACCAAGGGAGAGAGGTCCCTAGTCTTGTGGTCTCTGACACCGAGACAGACTTCAATGACAAACAGTACCCTCCTGCTGAGGACCGGTACAAACAACTGGAGGACAAGTTAAATGCTATGGAGATTCAATGTGTGCCTGGGTTGGATTTCGGAGACTTGGGGTTATCTTCTGGGGTAGTGATCCCACACAAGTTCAAGGCGTCTGCCTTTGTGAAGTATGACGGGGCTTCTTGTCCTAAGATGCACCTCCGTTCTTATGTAAGGAAGATCCAGCCTTACACAGCAGACAAGAACTTATGGATCCACTTCTTCCAGGAGAGTCTTTCAGGGACTCATCTCGAATGGTTCTATCAGCTGGATGGAACCAACATTCGTAACTGGGAGGATTTGGCCACTGCTTTTTACAAGCAGTATCAATATAATTCCGACCTCGCTCCTACGCGTACCCAACTCCAGGGTATGTCACTGGGAACGGGTGAAGGTTTTAAGGAGTATGCACAGAAATGGAGAGATCTGGCTGGCAGGGTGCAGCCACCATTGATAGATCGTGAGCTAGTGGACATGTTCTTGGGGACCCTATCCGGTCCATTCTTCAATCATCTCATTGGTAATTCCTCTGCTGGGTTTACTGACCTGATCCTGACTGGTGAGAGGATCGAAGCGGGTATCAAATCGGGAAAGATACAGAAGGGTGCCTCCTCAAATACTGAAAAGAAACCCTTCAAGAAGGAGGCCAGTGTTGTGTATGGTCCCAGGAGACAGAACAAACCGGAACGTCGCCAAGCTGTCAACGCGGTGGTTATTTCTAAGCTTGCTGCTGCTCCTCAGCAATATAACCAGCCAAGAGCTGAGAGGCCCAAACGGCAGTATACTCGGCTCAGCATGACTCTCTCTCAGATATTACCACAATTGCTGTCAACTAGCCTGGTAACTGTCAAGGAAGCTCCAAAGGTGGTAAACACAGCATCTCCGAAGTACAACCCAAACGCCCGCTGCGCTTATCACTCTGATAGCCCGGGGCATAACACAGATGATTGTTGGGCTCTGAGGAATAAGGTTCAAGACCTTATTGATGCTAAAGAGGTTCAGTTCGAGGCGCCCGAGAAGCCTAATGTGGTGACTGCTCCCATGCCTAACCATGGAGTAAATGCTATTGGGGATGAAGACGAAGCGGACGAATCTGAATTCGATAGCTGGATCTACCCGACGACCAACGGTGGACCTAGCAACTGGACTGCAAAAGACTTTACACCTATTACTTTTGTCACCCAGTAATGAACTTCTTTGTTTTGGATTTGTAATAAACAATAATTTGAAACTTTATGGCCCAGTGTCTTACCCGGGGCACCGTGGTTTTATTTGTGAGGGCTTTTGTGTGTCACTTCCATATATCATGAATAAAAGCGTTGGACGTTTTTTACATTTTCAAATCTTGCGCTCCCTTTCTTTCTTTATATATTGCAAAACAGCTGTATTTACACACACTCACTCATACAGGTTCCAATCCACTCTGGATCTCACTGGTAACGAATCTGCTATTGCCAGTTATGACTTCGAAAATCCGATCAACTTAGCCGAAGACGAAGGTGAAGATGATTGCGAAGTGCCTGGTGAGCTTGCAAGACTGCTACTCCAGGAAGAGAGGGCCATTCAGCCACATGAAGAGCCAGTGGAAACGGTAAATATGGGTACTGAGACAGACAGAAAGGAAGTCAAGATTGGTGCTAATCTAGAGCTCAGTGTGAAACAACAGTTGATCCAAATGCTGCATGACTACATGGAAATCTTTGCCTGGTCCTACGAAGACATGCCTGGGTTGGATACCGACATTGTGGTCCATCACTTGCCTACCAAGGAAGATTGCCCGCCAGTAAAACAGAAGGTCCGCCGTATACGTCCAGAGATGTCCGAGAAAATCAAAGTTGAGGTTATGAAACAATTTGATGCCGGGTTTCTAGCAGTGACTTCTTACCCTCAGTGGGTCGCCAACGTGGTTCCAGTGCCGAAGAAAGATGGTAAGGTCAGAATGTGTGTTGATTACAGGGATTTGAACAGGGCGAGCCCCAAGGATGATTTCCCTTTGCCTCACATCGACGTCCTGGTTGACAATACTGCTCAGCACAAGGTGTTCTCCTTCATGGACGGTTTCTCCGGATATAATCAAATCAAGATGGCTCCTGAGATATGGAAAAGACTACCTTTGTTACGCAGTGGGGCACCTTCTGCTACAAGGTCATGCCTTTTGGGTTGAAAAATGCTGGGGCAACCTATCAACGTGCCATGGTTGCTTTATTTCATGACATGATCCACCATGAGATTGAAGTATACGTCGATGATATGATTGCAAGGTCTCAAACTGAGGAGGAACACCTTGACCATCTACAGAAGCTGTTTGACCGTCTGAAGCTATACAAGCTAAGGTTGAACCCAAACAAGTGCACATTTGGGGTAAGATCTGGAAAATTACTAGGCTTCGTCGTGAGTGACAAAGGTATTCAAGTGGACCCTGCCAAGGTTAAAGCCATACAGGATATGCCAGTCCCCAAGACGGAGAAAGAAGTCAGAGGCTTTCTAGGACGTCTGAACTATATTGCCCGATTCATCTCGCATCTAACTGCTACCTGTGAACCAATCTTCAAGCTACTTAAGAAAGATTAAGTAGTACGTTGGAATGATGAATATCAGGCTGCTTTCGAAAGAATCAAAGAGTATCTCCAAGAGCCACCCATTTTTATGCCACCGGTTGAAGGGAGACCTCTAATCTTATACTTAACAGTACTGGATAACTCAATGGGGTGTGTGCTGGGGCAGCATGACGAGTCTGGCCGAAAAGAGCACGCCATTTATTACCTTAGCAAAAAGTTTACCGACTGTGAGACCCGATACTCACTGCTCAAGAAAACTTGATGCGCTTTGGTATGGGCTGCTCGCCGGCTGAGACAGTATATGTTGACTCACACGACTCTATTGATTTCAATAATGGATCCAATCAAGTACATATTCGAAAAGCCTGCTCTATCCGAAAGAATAGCAAGATGGCAAATGATCTTGACAGAATACGACATCCAGTACACGACTCAGAAAGCAATCAAGGGAAGTATATTGGCAGACCATTTGGCACACCAAGCAGTGGACGACTACCAGTCAATGAACTTTGAGTTTCCAGACGAGAGCATCATGGTAGTGACTGATTGTGAAGTACCTGGACCGGATGAAGGACCTGAGGAAGGATCCCGATGGTCTATGCACTTTGACGGAGCCTCCAACACTTTGGGTAACGGTATCGGTGATGTGATCATATCCCCAAAAGGCACTCATACTCCACTCACTGCCCGGCTATGTTTCAACTGCACCAACAACATGGCGGAGTATGAGGCATGTATCATGGGTCTTCAAGCTGCAATTGACCTAAGGATCAAGTTTTTGAGCGTCTTCGGAGATTCCGCTCTCGTGATCAATCAGATCAAAGGCGAGTGGGATACGAAACACCCAAACCTTATCCCTTACAAAGAATGTGTGTTGACATTGATCCCCCATTTCATGGAGATAACTTTTGAACATTTCCCAAGAGAGGAGAATCAGTTGGCGGACGCGTTAGCTACGATGTCTTCTATGTTCAAAGTCAAATGGGATAACGAAGCTCCCCGGATCATTATCTGGAAATTGGACGAACCTGCATATTGCTGTGATCTTGAGGCTGAAGAGGTAACTGAAAAACCTTGGTATCATGAGGTGAAGAGGTACCTGGAAGCTCAAGAATATCCCGAGGGTGCATCCATCAATGACAAGAAATTCCTGAGAAGATTTGCTGCAAAGTTCTTCCTCAGCAACGGCATTCTCTACAAGCGAAACCATGATTCAACCTTACTGTGTTGTGTGGATAAGACTGAAGCAGAAAGAATCATGGCAGAACTGCATGAAGGTACCTTCGGAATGCATTCCAGTGGACACACCATGGCGAAGAAAATCCTTCGGGCAGGATATTTCTGGTCCACAATGGAAGCCGACTGTTACCAACATTCTCAGACATGTCATAAGTGCCAGATCTATGCTGATAAAGTGCATGTTCCTCCAGTTCCTCTCAATGTCTTGACTGCACCTTGGCCTTTTGCAATGTGGGGCATTGACATGATCGGCGAGATCAAACCTGCGGCATCCAACGGGCATTGCTTCATCCTGGTGGCGATCGATTACTTTACAAAGTGGGTTGAAGCAGCTTCCTACGCTACGGTAACCAAGAACGTTGTGGCACGGTTCATTCGGCATAACCTGATCTGTCGATACGGTGTACCAGAGAGGATCATTACAGATAATGGTACCAATCTTAACAACAAGATGATCACTGAGCTCTGCGAGCAATTCAAGATACAACACCACAACTCTTCTCCTTACCGGCCGAAGATGAATGGGGCTGTAGAAGCAGCGAATAAGAATATCAAGAAGATTGTGCAGAAAATGACAGTAACCTACAAAGATTGGCACGAGATGTTACCGCTTGCTCTTCATGGGTACCGTACCTCAGCAAGGACGTCAACCGGGGCAACTCCCTTTTCCTTGGTCTATGGCATGGAGGCAGTCTTGCCCATTGAAGTCCAGATACCCTCTCTCCGGATAATGAAGGATGCAGGCTTGAGAGAAGATGACTGGATCCAGACTCGACTTGATCAGTTGAACCTAATTGACGAAAAGAGACTCACCGTTATTTGTCATGGTCAAACGTATCAAAAACGGATGATCAGGGCATTTAACAAGAAAGTCAGACGACAAGAGTATCAAGTCGGAGACCTGGTAATCAATCGCATCATTCTTCCTCAAAGTGATCCCAGGGGAAAATGGACCCCCACATACGAAGGGCCATTTGTGGTTAAACATGTCTTCTCAGGAGGAGCCATGATTCTAACCACCATGGATGGTGACGACCTTCCTCACCCCGCCAATGCAGACATAGTAAAAAGATACTACGCATGAATAAAAGACCCGCTAGGTTGACACGCCTAGGCAAAAATAAGGGCTTCCTGGCGAACCAAAAGGGTTCGGGCAAAAATAAGGGATGAAATGAAAAAAATCTGTACACCCGGCAAGTCGAAAACCTGAAAAGGCGGCTTGGGCAAAAATGGGTATCCCGGTGGACTGAAAACCCGAAAGGGCGGTCCAGGAAAAAGTTAGGGATTAAAGCGTAATACTATGTCTTATTGGATCACCTTGCATCCAGAATCCGGTATCAACTATCAGGTTCAGACGTCATCAATCAATCAGCTTCATCTTCAACTAAGCAGCAAAGTGATGAGACGCTTGAAGACATAAAGGCGATAGCAGAGTTGAAACCCAGTGGGACTTTTTCACATAGCTGTTTTGTTTCCCTTTTCAAAATGTATAAACTCTGTTGTTCGGCGGCGTTCTCTTACTAGGACGTCGGCCTCTTGTACATAAACGCCTATTTACAGGCAAATTCAAAAATCAATACAAATTCACTTTTCAGACCAATTGCCAATTGTTTTTTTTCCTTTTTCTGTTTTGTTTTGTAAAGAACGTCCAATGTTCAATTGTGATATATGCATTTGACACTAATTGCTAACTCATAAATATTTGCATGCGAAACAAAGGATTAATTACAGGTGACATCAGAAACAGGGGTAATAACGAGTTGTCTAAGCAATCTAGTTGCTCTGTCCACCAAGGTACCAAGGTAGGTTCAGCTGAAGAACGTAACCAAGATACCTTCACTCCCCGAGAGTAAGACAAGGCTCAACAATACTCTTCCCCGAGCAGAGTTGGTCTCCAATCAGCCCTAAAAGGCACAGTATCTCCAGCAAGTCAGTGACACTCTCCCCAAGCAGAGTTAGGTTACTGTCAGCCTCAAGGAAGTTGGGTATCCCCAGAAGATCTCAATATTCCCCAATGGAGTATACAAACATTCCTAACAAGCATCCCCGGCAATCTTGATCTAAGATTGTTCCCCGGCGGAATACCGGACATCCCAGTGGAGCCACTCCCCAGTACAGTCTCAAAAGTCTCCCCAGGAGAGTTGAATCAATCTCCCCAGTAGGAAGCTTATCCCCAGTAGATTCTGGAAGCTTATCCCCTGCAGAGCACGGACGTGTCTCCCCGGCTTTATTCAAAGGTTATTCCCCACCAGGGCTTATAACTGGGTTATCCTCAGCTAATAACCACGGAAAGATCGTCCCCAGCGAAGCTCTTTCTATCCCCCAGCGGAGTTCATCAAATCTTCCAACATAACATATCAACGGTATCCCCAGCGGAGTTATCATTAAACCTCAGCGAAGTATCTCTTCCCACAGAGTATTCCCCGCGGAGTAATCTCTTCGCCAAGTTTATTCCCCCAAAGGAGTCATCTTCTCCTATCGGTTTATTCTTGCAATCATCATCCCCAGTGGAAATGAAGAACTTCACTCTTCAACATCAGCCCAGGATTCAGCTTCCCGGCATTCGTCAAGGATTTATTTTCCTAGACAAAAATACATTCATAAACATATCACACTTCATACATCCTGCTTACATACACAATGCATGCACATACGCATTATGGACATACAATCTCATTTCTCCCTGAGAACATCATGACATCATGCTTTTCGTACATCATGACATTGCATACAACTGATGTTTTACCTTTTCAGGAAAAAGGTCAATCCAAAGATAATTACTATCAATTGTTGCAATTCCAGACTCGATTCCTGTATCCTGCCAGGGTACGTCTGAAGATTTGAAGATCCGATTCCTGTATCCTGCCAGGGTGTATCTGTTGACGACTATTTACCGGACTCGATTCCTGTATCCTGCCAGGGCACGTCTGAAGAGTTTGAAGATTCGATACCTGTATCTAGCCAGGGTGTATTTGTTGACGACTATTTTCCGGACTCGATTCCGGTATCCTGCCAGGGCACGTCTGAAGAGTTTGAAGATCTGATTCCTGTATCCTGCCAGGGTGTATCTGTTGACGACTATTTTTCGGACTCGATTCCTGTATCCTGCCAGGGCACATTTGAAGAGTTTGAAGATCCGATTCCTGTATCCTGCCAGGGTGTATCTGTTGACGACTATTTTCCGGACTCGATTCATGTATCCTGCCAGGGCACGTCTGAAGAGTTTGAAGATTCGATACATGTATCTAGCCAGGGTGTATTTGTTGACGACTATTTTCTGGACTCGATTCCTGTATCCTGCCAGGGCACGTCTGAAGAGTTTGAAGATCTGATTCCTGTATCCTGCCAGGGTGTATTTGTTGACGACTATTTTCCGGACTCGATTCCTGTATCCTGCCAGGGCACGTCTGAAGAGTTTGAAGATCCGATTCCTGTATCCAGCCAGGGCATATCTGTTGACGACTATTTCCAGATTCGATTCCTGTATCCATCCAGGGCACGTCTGAAGAGTTTGAAGATCCGATTCCTGTATCCTGCCAGGGTGTATCTGTTGACGACTATTTTCCGGATTCGATTCCTGTATCCTGCCAGGGAACGTCTGAAGAGTTTGAAGATCTGATTCCTGTATCCAGCCAGGGCATATCTATTGACGACTATTTCCATATTCGATTCCTGTATCCAGCCAGGGCACGTCTGAAGAGTTTGAAGATTCGATTCCTGTATCCAGCCAGGGCATATCTGTTGACGACTATTTCCAGATTCGACTCCTGTATCCAGCCAGGGCACGTCTGAAGAGTTTGAAGATTCGATTCCTGTATCCAGCCAGGGCATATCTGTTGACGACTATTTCCAGATGCGACTCCTGTATCCTGCCAGGGCACGTCTGAAGAGTTTGAAGATCCGATTCCTGTATCCAGCCAGGGCGTATCTGTTGACGACTATTTCCGGACTCGATTCCTATATCCTGCCAGGGCACGTCTGAAGAGTTTGAAGATCTGATTCCTGTATCTAGCCAGGGCGTATCTGTTGACAACTATTTCCAGATTCGACTCCTGTATCCAGCCAGGGCACGTCTGAAGAGTTTGTAGATTCGATTCCTGTATCCAGCCAGGGCATATCTGCATGAAGAGTTTGAAGATCAACCCCTGTAACAGTCCAGGTAATTATTTTTCTTTCTCAGGTACGCAAGTTCTCGCTAAGGAATCTCTTACGCGATCGACACCTAGATGGCATCTATAAGCCCATCCACATACCAACAGTCACCAAATGGCATCTATAAGCCCATTCCCGACAAGATTCTGTCACATCTCCAGATGGCATCTATAAGCCCATCCTCCTATCCACCATCTCTCCAAATGGCATCTGTAAGCCCATTCCCCACAGCATCACTGCTAATACTCTACTATGTGAGTGCAAATTTCTGGGCACTCTAGTGCTCAATCATCTTCTACCCTCGGATCACGAAAGGCACGCAAGCCAATCTACATCCTCAGGTCTAAGAAGATTGAACAGGGGCAACTGTTGTACCCCAAAATTTTCCCTCCCATAATCTTCAAAGTTTTGCCAAGCATCACCTCAAATGGTTCAAAGTTTACTCAAGGGCTACACAGTCAACCACCCTTCTACGCCAGTCAAATTAGGGTTTTGGTTCCTTCAAGGAAGTTGAGATTTTAAAGGGCTCAATCAAGTTCCATATGCTCATATACATTGTCAAGCACCTACATGTCAAGTTTCAAGGCTCACAAGGTCAAGTTACACAGTCAAAAACCCTAATTGCCTCACAATCAACTGTAGGGGCAAAATGGTCATTTGGTAGTCAAAAGTCAAAAATTTTGGTCAACATCTTATTTTGAAGCCACAATCATCATTTGGTCAAGTATTGACCATGATTTCCCAAGAATGGCTCAAAAATCATCAAGGTGTCAAAAGTTTATATTTTTGGACAGCTGAAAAGTCAACTGTAACTTGACCAAGACATAACTTTTTCATGGTTCATCAGAAAAATCCCATCCAATGCTCATCTTGAAGGGGAGGACATTTCCTACAACTCATCTTCACATTCCAAGTCCAATAAATGCTCTCACAAAAAGTTATCAATTTCAACATTATAGGTCATTTTCAAAAGTCAACCAAAAGGCACTTTAAGTCAAAGACCATAACTTGAGATTGGTAAATCAAAATGACATGGGACCTAAGGCATTGGTTAAAGGACTTCAATACCTTTCCAAAATGTCCAATAACATGTTCATAGCTTCAAAATTGAGCAAGATATGCATTGGAGAAGTTGGGAAATTTTTGTGAAATGGCCAAAGTCAACTATCCTTGAAACTTCATTTTTGACAAAAAGGGCCCACTTTTTCCACTTGGTTCAGCTTGGCCGTGCCTCCCACGTGTCCCACAATCTATTTCAAGATTAAAAATTGATTTTTCCATTTTTATTTAATTTTATTTGATTTAATTCATTTTAAATCTTTAAAATTCAAATAAAAATCAAGAAAATTAATTAAGGGATATATTTTGTGTTGAATAGCTTTGATACACCATGAAACACCTTCCAAATTCGTGCAAGACCTATTCCAAGCATAGAAATTCAAAATTGAAGCAAATATGGCAAGTGGTTTAATGGTGTTCATGACAAAATCAAAACTTCATTGCAAAGGCTTAATGACCATTATTCTGATTGATACTCATTACAAAACACATGTGCAAGCCTTCCATATGGCAATTCACGACCTAAAGCACTCTCAAACAGCAGAAGCAATCTCAAAAATCCCAAGGAAAAGTGACAAACTGAAAACCACCTTGCAGCCCAATTCAAGCTCTCTCTTTGATCCAAACACACTCCTGACCCTTCCAGGAACCTTTTGCAATCAGAATTAAGCCAAAAACCTCAAGAAATCTCGTTACACAAGTCACACGGTTTATATTCTTTCTCAAAATTACAGTCATACATTTATGCATCTTTAACGCTTTTTGTTGATGGCATTATGCTCACAGGATCAATACAAAGCTTTCCATGTGATTTAATTTGAGAAAGGTGCCTTAAATCGAAAATCACCATGAACGAATTTCTAGGTTTTCAGAGCTTGTTATTTAGGGCTTTTGCTATGCTGTAAAATCAGGACTCCAAATGTACATGGCCAAACTCAGCACAATGAGACAAACGTGATGAACATATCGCGCCCTTTTTATATTGCATGAGCGTCTAATCGCTATTTTCATAATGCTTATATTTTGTGGGGGTTTAAAACCCCCGCTATATGTTTTATGTTTACAGTAAAGCTTGAAGACGAAGGGCGTGGCAAGCAGGGAGTGGTCAATTCAAATTGACGCGCGCGTTTCAGCATATAGCGCGCTTGTATTATATAATATTTGTTGTTCATTAGGATTACAAATAAGCGCGTTTGGTTCAGTGGTTGGCCATGTGTTTGGTAATCTCTGGGACCTGGGTTCGATTCCCAGGTCCCCCCATATTTCATTGTCATTTTTTCTTAAATGTTCTTGTGCAGATTCCCAAGCGTTGGACACCATAAGCCTCACACATCCAACGTGCCATGTGTCATCAGTGCAGATCCAAAGGACAAAAAGTGAGGAATACCATGTGCTCAGTCAAAGCATGCTGCAGGCAATCAAGGAAAGTCAAACGTGGCTTGTTCAAATGGGCCTCAAATCTCAACAATACACCCTCAAATTCCAGCCCACCCCCCCCCCCCTTGGGTTTACTTACTTTTTTCTTATTTTATTTTGTTTTGTCATTTTTGCCATATTTTATTTTTTAATAATTAACATAATTAACATTTTAAAAAAAATCAAAAAATAGAATTAACATTATTATTATTATTATTCTCATATTATTTTTGTAAATAAAATATTAACAAATAAATAGTTTAAATAGGCAATTTTAACTTCTTTTCTTAATAATTAAAATAGATTTAGAATTAGGTTAACTTAGAATTTTAATTCTTTTCTTTTATTTCATAAAAAACATAAAAACACAAAATATTTTCTTTTAATTAAATTAATTAATTAGTTTAACAATTAGTTTTTAATTTCATTTAATCACCAAAAAGACAAAAAAATCAATTTCTTTTCTTAAAAGGGTCAACACCCTTAAGACATTCCCGATTCTTTCTTTCGCGCGCATTTCAGTTTTAGTTCCTTATTTCTGATTATTATGTAACTGCCTCCGGATGTAATAGTAATTAGGATTTTTACTGTTTTTTTTTACTTTCCGTACTTATTTACCAAAAACGGGTCTTTTGTATTTTTGGCGATGTATAGACTCGCGCCTTGTAATAGCGTAGGATTTATGTTTCCGCAATTTACTTTCTGCACTCCTTAACTGTTAAATGCATGCAAGAATGTATGGTAAATAAAAACAACTCGTAGCTCACAAAATAACATGTGCAAGATAACAATTAACTGAAAAACAACACACAATGCACACACCACTTCTAGGGTACGCCTCACTCGTTGCCTCGAAACGTGGTCGTCAAGTATAGTACGTTTTAGCAGTCGCTCTTATGTCCAAGATCCAGTTGCCTCGAAACAGTTGCCTCGAAACGGTTGCCTCAGATAAAAGGATCTAGGACATTAGGGTTACTTCTAAGATGTCCTACCATTGCTTTGGTGACCACACTGTCCCGATAATCGAATTGACCCGAACACCTCCAACGATGGTGCTACCTACCTCTCAATGGTGGGATAGCACTATCTAAAGGACTCTTACACAGCCTAATTCCTTAGAGTAGGTAGATTTCTCTTAAATACTTGCTCTTTTCAAAACAAAACAAAAACATCTTTTCACACCTTACACTTTCAAAAAGTTTTCAAACAATACTTCATACACTCTTGAGGACTGATACAAGAGTTACCTAGAAGTTTTCAAACGAACTTTTTCAAAACCCACACACACTTGAAAAGCAAACAAATCTTTTTTTTGAAAACATAAGAGCAAGTACCTAAGAGCTCGTGGATAACCACAGATAGAAAGGGTGCTAACACCTTCCCTTTCTATAAATCTACCTCCCGAACCGAGAAACATTCTCATAAGGAATTTTGCTGTGCTTTTGTCCTTTCCATGTTGGAGAACATAAAAGACGGTGGCGACTCTTGCTTCCGCGACATTTCGCGAAACCAACTAAAAAATAGTCAGTTCTATTTCCACCGATCACAGATACGTAGGCAAAGGGTCGCGAAACCCTCACGAACGCAATAATAAAAACTCATTTCTTTCCCCTTAAGCAAACATAGTTGTAGATAAATACACCCTTGTATATAACAAACAATTTTAATCAAAAACAGATATTTCAAAAGGTTCCTGCAGAGTACCGCAGATGCATTGTGTGTTAATACCTTCCCATTGTATAACCAACCCCCGAACTCTTGATCTCTTTCAAAACGCATTGTATTTTCATTATTTTACATTGCATGTTTTAGGGTTTTATTTCGCTCTTTTCCCTTTCCCCTTGGAAATAATAAAGCGCGGTGGCGACTCTTGCTTTTGCGAGTCGAGTTAATTAATAGCTCGATCTCCAATTTTCACCGCTACAGTCTGGCTCAGTTAAATCGATTCTAAGATTTTTTTTATTCTTATCCAGTCAAAGTTAATTCAAGACCTTCTCTGGTTCAGTCAGATCGACACTAAGATCTCCCTGATTCTTATTCCAATTGAAGATATTCCAGATTTTTGTTGTTTCAGATAAATCTCTCAACGGTTTATTCTGATTCATTCTCTGTTCAGATCCAGTTCAAACTTTCCGTCAACAATCACCTTTAGATGGCATCTTTAAGCCCATTTCCATAAGCAATCAAATCAGCATGTCATTAAGATCCCCAGCGGAGATGAGACTACCAACTATCAATCCCCAGCAGAAACCATTCAGTTTTCCCCAGATTCCCCAGCAAGTTGTCTTAAAATCTGAGAATCAACCAGATAACAGTTAACTTTTGTTTTATCCCCAACCCAGTATAATTTCCCAGTAGATTGGCATACACCCAAACTCCTGATATCCCCGTCAGAATGAAGATTCTCATTCTTGACTCCCGGTAGCTTGGCATACACCCAAACTCCTGATATCCCCGTCAGAATGAAGATTCTCATTCTTAACTCCCAGTAGATTGGCATACACCCAAACTCCCGATATCCCCGTCAGAATGAAGATTCTCATTCTTGACTCCCAGTTGATTGGCATACACCCAAACTCCTGATATCCCCGTCAGAATGAAGATTCTCATTATTGACTCATAGTAGATTGGCATACACCTAAACTCCTGATATCCCCGTCAGAATGAAGATTCTCATTCTTGACTCCCAGTAGATTGGCATACACCCAAACTCCTGATATCCCCGTCAGAATGAAGATTCTCATTCTTGACTCCCAGTAGATTGGCATACACCCAAACTCCTGATATCCCCATCAGAATGAAGATTCTCATTCTTGACTCCCAGTAGTAAGCCTTCTGCCCCACAGAGTTTTTACTCCCCAACATAATGAAGATTCTCATTCTTAACTCCCCAGCATGAAGTCCCCAAGGATTCAAATTCCCCTAGCAGAATGAAGATTCTCATTCTTGATTCCCCAGTAAAGTTGCCAGAGTTTTCATTACTCCCCAGCATGAATTTGTCAGAATTTTTAATCCCCTGCAGATCGAAGATTCTCATTCACCACTCCTCAACAGATTGAAGATTCTCATTATTAATTCCATGCAGAAGCCATCAGAGTCTTCCTTTTTCTCCAGCAGATCAAGGTTTTCCTTTGTTTGACCCCCGGTAGAGATCACCATAGTTTTCCCTATTCCCCAGCCAGAATGATTATCATATTCCAACTCCAAAGACTTGAAGGATCTCTATATCCCCAGGAAATTCGTGAAGGATCCTCACATCCCCACAGAAGTTGTCAAGGATTTTTTATCTCCAGCAGCGGTCAAGGATTTATTTTCCCCGGGAGCAGTCGAAGATTTTATCATCCCCGACAGTCACCAAGGATTTCTCATCCTCAACAATCAAAGATTTTGAATCCCCAGCAGCAGTCAAAGATTTTATTATCTCCAGCTATCAAGAATTTATTTTCCTCAGCATTACAGCGAATCAGCTTACATGCGCATACATTACATTCATATATCATAAAACATTGATAAAACACATTTTATTGCATCATACATTTCATGCAACATAATTATGTGTTTCAGCTAACATTTTACCCTTTTCAGGATAAGATTAACAGTTACCATTAACAATGATCAAAGACTTCTAGAGACAGCTTAGAGATGCTCCATACACGGATGCTATTCTATTGCTTATTCCAGATCTTCTTCTAGAGACAACTTAGAGATACTCCAAACACGGATGATATTCTATTGCTTATTCCAGATTTCCTTCTAGAGACAGCTTAGAGATGCTCCAGACACATATGCTATTCTATTGCTTATTCCAGATTTCCTTCTAGATACAGCTTAGAGATGCTCCAGACACAGATGATATTCTATTGCTTATTCCAGATCTCCTTCTAGAGATAGCTTAGAGATACTCCAGACACGGATGCTATTCTATTGCTTATTCCAGATTTCCTTCTAGAGACAGCTTAGAGATGCTCCAGACACTGATGTTATTCTATTGCTTATTCCAGATTTCCTTCTAGAGACATCTTAGAGATGCTCCAGAAACGGATGATATTCTATTGCTTATTTAGATTCAAGGCTCAGATATAGCTTAGAGATGCTCCAGACACGGATGATATTCTATTGCTTATTCAAATAATACAATTCAGATGCAGCTTAGAGATGCTCCAGACACAGATGTTATTCTATTGCTTATTCAAATACAGAATTCAGATACAGCTTAGAGATGCTCCAGACACGGATGCTATTCTATTGCTCATTCAGATTCCAACTACCAGATACAGTTCAGAGATGCTCTAGACACGGATGCTATTCTGTTTCTCATTATAAGTCTCCAGATACAGCTCAGATACGTTCCAGATACAGACAGAACATCAAATCCAAACAGAACATCACTTTTTTCACGAAAGAAATTATTTGAGCATGGTTAGGAAGAGTTTGAGTGGCGCTCCGGTAACGGAAACTGGGGAGAGAAAATCAGATTAAGCGGTAATCGAGCATCTTAGGTATGAATCAGAGCTTTGGGTTTCCAGAAAAGGGGCGTTCTATTCACGAATTAGGAAGAAAACAGGGACGTGTAGTGAGAAAGATGAACGAAATTGGAAGAGAGGGACGAAAGGGACGAAGAGCGCCGCTGTAAGCATAAACCCTAATTTTGTTTACCCTAATCAAACATTAAGCAATTTAGAGCTTTGGGCCCAGTTTATGTCCAAACCCTTCTCAGGCCCATACACGCTTGCTGGTTGCACCCCCTCTATCTGGCCTTTTTTTTTGTTAACATCAATTTATTTATGGGCCTCTCATCTAATCCCTTAAGCCCATTTTCATTTGTTTTAATTTAATTTGTTTTATTTCTTTTTTTGTTAATAATATACTAATGAATTTTAAAACTTCATTTTATTAATTTAGTTTTTAGTGATTAGTTTTCTTTTACCATTTTCTCTTTTTTATAAAAAAAACTCATTTTTATTATTTTTCTTACATTTAATAAAAACACCAAAAAAACATTAATTTAGTTAGTTTTCTTTCCTTAAGATTACATGATTAATAAAATACATAAAAGAATAATAATAATAAAAAATTTAATCTCTTTTTTTAGAATAGATTTTATTTCTCTCTTTTCAAGTAAATACATACATTTCATACCTTGTTGATTTTATTTCATAAATTGTCATAGCTTTGTATTAAATCGCACAACAATTCGATTTGGTTATATTATTTGATATTTGGACATTGTTATTTTTATTTGATTCATCCCCATTTGTAACAATTGTACCCCCATTCCCGAACATTCTGTAATAGTTTAGAATTTCAATTCCCGCAATTTATTGCTTTCTAAATATTATATAGTAACTAGGCATGTATGGCAAGATTCAAAAATCAATCGCTAGATGACCTAATCCAAGAATAAATAACTTGAAACCAACACACTTCTCACACGCGCACCTCTAGGGTAACCTCGCTTGTTGCCTCGGAAATACAATCATGTCCCTCGAATATGAGACACTCTAGCAAATGACCCTTCGATAAACAAATATTGTAGTCCCTTGATGACCCTCGATGTTGCCTTCGATTAAAATGATCTTTTCCCTTACAAAAATTGCTAGTGCGTATCACAAGTTGCTTTCAATGATTGTAAAATTGACCCGAGCCGGTTCCTTCACATCCAATGATGGGGCTTCTTACTAAATCAATGGTAAGATAGCACCATTAAAAGGAAGAAGAAAAGAACAACTTAAGACCTTTCGAGTAGATAGATTCTCTCTTAGTTACTTGCTTGCTCACGAAAAAAACTTTCACACTTACACCTCCATTTTAAAACACTTTCAAAAGACAAAACGTTTTGCATACGTTCTTATAGAGACAAGAACCATGGCAAAACCTCTTTTCAAAACACTTTTTGAAACACGATTCACAAACACCTCTTTGAACTATTTTTCGAAACAAAACTTTGTATATGTTCTTATAGAGACGAGAACCATTACAAAGAAACTTTCTAAAATACTTTCAAAACCCACACCACAAGCACACAATCAAACAAAAGCAAGTGATCTAAACAAGTAACTAAGAGCCCATGGAAAACCATGGATGAAAAGGGTGCTAATACATCCCCTTTTCATAATCTACCCCCCGAACCCGAGAATAATCTCGAAAGGTCTTTCCTGTGCTTTTTTACCTTTCCTTTTGGATAAAAGAAAAGTCGTTGGCGACTCTTGCTAAACCGAAACATTTGCGAACACAAAACACAAAACATCTAGTCAGTTCTCCCACCGTATCACATCCACCACTAGCAACTTTTTTACATTCCATGATTTCATTTACTCTACACTCACATTACCACCACCCAATCTCACTGATAGGATGCTAGATAAAACACTAACAAAACCATAAGAAAGCTGGAAAATTCTATACTAGAACAGGACAATAAAAGATAACTAAGAAAATAAACTTCATTTGATTTATTTTATTTTTTTCTCTTAATGTGTCATAGACACTACATATATAATGATACTAATAGACCATTAACTAAAATTCCCAAATACAAATAAAAGTTCAATAATAAAACAAATAGAAATTCAACTAACATACAATTTTTCTTCAAAATGAAATATTTAAATTCTCTTATCTAACTTCATAATATTAACCAAATTACTCTCTATCACTACCCACCCCTTCAACACTAACCTTGTCCTCAAGGTTGTAGAGAAAAAGAACACAAGCAAATCTAAAGGTAATAAACTTATGAATGATCATCAAGTTAACACTGATATCACGCCATCCATTATGAAGGAGAAGAGAGAAAGCATTGGAATGATCCAAAAGTTGAAGCCTAATAAACAACAACAAAAGATGTTAGGGTAAGAGTAAACACATAAAGTGTGTGTGATACGGTGGGAGAACTGACTTGAGGTTTTGCGTTTGTTTTCGAAAATGTTCGGTTTAACAAGAGTCGCCACCGACTTTTTATTTATCATAAGAAAAGGTCAAAAAGCACAGGAAAAACCTTTGAGATGTTTTCGTGGGTTCGGGGGGTAGATTATGAAAAGGGAAGGTGCTAGCACCCTTTTCATCCATGGTTATCCATGGGATCTTAGTTACTTGTTTTAGATCACTTGCCTTTGCTTTTCAATTGTTTGAAATGGTGCTTTGTGTGTGTGGTTTTGAAAATGTTTTGAAAAAGATGCCTTGTTTAGGCAACCATTGTAACAATTCTTGTTTGAATGTTTTACAAAGGTGTTTGTCTTTTTGAAAAGATGTTTCAATGTTTTTGAAAGTTTGTTTTGAAATTGTGTGGAGATGTGTGTTTGAAAAAATGGCAAGGATGTTTTGCAAGATTGATCAAGTAACCAAGAGCTATCTACCCTAAATTTCTCAAAGATCTTTCTCATGTTTTAATCCTTTTAACAGTTTTGTTTCACCATTGTATTTGGTGAACAACCTTGTGTTAGGATGTTTGAACGGGACGGGCGCGGGTCATTGTATACAATCATTGAAGGCAACTTGTGAGACGCTCTAGCAATTTTGTAAGGGACAAGATCGTTTTATCGAAGGCAACATCGAGGGTCATTGAGGGACTAACGATCTTTGTTTATCGAAGGGACGTTTGCTAGAGTGTCTCATACTCGAGGGACATGATTGCATTTTCCGAGGCAACAGGCGAGGTTACCCTAGAGGTGCAAGTGTGAATTGTGTGTTGATTTTCATGCATTTGTCTTGTATTAGGTTATCTAGCAGTTGATTTTGAATCTTCGCATATGTGATCGGTGGATCTGGAACTGACTGTTTAACGCTGGTTCGCGAAATGTCGCGGAAGCAAGAGTCGCCACCGTCTTTTATTTTCTCCAAATGGAAAGGACAAAAGCACAGAAAAATTCCTTAAAGAGATTGCTCCCGGTTCGGGAGGTAGATTATAGAAAGGGAAGGTGTTAGCACCCTTTCTATCCATGGTTATCCATGGGCTCTTAGATACTTGCTCATTTGTGTTTTCAAAAATGGTTTGTTTGCTTTTCAACTGTGGGTTTTAAAAAGTTTCTTTGAAAATTCCAGTTCGACTCTTGTATCTGTCCTCAAGAGTGTTTGAAAAATTGCTTTCGAAAGCTTTTTGAAAATGTGTTGGTGTGAAAAGTATTTTTTGAATTTGTTTTGAAATTTAGAGCAAGTATTTAGAGTCGTCTACCTACCCTAAGGAATTCGTCTGTGTAAATGTCCTTTAAAGTAGTGCCATCCCACCATTGAGAGGTAGGTAGCACCACCGTTGGAGGTGTTCGGGTCAATTCGAGGGTTCGGGACATGGTGATCACCAGAGCAATGGGAAGACACCTTAGAAGCTACCCTCATGCCAGGTTCCCGGATCATGAGGACTTACTAAGACATCCTCTACTCGACGATCACCTTTCGAGGCAAGGCAACAGTGAGGCGTACCCTAGGGGTGGTGTGTGATTTGTGTGTCAGATTCATTTATTTTTGTCTTTTGTCAAAGTGATCTATGCGTTTGTTTTTATTTTATCATTCATTCTTGCATGCAATTATTAACAGTTAAAAAAGTTGCGGAAATTAAAGTTCCTAAACTATTACAAAGGCGCGGGTCCACATCGCCAAAATTAAACCGGACCCGATTTGACGGAAAGTAAATAAAGCGAATAAAAGTGCAAAAAGTAAATATTACAAAACTTTGGGAGAGATACATAATTATTTGAGCGAAATAAAATAAATGTGCGAAATTAAACAATTAAGTCGAAAGGAGGGCGTTGGACCCTTTTGCAAAATTAAATTAATAAGGAATTAAAATTAATATTAAGAGAAAATGTTTTTGGTATTTTTATGTTTTTTAAGATTTAATAGAAAAAGAATTAATTAAAACTAAATACTAAACCTAATTCTAATTATCTTTAAGTTTTTTAAGAAAAATGTTTGAATTAAACCTAATTTTACAAAGCTAAAATTAATTAGGGATATTTATTTACAAAAAAATAACATTAAATAAAAATACTTATTTTTTGTCTTTTTTCTAATTTTTATATTGTTTTATTTTTTATCAAAATAAATTAAATTAAAGATACTAATTAAAAAAAGAAATAATTGAAACAAATAAAATAAAGAAAAGAAAAGAAATACCATACCTTAGGGGGTTCTGTCCCCAATTGGAGATGAATTGGAGTGGTTTGGCCATTTGTGTTCTGGCCTCATCATGCATAAGTTGTTCTACTTTGGCCATTTTGCTTTTGGTTTTTTGCCATTTGCGTTTTGGCCTCAACGTTCCTTAATCTTCTCAGGATGTCTCTCTCGCCATGTATTGGGGTCATGCATATGTTTTTCTACTATGGCCATTTAGCTTTTGGCTTTTGGCCATTTGGCTTTTGGCCTCAACGTTCCTTAATGAACCTGCATGGGATCCTGTCTAAATCTGCAGTGTTGAATCTCACGAACACATTAAATAAAATCATAAAATGCAAATAAAGCCAATATATGAAGAAATTTAATGTTTAGGCACAATATAACATGTATGAATGATTATACCCTTTTGATCATGGAGATCAAATCAACCTTACCCTTACTGGAAAAGTAGTGACATGAATGATTTTATGCCCTTTTGATCATGGAGATCAAGCCAGCCTTACCCTTACTGAAGAAGTAATAAGATGTTGGTTTGTAGCTGAGATGACTTTGTTTGTAGTGAGAGAGGGATTTGTAATAAGGATTTCAAGGTTTTAGGGTTCTTGAAAGAGTTTGATATTCCAACAGTGTTGTGGCAAGGTTTGTTCTCTCTTTTTCTCTTCTCTTTTTTTTCTTTTTTTCTCCCCTCTGGTTTGTGTGACAAGAAGGTGATTATATAGTGGGAATTAGGGTAAAGAAAATGGGCTTTGAATGTGCAATTGGGCCTCCAATATTCACTTGAATTCGTCACTTTCCAGGCTAAATCGCAGGGACTTAAGTGCATTTTTTGAAGTTGAAATGTGAAAACAAAATGTAGCCGACATCGAGAACTAACTCCTGTCCGAAAATCGACTCAATCGGATAAAAGGTGAATTAGTTATGAATTTTTGAAGTTTCAGCTCAGACAAACTTATTTTGGGCTTCAGTGTCGACTCTGACACGTTCTTCAATAAAAAACTGGTATTGATCGGTGCATAATTTGGTCTCGACTTTTGAAGCAAAGTTGTAGATCTATGAGTCAGTGACCTTGTGTAAAAATATGAGTCCAATCCGATAAAAATTGACCGAGTTATGAATTTTCGAAGTTTCGGCTCAGATGAAATAATATTCAGCATTCAGGATTTTCAGCGTATCACGCACTCTGAGCAAAAAACGAAGGCCTTTTGAATACCGTTTGAACTCAATTCCTTCTGTGAAAATGTAGTCAACTCAATTTGTGAAATTTTGGCGCCGGAACCAGCTCGATACGATGAAAATCGACCAAGTTATGATTTTTTGAACATGACGCAAATAAACTTCTGTCACAAATTTTCTGCACGAAAATACCTGATAAATCCACATTTTTGAAGACCTTCTAATCGAAATTGGCTTCCAGCCGTGAGAGATGAAAACGTAGATAATGTCAAGACGGAATTTTGGCCACCAGAACGGGTTCAAAACAAGCCACGATCTTCAAGTTATGAATTTTTTAGCGCGTAAAAACTGCACTTTCAGCACACTTTTTTCACCATATTTCTTCGAGAAAACTCACACATTCGGATACCTTCTTTAAAGAATTGACTCTTGAGCCGAACCTGAATTTGAGAATATGTTATCAGAGATATCTTGGCGAAAGAATACCTGAATATGACGCGCCGGGTTGGACTTGTGAATTTTTCTTGAAATATTTTGAGAAATATGGGAGGGCAAATTTTGGGGTACAACAGTTGCCCCTGTTCAATCTTCTTAAACCTGAGGATGCAGATTGGCTGACGTGCCTTTCGTAATCCGAGGGTGGAAGATGATTGAACACTAGAGTGCCCAGAAATTTGCGCTCACATAGTAGCAGTGCGATGATGGAATGGGCTTATAGATGCCATTTAGAGGTTGCTGGATAGGATGATGGGCTTATAGATGCCATCTGGATGTTGATCGCGTAAGAGATTCCTTAGCGAGAACTTGCATACCTGCAAAACAGAAAATGAGTACCTGACACGTTGCAGGAGCTGATTTTAGATGCTTGGCATAAATATGTCCTGACTGGTTACAGGAGCTGAGTCTGGAGCTTCAAACGGCGATGAATGAACCAGGGATGGTTATTGTCTTATCATGCATGGTAAGAGAACCTTGGCCGACTTTAACTTCAACAACGCTCGTTGAGAAAAATCTTAGCGGGAATTACCATCTTTGCAGTATCGGGAAGAGAACCAATAGGCCATTATAATCTGAAAGGGAATCACCTCACTCGTCGTCGGAGAGGGAATCATAGGAAAAGGAATTGTCACCTCATACTTACCGTCGGAGAGGGAAACATCTGAAAAAGGACTTACCACCTCACACACCGTCGGAGAGGGAACCATAGGAGACTATCACCTCACACTCATCGTCGGAGAGGGAACCATCTGAAAAGGATTTACCACCTCACACACCGTCGGAGAGGGAACCATAGGAGACTATCACCTCACACTCATCGTCGGAGAGGGAAACATCTGAAAAGGACTTACCACCTCACACACCGTCGGAGAGGGAACCATAGGAGACTATCACCTCACACTCATCGTCAGAGAGGGAAACATCTGAAAAGGACTTACCACCTCACTCACCGTCGGAGAGGGAACCATAGTAGACTATCACCTCACACTCACCGTCGGAGAGGGAAACATCTGAAAAGGACTTACCACCTCACTCACCGTCGGAGAGGGAACCATAGGAGACTATCACCTCACTCACCGTCGGAGAGGGAAACATCTGAAAAGGGATTGTCACCTCACTCACCGTCGGAGAGGGAACCATAGGAGACTATCACCTCACTCACCGTCGGAGAGGGAAACATCTGAAAAGGACTTACCACCTCACTCACCGTCGGAGAGGGAACCATAGGGAATTATGATCTGAAATAACTTCTACTGAGTCTTTATCAGAAAAATCTGTTGGGAGTCCATTTGGCTGGACTAGAGAAGGCCTTGGACTGGATAAGAAATCTTTTAAGTTGATTAACTGAACCGGTCTAGGTCTTGAAATATGATTGAGAATTTAACTGCATCTTTCCTGAAAGGTAAAGGTCAGTCATATGCAATGCATGATATGGATCAAGCAATGATGTTCTCAACATACATGAGATTTGTATGATATGATGCGTCTATGCATGCTATAATGATGTATGTGATGTTTTATGAATGTATGTTTTCGTCTAGGAAATTAAATCCTTGACGGGTGCCGGGAAGTCATATCCTGGGCTGATATTGAAGAATAGATTTTGCTTCTGCTGGGGATGATAGCTGCAAGAATACCGGTAGGAGAAGATGACTCCGTTGCGGGATAAACTTGGCAAACGGAAGATTCTGCGGGGAGAAAAGATACTCTAGCGACCATGCTGGGGAGCAATACTCTGTGGGAAGAGGAATGCCTTGCTGAGTGTTGATAATAATTTGCTGGGGGTACCCTTGCTGTGTTGGAAGTGTTGATGGGCTTCCCTGGGGTAAGAAGACTTCGTCGAGGACGCTCTTTCCGGGGCTTTTTGCTGAGGATAACCCAGTTATATCCTGTTAAGGAAATAACTCTTTAAATAAAACCGGACGGCGCGTTCGTGCTCTGCGTGGGGTAAGCTTCCAGAATTTACTGGGGATAAGCTTACTGCTTGGGGATATGAATTCCAAATTTCCTGGAGAACTAGATTGGATTCTCTTGGGGAAGTTTTCAACTTTGTGCTGGGAAGTGATTCCGTTGAATATTTGATATGCCGCTGAGGAACAATCTTTAGACCAAGACTGCCGGGGATGCTTGTTAAGAATATATGTTGTTGGGGGATACTCAACCCTCCTTAAGGTCTGATAACTCTGCTTGGGGAAGAATGTACTAGCTGCTGATTCACTCTCTGGGGAATTAATATGTACTGGTCATATTCTTTAGCTGAACCTACCTTGGTATCTTGGAGGACAGAAACAATCAGATTGCTTAGACCACTCTTTATTGCCCCCGTTTCTGAGGTATGAGAGGAAGACCTGTGAGGTGCTGATAGTTGTTGATGGACAAACCTTCTTCTGGTAGGCAGATGATAAGATGACAGGACATAGTCGTACGCTTTGATCCCTAGCTTTTGCCTGGACCACCCTTTCGGGTTTTCAGTCCACCGGGATACCCATTTTTGCCCAAGCCGCCTTTTTAGGTTTTCGACTTGTCGGGTGTACCGATTCTTTTTATTTCATCCCTCATTTTGCCCGAACCCTTTTGGTTCGCCGGGAAGCCCTTATTTTTGCCTAGGTGTGTCAACCTAGCGGGTCTTTGATTATGCGTAGTATTTTTTTTCCGACTATGTCCGTGCTTTCAGAATGTAAGGAGTTGCCTCTGTTAGAAGTGTTTTGTCATGCCACCAGAAGATTTTTGATCGGGCAAGATTTGTTGTTGGAATACCCCAAGTGACTCAGGCGGAGATTTGCCCCAGGCTATTTGACTTTTGAGAGATTCTCCGAATCTTGATTGGATTGCCCCAGATGATGGACCATGGTCATGCCATGCCCCTTGATTGGAGATACTTTTGTTCATTAGACTTTCATTGTGCGAATTTCCCTGCTGTTCAAACAAAAAGTCATATGCAAACAAAGTTATGTTAAAAATGCAAAGCCTATGTCTGTCTTGCAGATTTTGAAAATGCATTCTTTTTCCATAAAACAAGTGAATGTTTGTAAAACGTGATGTCAACTCCTTCTTTATAGTAAGCCTTAAGGAGTCAGGATACCTTTCGTCACAGTATGCTTTCGAACTAACCCATGCTTCAGCTAGGACTTTTAAGGGTTATAACGTGGCCTGGTTCACGGTTTAAGAAACAAAGGATAAAGGCTCAAAATTTTTTTTGTACCCACCCGCTCTTCGTGATGTTCTCCAAACTTAAACTCAGTTGATCATACGTTAGACCTTGTTTGAGTCTTTGCTCTGATTTTCCGGTGATGATTCGGATGTTGAACGTTTATTTGAATAGGCAGTCATCTCTTTTTTTGCTGAGGGTTTGTAGGACCTCTTTCTTTTTTATTTTTGTTATCCCTTTCTTTTTTTTGCCTGAACTGTTTCCTTTTTTGGGATTACAGTCAGCGGGATGCCCCAGTTTTGTAAGTCTCCTTCATGGGTTTTGACTTAATGGGTTTTCTTTATTTTTTTGAGATAATGACTGCCTTTCTTTATTGATTATTCGGAACCATCACTGTCTTTCTTCGTTTTGTAAGGACCTCTTTGGTGCCATTCGTTATGCACTTGGATCAACTGAGAGACTACCCTGCCCCAGGTTATGATTAAGGGTTTTAAATTTCGAAAAGAAAAACTCCTACTTCTTTGGCTCATGGGGGTTGACGAGGGATTATCATCCTTATAACTCCAGTGTTTAGGGATTGAAACAATGCCTGTACCTCATCAGCGGGGTCTGTTCAAAAGCATACTGTAAAGATCGTGGTATCGTTTTCGTCATCCTCCCTCAAGAGGCTTAGAATTTTCAATTAAGAGTTGACCATCACAAAAAATATGAAAATAATTTGCATTTAGTGAATACGAATATATTGTTTCAGAACAGACATATGCGATGCATTAATGAAATAACAACGTTTAACATGAGTAAATGTTTGAACAAAAGAAAGTTACAACTTGAAAATCCTAATGAACAAAAGTCTTTTCATCTCAGGGCTTGTCACTTCAAATGGTGAGCCTTGGAGGGATGGTGGAAAAATTCAGCCTGACCATCTTGTGTGAATTCTAGTGCTCCTTCATCAATCAGGTCCTGGATCTTGTTTTTCAAAGCCCAGCACTCGTTTGTATCATGTCCTGGACAGGCAGAGTGGTAGGCACACCTTTTATTGGGATCATAGACAGGAGATGCTGTGTTCTGGTTCCGGGGATGAGCCCTTAATGTGATCAGGTTCAATCTTAACAGGCGTTGTAAAGCTTGGAACAACGACATGTTGAGCTGGGTGAATTGCCTCCTGGGCTTGTCTGGCTGAAGCTGGTGAGTTTGATGCTGAATTTGTGGCGCTGAAGCCATTTGAGGAGCTCTCCCCTTATCTCCTTGTCTCAAGGATGATTGAACAATAACTGGCTTTTTACCCTTAGACGTTTGCCCCAGTTGGTTACCCTGAAGCAGTTGGTTGATGAGCGCTCCTAGCTCTTCTTGTCTTTGAGCTAACCCTTGAATGGCAGTCCCCTGCCCCAGCATCTGGATTTTCAATGCATCCACCTCAGCTTGCAGGTGTTTCAGCCTTTCATCCTCAGCACTGTTCTTGATAAAAGTCCCCATGAGAAGTGTTCTCAGCTCTTCCTGCCCCTTGGATAGATTCAGGAGGATTTCCTCGAACCGAGTCTCTTGAGCAAGAAGGTCCTGGTTATTTGGATGGCAAGCCATTGCTGAAATAAACAGCGGAGATGGTAAGTGACCTGTCAAAAGGGTACCTGTTATGCAATGATGTGTATGATATGCATGCAATGTTTTCAAGGATCTCGCGGGGTAAACAAGAAAATTTGTTAGCGTTTGGATCCGGTGGTTTGATTGAAAGAACTTCATATTTGTTGAGAGTCTTTCTTCCAAGGGTCAAAGGCTCACCATATCCAGTGGGTCATAGCCCCTGACAACTTTGTCTAGAGGAAACTTCTTCAAGAGTCAGAGCTCACCATATCAAGTGGGTCATAGCCCCTGACAACTTTGTCTAGAGGAAAATAAATCCTCTTTGCCCTTTGCTAGATGTTTGATTCATCATGACCTGCATCACAAGCCCTTGAGATCCTTGAAATGGGTTAGGGTATATGCAATGGTATGATGTCATGATGCATGGGGTAGTATGGATAAACCCTGTTATGGGGTAGTATGGATAAACCCTGTTATGAGCCCTTATTAAGGACTGCAAACCAAAACCTGCAAGAAGCTTAGTATACCCTGTCATGAGTCCCTATTAAGGACTAAAACAAACCCTGCAAGAAACTCGGTAAACCTTGTTATGAGTCCTGGTTAAGGACTAAAACAAAAACCTACAGGAAATTCAGTAAACCCTGTTATGAGTCCTAGTTAAGGACTATAAACAAAACCTGCAAGAAGTTCAGATGTCAGATAACAAGCATGCAAGTAATCCAAGTTTGAAGGCACACAAGTCACACAAGAGAAAGCCCTTAGAGTTTAGGCCAGCATGAAGTTTGGGGTACTACCCTCTTGAAGTTGGTGGGTTCAACCTGTCCTAATCAAAGTAACCGGGTTCTAAGGTTCCCAATATCACGGGATTGCTTTCATTGTTCATCGTTTCGATTTAGCCACTGAACTGGCGACCGAAATATTCCAGGAAAGCAACCCTCAATTGAGTGTAGTATCGAGTATCAACCAACCTCGGACTGCACCAAAGTCAGTTATCTCACTACCCTAAAGAGGCCAAGATAGTTCAATTAAGGTTCCTAAGGTCTGTTGATGCTTCACGACACCACGCGGAGGCCCCGTACTCTCCTTGACTGAACTCAAGGGTTACCGGTACACACCAAAGTGCCACATCAACGTAGCAGACTGTTTCAACCATGTCGGTATACCCCGCACAGTTCCCTCACAGCCTTGTTGCTACTTTCTAAGAAGGTATCCCCCAGATCCGGGTTTAGGATCTATAGAACTCCCAAGCAACCCACAATAATAAAGCAAGCAAGGAAAATAATTGAAAACACAGTTATGACCTAGCCCTAAGGTACACCTCACTTTAAAAGATAGTCCCCAGCAGAGTCGCCAGTTCTGTGATCGGTGGATCTGGAACTGACTGTTTAACGCTGGTTCGCGAAATGTCGCGGTAAGCAAGAGTCGCCACCGTCTTTTATTTTCTCCAAATGGAAAGGACAAAAGCACAGAAAAATTCCTTAAAGAGATTGCTCCCGGTTCGGGAGGTAGATTATAGAAAGGGAAGGTGTTAGCACCCTTTCTATCCATGGTTATCCATGGGCTCTTAGATACTTGCTCATTTGTGTTTTCAAAAATGGTTTGTTTGCTTTTCAACTGTGGGTTTTAAAAAGTTTCTTTGAAAATTCCAGTTCGACTCTTGTATCTGTCCTCAAGAGTGTTTGAAAAATTGCTTTCGAAAGCTTTTTGAAAATGTGTTGGTGTGAAAAGTATTTTTTTAATTTGTTTTGAAATTTAGAGCAAGTATTTAGAGTCGTCTACCTACCCTAAGGAATTCGTCTGTGTAAATGTCCTTTAAAGTAGTGCCATCCCACCATTGAGAGGTAGGTAGCACCACCGTTGGAGGTGTTCGGGTCAATTCGAGGGTTCGGGACATGGTGATCACCAGAGCAATGGGAAGACACCTTAGAAGCTACCCTCATGCCAGGTTCCCGGATCATGAGGACTTACTAAGACATCCTCTACTCGACGATCACCTTTCGAGGCAAGGCAACAGTGAGGCGTACCCTAGGGGTGGTGTGTGATTTGTGTGTCAGATTCATTTATTTTTGTCTTTTGTCAAAGTGATCTATGCGTTTGTTTTTATTTTATCATTCATTCTTGCATGCAATTATTAACAGTTAAAAAAGTTGCGGAAATTAAAGTTCCTAAACTATTACAAAGGCGCGGGTCCACATCGCCAAAATTAAACCGGACCCGATTTGACGGAAAGTAAATAAAGCGAATAAAAGTGCAAAAAGTAAATATTACAAAACTTTGGGAGAGATACATAATTATTTGAGCGAAATAAAATAAATGTGCGAAATTAAACAATTAAGTCGAAAGGAGGGCGTTGGACCCTTTTGCAAAATTAAATTAATAAGGAATTAAAATTAATATTAAGAGAAAATGTTTTTGGTATTTTTATGTTTTTTAAGATTTAATAGAAAAAGAATTAATTAAAACTAAATACTAAACCTAATTCTAATTATCTTTAAGTTTTTTAAGAAAAATGTTTGAATTAAACCTAATTTTACAAAGCTAAAATTAATTAGGGATATTTATTTACAAAAAAATAACATTAAATAAAAATACTTATTTTTTGTCTTTTTTCTAATTTTTATATTGTTTTATTTTTTATCAAAATAAATTAAATTAAAGATACTAATTAAAAAAAGAAATAATTGAAACAAATAAAATAAAGAAAAGAAAAGAAATACCATACCTTAGGGGGTTCTGTCCCCAATTGGAGATGAATTGGAGTGGTTTGGCCATTTGTGTTCTGGCCTCATCATGCATAAGTTGTTCTACTTTGGCCATTTGGCTTTTGGTTTTTTGCCATTTGCGTTTTGGCCTCAACGTTCCTTAATCTTCTCAGGATGTCTCTCTCGCCATGTATTGGGGTCATGCATATGTTTTTCTACTGTGGCCATTTAGCTTTTGGCTTTTGGCCATTTGGCTTTTGGCCTCAACGTTCCTTAATGAACCTGCATGGGATCCTGTCTAAATCTGCAGTGTTGAATCTCACGAACACATTAAATAAAATCATAAAATGCAAATAAAGCCAATATATGAAGAAATTTAATGTTTAGGCACAATATAACATGTATGAATGATTATACCCTTTTGATCATGGAGATCAAATCAACCTTACCCTTACTGGAAAAGTAGTGACATGAATGATTTTATGCCCTTTTGATCATGGAGATCAAGCCAGCCTTACCCTTACTGAAGAAGTAATAAGATGTTGGTTTGTAGCTGAGATGACTTTGTTTGTAGTGAGAGAGGGATTTGTAATAAGGATTTCAAGGTTTTAGGGTTCTTGAAAGAGTTTGATATTCCAACAGTGTTGTGGCAAGGTTTGTTCTCTCTTTTTCTCTTCTCTTTTTTTTCTTTTTTTCTCCCCTCTGGTTTGTGTGACAAGAAGGTGATTATATAGTGGGAATTAGGGTAAAGAAAATGGGCTTTGAATGTGCAATTGGGCCTCCAATATTCACTTGAATTCGTCACTTTCCAGGCTAAATCGCAGGGACTTAAGTGCATTTTTTGAAGTTGAAATGTGAAAACAAAATGTAGCCGACATCGAGAACTAACTCCTGTCCGAAAATCGACTCAATCGGATAAAAGGTGAATTAGTTATGAATTTTTGAAGTTTCAGCTCAGACAAACTTATTTTGGGCTTCAGTGTCGACTCTGACACGTTCTTCAATAAAAAACTGGTATTGATCGGTGCATAATTTGGTCTCGACTTTTGAAGCAAAGTTGTAGATCTATGAGTCAGTGACCTTGTGTAAAAATATGAGTCCAATCCGATAAAAATTGACCGAGTTATGAATTTTCGAAGTTTCGGCTCAGATGAAATAATATTCAGCATTCAGGATTTTCAGCGTATCACGCACTCTGAGCAAAAAACGAAGGCCTTTTGAATACCGTTTGAACTCAATTCCTTCTGTGAAAATGTAGTCAACTCAATTTGTGAAATTTTGGCGCCGGAACCAGCTCGATACGATGAAAATCGACCAAGTTATGATTTTTTGAACATGACGCAAATAAACTTCTGTCACAAATTTTCTGCACGAAAATACCTGATAAATCCACATTTTTGAAGACCTTCTAATCGAAATTGGCTTCCAGCCGTGAGAGATGAAAACGTAGATAATGTCAAGACGGAATTTTGGCCACCAGAACGGGTTCAAAACAAGCCACGATCTTCAAGTTATGAATTTTTTAGCGCCTAAAAACTGCACTTTCAGCACACTTTTTTCACCATATTTCTTCGAGAAAACTCACACATTCGGATACCTTCTTTAAAGAATTGACTCTTGAGCCGAACCTGAATTTGAGAATATGTTATCAGAGATATCTTGGCGAAAGAATACCTGAATATGACGCGCCGGGTTGGACTTGTGAATTTTTCTTGAAATATTTTGAGAAATATGGGAGGGCAAATTTTGGGGTACAACAGTATACAAACCCTAATTACTATACAGTATATGGAAAGCGATAAATTGCGGGAATTTAAAGTCTAATTTATTACAAATAAGTATATGGGGATGGGGGTACAAATGTTTACAAATGGGGATGAGTCTCATCAGAATAGTAGTGTCCAAATATTATTTATAACCAAATCGAATCGTTGCATTCTCAATGTAAAAATATAATCAAGGTATAAGAATAAAAGAGAACCAAAAGTATTGTGCCATGCATATGATTATTTACACATGATAAAAAAATTAACCTAATGTATTATTAAGTATTATTATTATTTTTTTGTATTTTTGTTAATTATATATGAACAAGAGTTTTAAAGAAAAGAAAATTTTAACTTAATAAAAAAAATCTATTGTTTATGTATTTTGTTAATGTTTTTAGAAATTTATATAAAAAAGATTTATTAAACAAAAAAAGTTTTAAGACAAAAAAATCTATTAACCTAATAAATCTAATATTTACATACTTTAAGTGTAATAAAAAGTATTAGTAAAATTTATACAACAAAGTAATATATTATTTTAATTTAACAAAAGAATTAGAAATTAGGTTTCTATATAAAAAAGAAAGAATAGGGTGATAAAATGTATTGATGTATAAACATGAGAAAAAATAAAAAAAAGAAACTAAATGGGCTTTAGTTGTTAGTATGAGGGGGCAGGCCCAAATAAAAGGACAATGCAGATTAAAACAAAGGGGGGTGCAGGCGCCAGTTTTATTGGGCTTTAGGGTTTTATCCAAAGGGGCAGGCCCAAACGTTTGACAAGCTTTTTTTTTGTTTAGGGTTTCAATTGGTTTGTTTCAGAATAGGGTTTGTGTTTGAACGAACGGCGCCGCTCTCCTTCCTTCTTCATCGTCCTCTTCATCCTTCTCAAACAATGGCTTCTGAATAACCCTCTCCTCGCCTCAGGCCACTAGGCGCCACCTCCATTCTCCTCTCTCCACGGTTGTACCAGGCGGCGATACAAAAGGTAACGATTTTCTTCTTCATGTTTTAGGGTTCTGGATTCATGCATGTTCTTGAACTTTTACATATTCTGATCTTTATGTGTTATTTGTGTTTGTGTGAGGTGTAGAAAAAAGGGAAGAGGAATTTATACCTTGGTTCTGCTTTTTGGAAAGGAGAAGGAGAGTTTGGACATGAGGCTTCTTAGGCGGCCAAGGCATGGGACTGGTGATGTGCTTGCTGGCCTTCTGGTATTTCGTATTTTTTCTTTGAATGTTTATTGATGATAGCTTTCTGAAAACACTTCTGAATCTTCTTTTCTTCTTCTGATTTGGTTGCCTTGTTGTCGTTCTGATTAGGCCAAGTTGATGAACTTTAAATCTCTCTTTGGCTTGATTTGTTTAGCCTATGATGAACATGTTTTGAGGTTGTTTTTTATATGTGTTTGATGATGAATTACAACAGTTGATGTTTGGATTGCCTATGATGAACTTGGTTCTGAGGTGTTGTTATTGTTGTTCTGATAACTGGTTTTTAGGCTTGCTGGGCTTTGGCTTTGGGCAGGCTGTTGGAGCTTTGGCTTTGGGCAGGCTGTTAGGTTTGCTTGAAACTGGCAGTTTTGACAGGTTTGAGGCAAGCTTGAGGTAGCTTGGAGAAGGCTTGAGGCAAGCTTGTAGTTTTACTGGTTTTAGGCAGGTTTGTTGAAGCTTATGCAGGTTACTGAGTTTGAACACAGTTTTTTTGGTTACAGGCTTCAAGGTTTTGTTGTTTTGAAATTTTGAGGCAGGTTCTGTTTTATGCAGGCTTGTGGTGTTTTGATTTTTGACAGGCTTTTGGGGCTTATGCAGACTTGAGGTGTTATGCAAGCTGAGTTTGTTAGTTTGAGCTTGCAGGTTTTTGAAACAAGTCTTTGGTATTCTGTTTACAGTTTTGGTGTTATCCTGTGTGTTCTCTCTTTTTGCTCTCCTCCCTCTTTTTGAACTGTTCTGATTTGTTATATTTATCTATTCTTCTTAGCCTGCCCAAAAAAACTGTAAGCTTGCTTCCCTCTCTTTCTCTCTCTCCAGAAAAGCATATTTTATTGCTTTAACTGTACTTTCTATTCTGAAAAGGTGTTGGCCTAGGGAAAATGATGAAAAAGGTTTTACAAGTTTGCTTGCAATGTTAGCTTTCTTCTGCATATTGTACTTTCTTCTTTTCTTTGATGACAGTTTGATAGCTTTTGATATCTTTTGGTATCTTCTTTGACAGCTTTGACAGCTTCCTTGGACAGTTTTGTTGACAGCTTCTTGTAACTTAGTTTGCCATTGTTTACACTTGTGACTTGGTTTGGCATTTTCAGTTTGCACATGTGCAGTTTGTTTGAATTTGTAACTTGGCTGTTCAGTTTTCCTTGTTTGAATTTATGCATTTTTGTGTATTTTGTTTAATTGATTCATATGCTTGTAAACATTTAATTTTACTTTTCCTCTTTGTGAACCAAGAAGAGAAATCTTCTTGCGATTTGCAAAGAGGACGGGCAAAATATGATGAAAACCCAAAACTGATTTCGGCCAACAACCTTTAATGATGAACTTTTTTGATTATCTGCCTGAAAATGCCTTTTTAATTTTAACTATATTGACTTCTTCCTTTTTTGTCTTTGCAGGTAAATATCAGTTGAGCAAAGGATGCAACAGTAGAAGATGAAGACTTCAAGAAATTTAGGATATAGTTTTATTTTATTTCTAATCATTTGTAATAAACATTATTGTAAATACTGTAAATAAATTTACTGTATTCAAATAACACTTGTACCAATGATTAAAAATAAATAAAAGTCCTTTTATCAGAAAATTCTTTATTTCACTGTCTATTTAATTATTTGAGTTTCTTGAATTAAAATAACTGGAAGTACATCCCAATTATTCTAACTTAGATAAAATAAATAATTAATAAACGTTGTAGTCTCGCAACCCCGCATTAACCAACAATACATCTGGCATTCCAAATAACCAAAAGCATTGCACAATTAAACAAACAAACGTCCACACGCCTTTTACCTTACTGATCAAACTAAAGCTTCAACTTTCAATCAGAATCCTCAGCTGTTATCCCATATGTTTAGTTTTGAGAAATAACGGCCATCTTGAACAAGCATCAAAGCAGTGTGACAGTCAAATGAAATGATGTGGGTTCCAATTCTTTTGAGAATGCGCGTGCAAACCCTAATTGTGGATTTATTGTCAAAGAAGCGTCTGCTTGGTCAAACCCTGAGCCAAACTCAACCAAATCAATAGAAACCCTAATAATCTGCTTGGACTGATTCAAAATCAATGGAAACCCTAATTTGGATAGACTGATAAGAAAAAGTCTGTTTGACCGATTCTTGAGCCAATTTGAAAAATCAGGGAAAACCCGAAGCTGTGATTTCTTGTGAAAAAGAGGAGGGCAAATTTTGGGGTACAACAGTTGCCCCTGTTCAATCTTCTTGAACCTGAAGAGTTAGATTGTCAAGTTCGTCGTTCGCGACTCGAAGGTAAAAGGAGATTGGACACTAGAGTGCCCAAAAAAATTTGCACTCGTCAAAGCGTAGTTTGAAGGAATGGGCTTAATGATGCCATTTGGAGATGGGCTTAAAGATGCCATCTGGATATGTGACAGAATCTTGTCGGGGGATGGGCTTTGAGATGCCATCTGGAGATGTGACAGAATCTTGTCGAGGGATGGGCTTAGAGATGCCATCTGGAGATGGGCTTAAAGATGCCATCTGGAGATGTGACAGAATCTTGTCGGGGGATGGGCTTAGAGATGCCATCTGGAAATTGTTGGTAGGAGGATGGGCTTAGAGATGCCATCTGAAGGTGATTGTATCTTGTTGGAGATGGGCTTGTAGATGCCATCCAAGAATGTTTGTTGAACTGTATGTTGTCGGTGAGTGGACGAGTATCAGAAAGGTATCCATGTTTGGAACATCTCTGAACTGGGGATCTGAATAAGCAATGAATTGACATCCATGTTTGGAATCATCCGTAAACTGTTTTCAGTAGTTGAGGAGTTGAATAAGCAATAGATTGACATCCATGTTTGGAAGCATCCGTAAACTATTTTCAAAAGTCTTGGAGTTGAATAAGCAATAGATTGACATCCGTGTTTGGAATCATCCTAAACTGTTTTCAAAAGTTGAGTCTGAACAAGCGATAGATTAACATCCGTATTAGGAGAATCCGTAAACTGTTTTTAGAGGTCTTGGATCTGAACAAGCGATAGGTTAACATCCGTATCTGGAGAACCCGTAAACTGTTTTCAGAGGTTTTGAATCTGAACAAGCGATAGGTTAACATCCGTATCTGGAGAACCCGTAAACTGTTTTCAGAGGTCTTGAAGTTGAATAAGCAATAGATCAGCATCCATGTTGGGAAGCGTCCGTGAACTATTTTCAAAAGTCTAGAATCTGAACAAGCGATAGGTTAACATCCGTATCTGGAGAACCCGTAAACTATTTTCAGAGGTCTTGAATCTGAACAAGCGATAGATTAACATCCATATCTGGAGAATTCGTGAATTGTTTTCAGAAGTATTGAATTTGAACAAGCGATAGATTAACGTCCATATCTGGAGAACCCGTAAACTGTTTTCAGAGGTTTGGATCTGAACAAGTGATAGATTAACATCCGTGTCTGGAGAATCCGTAAATTGTTTTCAGAAGTTGAGTCTGAACAAGCGATGGATTAACATCCATATCTGGAGAACCCGGAAACTGTTTTCATAAGTTGAGTCTGAACAAGCGATAGATTAACATCCATATCTGGAGAACCCGTAAACTGTTTTCAGAAGTTGAGTCTGAACAAGCGATAGATTAACATCCATATCTGGAGAACCCGTAAACTATTTTCAGAAGTTGAGTCTGAACAAGCGATAGATTAACATCCATATCTGGAGAACCCGTAAACTGTTTTCAGAAGTCTTGAATTTGAACAAGCGATAAATTAACATCCATATCTGGAGAACCCGTAAACTGTTTTCAGAAGTCTGGAATCTGAACAAGCGATAGATTAACATCCATATCTGAAGAACCCGTAAACTGTTTTCAGAAGTCTTGGAGTTGAATAAGCAATAGATCAGCATCCATGTTGGGAAGCGTCCGTAAACTGTTTTCAAAAGTTGAAGTTGAAGCTTATTAATCTTATCCTAAAAAGGGTAAAATATTAGCTGAAACACAAAGTTATGTTGCATGAAATGTATGATGCAATATATATGTTATATCAATGTTTATGATATCTGAATGTAATGAATGCGCATGTAAGCTGAGTAGCTGTCTTGCTGAGGATAGATGAATCCTGGATAGCTGGGGATAATGGATTCTTTGACTGCTGCCGGGGAAAGTGAATCCTTGACTGCTGCAGGGGAATTGCAAAGATCCTTGATTGCTGAGAAATCCTTGTTGACCGCTGACTGCTTGTGGAACAAGGAAAGCTTTAAAATCTCTACTGGGAAGCTTAAAACCTGGGAGACTTATGTTGGAAGGATGGGACTGAGAAACTTCAATCTGTTAGGAAGTATCTCTGTGGGGAGAATGATAATTATTCTGAATGAGTGACAAAATGGAAACCGTGTCTGGAGCGTATCTGGACTGTATCTTGGAGTTGAGATCTGTATGAGTAGCAGAATGACTTCCATATCTGGAGTGTATCTGAAACTGTAACTGGGATCTGAATGAGTGACAGAATGGAAACCGTGTCTGGAGCGCATCTGAAACTGTATCTTGGAGTTGAGATCTGTATGAGTAGTAGAATGACTTCCGTATCTGGAGTGTATCTGAAATTGTAACTGGGATCTGAATGAGTGACATAATAGCAACCGTGTCTGGAGCGCATCTGAAACTGTATCTTGGAGTTGAGATCTGTATGAGTAGCAGAATGACTTCCGTATCTGGAGTGTATCTGAAACTGTAACTGGGATCTGAATGAGTGACAGAATGGCAACCGTGTCTGGAGCGTATCTGAAACTGTATCTTGGAGTTGAGATCTGTATGAGTAGCAGAATGACTTCCGTATCTGGAGTGTATCTGAAACTGTAACTGGGATCTGAATGAGTGACAGAATGGCTACCGTGTCTGGAGCGTATCTGAAACTGTACCTTCCAACAGGTGATGAAGGAATTTTTTGATGTTGATCGTAACTTCCAGCAGGTGATGAAGGAAATTTTGAACGACCTTGAGATTGACATTCGAATGCCCCAAGTGATGATGAAAGAGACTTGCCCCAAGTTCACTGAACTTTTGAAAGATTTGTTGAAATCTTGACTGGACTGCCCCAGTTTAACTTTGAAAGATTTGTTGAAATCTTGACTGGACTGCCTCAGATTTGTTGGACAATACCAAACCAAGTCTCCTTTTGTTGACGGTAGATTTTTGCAATGGGAATATCATCCCACTTAAAGTGATTTTACTCACCGAGAGAGCTTTCGTTCCTCCGAACATTCACTGTATGAATTTCTTCGCTGTTAAACAAGTAAACCATATGCAAACAACGATATTCAAATAATGCAAAGTTTATGTCTGTCTCGAAGTTTTGAAAAATGCATTTCTTAGCAGAAAACTTTTTATAAGACAAATTCAACACAAGATTTTAGGGCAAAGCCTTACAGGAGTCAGGATACCTTTTTGTAACAGTATGCTTTCGAACTAACCCATGCTTCAATTAGGACTTTCAAAGGGTTGTAACGTGGCTTGGTTCACGGTTTAAGAAACAAAGGATAAAGGCTCAAAGTATATTTGTACCCACCCGCTCTTCGTGATGTCCTTCAATCCTAAACTCAGTTAATTGTGCGTCGCACTCTATTCGAGTTTGGAACGACCTTTGGGTGATGGTTCACCAATTGAATTTATTGGGAAGGCAGTCATCATTTTTTGTAACATTTTTCATGTTTATTGAGGATTTATAATGACCTCTTTCTTTTGATTTGTTATCCCTAACTTTTGCCTGACTGTTCCTGTTTTCGAGATTACAGTCAGCGGGATGCCCCAGCTTTCTTAAGCCTCCTTTATAGGTTTTGGCTCAGTGGGCTTTTCTCTTTTGAGAGATTGACTGCCTATGAGATAAAGAACCATCACTGACTTTTGGTTCCAAAGGAATGTTTTTTGATGTCATTCGTTTGTATTACGAACTGAGAGTTTGCGACTTCAATGCGCATCTTTTTTGAATTAACTGAGAGACTACCCTGCCCCAGGTTTAAATCAAAGGTTTCAATTTGTTTAGAACAGAAAACTCCTACTTCTTTGGCTCGAAGGGGTTGACTAGGGATTATCTTCCTTATAACTCCAGTGTTTGGGATTTGAAAGATATGCCTGTACATCATCAGCGAGGCCTGTTCAAAAGCATATTGTATGAGATTATGGTATTGTTTCGTCATCCTCCCTCTAAAGGTCTGTAGCTTTTTATCAAGAGTTAAATAATCATAAAGAAAGCATAAGAATAGTGAAAACGAATGGATGAATTCAAGACAAACATATGCAATGCATTAATGAAACAGAGTTTGACATCAACAGATAATTGTTCGAATAACAAAAGAAATTACAACTTGAAAATTCAAAAGGAACAAAAGTCTCTCAGTTCGAACTTTGTCATTTCAGGTGGAGAAACCTTTAACGGAAGATTTTCATCTCGCCATCCGGCATGAATTTCAAAACTCCATTGTCAATCAAGTCTTGGATCTTGTTTTTCAAAGTCCAACAGTCGTCGGTGTCATGTCCGGGACTATAGGAGTGGTATACACAAAATGCATCGGGGTGATAGCTATGAGAAGAGGTATTGGGCTTCCGGATAGGATCCGTTAAAGCAGTCAGATTGACCTCCAACAAGCGTTCCAGTATTAGAGATGATGGTATGTCAGTCTCGGTGAACTGTCTTCCAAACGTATTTTGCTTACGCCGATTTCCCCGTTGACGTTGGCGCGATTGTTGCTGGGTTTGTGACCCTGAAGCAAGTTGAGGAGCTTTTCCCTTGTCTTCTTTTCCTAAATGGGGTTGAATGATAACTTGATCTTTAACCCTAGATGTTTGCCCCACTTGGTTGTCCCAGAGCAGTCTGTTGACGAGAACCCTGAGCTCCTCTTGTCTTTGAGCCAAGTCCTGGATGAGAGCCATCTGGCCCACCAGTTGTCCCATCATCTGGATCCTCATTGCGGTCAGCTCAAACTGAAGTTCTTCCAACTGATCATTCCTGACACTGCTTGAATTCCGCAAGACCAAGCCCCTTGTGAGGAGAGCTTTCACTTCTTCTTGCCCCTGGGACAGGTTCAAGAACATTTCTTGAAGTTGAGCATTTTGATCCTGGATATCTTTGACAGTCCTCTCTAGAGCCATCTCTACTGAAATAAACAGTAGGAGAATAAGGAAACCTGAAAAGGAAAAACTGTTATGATGCAATGCATGATATGTGGATGCATGTTTTTCAAGAATCTCTTGGGGTAAACACAAGAAAAATGTTAGAGATTGAACTTTGATCAACATCTTTAATTGGAGAACTTTGTATCAGTGGATGTCTTTCCACGAGAATCAAGCTCACCATGTCAAGTGGGTCATAGCCCATGATTCAAGTTGTTACACTTGATCTTTGGCGGTGTTTGTTTAGAGGAAAGTGAAACCTCTTACCCTTTGGTAGACGTCTGGTTCAACGTGACCCTGCATCAAAAGACCCTCGAGATCCTTGAAATGGTTATTGAAAATGCTATGGTATGATGTTATAATGTTATGTACATGTATGCGAGAGTAAGCAAGTGTATATACAGGTAATCATATTCACATAAAGCAAACAAGTCCTTAGGTTTAGGCTTGCATGGGGTTTTTAGGTAAGTACCCTCTTGAAGTTAGTTGGCTCATCCTGTCCTAAAATAGAAACCGGGTTCTAAGGAGCTCAATATCACTGGATTATTTTCTGTGTTCATTATTTTGGTTTAGCCACTTAACTGGCGACCAAAATATTCCAATAAAACAATCCTTAATGAGTGTAGTATCGAGTATCTACCAACTTCATACTGCACCAAAGTCGGTCATCTCACTACCCCTAAAAAGGCCAAGATGGTCAAGTAAGGTTCTAGAGTTCGTTAGTGCTTCATGACATCGCTCAGCGGCCCCGTATTCTCCTTGACTACTCAAGGGCTACCGGTACCCACAAATATGTCACACTAACATAGCTACTGCTTCAACCATGTCGGTATACCCCACACAGTTCCCTCACAGTTTATTGTTATTTACCTAAAAAAGGTGCCCCCAAATCCGGGTGTAGGATTTACAACAAACCCAAACAAGGACCCAAAAAAGTAAAGCAATCAAAGCAATCAAAGCAAGCATGTATAGGTGATCTAAAACCCTAAGGTAACCCCACTTTTTAGATTATCCCCAGCAGAGTCGCCAGTTCTGTGATACGGTGGGAGAACTGACTTGAGGTTTTGCGTTTGTTTTCACAAATGTTCGGTTTAGCAAGATTCGCCATCGACTTTTTATTTATCCTAAGGAAAGGTCAAAAAGCACAGGAAAAACCTTTGAGATGTTTTCGTGGGTTCGGGGGGTAGGTTATGAAAAGGGAAGGTGCTAGCACCCTTTTCATCCATGGTTATCCATGGGCTCTTAGTTACTTGTTTTAGATCTCTTGCCTTTGCTTTTCAATTGTTTGAAATGGTGCTTTGTGTGTGTGGTTTTGAAAATGTTTTGAAAAAGATGCCTTGTTTAGGCAACCATTGTAACAATTCTTGTTTGAATGTTTTACAAAGGTGTTTGTCTTTTTGAAAAGATGTTTCAATGTTTTTGAAAGTTTGTTTTGAAATTGTGTGGAGATGTGTGTTTGAAAAATGGCAAGGATGTTTTGCAAGATTGATCAAGTAACCAAGAGCTATCTACCCTAAATTTCTCAAAGATCTTTCTCATGTTTTAACCCTTTTAACAGTGTTGTTTCACCATTGTATTTGGTGAACAACCTTGTGTTAGGATGTTTGAACGGGACGGGCGCGGGTCATCGTATACAATCATTGAAGGCAACTTGTGAGACGCTATAGCAATTTTGTAAGGGACGAGATCATTTTATCGAAGGCAACATCGAGGGTCATCGAGGGACTAACGATCTTTGTTTATCGAAGGGACGTTTGCTAGAGTGTCTCATACTCGAGGGACATGATTGCATTTTCCGAGGCAACAGGCGAGGTTACCCTAGAGGTGCAAGTGTGAATTGTGTGTTGATTTTCATGCATTTGTCTTGTATTAGGTTATCTAGCAGTTGATTTTGAATCTTCGCATACAAACCCTAATTACTATACAGTATATGGAAAGCGATAAATTGCGGGAATTTAAAGTCTAAGCTATTACAAATAAGTATCCGGGAATGGGGGTACAAATGTTTACAAATGGGGATGAGTCTCATCAGAATAGTAGTGTCCAAATATTATTTACAACCAAATTGAATCGTCGCATTCTCAATGTAAAAATATAATCAATGTATAAGAATAAAAGAGAACCAAAAGTATTGTGCCATGCATATGATTATTTACACATGATAAAAAAATTAACCTAATGTATTATTAAGTATTATTATTATTATTTTGTATTTTTGTTAATTGTATATGAACAAGAGTTTTAAAGAGAAGAAAATTTTAACTTAATAAAAAAATCTATTGTTTATGTATTTTGTTAATGTTTTTAGAAATTTATATAAAAAATATTTATTAAACAAAAAAAGTTTTAAGACAAAAAAATCTATTAACCTAATAAATCTAATATTTACATACTTTAAGTGTAATAAAAAGTATTAGTAAAATTTATACAACAAAGTAATATATTATTTTAATTTAACAAAAGAATTAGAAATTAGGTTTCTATATAAAAAAGAAAGAATAGGGTGATAAAATGTATTGATGTATAAACATGAGGAAAAAAAAACTAAATGGGCTTTAGGTGTTAGTATGAGGGGGCAGGCCCAAATAAAAGGACAATGCAGATTAAAACAAAGGGGGGTGCAGGCGCCAGTTTTATTGGGCTTTAGGGTTTTGTCCAAAGGGGCAGGCCCAAACGTTTGACAAGCTTTTTTTTTGTTTAGGGTTTCAATTGGTTTGTTTCAGAATAGGGTTTGTGTTTGAACGAACGGCGCCGCTCTCCTTCCTTCTTCATCGTCCTCTTCATCCTTCTCAAACAACGGCTTCTGAATAACCCTCTCCTCGCCTCAGGCCACTAGGCGCCACCTCCATTCTCCTCTCTCCATGGTTGTACCAGGCGGCGATACAAAAGGTAACGATTTTCTTCTTCATGTTTTAGGGTTCTGGATTCATGCATGTTCTTGAACTTTTACATATTCTGATCTTTATGTGTTATTTGTGTTTGTGTGAGGTGTAGAAAAAAGGGAAGAGGAATTTATACCTTGGTTCTGCTTTTTGGAAAGGATAAGGAGAGTTTGGACAGGAGGCTTCTTAGGCGGCCAAGGCGTGGGACTGGTGATGTGCTTGCTGGCCTTCTGGTATTTCGTATTTTTGCTTTGAATGTTTAGTGATGATAGCTTTCTGAAAACACTTCTGAATCTTCTTTTCTTCTTCTGATTTGGTTGCCTTGTTGCCGTTCTGATTAGGCCATGTTGATGAAATTTAAATCTCTCTTTGGCTTGATTTTTTTAGCCTATGATGAACATGTTTTTAGGTTGTTTTTGATATGTATTTAATGATGAATTGCAATAGTTGATGTTTGGATTATCTATGATGAACTTGGTTCTGAGGGGTTGTTATTGTTGTTCTGATAAATGGTTTTTAGGCTTGCTGGGCTTTGGCTTTGGGCAGGCTGTTGGAGCTTTGGCTTTGGGTAGGCTGTTAGGTTTGCTTGAAACTGGCAGTTTTGACGGGTTTGAGGCAATCTTGAGGTAGCTTGGAGCAGGCTTGAGGCAAGCTTGTAGTTTTACTGGTTTTAGGCAGGTTTGTTGAAGCTTATGCAGGTTACTGAGTTTGAACACAGGTTTTTTGGTTACAGGCTTCAAGGTTTTGTTGTTTTGAAATTTTGAGGCAGGTTCTGTTTTATGCAGGCTTGTGGTGTTTTGATTTTTGACAGGCTTTTGGGGCTTATGCAGACTTGAGGTGTTATGCAAGCTGAGTTTGTTAGTTTGAGCTTGCAGGTTTTTGAAACAAGTCTTTGGGTTTCTGTTTACAGTTTTGGTGTTATACTGTGTGTTCTCTCTTTTTGCTCTCCTCCCTCTTTTTAAACTGTTCTGATTTGTTATATTTATTTATTCTTCTTAGCCTGCCCAAAAAAACTGTAAGCTTTCTTCCCTCTCTTTCTCTCTCTCCAGAAAAGCATATTTTATTGCTTTAACTGTACTTTCTATTCTGAAAAGGTGTTGGCCTAGGGAAAATGATGAAAAAGGTTTTACAAGTTTGCTTGCAATGTTAGCTTTCTTCTGCATATTGTACTTTCTTCTTTTCTTTGATGACAGTTTGATAGCTTTTGATATCTTTTGGTATCTTCTTTGACAGCTTTGACAGCTTCCTTGGACAGTTTTGTTGACAGCTTCTTGTAACTTAGTTTGCCATTATTTACACTTGTGACTTGGTGATGGGGTCTGCGATCGACTTAATGTCTGACGGTATCTTAACTGCAAGCGCACAGCCTATCGGGGTAGTAATAAAAGATTGTCGAATCCATAGGGACTTTGTAATCACGCTAGTGTTGTAAAACAGGTTGGTTTAGCTAAGGCGGAAATTGTCACGTTGGTTTTGGGAAAATTAAGGAAGGTAAATTAATTGATTTTAAAGTAATTATAAAATGAATGGTCGGTATGCAATAGATTCGACCTAAGGGATCTAATCGGGCCTAGGCATATAAGGATGGTCAACTTGGTTTATCTGTAGAATTAATCAGTTTAAAAACCCTCAACTCACACTTTCATGGTCTTATCTCGGATTATACGTCTAAAGCCCTATACCTGCTTTCGCTAGCCTATAAGTGTTTAGAAGTATTTTTTGGAAACTTAATTAATTCTAATTTGGTTTAAAGCGCTTTCACTGTATTTAAATCAAATGCCTAACTTTAGCTATCCGGTTAAAAACCTCACACTTTCGTGGTCTCGATCTAACCTATTTACTCTTCTTACTTTCGTAACAAAGATTTTATTATTAAGCATAAAATTTTATAACCAGAGTTAAGTTGATTAAAGTTTTAGCCTAAGTTTGATAGATGCCTAATGTCTCTTACTATCCCATACCGACACTAAAGGTTTAGCTAGCCATAGAAATTATAATAAACATACTGTAAATAAAAGCAAACAAATATAAATTGGACATTATAAATAATAAATAACAAGCATGCATTAATTAATTAATTAAAATGAATTTAATACAATTGCAAAATAAAAACCTTACAGTAAAGCTAATACTTCAATCCTTCTTCCACAAATCGGAAACTCGGACTTGGTATCGGGAATATTGCAAATTCTGGAGCTTGAATGATAAATCCTAAACTATAATAATAATTCCCTAATGTTGGAAATTATTATTTGGACAGTGGAATTAAAAGAATTGAAATAAACAAATGCTGGAAAATAATAACTGAAATAATACTGGTTTTAATTTTGGTAGAGCTTCGGCACAAATAAGCTGTAATAAACTCCCTCCTTCTAACATTCAATGCTGAGGTATTTATAGAAGAATAAAATCTGGCAGTTGGTTTAAAAACTTGTAACTCAGTCTTCCTTCAAAATCTCCAAAAATATAGTAACGTGAGTAGTTGAGGGAGAAATGGTGAACGTGGTGTTTGACTGGAGAGAATTAAGGAGTTTGGAAACTCCTTCTGTTATGCTTGCCATGTTCTGCATTTTCCAAGTGAACTATTATACGCATTACGAGCAGCTTTTGGTCTTTCCCGTGTTACGGTCGTGGCCACTGTGTTACGGTCGTAACACTCTTCAAACTGGCTTACGGTCGTGGCAGCTTCATTACGACCGTCACAGCTACAAAAATGCAGTTCTTTGACAGATTTATCTTTTTCTTCTAATCTTTTGATGCTTTCTTGCATTGTTTCATGTTTTCTTCTGTTTTGAGCTCAGTTATGAATATCTGCAAAAAGTGATGACAAACTCGAAATATTCGGGAATTAATTGGGTCAAAATAATACAGAACGGGCGAATTTCATAGAAAATAAACGATACGATTTCGTGTTATCAAATTCCCCCATACTTAAACCTTTGCTTGTCCTCAAGCAAAATAATCAAATTAAAAATATCGGACAAGTTTTTATAAACGCACATAACTAGTATACCTTTCGTTTTCAAATGATTTCAAAAAATCCTAAGTTAGTTCGGCCGAGAAAGTCGAATGAAACAACAACGATACGTAAATGATACAAGCAACAAGCTAGTCGACGACTATCCGTTTTAAACGAAACGTCCAATTATACCGTTATAATTCAACTCAAGGTTTCTCGTTCATATTTCACCCGGTTTCGTTCTTGCGCAATCACATTAAGCCCATTATCCTTCAAGCACGTAGTGGAATAGCCGGTTAGTGGTTCTGATCAAAACACAACGGTTTCCGGCACAATTATGTGGCAACCTCTTTTATCCAATTGCAAGATGCGGGGGATCAGACCGTAGTCTGCCCTACCGAGTTCAGTACCAGATGCTTCCGAACCACCTAGACAATGGATTCTTATGTTACTTAGTAGAAGCTTTTGCATCCGTTGGATTAAACGATCGGGTGAGGATAGCCCAATTTAATTGGTACAATATCTATTTCCTTAAAGCATGTAACATTCTATTTAAATCAATTTGCAAGATCATCCACTTATGTTCATCGACTTTCCACGTGGATTGTGTTAGGACTGGTGCTGACTGCTAATATAAACTACTAGGGGCTAATTTAAGATTCAAAAATCAAAGTATCGATATAACGAAAATGGAGACGATTCGCGTGAGTAGAGAGTCGAAGGTGTCATAATCGTATAGTTCTCGTTGGATCGCTCTCGGCCTTCTAACTAAGATTTCGGTTAAAGTAGGTAACTAACGGTTATGCGAATATAAAAGGCGAAAAATTTTGGTATGGCTAAATAAAACGGGGAGAAAATGAAATAACGAAATATAACTGAAATAGAAATGAAATTACTCGTTCTGGATTAAGAATGCAGTACTCCTCCCACACTATATCAAACATTGTCTCAATGTTATGATATAATGGAGAGGTTAAATAAAAAGTACATCGGAAAAACAAGGAAAACAACAAGAAAAGGAAAAACTATTGGCGACCACGGCGGCTTCGGGTTCGTGACCGTCTGGAAGGAGTAGCTTCAGGGTCAGTGTCCTGGGGTCCAAGAGATGTAACATCCATCCTCAAAGCATTAAGCTCGCATAGCACTTCATCAAGCCTTTCATTTGTCGAGTGTTGACCACTCAAGATTTGGACATTTTGCTGATGTAAGGCGTCGAAACGCTCCTGATTCTTCCTTTCAAGAGCTACAGCCATCTGATTTTGCTGATGGAGGGCTCTAAGGACGTCCTCCATAGTAAAAGGAGGTGGTGCAGAAGAGGACGACTCAGGAATGTCAGGCGCGGGAGCAGCTCGATCCATTTCTTCCTGCATCTCATCAGCGGGGCCGGCATGAGGTTCTTCTTGAGCAGCAGCAGGGCCTTCAGGGTTAAATAGCCAGTTGGCTCGGTTCTGAGGGTCGATTATGTCCCTGCAAGGCAAAACAATATTAGTGTAAACTCGGTTTTGTATCACTGGATGAAATCTTCCATCGTCTCGCTCGTGGATGAGGTGGGCCGATTTGCAATGATCCAGAGTAAGCAGAACCGGTGGTCGGGATGGCAGATGAACAAGGGTGTCACCATGGTTTAGTGCTAAATCAAGAGAAGTGACAAGCCCTCCAAAATAGAAAGGTTTGTCGCCTCTGGTGCAGATGGAGTGAATATGAGCCAGGAGGAAAGGTGCGGCATTAATTTTCTGACCCGAGAATGCACAATGCATGAAAAATAGCTCCTTTGAGTTGAGCTTGTGGTTACTATCCCTTGCAAAGATTGTGTTGGATAAGATGCGGTGGAAGTAACGAATGGCGGGGTTGTGGATTTGGGTGGCATTTAGGTGATCGTACGAATCAGCCCGATTATTGGTCAAGCTATGCCACAGGTTGAAAGATTCCTCATGAAAAGTGTCAGGCACACGTAGGTGAGCGCCTTCATCGGTACAGAAATCTAGCAGGCGACCGAATGCATTCTGAGTGAATTTGTATTCGGTGCTAAAAATTTGGAACCTTACCACACCGGTAAGTTGATTTCTTGCACCGTTTGGAGTAATGTAGCAAAATGAACTGAGAAACTCAAGGGTGAGAGTCTCGTACGTCGGTTGTGGCTGGCTACATAGCGTCCAAAGGTTGACACTTTGTAATAGGTGTTAGACACTTTCGAGCAACCCAGGGTTTCGGAGGCAGTCAGTGTCGACGAACCTCGTAGGGTGGATGCCTCGGCGTTGAAACTTTAGGAACCGTGTCCGCTGAGTTTCACCTGCTTCGCCATTTCGTAGAGTAATGCCAGGAATGAGATTGTTCGCCATTTGCATGCAAAGTGTTTGAGTGAAAATGGGTCTTGGTTGGTGAATGAGAGGGTGAGAATGATGGTACGAGTAATGGATGTATATATGGTGGAAGGAGGTAGTGGAAGTTTGAAAATTGATAGGGATTAATTTTGGGTTGAATGGGGTTAATGGGGAGTTATGGAAGAAGAAGAAGAAGAGAGAAAGGTTCAGGAAAAGGGAACGTTCTGCTAACAGGGTTACTGATGTAACCCGTGTTACGGTCGTAACACCTGGCTGACGAGCGTAACGCTCTGAAAGGCGCGTTACGGTCGTGGGGGATAGATGATGATCGTGGCAGCTACAAGTTTTGGTTTTTCACAGAACAGAACACAATACAATTGCACAGAGTATATTTTTATAGCAACAGAACATCTCAGGCATTCCAACATAAACACAACATTAATCAATTCAACATATAATCCAACATATATAATTCGCAATAGAGTAGAAAACCATAAAACATTGTAAGCAGCATAATGATTGTAAGTTTAAAATTGAAAACAAACAATTGCATTAATTTAAATTGAGTAACTTGTTCTTTTTTACAGAAAATAAATGACGTGTAAATTGAAATGCAGTAACTTAACAAAAAAAATTGAAACTAACTAAGAACAAAGCAGAATGAAAAAAAAGTCTAAAAACAAAGAATTGAAAAACTGAAAACTGAAAATTAAGAAACTATAAACTGCTTCATCCAATCTTTTCTTTTAATATTTCCAAAGCTTGAGTGATGTTATAGAACTGTTCCACCGAGATGTCAGTTAAACCAATAAGATCCAAACGCATAGTCTTCAATTCATTCTTTATTCCATCAATGTCAGTTTTATAAGCATCCAAAGTGGTCAGAATGGTGTTTAATTGTGTGGTATATTCTCCTTGGTTTGTATCAGGGGCTGCTTGTGTTTCAGCCATATTTGTAAAGTCATGATAACCAGGGGGAGTTTCAGGATCTGTTTCGTATTCAGACATGAAATTATTATCAACAAAATATGATTGTGGTGTTTCCGGTGTCGAAGGATGATCGGGTGGATTCAATTCGTACAACCAATTTTCACGGTTGTGGACACTTATTCGGGCATGGTTCGGGAGGGTAAAAAGAGTAACAACTTCGTCTCTGATCAGGTAATCATAAGGTGCAGGGTCTAAATTTCCTATTATCCGGTTGTTGAAACAGAAGTTAATATTCATAGGCCTAATTGATCCAAATGGTGCACAGTTATTAAGTTGGCAACGAGGTCCAAGAGCATGTGCAATCATTGTAACTAATCCTCCCACACTGACAGAAACATTAGGGTCCTCACTAATGCGGGTAAAGGTCTTCATCAGGAGTGGGACCGCATTGACAGGGCGTCCTAGGTTCATACAATAAAGCAGAGATAATTCATCCTTGGATACAGCATTTTGGTTTTGTTCTTTTCCAAACAGGGTGTGGGCAAGAATCCTATGGAAATAACGGATGGCTGGGTTATGTATTTCATTGTTATCCATACTTTCTGGGTCAGGGTGATAATTTCCGGTTAAAGTACCCCAGAAGTAATCCAGCTCAAAATCCAATATATCGGCCTCAGGGGTAGTAAAAGCTAAGGGTCCACTGGGGAATCCTAATAAAGCAGCTAAGTCCCTATAGTTATAGGTGAACTCAATACCAAAAAGTCTGAAGGTAATGAATCCTTTTCGGGCTCCAACACCGTGGTCAGGGATGTGAACTAGAGAACTTAAGAATTCAAGGGTAAGCTCTCGGTAAGTGACGAACCTATTTTTCAGGTGGGCTTTCTCCCATCCCAACTGGTTAAACATGTAGTAAATACTGTCAGTAATGCCTAAAGAGTCCATAGTGGGTACATCATGATACAGGGTTAAACTGATTGCTCGCTGAGACAAAGCCTCAAATCTTCTTTGTTGGTTTCTACCTCTAAAGGGGGTTCCCATAAAGTTCTGTGGAGGATCCATAGGAAAAATAAAGCGGGGAAACAGAGTAGAGGAGAAAGTAAAGAGAAAAAGATTATTCAGAAATCCTGTGTCAAGTAAAATTGATTTGAAATCAGCAGCAGTTTCATAAAAGTTTTTTAAAAATGAAAAATACTTATATAGCAAACAAAAACAAATAATACAAACAAAATAGCAGGTAAAAACAAATAAAATGGGTTGCCTCCCATGAAGCGTTGTTTTTGACGTCATAAGCCTGACGAAATGCCTAGTGAAAGATTAGTCGGGAGAAATAGGTAGCAGTTCTACGAGTTTAAGCTTATTCGTATAATCTCTATTATCTATACGATGATATTGTTTTAACCGCTACCCGTTTACAATAAACGGGGCGCTATTTCTATCTGTGATTTCTACCGCTCCGCTAGGAAAAACTCTTGTAATTTCGAAAGGACCGGACCATCTAGATTTAAGTTTTCCAGGGAAGAGTCTAAGTCTAGAATTAAATAAAAGTACGACATCTCCCACACTAAATTCTTTTCGAGATAAACGCTGATCGTGCCATTTTTTAGTTCGTTCTTTGTATATTTTAGCGTTTTCATAAGCGTCTAGTCTTAATTCTTCCAGTTCATGTAAATCGAGGATTCGTTTCTCGCCAGCAGCAGTGTAATTAATATTGAGTGTCTTTATCGCCCAATAAGCTTTATGCTCTAATTCTACCAGGAGATGGCATGATTTTCCGTAAACAAGTTTGAAAGGTGTAGTTCCGATAGAAGTCTTATAAGCTGTCCTATAAGCCCATAAAGCTTCGTTAAGCTTGGATGACCAATCTTTTCGAGATATCGCGACATTTTTTTCTAATATTTGTTTAATCTCTCTATTCGAAACTTCGACTTGTCCGCTAGTTTGCTGATGATAAGGCGTTGCTACGCGGTGGTTCACTCCATATTTGGATAGTAATTTATCAAATATCTTCGAAATAAAATGAGATCCACCGTCACTGATAACAAGTCGGGGAACACCAAAACGCGGGAAAATTATATTCTTGAAAAGCTTTATCACTACCCGTGTGTCATTTGTAGGAGAAGCTATTGCCTCGATCCATTTTGAAACGTAGTCGACAGCGACGAGTATAAACTTGTTTCCAAAAGAAGATGGGAAAGGTCCCATAAAATCTATTCCCCAAACGTCAAAGATTTCAACTTCAAGTATTCCTTTCTGAGGCATTTCGTCGCGTCTTGAGATATTACCGGTGCGTTGGCATCGGTCACAGTTTTTAACGGCGACGTGGACATCCTTCCACAGGTTAGGCCAGAAAAGGCCGGCTTGGAGAATTTTGGCACACGTTTTAGAGGTGCTAGTATGTCTGCCACAAGGAGATGAATGACAATGGGAAATGACGTTTTCTATTTCTTCGTCAGGTACACACCGGCGGAAAATTCCATCAGGTCCTCGTTTAAATAAAAGTGGTTCGTCCCAATAGTAACTCTTGAGATCATGGAAAAATTTCTTTTTCTGTTGGTAAGTTAAGTCAGGTGGAAGCGCTCCGACAGCTAAATAATTAACGATGTCAGCATACCAAGGCAATCCTATGGTCATGTCGATGGCTTCCACGACTTCTTTAGCTTCTGGTTTATTTAAATTCAATTGATCTAGGTCGCTTATCATATGTGCTATCAGATGTTCATACGGAAAATCGTCGTTAATTGGCACTTGTTCGGGTTTTATACCTTCTAAACGGGATAAATGATCCGCTACGATGTTTTCTGTTCCTTTCTTATCTTTAATTTCCAAGTCAAATTCTTGTAAGAGTAAAATCCATCGGAGGAGTATGGGTTTTGCATCTTTCTTGGCAAGTAAATATCGGATAGCAGCATGGTCCGTGTAAATGATGATTTTCGCTCCTACAAGGTAAGAACGGAATTTGTCGAGTGCGAAGACCACGGCTAAGAGTTCTTTTTCAGTGGTGGCGTAGTTCATCTGAGCTGAGTCTAGCGTTCTGCTGGCGTAGTAAATTGCGTGAAGTTTCTTATCTTTTCTTTGTCCAAGAACTGCGCCGACAGCATAATCACTTGCATCGCACATGATTTTGAAAGGTAACCTCCAATCGGGCAGTTGCATGATTGGTGTAGAAATAAGTGCGGCCTTAAGGGTTTCAAAAGCTTGAAGACAATCGTCATCGAATATGAACTCAACATCCTTCATTAATAGACCGGTAAGTGGTTTTGTAATTTTCGAGAAATCTTTAATAAAACATCGGTAAAAACCGGCGTGTCCTAGAAAACTTCGTATCTCTCGAACGGTCTTTGGTGGTTGGAGTCCTTTAATCACTTCTATCTTAGCTTTATCAACTTCAATTCCTTTATTAGAAATAACATGTCCAAGTACGATTCCTTCTCTGACCATGAAGTGGCATTTTTCCCAGTTGAGCACAAGGTTTACTTTCACACATTGTTCTAAAATACTTTCTAAATTAGACAGACATCCTTCAAAGCTTTGTCCACACACAGAGAAGTCGTCCATAAACACTTCCATGATGTCGTCAATGAAATCTGCAAAGATGGCCATCATACATCGTTGGAAAGTTGCGGGAGCATTACATAATCCAAATGGCATTCGTCTGTACGCGAACGTTCCATAGGGACACGTGAATGTAGTCTTCTCTTGATCATCAGGGTGAATCGGAATTTGGAAAAATCCGGAATAACCGTCTAAATAGCATAAATAGGAGTGTTTGGCTAATCGTTCTAACATTTGATCAATAAAGGGTAAAGGAAAATGGTCTTTCTGAGTAGCTTTGTTCAGTTTTCGATAATCAATGCACACTTTGTATCCACTAACTACTCTTTGTGTTATTGATTCGCCTTGTGCGTTTTTCACGACAGTGACACCTCCTTTCTTAGGTACGACATGCACTGGGCTAACCCATTTACTGTCGGAGATCGGGTATATAATTCCAGCTTCCATTAGCTTTTTGATTTCATCTCTGACTACAGTGCTTAAAATCGGATTGATTCTTCTTTGAGGTTCTCGAGAGGTTTTGCAATCCTCTTCTAATAGAATACGGTGCATACAAATTAAAGGACAAATTCCTTTTAAGTCTGATATGTTGTAACCTAACACAGTAGGGTATTTCCTTAGAACGTCTAAAAGTTTTTGAGTTTCGAGCGTTCCTAAACTGGAATTCACTATTACAGGTCGAGTTTGTTCAGTATCAAGGAATTCGTATCGTAGATTTTTAGGTAGAACTTTCAATTCTAGTTTTGGTTTCTTGGAACATGGCATATGATCGGGTGTAAGTGCTAGACTTTCGCTTAGACTTTCGTCTTTATATGGTTCTCGCCAATTGTCGTCTTCGAATATCAGAGGGGTTTCAATTTTCATTATTTCGGAATATGTGGTTTGTTCAACTTCCATTTCTCTCACGCACTCGTCTATAATATCGAGTAAATAACATGTGTCATTCATGGCGGGTGCTTGTAGAAATTGAGTGAGGATGAATTCCACTTTTTCCTCTCTGACTTCGAATGTTAATCTGCCCTTCTTTACATCAATTATCGCTCCAGCTGTGGCTAGGAATGGTCTTCCTAATATGATAGGGGTAACTGAGTCCTCGGTTATGTCCATGATGATGAAATCGGTAGGGATATAGAATTGACCTATTTTAACTGGAACGTTTTCCAGTATACCTACAGGATATTTAACCGATCGGTCGGCTAATTGGACGGACATTTTCGTGGGTCTGAGTTCTCCCATCTCTAGATTTTTGCAAATAGATAAGGGCATGACACTAATGCTTGCTCCTAAGTCACATAGAGCTTTGTCTATGACAAATTTTCCAATATTACAAGGTATAGAGAAACTACCTGGGTCTTTTAGCTTAGGAGGCATATTGTTTTGAATGATCGCGCTACACTCGGCAGTGAGTGTAACTGTTTCGTTATCCTCTATCTTCTTCTTGTTGGATAGGATTTCCTTAAGAAATTTAGCGTACGAGGGCATCTGAGTGATGGCTTCTGTAAAAGGTATGGTTATATTGAGTTGTTTCAGAAGTTCAACGAATTTCTTGAACTGGCCCATCGTTTTGGAATTTGTAAGTCTCTGAGGATACGCGATTGGTGGTTTATAAGGTGGTGGAGGTACATAAGGCTTCTCTTGCTCCACTGCCTCTTGCGTTTCGCTTTCCTTTTCTTTTTCTTTAGGCTCATTGGCTTGTTCAGGCGGCTCGCTCTGCTTTTGGTACATGGCTGGATTTTCTAGTCTCGGGTCAACAGGTCCGTCGAGTTCTTTTCCACTTCTCAATATCACAGCATTAGCATGTCCTTTCGGGTTGGGCTGTGGTTGACCAGGAAAAATTCCAGCTGGTGCCGCAGTAGATGCTTGTTGTTGAGCTACTTGTGAGATTTGCGTCTCAAGCATCTTGTTATGGGTGGCTAAAGCATCAACCTTGCTAGCTAATTGTTTTATCTGCTCATTAGTATGCAAATTTTGATTCATAACGTCTTTATTAGTCTGAGCTTGGGAAGCAATGAAGTGTTCAATCATGATTTCCAGGTTAGATTTCCTAGGAGCATTAGGTCCATTACCAGGATGATTTGGGATAGCTTTTGGATAACCAGGTGGTGTGGCAGGAGCTTGTACAGGCGCGTATAACGCGTTGTTACTTTTGTATGAAAAGTTCGGATGATTTTTCCAGCCTGGGTTATAGGTATTGCTATAAGGGCTCCCTTGTACATAGTTTGCTTGTTCAGCTGGAACTCCTGTTAGAAGTGGGCATTCTGGAGCAAGATGTGATTGAAGACCACATAGATCGCAAGTTTGGACAACTGCAGCTACGGTAGCTGCAGGAGCAGTGGTAAGGTTTTCTAGCTTTTGGGTAAGAGCTTCCACTTTAGCGTTGACTTGGTCCAGCATATTCACTTCAGACATTCCACCTTTGGTTTGGGATTTCTCCACATTAGCTCTTTCGCTTCCCCATTGATAGTGTTTCTGGGCCATACTTTCGATAAGTTGATTTGCTTCGGCATATGGTTTATCCATCAGTGCGCCACCAGCAGCGGCGTCTATAGTCATTCTTGTGTTATACAAGAGACCGTTATAAAACGTATGAATGATTAGACATTCTTCTAAACCATGATGAGGACAGAGTCTAATCATGTCCTTGTAACGTTCCCATGCTTTGAAAAGTGATTCGTTATCTTTTTGTCTAAAACCGTTGATGTTAGCTCTAAGCATAGCAGTTTTGCTTGGTGGGAAATATCTAGCCAAGAAGACTTTTTTCAATTCATCCCATGTGGTGATTGAATTTGAAGGAAGGGATTGGAGCCAGGCTCGGGCTCTGTCTCTTAAAGAAAAAGGAAATAGGCGCAATCGTATCGCCTCGGGGTTTACACTATTCGCTTTTACAGTGTCTGTGTACTGCACAAACACTGACAGATGTAGGTTAGGGTCGTCAGTAGGAGATCCAGAAAATTGGTTCTGCTGAACGGCGGATAGAAGCGAAGGTTTCAGCTTGAAATCGTTTCGAGCGATAGCAGGGGCGGCAATGCTGTTGTGAGGCTCCGCTTGCGAAGGAACTGCGTAGTCCTTAAGAGCGCGAGGCGGATTTGGTACGTCAGCCATTATCGATTCTTCGGTAGATTCTGATAACGGGATATCAGGAATTTTAGTTGGAGGGAGATTATTGAGAGATCGGTATTCTTGAATTCGGCGTCTTAATCTTAAGTAACGCTCGATATCGTTAATTTGTAAATGCAAAGGCTCGTTTTGAGAACGAGTGTTTGGCATACACAGAGGGAAATGTAAAAAGTTGCCTTAGTCTAGACAGCGTTGTTTTCATATTACACTAGTGACTAAACTAAAGTCCCCGGCAACGGCGCCAAAAACTTGATGGGGTCTGCGATCGACTTAATGTCTGACGGTATCTTAACTGCAAGCGCACAGCCTATCGGGGTAGTAATAAAAGATTGTCGAATCCACAGGGACTTTGTAATCACGCTAGTGTTGTAAAACAGGTTGGTTTAGCTAAGGCGGAAATTGTCACGTTGGTTTTGGGAAAATTAAGGAAGGTAAATTAATTGATTTTAAAGTAATTATAAAATGAACGGTCGGTATGCAATAGAGTCGACCTAATGGATCTAATCGGGCCTAGGCATATAAGGATGGTCAACTTGGTTTATCTGTAGAATTAATCAGTTTAAAAACCCTCAACTCACACTTTCATGGTCTTATCTCGGATTATACGTCTAAAGCCCTATACCTGCTTTCGCTAGCCTATAAGTGTTTAGAAGTATTTTTTGGAAACTTAATTAATTCTAATTTGGTTTAAAGCGCTTTCACTGTATTTAAATCAAATGCCTAACTTTAGCTATCCGGTTAAAAACCTCACACTTTCGTGGTCTCGATCTAACCTATTTACTCTTCTTACTTTCGTAACAAAGATTTTATTATTAAGCATAAAAAGTTATAACCAGAGTTAAGTTGATTAAAGTTTTAGCCTAAGTTTGATAGATGCCTAATGTCTCTTACTATCCCATACCGACACTAAAGGTTTAGCTAGCCATAGAAATTATAATAAACATACTGTAAATAAAAGCAAACAAATATAAATTGGACATTATAAATAATAAATAACAAGCATGCATTAATTAATTAATTAAAATGAATTTAATACAATTGCAAAATAAAAACCTTACAGTAAAGCCAATACTTCAATCCTTCTTCCACAAATCGGAAACTCGGACTTGGTATCGGGAATATTGCAAATTCTGGAGCTTGAATGATAAATCCTAAACTATAATAATAATTCCCTAATGTTGGAAATTATTATTTGGACAGTGGAATTAAAAGAATTGAAATAAACAAATGCTGGAAAATAATAACTGAAATAATACTGGTTTTAATTTTGGCAGAGCTTCGGCACAAATAAGCTGTAATAAACTCCCTCCTTCTAACATTCAATGCTGAGGTATTTATAGAAGAATAAAATCTGGCAGTTGGTTTGAAAACTTGTAACTCATTCTTCCTTCAAAATCTCCAAAAATATAGTAACGTGAGTAGTTGAGGGAGAAATGGTGAACATGGTGTTTGACTGGAGAGAATTAAGGAGTTTGGAAACTCCTTCTGTTATGCTTTCCATGTTCTGCATTTTCCAAGTGAACTATTATACGCATTATGTTCGTTACATGAGCGTTACGAGCAGCTTTTGGTCTTTCTCGTGTTACGGTCGTGGCCACTGTGTTACGGTCGTAACACTCTTCAAACTGGCTTACGGTTGTGGCAGCTTCATTACGACCGTCACAGCTACAAAAATGCAGTTCTTTGACAGATTTATCTTTTTCTTCTGATCTTTTGATGCTTTCTTGCATTGTTTCATGTTTTCTTCTGTTTTGAACTCAGTTATGAATATCTGCAAAAAGTGATGACAAACTCGAAATATTCGGGAATTAATTGGGTCAAAATAATACAGAACGGGCGAATTTCATAGAAAATAAACGATACGATTTCGTGTTATCACTTGGTTTGGCATTTTCAGTTTGCACATGTGTAGTTTGTTTGAATTTGTAACTTGGCTGTTCAGTTTGCCTTGTTTGAATTTATGCATTTTTGTGCATTTTTTTTAATTGATTCATATGCTTGTAAACATTTAATTTTACTTTTCCTCTTTGTGAACCAAGAAGAGAAATCTTCTTGCGATTTGCAAAGAGGACGAGCAAAATATGATGAAAACCCAAAACTGATTCCGGCCAACAACCTTTAATGATGAACTTTTTTTATTATCTGCCTGAAAATGCCTTTTTAATTTTAACTGTATTGACTTCTTCCTTTTTTGTCTTTGCAGGTAAATATCAGTTGAGCAAAGGATGCAACAGTAGAAGATGAAGACTTCAAGAAATTTAGGATATAGTTTTATTTTATTTCTAATCATTTGTAATAAACATTATTGTAAATACTGTAAATAAATTTACTGTATTCAAATAACACTTGTACCAATGATTAAAAATAAATAAAAGTCCTTTTATCAGAAAATTCTTTATTTCACTGTCTATTTAATTATTTGAGTTTCTTGAATTAAAATAACTGGAAGTACATCCCAATTATTCTAACTTAGATAAAATAAATAATTAATAAACGTTGTAGTCTCGCAACCCCGCATTAACCAACAATACATCCGACATTCCAAATAACCAAAAGCATTGCACAATTAAACAAACAAACGTCCACACGCCTTTTACCTCACTGATCAAACTAAAGCTTCAACTTTCAATCAGAAGCCTCAGCTGCTATCCCATATGTTTAGGTTTTGAGAAATAACGGCCATCTTGAACAAGCATCAAAGCAGTGTGACAGTCAAATGAAATGTTGTGGGTTCCAATTCTTTTGAGAATGCGCGTGCAAACCCTAATTGTCGATTTATTGTCAAAGAAGCGTCTGCTTGGTCAAACCCTGAGCCAAACTCAACCAAATCAATAGAAACCCTAATAATCTGCTTGGACTGATTCAAAATCAATGGAAACCCTAATTTGGATAGACTGATAAGAAAAATTCTGTTTGACCGATTCTTGAGCCAATTTGAAAAATCAGGGAAAACCCGAAGCTGTGATTTCTTGTGAAAAAGAGGAGGGCAAATTTTGGGGTACAACAGTATGGAATATAAATAGATAGATTTGAACTTTTGAGGTTTCCATATTGCATGCATGAAAAAGGGCCATGAAAAAGGGCATCAACAGTCATGTACCATGATGTGTACATGGTCATACCAAGTCCAAGAAAAGACTAAATCCTATAGTTGTGAAATGAAGGTATGAACACTATTGTTGCACAACATGCTCCAAATATGTAAGTCCAAGTTCTCTTGGCCAAGTGATCCTTTATGTAGTAAATGTTACTTGCACAAGCTATAAGTTGGATAATAGTTCCAAAGAGAAGGAATGTGCGGTTGAAAGCCAATCCAATTGATTTCCAATAAGGACCAAGTAGTCCATCTAACACTTCAAACCACTGAATGACATGATTTTTGAATTTGACATTCTCTTTCTCTTTCTTGCTTCTGTACTCGATATACAAAATGTTAATCAAATAAGAAGTCTAACTTCCAAGTAATCCATAGAAGATTTGAAATATGATCCTAGAAATCACACCCAACTGAGAGAATGAGTAAGGCAGTGTTAACAAAAGCTGAGCAACCTGATTTGAAGCACAGCTGAACTAAGCATCATAAACAGAACCACCGTACACAATTGAGTTTTTGCGAATAATATTCCTTGCCACACATAGTGCATCATGAATATTGCGCTTTGCCTCTTCAATGATCATTTTGTTACCTCCACGACTTAATATAGTTACAATTGTTAGAACATAGTTTGATTCTACAACCCTTGATTAAAGTTTTGATGATAATAAAATACAAAGAATAATATTATTCCTAAGGCATATACAAAGAACAATTATGCTCCTTAAAATTATGCTTTGTATATGCAGAAGTTCGGATGGAATCAGCATCAGAATGGAATCAGCATCAGAAGATCAGTAACCTATGGTACACGCTGAAACACTGAAGTTTGATGACCAGAATCTGCGCCTAAACAAATACACTTTGACTCTGATCAAAGACATATTTACCAAGTCATCATCACTCTGAAGCGTTATCAGCAGATACAGCAAAGAATACTCTGAAGCGTTACTGGTTATTCAAGACAGAATTAAATGCTAACGACTTTCTTCAGACAAAGATCTTCTACAAAAGGAAAGTGCATTATTATCATTAAACCTGCTTTATGGGAAACGTATCCTTACTTGCCTATATAAACAGGATTGCTTGTGAAAAGAAGCACGTACGTACGCACTCAATTTTTGCTAAGCTATCCAAACCATGCATATTCAAAGCTTAAGCAAAGTCATTTTATTCCAAGCTTATTTTAGTGTAATTATCACAGTTGTGTTATACAGTTTTGTAAGAAAACAAAAACACACTTGTTCAATTCATTTGTAAAAGAATTTCCTTGAGATTAACCGGATTGTGGTTGTACTCAAGAAGACTTTAACAGTTGTTAAAGTAGTTGTTGTAATTCTTTGAGAATAGTGAATTAAGACCTCGTTGGAGAGAGGCGAAATCACCTTGACGGGTGGACTGGAGTAGTTTGAGATCAAATGAACCAGTATAAAAATACTGTGTTGTCAAGCCATTTATTTTAAAGTTTTACAATTCAACCCCCCCCCCCCCCCCCCTTCTTGTGTTTTTCACATCTTCAATTGGCATCAGAGCGCCTGGTTCTGAGCTTTATCACTTAACCGTGTCAGTACAAGATCCAGCGTCAGAAAAACACAATGGCAGGACCAAGTCAAAACATCAGCAATGACAACAATGAAGAAAGGGACAGATTCAGTGGCAAACCTCCAGTATTTGATGGAGAAAACTTTGACTACTGGAAAGACAGAATTGAGAGTTTCTTTCTGGCCCATGATGCTGATCTGTGGGACATGGTGACTGATGGATACACGCACCCAGTGGATAGACGTGGTCAGAAGATTGACAGGAAAATGATGTCTGATCAGCAAAAGCGTGAGTTCAGAAATCATCACAAGGCCAGAACAATCTTCTCGGCGCCATCTCATATTCAGAATATGAGAAAATATCAAACAGAGAAACTGCTAAGAATATGTTTGATTCTCTGAGAATGACGCATGAAGGCAACATTTAAGTCAAAGAAACAAAATCCCTTGCGCTCATTCAGAAGTATGAGGCATTCAAGATGGAAGACAGTGAATCAATAGAAGCTATGTTTTCAAGATTTCAAATTCTTGTTGCTGGTCTAAAAGTTCTTGACAAAGGATATTCCACTGCTGATCATATCAAGAAGATCATCAGAAGCTTGCTAAAACAGTGGAGGCCAATGGTCACAGCGCTTAAGCTAGCCAAGGATCTCAACAAAATCTCTCTGGAGGAACTTATCAGCTCCCTCAGAAGTCACGAGATAGAGCTAGAAACAGATGAACCTCAAAATCAAGGTAAGCCATTAGCATTAAAATCTAACAGAAAATTTGACTCCAAAGTTTTGCAGGCTGTGGAAGAAACCTCTGATGGATCCTCATCAGAAGAAGATGAATTGTCTCTTCTCTCCAGAAGGGTGAACCAACTGTGGAAGCAGAGGAAAAGGAAGTTCAGGAATCCTAGAAGATCAAAAAATCAAAATGAATCTTCCTCCAGATACAGAAGGTCAGAATCCTCCTCTGGAAACAAAAGATCTGAAGGCTCTTCAGGATACAAAAAGCCAAACTACAAAGACATCATCTGCTATGAGTGTAACGAGCAAGAGCACTACAAAAGTGATTGCCCAAAGCTTCATAAGGAGAAGCCCAAAAAGAAGTTTGGCAAAGAAAAGAAGAAAAGTCTCATGGCTACATGGGATGATTCTGATACATCTGAAGCTGACTCAGAATTAGATGATGAAAGAGCAAACATAGCTCTCATGGCAAACGTCTCTGAAGACAGTGAAGCTTCTGGTTCAGATTCAGAATCAGATACAGAAGAGGTATTCCCTGACTTTACTATAAATTTTACTAAGGCTGAATTAGCTGAAAGCCTTAATGAAATTCTGGAAAGATATCAGCATATCAGAGTCAAATTCAAAAACCTGAAAAGGAATCTTGCTTCTGACTCTGATAAGACTGAGAGTCTCAAATTACAGAATTCTGAGTTAAAAGATAAAATTTCAAAATTAGAAAATCAATCTCAAAACTCTCAGAAGGAAACAATCCCTGAAACTCCCAGCAATGCTGATGAGATCATCAAAGAGTATGATCATAGCTTTCAGAAGTTTCTAGCTAAAAACATAGACAGAAGCAAAATGGCTTCAATGATCTATGGGGTTAGCAAAAATGACAGAAAAGGGATAGGATATCAAGGTAAGGTTCCTAAACCAAAAAATGCCATGGATTTAGTTATAAAGCATACTCCACTTGATTCACAATTTATATATGGGCACACACATGACATAAAATATACAAGTAGTGATTACTCTGTCAAACCAAAATTCAACCAAAGTTTTGGTAAAACTAACAAATCAGGACCCAAGAAAATATGGGTACCTAAGGATAAAATAATACATGTGGCAGATATCTTTAGCAGCAAAGCAAAGACACCAGTCATGGTACCTGGACTCTAGCTGCTCACGACACATGACGGGAAGAAGGCATATGTTCCAAAGCCTGGAACTTAAGCCTGGAGGCCACGTAGGTTTTGGAGGCAATCAGAGGGGAAAGATTATTGGCTCTGGAATAGTAGGTAATGGAAATCTTCCCTCTATTAGCAATGTTTTATTAGTTGATGGATTAATGCATAACTTGTTATCCATAAGTCAATTAAGTGATAACGGTTATGATATAATCTTCAATCAAAATTCATGCAAAGCTGTTAGTCAGAAAGATGGGACTATCCTATTTAATGGAAAGAGGAAAAACAACATTTATAAAATCAAACTTTCTGAACTGAAAAGTCAAAATGTAAAATGTCTTCTGTCTGTTAACAACGAGCAATGGATCTGGCACAGAAGATTGGGACATATTAGTATGAGAAAAATATCTCAGATTAACAAACTAAATCTGGTCAGAGGACTTCCTAACTTGAAGTTAAATTCAGATGCTCTGTGTGAAGCATGTCAGAAAGGCAAGTTTGCAAAACCTGCTTTCAAATCCAAAAACGTTGTTTCCACCTCTAAGCCATTAGAACTTCTGCACATTGACTTATTTGGACCAGTAAAAACTGCCTCAGTCAGTGGCAAGAAGTATGGGTTAGTAATCTTAGATGACTATAGCAGATGGACATGGGTAAAGTTCTTAAGGCACAAGGACGAGTCACACTCTGTGTTTGTTACCTTCTGCAACCAAGTTCAGAATGAAAAAAATCTCAGAATCATCAAAGCAAGAAGTGATCATGGTGGAGAATTTGAAAATAAAGATTTTTGAATTATTCTTTAATGAAAAAGGCATTCTGCATGACTTCTCTTGTCCTAGAACTCCCCAGCAAAATGGAGTTGTAGAACGAAAGAACAGAACATTGCAAGAAATGGCCAGAACCATGATCAACAAGACTAACGTTGCTAAGATTTTTTGGGCATACGCAATAAACATAGCGTGTTACATTCAGAATAGAATCTCCATAAGAACTATTCTGGAAAAGACTCCATATGAATTGTGGAAGAACAGAAAACCCAACATTTCCTATTTTCACCCATTTGGATGTACATGTTTTATTTTGAATACAAAAAATTATTTGAACAAGTTTGACTCTAAAGCACAAAAGTCTATTATGTTAGGATACTCTGAACGCTCAAGAGGGTACAGAGTATACAATACAGAAACACAGATTGTTGAAGAGTCAATCAGTGTTCGGTTTGATGATAAGCTTGACTCTCAAAAGTCAAAGCAGAATGAATTCCTTGCAGGTATGGAAGTTGAACCCACAGGTACTAAAGACAACTCAGAGGCTCTCAATAGAGACACTTCCTCAACATCAGAAAGAGTCACTACAAGCAACCCAACACCTTCTGTTGATCAACTCCAGAAAAGACCATCCAGAAGCAGAATTGATCACCCAGAAGAAACAATCTTAGGAAGGAAGGAAGATCCAATCAGAACAAGATCTACCTTTAGAAACTCTGAAGAATCCCTCATGGGACTGGTTTCTCTGATTGAACCAACAACAATTGATAAAGCACTTCTGGACAATAACTGGATTTTAGCAATGCAGGAGGAGCTAAATCAGTTCATAAGAAATGACGTATGGGATCTGGTTCCCAAACCAAAAGGATTCAACATCATAGGCACAAAATGGGTGTTTAGAAACAAACTGAACGAACAAGGTGAAGTTATCAGAAACAAAGCACGGCTGGTAGCACAAGGTTATAGTCAGGAAGAGGGGATAGACTATACATAAACCTTTGCTCCAGTCGCCAGAGAGTTTGCTAAATATATGCAGGGAGAATTTGAGATGAGCCTAATGGGGGAACTAAAGTTCTTTCTGGGCATTCAGATTAATCAAACTCCAGAAGGAACCTACATTCATCAGAGCAAATATGTCAGAGAACTTATGAAGAAATTTGATCTCTCAGAATGTAAGCCCTCAAGGATTCCAATGCATCCCACGTGCATTCTGGAAAAAGAAGAGGTAAGTAACAAGGTAGAACAGAAGGTCTACAGAGGTATGATTGGTTCTCTTCTCTATCTGACGGCTTCAAGGCCTGACATTCTATTCAGTGTTTGCATTTGTGCTAGATTCCAATCAGATCCTAGAGAATCTCACTTAACAGCAGTTAAGCGAATTTTCAAGTATCTGAAAGGTACTACTAATCTGGGTTTGTTTTATAGAAAATCAAGTGATTATAGCTTAGTAAGATACTGTGATGTTGATTTTGCTGGAGACAGAATAGAACGTAAAAGCACTTCTAGAAGCTGCCAATTTCTGGGAGAAAATCTGATCTCATGGTCCAGTAAAAGACAATCCATAATAGCTCTATCAACAGCAGAAGTTGAATACATAGCAGCAGCTGGATGTAGCACGCAAATGCTCTGGATGAAAAGTCAACTTGAGGACTTCAATATATTTGAGAGTAACATCCCTATCCTCTGTGACAACACTTCTGCTATTTGTCTCAGTAAAAATCCTATCTTGCATTCTAGGGCTAAGCATATAGAAATAAAACATCATTTTATTAGGGACTATATTCAGAAAGGGATTCTCAATTTAAAATTTATTAACACAGACCATCAATGGGATGATGTCTTTACAAAACCTCTTTCTGAAGATAGGTTTAACTTCATTCTAAAACATCTCAGCATGAAGCTTTGCCCAGAATAAAAGAGTTTTATTTCCATATCTTAACCTTTAGAATTTTGGTTATTTTCTGTGAACTACTGATCAATTTGCCTTCAGATCTTTAGAAGTACAAATTGTATCAGAATCTATCCATGAAGATCTGAGCGCTTCATTTCAAGGATAGAAATGTGTTGTTCACTCAAGCAAACAGTTGTCATCCATTCATCAGCTACTTTCTGAGGCTGAACACGCGTTCACTTTTCTGAAAGGTCAAAAGCGCTGATTTGATGCATTGGGACACATGTCATGGGTAACCGTTCCAATATCTTTCTGAATCCCCCAAAATCAGCTATCATTAATGCTTATAATCATTATAATTTATTTCTCTCTCTTGCCATTTACGTTTTCAAAATCTATTTAAACACATTTCTCATTCTTTACACTCTTTCACTTTCACTCTCTCTACAATCTAATTGATTTTAGTTTGCATCTTTCTCAAAACCCTTTCACTTTCTTCTCAAAACTTTCTGTGTGAACATGGCTTCCTCAAGCAACCCAACTTCTAGTACTCAGAGAACAGATTCCTCAGAACAATATGAAGAACCTTTCAGAACTCTCCTCACGCCCATTAAAAATCTAGAAGTACTCTCAGAACTGATTGTGGACTTTAACAGTCTTCAAGAGAACGGGTTCAATCTCTCTGAAGAAGTAAAGGCTCAAGGATGGAACAGGTATTTTGACAGTCTGGTAGGTCCAACGTTCCCAATCCTTGTGAAGGAATTTTGGATTCATGCTTCATCTTCCAACCATCAAGTTACTTCATACATAATGGGGAAGAAGATAGTCATAACTGAAGACCTTATTGCAAGATTGATAGGCTACAGTGGTGGTGGCGTAAGATGCATAGACATGGCTGAAAGATGTGCTGATGTCTCCCTAATTGCTAGAGAAATCTTCACTCTGGGTCTTCCCTCCAGCAATATAAGGGATCTGAAAGACCATCACAAAATATGGGCTAAGATTATTCTGGGATGCATAAACCACAGGAAGCCAACCAGCTCTCCTGACTACATCAACATTGATCAGCAGTTTCTGATCTACTTCATCTCCCAAAAGATTAAGGTGAATCTGGCTCATCTGTTGTTCAACCATCTAAGGACTAGTTTTAAGGAGACCAGAGAATAGGAGCGCACAAAAAGGGACTGGATACCCCTAGGAAGGCTCATATCAGATATTCTAACAGAGAATAAGCTGATAGGTCATCTAACAGAAGCACAGGAAATCAGCACTTTAGAAGCAACTATTGGCAAACAGTTGAATGCAAAGAATCTGAAGAAGATGAAGATCATTGAGAACATCAAGAAGGAACCCAGTGTCACTTCTTTTGCAACCATCTCCAATAGAAGAATCCCTCTGGATAACTTTCCCATATTCTCAGAAATTGATTCCAAACCTGAGATAATAGTCAGATATTTGGATGCATGTAAGGCAGATGGTACAGCACCAGATTTAAATATTCAGGATCTGCAGCAGAAGGCTCTAGAAGTTATGCTGAAGAAAAACAAGAAAAGGAAGGCTGCAGCAGAAGGATCATCCCAGCGGACTCCCAAAGCAGCTAAAAACAGAGGTAATCCTTCTTCTGTAACTATTTTAGATTCAGTATCTGTATCAACATTTGTACCAATCCCTACTCAATTAGAAAAACCTACTCCACAAACACTTGATGATTTTGACATTGAATTTGACCCCTCAGAAACTTTAACTCTTAGAAGAACTTTGTTGTACCCCAAAATTTGTCCTCCCATATTTCTCAAAACATTTCAAGAAAAATTCACAAGTCCAACCCGGCGCGTCATATTCAGGTGTTCTTTCGCCAAGATATCTCTGATAACGTATTCTCAAATTCAGGTTTGGCTCAAGAGTCCATTCTTTAAAGAAGGTATCCGAATGTGTGAGTTTTCTCGAAGAAATATGGTGAAAAAGTGTGTTGAAAGTGCAGTTTTTACGCGCTAAAAAATTCATAACTTGAAGATCGTGGCTCTTTTTGAACCCGTTCCGGTGGCCAAAATTCCGTCTTGACGTCATCTATGTTTTCATCTCTCACGGCTAGAAGCCAATTTCAATCAGAAAGTCTTCGAAAATGTGGATTTATCAAGTATTTTTGCACAGAAAATTTGTGACAGAAGTTTATTTACGTCATGTTCATAAAATCATAACTTGGTCGATTTTCAACGTATCGAGCTGGTTCCGGCGCCAAAATTTCACAAATTGAGTTGGCTACATTTTCACAGAAGGTATTGAGTTCAAACGGTATTCAAAAGGCCTTCGTTTTTTGCTCAGAGTACGTGACACGCCGAAAATCCTGAATGCTGAATATTATTTCATCTGGGCCGAAACTTCGAAAATTCATAACTCGGTCAATTTTTATCGGATTGGGCTCATATTTTTACACAAGGTCACTGACTCATAGATATACAACTTTTCTTCAAAAGTCGAGACTGGATTATGCTCCGATCAATACCAGTTTTTTATTGAAGAACGTGTCAGAGTCGACACTAGAGCCCAAAATAAGTTTGTCTGAGCTGAAACTTCAAAAATTCATAACTAATTCACCGTTTATCCGATTGAGCCGATTTTCGGACAGGAGTTAGTTCTAGATATCGGCTACATTTTGTTTTCACATTTAAACTTCAAAAATTGCACTTAAGTCCCTGCGATTTAGCCTGGAAGTGACGAACTCAAGTGAACATTGGAGGCACAATTGCACATTCAAAGCCCATTTTCTTTACCCTAATTTCCATTATATAATCACATTCTTTTCACACAAACCAGGGGAGAAGAAAAAAACCTTGTCACAACACTGTCAGAATATCAAATTCTTTCAAGAACCCTAAAACTTTGAAATCCTTATTACAAATCCCTCTCTCACTACAAACAAGTCATCCCAGTTACAAACCAACATCTCACTACAAACAAGTCATCTCAGTTACAAACCAACATCTCACTACTTCTTCAGTAAGGGTAAGGCTGGCTTGATCTCCATGATCAAAAGGGCATAAAATCATTCATGTCACTACTTTTCCAGTAAGGGTAAGGTTGATTTGATCTCCATGATCAAAATGGTATAATCATTCATACATGTCATATTGGCCTAAACATTAAATTTCTTCATATATTGGCTTTATTTATATTTTATGATATATAGTAATTTATTTAATGTGTTTATGAGATTCAACACTGCAGATTTAGACAGGATCTCATTCAGGTTCATTAAGGAACGTTGAAGCCAAAACACAAATGGCCAAAAGTCAAAAGCCAAATGGCCAAAACAGAACAGTTTACACATGACACCAATACATGGCGAGACAGACATCCTGAGAAGGTTAAGGAACATTGAGGCCAGAACACAAATGGCCAAAAGCCAGAACACAAATGGCCAAAAGCCAAAACACAAATGGCCAAAACAAAACAGTTTACACATGACGCCAACAGCTGTTTCACCCCTCCAATCAGGCTTGTATACTCCTAAACTTTCTCTCTATTTTTATTATTTTCCTTTAATTAATTAATCGTTATTATTTTTATTAATCACTAACCAATTAACATTTTTTCCTAATAAAATCAAAAGCACAAAAAATATTTTATTTATTAAAATTAACTTCATCACTTTTATTTTTGTAAATAAATTAATTTAATCAATTTAGCTTTAATTAGATTTAACTTTTAATATTTTTTGTAATATTTAAAATCAATTTAGAATATTAGGTTTTTATTAGCATTAATTCAATTTATTTTATTTCTTTAAAAACTCAAAAATCCAAAAATATTTTCATTATTTAATTTAATTGTTCATTTAATTTAATTTCATTTAATTCAAAAATAAACAAAAATCCTTTCTTTAATAAAAAAGGGTCAAAACCCAAAAATCTCGCATCCGATTTAATTTCCCGCACGCGATCCATTTTATCATATTATTGTATCTGTTTCCCGGAATGTAATAGCTTTTAATTAGGACTTTAATTATTTATCACTTTATTTTACTTTCCGCATTTTAATTTCAAGGGTTGTTTTTGGCGATGTAAATACCTGACGCCTTGTAATAGTTTAGATTTAATTTCCGCAATTTAAATTCCGCAACTATTAACTGTTAGATGTTTGATAAATAGGGAATGCATGACAAGATCAATCTTAAATTAAAATCAATCGTAGCTCACCATAACATGTATAAAGATAACATAAACTGAAACCTGACACACTTGCACATGCCACTCCTAGGGTACGCCTCACTTGGTTGCCTCGAGGTGGTCATTGAGTATAGGGTGTTTTAGAGGTCGCCCTCCTGTCTAAAGATCTAGTTGCCTCGAAACGGTTGCCTCGGATAAAAAGGATCTAGGACATTAGGGTTACCGCTAAGGTGTCCTACTATTGCTTTGGTGATCACACATGTCCCTTATAATCGAATTGACCAGAATAACTCCAACGACGGTGCTACCTACTTCTCAATAGTGGGATAGTACTATCTAAAGGACTCTTACACAGCCTAATTCCTTAGAGTAGGTAGATTTCTCCTGGGTACTTGCTCTCTCAAAAACAAACAAAATACTTTTCACACTTACACTTTCAAAAAGTTTTCAAACAAATATTTCATACACTCTTGAGGACAGATACAAGAGTTACTTAGAAATTTTTCAAACGAAACTTTTTCAAAACCCACACACACTTGAAAAGCAAACAATCTTTTGAAAACATAAGAGCAAGTACCTAAGAGCCCGTGGATAACCACGGATAGAAAGGGTGCTAACACCTTCCCTTTCTATAAATCTACCTCCAGAACCGAGAAACATTCTCAAAGAAGGAATTTTGCTGTGTTTTTGTCCTTTCCATGTTGGAGAACATAAAAGACGGTGGCGACTCTTGCTTACCGCGACATTTCGCGAACCAGCTTAAAAACAGTCAGTTCTATTTCCACCGATCACAGAACTGGCGACTCTGCTGGGGACTTTAATAAGTGAGGTGTACCTTAGGATTAGACCACTCTTGTTTTCAATTGCTTGATTTGTTTGCTTTAAATATTGTGGGCCTGTCTTGGAGTTTCATAGATCCTAACCCGTATCTGGGGGATACCTTTTAGAAAGTAGCAACAAACTGTGAGGGAACTGTGTGGGGTATACCGACACGGTTGAAGCAGTTTGCTACGTTGATGTGGCACTTTGGTGAGTACCGGTAACCCTTGAGTCAAGTCAAAGAGAGTACGTGGCCGCCGCGTGGTGTCGTGAAGCATCAACTGACCTTAGGAACCTTACTTGACCATCTTGGCCTCTTTAGGGGTAGTGAGATGGTCGACTTTGGTGCAGTCCGAAGTTGGTAGATACTCGATACTACACTCATTGGGGGTTGTTTTCTTGGAATATTTTGATCGCCAGTTCAGTGGCTAAATCAAAACAATGAACATAGAGAACAACCCAATGATTTTGAGCTCCTTAGAACCCGGTTACTTTTGATAGGACAGGTTTGAGCCCACCAACTTCAAGAGGGTAGTACCCCAAACTTCATGCTGGCCTAAACTCTAAGGGTTCTCTGTGTGACTTGTGTGCCTTCAAACTTGACTACTTGCATGCTTGTTATCTGACACATGGGCTTCTTGTAGGGTTTGTTTACAGTCCTTAATCTGGGCTCATAACAGGGTTTACTTACATCACTCCATGCATAGCATAACATCATACCATCATACCATTGCATACATCCTGCATAAGGACTAGCCCATTTCAAGGATCTCAAAGGCTTGTGATGCAGGTCATGATGAACCAAAATGTCTAGCAAGGGGCAAAAGGGGATTTATATTCCTCTAGCCAGGTTGATGACTTGAGTCGGGGGCTATGACCCACTCGATATGGTGAGCCTTGACTCTTGAAGAAGGACCCTCATCAACATGAAGTTCCTTCAATCAAGCTACCGAATTCAAATTCTAACAATCTTCTTGTTTACCCCGCGAGATCCTTGAAAACATTGCATGCATACATACATGTGATCGGTGGATCTGGAACTGACTGTTTAACGCTGGTTCGCGAAATGTCGCAGAAGCAAGAGTCGCCACCGTCTTTTATTTTCTCCAAATGGAAAGGACAAAAGCACAGAAAAATTCCTTATAGAGATTGCTCTCGGTTCGGGAGGTAGGTTATAGAAAGGGAAGGTGTTAGCATCCTTTCTATCCATGGTTATCCATGGGCTCTTAGATACTTGCTCATTTGTGTTTTCAAAAATGGTTTGTTTGCTTTTCAATTGTGGGTTTTAAAAAGTTTCTTTGAAAATTTCAGTTCGACTCTTGTATCGGTCCTCAAGAGTGTTTGAAAAAATGCTTTCGAAAGCTTTTTGAAAAGGTGTTGATGTGAAAAGTATTTTTTTTGAATTGTTTTGAAATTAGAGCAAGTATCTAGAGTCGTCTACCTACCCTAAGGAATTCGTCTGTGTAAATGTCCTTAAGGTAGTGCCATCCCACCATTGAGAGGTAGGTAGTACCACCGTTGGAGGTGTTCGGGTCAATTCGAAGGTTCGGGACATGGTGATCACCAGAGCAATGGGAAGACACCTTAGAAGCTACCCTCATGCCAGGTTCCCGGATCATGAGGACTTACTAAGACATCCTCTACTCGACGATCACCTTTCGAGGCAAGGCAACAGTGAGGCGTACCCTAGGGGTGGTGTGTGATTCGTGTGTCAGATTCGTTTATTTTTATCTTGTCATGGTATGGGTTAGCTACGCGTTTGTTTTTATTTAAGGCCATTCATTCTTGCATGCATTTATTTAACAGTTTAAAAGAGCGAGAAAGGTAAAATTCTAAACTATTACAAAAGGCGCGGGTCCACATCGCCAAAATTTCCAGGACCCGATTTGACAGAAAAATAAAGAATTAGAATAAAGTGCGAGAAATTAATATTTACATGGCTTTGGGAGAGGTACATAAACATTTACAAGAAAAAAGAAATAAACACGCGAATTAAATTAAAATTAGAAACGAGGGCGTTGGACCCTTTTTGATGAAATTATATTATTAGCGAATTAATTAAATTAAAGAAAAGGAGATTGTTTTTTTGAGATTTTGATACTTATGATTTTAATGAGAAAAATTAATTGAAATTAAAATGCTAACCCTAATTCTAATTGTTTTTTAGTTTATTAAGAAAGTATTAAAATTTAAACCTAAATTAACCTAATTATTTATATGCAATTTTAATTATAAAAATAAATAATATTAAATTATTAATAATGGTAAAAAAAAAGAATAAAAGTATGAAAAAGATTTGAAACCCTATTCATTAGCCTCGGAGGCGAACCCAAACCCTAATCAACTGATTATTAGCCAAACCCTAAAAAAGATTTATGCCCAAAAATTCATTATTATTAACCTAAAAAATTGAAATTAAAGTTTTTGAAAAGAAAAAGGTTTTAATTAAATTAATAAAAAGAAAATATTTTTACACTAATTATTAAAAGAAAAGGAAAATAATTTTTTATGTTTTTTATTTATTGAAAAAAAAGTTTTAAATTAGAAACAAAAATTAATTAATTGTTTATAAAAAAATATTACAAAAAAAAGAATTATTTGAATTAATATATTAGAAGTTAATTAGTTATTAAGATAGAATGAATTTTTAGTTAACCCTAATCTTATCTAAACTAACTAATTCGTTTCTAATTAAATCAAATTATCTTACTAAGTATGTTAATTATAACTAATTAATTGAATTAATAAACAAATAAATAAGAAAACTGAAAAAAAGTGAAAAAATATGACCTTGGGGCGGTAGGGTTCGAACCCACCCCCTTGAAGTCATCAACAAGTCGCTCAACCACTCAGCCATGGTGATCCAGGTGTCATGCATGCGGACGAAAGAGACAAAGACACTCCATGCATTCGCTCCGCGCCAAAAAACAAATTCGAACCAGCCAACAGACGTGTGCCACGCAACTTCGTCTTCAACCTCAGAAAATATAAATTGTGACGGTTTAAACCGTCACGATTACCTGCAATAACAAGAAATAGCGAATAGCACATGGGCATGTATAAATTTTTCGGACTAGGGCCATTAGAATCGTCTCTCTCTCACGATTCCAATGATGTATCTCTCATGGCCTAATTGTTCAAGGTTTGGAAACCCCTAAATCAATTTTCACGAAACCCTAATATGCTCTCATGGTGGATCCTTCGTTTTAGCATGAAACTCCAATCAAATTATGCAGGTAGCTTGCAAACATCATTCTAAACACAAAAACAACAATGAAATATGTTAAAAGCGCATGAATGATGGAAAACGATTTTGGAATTTTTCTCACCAACTTCAATGGTGATTTCGTGTTCTCTTGAGTATGGGACTTAGTGAATGATTGGAAAACGTTCTATGATCCTCAAGGAAGGCGTTTGAACAGCTCTTGCACCTTGAATTCACCTGTAAAACCAAAATCGAATTTTTAAAAATATATGAGTTTCTTGAGTTCTTGTATGGCTTGGTTATGCAGCTTGGAGTCCTTTTAGCATTAGGTTTTGATCAATATATATATGGCATCAGATTAGGGTTAGAAATTGGATCAAAAAATCCATGAATTGATGAAAAGAATATTTGATTTTTAAGCCATGATTTTCCAATCTTTTTTCAAGCATCTTTGATACAAATCATGTCCAATTCCATTGATTCTTTCTATATTTGGTTAGACACGAAATCATAAGCTTATTCCTTGCACAAAAAGATTTGGAAAATTAGGTTTAGTATTTTTCATGTATTTTAATTAATTAAATGAATTATTAATGATAAAAAATCCAAATAAATAAATAAAAAATGATTAAAAACTTCCCTTTGGGCCAAATGGTCGTGCACATGCCTTGGGTGATGAATTATGGAAGAAAAAGAGGCCCATTAGCAATTTTAGGTCATTTGAAGCAATGTTGACTTTTCAAAATATCCAAAAATTGCCCAACTTCCACAAGGCATAACTTGCTCAATTTTTAAGCTTTGCTCATGTTCTGGGACATTTTGGAAAGGTCTTTGATTCCTCTAATCAATGTCTTTGGTCCCATGTCATTATGATTTACCAATCTCAAGTTATGGCCTTTGACTTAAAGTCCCTTTTTGTTGACTTTTGAAAATGACCTATAATGTTGAAATTGATAACTTTTTGTGAGAGCATTTCTTGGACTTGAAGTATGAAGAGGAGTTGTAGGAAATGTCTTTATCTTCAAAATGAGCTTTGGATGGAATTTTTCTGATAATCCATGTGGAAGTTATGCCCTGGTCAATTTACAGTTGACTTTTTCAACTGTCCAAATAAGGAAACTTTTGCATCTTGATGATTTTTGAGCCAAGCTTTGAGAATCATGATCAAGCATTGATCAAATGATGTTTGTGGCTTCAAAATGAGATGTTGATCAAAAATTTGAACTTTTGACTGTCAAATGACCATTTTGCCCCTACAGTTGACTGTAGTGCAATTAGGGTTTTTGACTGTGCAATTTTATGCTAAAAGTCTTGAAACTTGATATGAGGATGCTTGACCATGTTTATAGGCATGTGGTACTTGATTGGACCCTTGGAAGTTTCATTTACTTGGCCAGAACCAAAACCCTAATTTTGACTGTTTAGGAGGCCCTTGAACTGTGCAACCCTTGGGAAAATTTGAACATTTGGCTTGGCAAATTTTGAAGAATATGGGAGGACAAATTTTGGGGTACAACAGTTGCCCCTGTTCAATATTCTTAGACCTGAGGATGCAGATTGGCTGATGTGCCTTTCGTAATCCGAAGGTGGAAGATGATTGAACACTAGAGTGCCCAGAAATTTGCGCTCACATAGTAGCAGTGTGATGATGGGAATGGGCTTATAGATGCCATTTGTAGATTGATGGATAGGATGATGGGCTTATAGATGCCATGCTAAGAGATGATGGAAGGTGGATGGGCTTATAGATGCCATCTGGATGTTGATCGCATAAGAGCTTCCTTAGCGAGGACTTACATACCTGCAAAAAAGAAAAACGATTACCTGACCTGTTACGGGAGCTGGTCTTCAAATTCTTTGTGTAGATGTGTCCTGACTGGTTACAGGAGCTGGATCTGGAACTTCAAACGGTGATGAATGAACCAGGGATGGTTACTACCTCAACATGAACGGTGAGAGAACCCTGGGTGACTTTAACTTCAACAACAATCGTTGAGAAAATCTTGGGATGATTACTACCTCCGCAGGATCGGGGAGAGAACCAATAGGTGACTACAACCTCAACAGCAATCATTGAGAGAGTCTTGGTGGGAATTATCATCTCCGCAGTATCGGGGAGAGAACCATAGGCGATTACAACCTCAATAGCAATTATTGAGAAAACCTTGGATGGAATTATCATCTCCGCAGTATCGGGGAGAGAACCATAGGCGATTACAACTCAATAGCAATCATTGAGAAAACCTTGGATGGAATTATCATCTCCGCAGTATCGGGGAGAGAACCATAGGTGATTACAACTCAATAGCAATCATTGAGAAAACCTTGGATGGAATTATCATCTCCGCAGTATCGGGGAGAGAACCATAGGCGATTACAATCTCAATAGCAATCATTGAGAAAACCTTGGATGGAATTATCATCTCCGCAGTATCGGGGAGAGAACCATAGGCGATTACCACCTCAACAGCAAACATTGAGAGAACCTTGGATAACTTCTACTGAGTCTTTATCAGAAAAATCTGTTAGGGGTCGATTTAGCTGGACTAGAGAAGGCCTTGGACTGGATAAGAAACAGAAAAATCTTAGGGTCGATTTAACTGAACCGGTCTAGGTCTTGAAATATGATTGATAATTTAACTGAATCTTTCCTGAAAGGTAAAGGTCAGTCATATGCAATGCATGATATGGACCAAGCAATGATGTTCTCAACATAGATGAGATTTGTAAGATATGATGCGTCTATGCATGTTATAATGATGTATGGAAGTGCGATGTTTATGAATGTATTTTTTCGTCTAGGAAAGTAAATCCTTGACGGGTGCCGGGAAGTCACTCCTGGGCTGATGTTGGAGAATAGATTTTGCTTCCGCTGGGGATGATAATTGCAAGAATACCGGTAGGAGAAGATGACTCCTGTTGGGGAATAAACTTGGTGAATGGAATAACTCTGCGGGGAGGAAAGTATTCTAACGATCTTGCTGGGAAGTAATACTCTGTGGGAAGGGGGGTACTTTGCTGAAATGTTGATGGTAACTTCACTGGGGATACCATTGTTGTGTTGGAAGTGTTAGTAGACTTCGCTGGGGATAAGAAGACTCCGTCGAGGACGCTCTTTTCGTGGCTTTTGGCTGAGGATAACCCAGTTATATCCTAGTAAGGAAATAACTCTTTGAATAAAGCCGGATGACGCGTTCGTGCTCTGCGAGGATAAGCTTCCAGAATCTACTGGGGATAAGCTTACTGCTTGGGGAGATGGATCCCAACTTTCCTGGGGAACTGGATTGGACTCTCTTGGGGAAGTATTGAACTGTATCGGGGAAGTGACTCCACTGAATGTTTGATATACCGCCGGGGAACAATCTTTAGACCAAGACTGCCGGGGATGCTTGTTAAGAATATATGCTGCTGGGGAATGTCGAGATCTGCTGGAGGATACCCAACTTCTTTAAGTTTGATAGTAGTTTTGCTTGGGGAGAGTGTACTGAGTTGCTGGCTCACTCTCTGGGGAATTAAGATATCTGGTTATGTTCTTCAGCTAAACCTACCTTTACACTTTGATGGACAGAGCCATTAGATCGTTTGGACGACTCTTTATTGCCCCTGTTTCTGAGGTGGGAGAGGAAGACCTGTGAGGTGCTGATAGTTGTTGATGGACCAACCTTCTTCAGGTAGGCAGATGATAAGATGACAGGACATAGTCGTACGCTTTGATCCCTAACTTTTGCCTGGACCGCCCTTTCGGGTTTTCAGTCCACCGGGATACCCATTTTTGCCCAAGCCGCCTTTTCAGGTTTTCGACTTGCCGGGTGTACATATTTTTCCATTTCATCCCTTCATTTTGCCCGAACCCTTTTGGTTCGCCGGGAAGCCCTTATTTTTGCCTAGGTGTGTCAACCTAGCGGGTCTTTGATTTTGCGTAGTATTTTTTCGACTATGTCCACGCTCTCAAAATGTAGGGAGTTGCCCCTGTTAGAAGTGTTTTGTCATGCTGCCAGAAGGTGTTTGATCAGGTCAGATTCGTCGTTGGAATGCCCCAAGTGACTCAGGCGGAGATTTGTCCCCAGGCTATTTGGCCTTTGAGAGATTCTCCGAATCTTGATTGGACTGCCCCAGATAATGGACCATGGTCATGTATGCCCCTTGATTGGAAGTACTTCTATTCATTAGGCATTCGTCGTGCGAATTTCTATGCTGTTCAAACAAAAAGTCATATGCAAACAAAGTTATGCTAAAAATGCAAAGCCTATGTCTGTCTTGAAGATTTTGAAAATGCATTCTTTTTTTCATAAAACAAATGAATGTTTGTAAAACGTGATGTCAACTCCTTCTTTATAGTGAGCCTTAAGGAGTCAGGATACCTTTCGTCACAGTATGCTTTCGAACTAACCCATGCTTCAGCTAGGACTTTTAAGGGTTATAACGTGGCCTGGTTCACAGTTTTAAGAAATAAAGGATAAAGGCTCAAATTATTTGTACCCACCCGTTCTTCGTGATGTTCTTCGATCCTAAACTCAGCTAATCGTGCATTAGACCTTGGTTGAGTCTTTGCTTTGATATACCAGCGATGGTTCGGATATTGACAGTATATTTTGATTAGGCAGTCATTTCCTTTTTTGTTGAGGGTTTGTAGGACCTCTTTCTTGTCTGATTTTTTGTTATCCCTTTCTTTTTTGCCTGAACTGTTTCCTTTTAGGAATTACAGTCAGCGGGATGCCCCAGTTTTGTAAGTCTCCTTCATGGGTTTTGATTTATTGGGTTTTTGATTTTGAGATAATGACTGCCCTTCTTTATTGATTATTCGGAACCATCACTGTCTTTCTTCGTTTTGTAAGGACTTCTTTGGTGCCATTCGTTATGCACTTGGATCAACTGAGAAAACTACCCTGCCCCAGGTTATGATAAAGGGTTTTAATTTTCGAAAATAAAAACTCCTACTTCTTTGGCTCAGAGGGGTTGACGAGGGATTATCTTCCTTATAACTCCAGTGTTTAGGATTTGAAACAATGCATGTACCTCATCAGCGAGGTCTGTTCAAAAGCATACTGTACATTGTGGTATCGTTTTCGTCATCCTCCCTCAAGAGGCTTAGAATTATTGAGAGTTGACCATCAGAAAAAATATGAAAATAATTTGCATATAGTGAATACGAATATATTGTTTCAGAACAGACATATGCGATGCATTAATGAAATAACAATGTTTGACATGAATAAATGTCTAAACAATCAAAGAACAACACAACTTGAACATTCGAATGAACAAAAGTCTTTTCATCTCAGGGCTTGTTACTTCAAATGGTGAGCCTTGGAGGGATGGTAGAAAAATTCAGCCTGACCATCTTGTGTGAACTCCAGTGCTCCTTCATCAATTAGGTCCTGGATCTTGTTCTTCAGAGCCCAACACTCATTTGTATCATGTCCTGGACAGGCAGAGTGGTAAGCACACCTTTTATTGGGATCATAAGTAGGATGTGCTGTGTTGGGATTTTGGGGATGAGCCCTTAATGTGATCAAATTCAATCTCAGCAGGCGTTGTAAAGCTTGAAACAGCGACATGTTGAGCGGGGTGAATTGCCTCCTGGACTTGTCTGGCTGAAGCCGGTGAGGCTGATGCTGAATTTGTAACACTGGAGCCATTTGAGGAGCTCTCCCCTTGCCTCCTTGTTTCAAAGGTGGCTGAACGATGACTGGCTCTTTACCCTTAGACGTTTACCCCAGTTGGTTATTCTGAAGCAGTTGGTTGATGAGAACTCCGAGCTCTTCTTGTCTTTGAGCTAACCCTTGAATGGCAGTCCCCTGCCCCAACATCTGGGCTTTCAATGCATCCACTTCAGCTTGCAGATGTTTCAGCCGTTCATCCTCAGCGCTGTTCCTGACTAAAGTCTCCATGAGAAGTGTCCTTAGCTCTTCCTGTCCCTTGGATAGATTCAGGAGAATTTCCCCGAACCGAGTCTCTTGAGCAAGAAGGTCCTGGTTATCTTGCCGGGAAGCCATTTCTGAAATAAACAGCGGAGATGGTAAGTGACCTGTCCAAAGGGTACCTGTTATGCAATGATATGTATGATATGCATGCAATGTTTTCAAGGACCTCGCGGGGTAAACAAGAAAATTTGTTAGAATTTGGGTCCGGTAGCTTGATTGAAGGAAACCCATGTTATTGAGAATTCTTCTTCAAGGGTCAAAGGCTCACCATATCCAGTGGGTCATAGCCCCTGACATCCTTGGCTAGGGCAATCTTCTACCAGTGTCAAAGCTCACCATATCAAGTGGGTCATAGCCCCTGACAACCTTGGCTAGAGGAAAATAAATCCCCTTTTGCCCCTTGCTAGACAGTTGGTTCATCCTGACCTGCATCACAGACCCTTGAGATCCTTGAAATTGGTTAGGATGTATGCAATGGTATGATGTTATGGCATGCATGGGGTAATGTAAGTAACCCTGTTATGAGTCCCCATCAAGGACTATAAACAAAACCTGCAAGAAACTAGTCTGCAAGAAACTCAGTACACTCTGTTATGAGTCCTAATTAAGGACCACAAACAAAACCTGCAAGAATTTAGTAACCCTGTTATGAGTCCCAATTAAGGACTATAAACAAAACCTGCAAGGAAACTCAAGTGTCAGATAACAAGCATGCAAGTAGTCAAGTTTGAAGGCACACAAGTCACACAAGAGAAACCCTTAGAGTTTAGGCCAGCATGGGGTCTGGGTATTACCCTCTTGAAGTTGGTGGGTTCAACCTGTCCTATTAGAAGTAACCGGGTTCTAAGGGTCCCAATATCACGGGATTGCTTTCATTGTTCATCGTTTCGATTTAGCCACTGAACTGGCGACCGAAATATTCCAGGAAAGCAACCCTCAATTGAGTGTAGTATCGAGTATCAACCAACCTCGGACTGCACCAAAGTCAGTTATCTCACTACCCTAAAGAGGCCAAGATAGTTCAATTAAGGTTCCTAAGGTCTGTTGATGCTTCATGACACCATGCGGAGGCCCCGTACTCTCCTTGACTGAACTAAAGGGTTACCGGTACACACCAAGGTGCCACATCAACGTAGCAGACTGTTTCAACCATGTCGGTATACCCCACACAGTTCCCTCACAGCCTTGTTGCTACTTTCTAAGAAGGTATCCCCAGATCCAGGTTAGGATCTATAGAACTCCCAAGACAGTCCCACAATTTAAAGCAAGCAAATCAACACAATTGAAAACACAGTTATGAACTAACCCTAAGGTACACCTCACTTTATAAAGAGTCCCCAGCAGAGTCGCCAGTTCTGTGATCGGTGGATCTGGAACTGACTGTTTAACGCTGGTTCGCGAAATGTCGCGGAAGCAAGAGTCGCCACCGTCTTTTATTTTCTCCAAATGGAAAGGACAAAAGCACAGAAAAATTCCTTATAGAGATTGCTCTCGGTTCGGGAGGTAGGTTATAGAAAGGGAAGGTGTTAGCACCCTTTCTATCCATGGTTATCCATGGGCTCTTAGATACTTGCTCATTTGTGTTTTCAAAAATGGTTTGTTTGCTTTTCAATTGTGGGTTTTAAAAAGTTTCTTTGAAAATTTCAGTTCGACTCTTGTATCGATCCTCAAGAGTGTTTGAAAAAATGCTTTCGAAAGCTTTTTGAAAAGGTGTTGGTGTGAAAAGTATTTTTTTTTGAATTGTTTTGAAATTAGAGCAAGTATCTAGAGTCGTCTACCTACCCTAAGGAATTCGTCTGTGTAAATGTCCTTAAGGTAGTGTCATCCCACCATTGAGAGGTAGGTAGCACCACCGTTGGAGGTGTTCGGGTCAATTCGAAGCTTCGGGACATGGTGATCACCAGAGTAATGGGAAGACACCTTAGAAGCTACCCTCATGCCAGGTTCTCCGATCATGAGGACTTACTAAGACATCCTCTACTCGACGATCACCTTTCGAGGCAAGGCAACAGTGAGGCGTACCCTAGGGGTGGTGTGTGATTCGTGTGTCAGATTCGTTTATTTTTATCTTGTCATGGTATGGGTGAGCTACGTGTTTGTTTTTATTTAAGGCCATTCATTCTTGCATGCATTTATTTAACAGTTTAAAAGAGCGAGAAAGATAAAATTCTAAATTATTACAAAAGGCGCGGGTCCACATCGCCAAAATTTCCAGGACCCGATTTGACAGAAAAATAAAGAATTAGAATAAAGTGCGAGAAATTAATATTTACATGGCTTTGGGAGAGGTACATAAACATTTACAAGAAAAAAGAAATAAACACGCGAATTAAATTAAAATTAGAAACGAGGGCGTTGGACCCTTTTTGATGAAATTATATTATTAGCGAATTAATTAAATTAAAGAAAAGGAGATTGTTTTTTTGAGATTTTGATACTTATGATTTTAATGAGAAAAATTAATTGAAATTAAAATGCTAACCCTAATTCTAATTGTTTTTTAGTTTATTAAGAAAGTATTAAAATTTAAACCTAAATTAACCTAATTATTTATATGCAATTTTAATTATAAAAATAAATAATATTAAATTATTAATAATGGTAAAAAAAAAGAATAAAAGTATGAAAAAGATTTGAAACCCTATTCATTAGCCTCGGAAGCGAACCCAAACCCTAATCAACTGATTATTAGCCAAACCCTAAAAAAGATTTATGCCCAAAAATTCATTATTATTAACCTAAAAAATTGAAATTAAAGTTTTTGAAAAGAAAAAGGTTTTAATTAAATTAATAAAAAGAAAATATTTTTACACTAATTATTAAAAGAAAAGGAAAATAATTTTTTATGTTTTTTATTTATTGAAAAAAAAGTTTTAAATTAGAAACAAAAATTAATTAATTGTTTATAAAAAAATATTACAAAAAAAAGAATTATTTGAATTAATATATTAGAAGTTAATTAGTTATTAAGATAGAATGAATTTTTAGTTAACCCTAATCTTATCTAAACTAACTAATTCGTTTCTAATTAAATCAAATTATCTTACTAAGTATGTTAATTATAACTAATTAATTGAATTAATAAACAAATAAATAAGAAAACTGAAAAAAAGTGAAAAAACATGACCTTGGGGCGGTAGGGTTCGAACCCACCCCCTTGAAGTCATCAGCAAGTCGCTCAACCACTCAGCCATGGTGATCCAGGTGTCATGCATGCGGACGAAAGAGACAAAGACACTCCATGCATTCGCTCCGCGCCAAAAAACAAATTCGAACCAGCCAACAGACGTGTGCCACGCAACTTCGTCTTCAACCTCAGAAAATATAAATTGTGACGGTTTAAACCGTCACGATTACCTGCAATAACAAGAAATAGCGAATAGCACATGGGCATGTATAAATTTTTCGGACTAGGGCCATTAGAATCGTCTCTCTCTCACGATTCCAATGATGTATCTCTCATGGCCTAATTGTTCAAGGTTTGGAAACCCCTAAATCAATTTTCACGAAACCCTAATATGCTCTCATGGTGGATCCTTCGTTTTAGCATGAAACTCCAATCAAATTATGCAGGTAGCTTGCAAACATCATTCTAAACACAAAAACAACAATGAAATATGTTAAAAGCGCATGAATGATGGAAAACGATTTTGGAATTTTTCTCACCAACTTCAATGGTGATTTCGTGTTCTCTTGAGTATGGGACTTAGTGAATGATTAGAAAACGTTCTATGATCCTCAAGGAAGGCGTTTGAACAGCTCTTGCACCTTGAATTCACCTGTAAAACCAAAATCGAATTTTTAAAAATATATGAGTTTCTTGAGTTCTTGTATGGCTTGGTTATGCAGCTTGGAGTCCTTTTAGCATTAGGTTTTGATCAATATATATATGGCATCAGATTAGGGTTAGAAATTGGATCAAAAAATCCATGAATTGATGAAAAGAATATTTGATTTTTAAGCCATGATTTTCAAATCTTTTTTCAAGCATCTTTGATACAAATCATGTCCAATTCCATTGATTCTTTCTATATTTGGTTAGACACGAAATCATAAGCTTATTCCTTGCACAAAAAGATTTGGAAAATTAGGTTTAGTATTTTTCATGTATTTTAATTAATTAAATGAATTATTAATGATAAAAAATCCAAATAAATAAATAAAAAATTATAAAAACTTCCCTTTGGGCCAAATGGTCGTGCACATGCCTTGGGTGATGAATTATGGAAGAAAAAGAGGCCCATTAGCAATTTTAGGTCATTTGAAGCAATGTTGACTTTTCAAAATATCCAAAAATTTCCCAACTTCCACAAGGCATATCTTGCTCAATTTTAAGCTTTGCTCATGTTCTTGGACATTTTGGAAAGGTATTTGATTCCTCTAACCAATGTCTTTGGTCCCATGTCATTTTGACTTACCAATCTCAAGTTATGGCCTTTGACTTAAAGTCCCTTTTTGTTGACTTTTGAAAATGACCTATAATGTTGAAATTGATAACTTTTTGTGAGAGCATTTCTTGGACTTGAAGTATGAAGAGGAGTTGTAGGAAATGTCTTTATCTTCAAAATGAGCTTTGGATGGAATTTTTCTGATAATCCATGTGGAAGTTATGCCCTGGTCAATTTACAGTTGACTTTTTCAGCTATCCAAATAAGGAAACTTTTGCATCTTGATGATTTTTGAGCCAAGCTTTGAGAATCATGATCAAGCATTGATCAAATGATGTTTGTGGCTTCAAAATGAGATGTTGATCAAAAATTTGAACTTTTGACTGTCAAATGACCATTTTGCCCCTACAGTTGACTGTAGTGCAATTAGGGTTTTTGACTGTGCAATTTTATGCTGAAAGTCTTGAAACTTGATATGAGGATGCTTGACCATGTTTATAGGCATGTGGGACTTGATTAGACCCTTGGAAGTTTCATTTACTTGGCCAGAACCAAAACCCTAATTTTGACTGTTTAGGAGGCCCTTGAACTGTGCAACCCTTGGGAAAATTTGAACCTTTGGCTTGGCAAATTTTGAAGAATATTGGAGGGCAAATTTTGGGGTACAACAATACACATCATTGCATAACAGGTACCCGTGTTACAGGTCACTTACCTTCTTCGTTGTTTATTTCAGCAATGGCTTCCCAACAAGACAACCAGGATCTTCATGCTCAAGAGACTCGGTTCAGGGAAATCCTCCTAAACCTATCCAAGGGGCAGGAAGAGCTGAGAACACTCCTCATGGGGACTTTGGTCAGGAAGAGTACTGAAGACGACAAAGATGAACGGTCGAAACATCTGCAAGCTGAGGTGGATACAATGAGAACCCAGATGCTGGGGCAGATGACTCTCATTCAAGACTTAGCTCAAAGACAAGAAGAGCTCAGGGTTCTCGTCAACCAACTGCTTCGGGATAACCAACTGGGGCAAACATCTAAGGTTGAAGAGCCATTCATCATTAAATTCCCTTTGAGACAAGAAGACAAGGGAAAAGCTCCCCAACTTGCTTCAGGGTCACAAATTCAGCATCAATCTCACCAGCTTCAGCAAGACAGTATGAAGCAAGTAGTCAGGGTTGGAGACCAAACCGGAAATCAGCCTCAAAGAAGTCAAAGGTTTTGTTCGATGAATAGACCTCGTCAAGCTGCTACTACTTCACAGGTCCAACCACAACCTCGCCCAGAGCAACGGGTTGATCAGAGTAAGCCCCGAAGGTAATTTACCAAGCTCAACACGTCGCTGTCTCAAGCTTTACAACACCTGTTGAGGTTGAATTTGGTAACTCTAAGGGCTCCTCCCTGGAATCCCAACACCTCAGCTCCTACCTATCATCCCAATAAAAGGTGTGCCTATCACTCTGCCAGTCCAGGACATGACACTGACGACTGTTGGTCTCTGAAGAACAAGATCTAAGACCTGATTGATGAAGGAGCATTGGAATTCACACAAGATGGTCAGGCGGAGTTCTTCTACCATCCCTCCAAGGTTCACCATTTGAAGTGACAAGTCCTGAGACGAGAAGACTTTTTGCTCATTAGAATTTTTTCAATTTGTAATTTTCTTTTGATTGTTCAAACATTTTGTCATGGAAAACTTGTTTACTTTATCAATGCATCGCATATGTCTGTTTTGAATCAATCCATTCGTATTCACTATATTCAAATTGCTTTCATTTCTTGTGATGTTCAACTCTCGATTAAAAATTCTAAGCCTCTTGAGGGAGTATGACGAAAACGATATCACGATCTTTACAGTATGCTTTTGAACCGACCCCGCTGATGAGGTACAGGCATTGTTTCAATCCCTAAACACTGGAGTTATAAGGAAGATAATCCCTCGTCAACCCCTTTGAGCCAAAGAAGTCAGAGTTTTTCTTTTCAAAAAAATTAAAACCCTTAATCATAACCTGGGGCAGGGTAGTTTTCTCAGTTGATCCAGGTGCACAACGAATATCATCAAAGGAGTCCTTCCGAAACAAAAGACCTTGATGGTTCCGAATAATCATAACGACAGGCAGTCATTATCTCTCAGAAATAAACGTCCAATAAGTCAAAACCTATGAAGGAGACTTAAAAAACTGGGGCATCCCGCTGACTGTAATCACAAAAGAAACAGTTCAGGCAAAAAGACAGGGATGATAAAATCAAAAAAAAAGGAAGAGGTCCTACAAACCCTCAACAAAAGGAAATGACTGCCTGGTCAAAATAAACTATCAGTATCCGAACCATCACTGGAATATCAGAGCAAAGACTCAAACAAGATCTAATGCACGATTAGCTGAGTTTAGGATCGAAGAACATCACGAAGAACGGGTGGGTACAAATAAAATTTGAGTCTTTATCCTTTGTTTCTTAAACCGTGAACCAGGCCACGTTATAACCCTTAAAAGCCCTAGCTGAAGCGTGGGTTAGTTCGAAAGCATACTGTTACGAAAGGTATCCTGACTCCTTAAGGCTTGCTGTAAAATATTGAGTTGACGTCATATTTTACAAAATTTGCTGGTTTTACTGAAAAATGCATTTTCAAAAACTTCAAGACAGACATAAGCTTTGCATTTTTAATATAACATTGCTTGCATATGACTATTTGTTTGAACAGCATAGAAGTTCGCACGAAGAATATCTAGTGAACAAAAGCACTTCCAATACAGGGGCATGGCATGAGCATTGACCATCATCTGGGGCAGTCCAGTCAAGATTCGGAGAATCTCTCAAAATGCCAAACAGCCAGGGGCAACTCTCCGTCTGAGTCACTTGGGGCATTGGACATGAATTCCAGCGACGAATCTTGCATGATCAAACCTCTTCTAGTAGTATGGCAACACAATACTACTGACAGTGACAACTCCCTGCGCTCTGAGAGCATGGACATAGTCGAAAAAATACTACGCATAATCAAAGACCCGCTAGGTTGACACACCTAGGCAAAAATAAGGGCTTCCCGGCGAACCAAAAAGGTTCGGGCAAAAATAAGGGATGAAAATGAAAAAATTTATACACCCGGCAAGTCGAAAACCCGAAAAGGCGGCTTGGGCAAAAAAGGGTATCCCGATGGACTGAAAACCCGAAAGGGAGGTCCAGGCAAAAGTTAGGGATCAAAAGCGTACGACTATGTCCCGTCATCTCGTCACTTTCCTACCAGAAGAAGATTGGTCAAATCGGCAGCTATCAAGCACCTCATAGGCCTTCTTCTCCCGCATAAACTGGGGCAATAAGAATTGTCTGAACTATACAGTCGCTCTGTCCACCAGGTACTAAGGTAGATTCAGCTGAAGAATATGACCGAGACACCTTTACTCCCCGCAGAGTAAGACAAGATTCAGCAATAATCTCCCCCGAGCAGAGTTGGTCTACCATCAGTCCTGGAAAAGTTGAGTATCCCCAGAAGATCTTAATATTCTCCAGCAGAGTATAAAGATATTCCTCAGCAAGCATCCTCGACAGTCTTAATATTCCTCGACAGAAATATAAGATTGCTCCCCGGCGGAATACCAGACACCCCAGTGGAGCCATCTCCCCAGTACAGTCCAAAAGTTTCCCCAAGAGAGTTGAATCATTCTCCCCAGTAGATTCTGGAAGCTTATCCTCAGTAGAGTCTGGAAACTGGTCCCCTGCAGAGTACAAATATCTCTCCCCGACCATGTTCAGAGGTTATCCCCCCACCAAAGCCTATAACTGGGTTATCCTCAGCTAATTACAACAGAAGGATCGTCCTCGGCGAAGTTCTTCCTATCCCTAGCAAAGTTCATCAAATCCTCAACAAAATTTATCAACAGGAATCCCCAGCGGAGTTGTCATCAAAATCTCAGCGAAGTATCTCTCCCCACAGAGTAATTCCCTGCAGAGTAATCTCTCCAACAAGTTTTATTCCCCAACGAATTCATCTTCTCCTACCGGTTTATTCTTGCAATCGTCATCCCCAACGGAAACGAAGGACTCTACTCTTCAACATCAGCCCAGGATCCAACAAAGTTCTCGGCATTCGTCAAGGATTTATTTTTCCAGACGAAAACACATTCATAAACATATCACATTTCATACATCCTGCTTACATACATGATAAAGTGCATACGACACTATCTCATTTATTTTTTAACATCATGACATCATGCATTTCATACATCATGACATTGCATACAACTGATGTTTTGCCTTTTCAGGAAAAAGGTCAATCCGAAGATGATTACTATCAACTGTCGCAGTTCCAAATTCGATACCTGTATCTAGCCAGGGCATATCTGTGAGCGATTGATTGTAGATTCGATACCTGTATCCAGCCAGGGCATATCTGCATGAAGAGTTTAGAGATTCGATACCTGTATCCAGCCAGGGCATATCTGTAGACGACTAATTCCAGATTCGATACCTATATCCACCCAGGGCATATCTGTAGACGACCAATTCCAGATTCGATACTTGTATCTAGCCAGGGCATATCTGTGAGTAATTGATTGTAGATTCGATACCTGTATCTAGCCAGGGCATATCTGCATGAAGAGTTTAGAGATTCGATACCTGTATCCAGCCAGGGCATATCTGTAGACGACCAATTCCAGATTCGATACCTGTATCTAGCCAGGGCATATTTGTGAGTGATTGATTGTAGATTTGATACCTGTATCCAGCCAGGGCATATCTACATGAAGAGTTTAGAGATTCGATACCTGTATCCAACCAGGGCATATCTGTAGACGACTAATTCCAGATTCGATACCTGTATCTAGCCAGGGCATATCTGTGAGTAATTGATTGTAGATTCGATACCTGTATCTAGCCAGGGCATATCTGCATGAAGAGTTTAGAGATTCGATACCTGTATCCAGCCAGGGCATATCTGTAGACGACTAATTCCAGATTCGATACCTGTATCTAGCCAGGGCATATCTGTGAGTGATTGATTATAGATTCGATACCTGTATCTAGCCAGGGCATATCTGCATGAAGAGTTTAGAGATTCGATACCTGTATCCAGCCAGGGCATATCTGTAGACGACCAGTTCCAGATTCGATACTTGTATCCAGCCAGGGCATATCTGTGAGTGATTGATTGTAGATTCGATACCTGTATCTAGCCAGGGCATATCTGCATGAAGAGTTTAGAGATTCGATACCTGTATCCAGCCAGGGCATATCTGTAGACGACTAATTCCAGATTCGATACCTGTATCTAGCCAGGGCATATCTGTGAGTAATTGATTGTAGATTCGATACCTGTATCTAGCCAGGGCATATCTGCATGAAGAGTTTAAAGATTCGATACCTGTATCCAGCCAGGGCATATCTGTAGACGACTAATTCCAGATTCGATACTTGTATCTAGCCAGGGCATATCTGTGAGTGATTGATTGTAGATTCGATACCTGTATCTAGCCAGGGCATATCTGCATGAAGAGTTTAGAGATTCGATACCTGTATCCAGCCAGGGCATATCTGTAAACGACCAGTTCCAGATTCGATACATGTATCCAGCCAGGGCATATTTGTGAGTGATTGATTGTAGATTCGATACCTGTATCTAGCCAGGGCATATCTGCATGAAGAGTTTAGAGATTCGATACCTGTATCCAGCCAGGGCATATCTGTAGATGACCAGTTCCAGATTCGATACCTGTATCTAGCCAGGGCATATCTGTGAGTGATTGATTGTATATTCGATACCTGTATCCAGCCAGGGCATATCTGCATGAAGAGTTTAGAGATTCGATACCTGTATCAGGCCAGGGTATATCTGTAGACGACCAATTCCAGATTCGATACCTGTATCTAGCCAGGGCATATCTTTGAGCGATTGATTGTGGATTCGATACCTGTATCTAGCCAGGGCATATTTGCATGAAGAGTTTGAAGTTCCGGATTCGATACTTGTATTTAGCCAGGGCATATCTGTGAGCGATTGATTGTAGATTCGATACCTGTATCTAGCCAGGGCATATCTGCATGAAGAGTTTGAAGTTCCGGATTCGATACCTGTATCTAGCCAGGGCATATCTATGAGCGATTGATTGTAGATTCGATATCTATATCTAGCTAGGGCATATTTGCATGAAGAGTTTGAAGTTCCGGATTCGATACCTGTATCTAGCCAGGGCATATCTGTAAGCGATTGATTGTGGATTCGATACCTGTATCTAGCCAGGGCATATCTGCATGAAGATTTTGAAGTTCCGGATTCGATACCTGTATCTAGCCAGGGCATATCTGTGAGCGATTGATTGTAGATTCGATACCTGTATCTAGCCAGGGCATATCTGCATGAAGAGTTTGAAGTTCCAGATTCGATACTTGTATCTAGCCAGGGCATATCTATGAGCGATTGATTGTAGATTCGATACCTGTATCTAGCCAGGGCATATCTGCATGAAGAGTTTGAAGTTCCGGATTCGATACCTGTATCTAGCCAGGGCATATCTGTGAGCGATTGATTGTAGATTCGATACCTTTATCTAGCCAGGGCATATCTGCATGAAGAGTTTGAAGTTCCGGATTCGATACCTGTATCTAGCCAGGGCATATCTGTGAGCGATTGATTGTAGATTCAATACATGTATCTAGCCAGGGCATATCTGCATGAAGAGTTTGAAGTTCCGGATTCGATACTGTATCTAGCCAGGGCATATCTGTAGACGACTAATTCCAGATTCGATACCTGTATCCAGCCAGAGCATATCTGTGGACGACTAATTCCAGATTCGATACCTGTATCTAGCCAGGGCATATCTGTGAGCAATTGATTGTAGATTCGATACTTGTATCTAGCCAGGAAAGTATCTACATGAAGAGCTTGAAGATCAACACCTGTAACAGGCCAGGAAATTATCTTTCTTTCTCAAGTACGCAAGTTCTCGCTAAGGAATCTCTTACGTGATCGACACTTTCAGATGGCATCTTTAAGCCCATCTCCACAACTATCCATTACATTTCTAGATGGCATCTATAAGCCCATTCAAGACAAGATTCTGTCACATCTCCAGATGGCATCTATAAGCCCATCCTCCTACCAACAATCTCCAAATGGCATCTGTAAGCCTATTCCCGACATCACATTGCTGATACTACACCATGCGAGTGAAAATTTCTGGGCACTCTAGTGTTCAATCATCTAACACCTTTGGATCATGAAAGGCACGCAAGCCAATCTACATCCTCAGGTTTAAGAAGATTGAACAGGGGCAACTGTTGTACCCCAAAATTTGCCCTCCCATATTTCTCAACATTTCAAGAAAAATTCACAAGTCCAACCCGGCGCGTCATATTCATGTGTTCTTTCGCCAAGATATCTCTGATAACGTATTCTCAAATTCAGGTTCGGCTCAAGAGTCAATTCTTTAAAGAAGGTATCCAAATGTGTGAGTTTTCTCGAAGAAATATGGTGAAAAAGTGTGCTGAAAGTGCAGTTTTTACGCGCTAAAAAATTCATAACTTGAAGATTGTGGCTCATTTTGAACCCGTTCTGGTGGCCAAAATTCCGTCTTGACGTCATCTATGTTTTCATATCTCACGGCTGGAATCCAATTTCAATCAGAAAGTCTTCAAAAATGTGGATTTATCAAGTATTTTCGTACAGAAAATTTGTGACAGAAGTTTATTTGCGTCATGTTCAGAAAATCATAACTTGGTCGATTTTCACCGTATCGAGCTAGTTCCAGCGCCAAAATTTCACAAATTGAGTTGGCTACATTTTCACAGAAGGTATTGAGTTCAAACGGTATTCAAAAGGCCTTCGTTTTTTGCTCAGAGTGCGTGACACGCCGAAAATCCTGAGTGCTGAATATTATTTCATCTGGGCCGAAACTTTGAAAATTCATAACTCGGTCAATTTTTATCGGATTGGGCTCATATTTTTACACAAGGTCACTGACTCATAGATCTACAACTTTGCTTCAAAAGTCGAGACCGGATTATGCTCCGATCAATGCCAGTTTTTTATTGAAGAACGTGTTAGAGTCGACACTAGAGCCCAAAATAAGTTTGTCTGAGCTGAAACTTCAAAAATTCATAACTAATTCACCGTTTATCCGATTGAGCCGATTTTCGGACAGGAGTTAGTTCTCGATATCGGCTACATTTTGTTTTCACATTTCAACTTCAAAAATTGCACTTAAGTCCCTGCGATTTAGCCTGGAAAGTGACGAACTCAAGTGAACATTGGAGGCCCAATTGCACATTCAAAGCCCATTTTCTTTACCCTAATTTCCATTATATAATCACATTCTTTTCACACAAACCAGGGGAGAAGAAAAAAACCTTGCCACAACACTGTCAGAATATCAAATTCTTTCAAGAATCCTAAAACCTTGAAATCCTTATTACAAATCCCTCTCTCACTACAAACAAGCCATCTCAGTTACAAACCAACATCTCACTACAAACAAGTCATCTCAGTTACAAACCAACATCTCACTACTTCTTCAGTAAGGGTAAGGCTGACTTGATCTCCATGATCAAAAGGGCATAAAAGCATTCATGTCACTACTTTTCCAGTAAGGGTAAGGTTGATTTGATCTCCATGATCAAAAGGGTATAATCATTCATACATGTCATATTGGCCTAAACATTAAATTTCTTCATATATTGGCTTTATTTGTATTTTATGATATATATAGTAATTTATTTAATGTGTTTATGAGATTCAACACTGCAGATTTAGACAGGATCCATGCAGGTTCATTAAGGAACGTTGAGGCCAAAACACAAATGGCCAAAAGCCAAAAGCCAAATGACCAAAACAGAACAGTTTACACATGACACCAATACATGGCGAGACAGACATCCTGAGAAGGTTAAGGAATATTGAGGCCAGAATACAAATGGCCAAAAGCCAGAACACAAATAGCCAAAAGCCAAAACACAAATGGCCAAAACAAAACAGTTTACACATGACGCCAACAGTTGTTTCACCCCTCCAATCAGGCTTGTATACTCCTAAACTCTCTCTCTATTTTTATTATTTTCCTTTAATTAATTAATCGTTATTATTTTTATTAATCACTAACCAATTAACATTTTTTCCTAATAAAATCAAAAGCGCAAAAATATTTTATTTATTAAAATTAACTTCATCACTTTTATTTTTGTAAATAAATTAATTTAATCAATTTAGCTTTAATTAGATTTAACTTTTAATATTTTTTGCAATATTTAAAATCAATTTAGAATATTAGGTTTTTATTAGCATTAATTCAATTTATTTTATTTCTTTAAAAACTCAAAAATCCAAAAATATTTTTATTATTTAATTTAATTGTTCATTTAATTTAATTTCATTTAATTCAAAAATAAACAAAAATCCTTTCTTTAATAAAAAATGGTCAAAACCCAAAAAACTCGCATCCGATTTAATTTCCCGCACACGATCCATTTTATCATATTATTGTATCTGTTTCCCGGAATGTAATAGCTTTTAATTAGGACTTTAATTATTTATCGCTTTATTTTACTTTCCGCATTTTAATTTCAAGGGTTGTTTTTGGCGATGTAAATACCTGACGCCTTGTAATAGTTTAGATTTTATTTCCGCAATTTAAATTCCGCAACTATTAACTGTTAGATGTTTGATAAATAGGGAATGCATGACAAGATCAATCTTAAATTAAAATCAATCGTAGCTCACCATAACATGTATAAAGATAACATAAACTGAAACCTGACACACTTGCACATGCCACTCCTAGGGTACGCCTCACTTGGTTGCCTCGAGGTGGTCATTGAGTATAGGGTGTTTTAGAGGTCGCCCTCCTGTCTAAAGATCCAGTTGCCTCGAAACGGTTGCCTCGGATAAAAAGGATATAGGACATTAGGGTTACCGCTAAGGTGTCCTACTATTGTTTTAGTGACCACACATGTCCCTTATAATCAAATTGACCCGAATAATTCCAACGACGGTGCTACCTACTTCTCAATAGTGGGATAGTACTGTCTAAAGGACTCTTACACAGCCTAATTCCTTAGAGTAGGTAGATTTCTCCTGGGTACTTGCTCTCTCAAAAACAAACAAAATACTTTTCACACTTACACTTTCGAAAAGTTTTCAAACAAATATTTAATACACTCTTGAGGACAGATACAAGAGTTACTTAGAAATTTTTCAAACGAAACTTTTTCAAAACCCACACACACTTGAAAAGCAAACAATCTTTTGAAAACATAAGAGCAAGTACCTAAGAGCCCGTGGATAACCACGGATAGAAAGGGTGCTAACACCTTCCCTTTCTATAAATCTACCTCCCGAACCGAGAAACATTCTCAAAGAAGGAATTTTGTTGTGTTTTTGTCCTTTCCATGTTGGAGAACATAAAAGACGGTGGCGACTCTTGCTTACCGCGACATTTCGCGAATCAGCTTAAAAAAAGTCAGTTCTATTTCCACCGATCACAATCTCACTCCCTACCTATAAATCCAAATATTGAAGTAACTCAACAAGAACTTGCAAAAGTTCTATCAGATATTGAAACCTTTGACCAGCATATATCTGCTCTCATACCAGTAAATCCAAACTCTGAAACCATTTCAGAAGCACCTCAACCAGAAATTCCACTCTCTCCTCTACCAGAAACTCATCCAACTTCTCCACAACCTGAACCATTACAACCAGAAGTGCAAACTTCTGAGGTCCAACCCCCTGAATCCTGCGAACCAGAACTTCATCACCATCAATCCAACCAAACTATTGATTCTGATCCTATTCCCATTCTTGGAATCACTGAACCTCTAAACATCAGTATACCCCTGACCATTCTGGATATTCTCCAAATTCCTTCTTCACTAGAATCAACTCCACCAAACTCCCCAACAAGTCTAATAATCATTCTAGACTCTCCCACTTCCTCAACAAAGATCAATCCAAATGATAACACCAAAACTGTCATTGATTTAACTATTTTTGAACGCCTGGCTGCCATAACCAACAAAACAGCCATTCCAAAACCAAAACCATATGAACCTACACCAGATGTTGGTACCAGTTTATTGATATTTGAAACAGAAATGCAGAAGTGGATAACTTCCCTGAAGCAAGCAAGTCTTGAGCTGATTGATCCTGCTGCATCAGATTATCTTTGGACAAGTTTCAGAAAATGGGTATGTTCTAAAACTCATAAAATGCAAGAACAAAGCTACGGACAAGTTCAACAGAACTTCAGTAACCTGCTAAAAGTATTTGAAGATCAAGTTCTGAGCCAGCTGCTCAAGGAAGAAGTTCTCCCTCTGGACAATGCTCCCTGGTCAGAACATCGTTCAGCAGATAAAGTTCAACCAGTGTCAGAAGATCTCAATCTGACTGATACTCCAGAGCAGATGATTCCTGCTGAAGAACTAGGTCAAAAAGAGGACATTGCATAATGCTCTGAGAAACATCCAGTTACTGAAGATTCTCAAGCTTCCTCCTATGAAAGGCAGACTCTAGAAGACCTGAAGAGTTCTGATATTTTGATGCAGGAAAGAATGGATAAACAGGATGACAAATTTTCGGAAATCAAGAGCATGTTAACCAAGCAAGAGGAAACCAACATCCAGATCAAGGGCTTGTTGGAAGCTTTGTTCACGCGTCTTCCTCCTCCCTCTTAGATTTTCCTCTGTTTAAAAATTTGTTTTTCTGTAATATTCTCTACATAGCTCTGAACTTATCGTTGATTCTATTTTTAATACCAACTCATTTTGGCTCTGATTATGTGTTCTTTTTGATAACTGACAAAAAGGGGGAGAAAGAAAAAGATATTTTCAATAACGGATTACTGATACATAAGTCTCAAACATTCTAATCTACTTAAATTCTCTCTTCTAAAAAGCTTGAACAGGTACAAAACTCTACTGAAAGACACAGTAAGATTCTGATGCTCAAAGACTCATGGAATTAAAAGGAAGTAATTAACTCAGGGGGAGTTTTTCTTCTTAATTCTATATTTTTGTTCTTTATTCTTTATTGAAAAATCTGGTTTTTGTCATCATCAAAAAGGGGGAGATTGTTAGAACATAGTTTGATTCTACAACCCTTGATTAAAGTTTTGATGATAACAAAATACAAAGAATAATATTATTCCTAAGGTATATACAAAGAACAATTATGCTCCTTAAAATTATGCTTTGTATATGCAGAAGTTCTGATGGAATCAGCATCAGAATGGAATCAGCATCAGAAGATCAGCAACCTATGGTACACGCTGAAACACTGAAGTTTGATGACCAGAATTTGCGCCTAAACAAATACACTCTGACTCTGATCAAAGACATCTTTACCAAGTCATCAACACTCTGAAGCGTTATCAGCAGATATAGCAAAGAAGACTCTGAAGTGTTACTGGTTATTCAAGACAGAATTAAATGCTAACGGCTTTCTTCAGACAAAGATCTTCTACAAAAGGAAAGTGCATTATTATCATTAAAACTGCTTTATGGATAACGTATCCTTACTTGCCTATATAAACAGGACTGCTTGTGAAAAGAAGCACATACGTACGCACTCAATTTTTGCTAAGCTATCCAAACCACGCATATTCAAAGCTTAAGCAAAGTCATTTTATTCCAAGCTTATTTTAGTGTAATTATCACAGTTGTGATATACAGTTTTGTAAGAAAACAAAAACACACTTGTTCAATTCATTTGTAAAAGAAGTTCCTTGAGATTAACCGGATTGTGGTTGTACTCAAGAAGACTTTAATAGTTGTTAAAGTAGCTGTTGTAATTCTTTGAGAATAGTGAATTAAGACCTCGTTGGAGAGAGGCGAAATCACCTTGACGGGTGGACTGGAGTAGTTTGAGATCAAACGAACCACGATAAAAATACTGTGTTGTCAAGCCATTTATTTTAAAGTTTTACAATTCAACCCCCCCCCCCCCCCCTTCTTGTGTTTTTCACATCTTCAAAAATGCCCTTGAAATTGCATAGTTCTTAATGTATAACATATGATCTTTACTTGTTCCAAAATCTTTCTCTCTAACTATACCAACCTTTCATAACTTTTCTGCATTTAACTCCTGGAACCTAGGAACAATTCTTTCACATGTTGCTATGGAAATCGATTCCAACTCAACACCATTAACTTTAACTTCTACTTTAATTAGATCCAAGTTAACATATTTTCTCTCAAGATCAGCCACAACAAATTGACCAATTAAGTTGTTGTCATCACCATAACCTTTACTATCCTTGAGAGCCTTCAAAAACTTTGCAACTCCACTTTGTGCAATAGTTCCAAGAAAGTTAACTAGTTCATAGATTGAGTTTGCAAGAATCCAATCAACTTTACCAATAGTATCAAATTGATTGACCATAATGTCAAAATATCCAGGATAATATCCATACTTATACAAAAAGGTAGGAAAATCCCCTTGAGCAAGTTTAGGAAATTAATGCAACAAATACTCATATTTTGAAAGTTCTAACTCAATAAACTTCTCATAAGTCTGAAAATATATACTATTAACAGAATAAGATTGAGTGAAAAAAACCATACTGAGTAACCCAAAGCTCTTACCAACATCAAGAGCCAAAGGAAAAAAACATTAAAGATAACACAACTTGATAGAGTTTAAGGTGGACAGTTTCTGAAGAAGCTCAGAAAGTGATTCATATCCAACTCTCCAAAAGATTTCTTTGTAAATCTCTAAGTTTTCTGCTGCTGATAAATCTCCTTCATCATATCCATCTGAGATGCTTTCAACTTCGATTGAAGTAAGGTTTTTGTAGCTAATAGTTTCCTAAAGAGAAGGAACTGTTATGAGTGTTAACTTAACAGCAACAACTCCTCTTTTATCAGCCTCTCTCAAGAACACGTGTCTGTCGTTTTTACTTCCCACACAACACACAAACAAATTACCAGAAGTTATAGCCTAGAATCATGTTGAATTCCACTAATTCTAACTTCTAAATTCTCGTAAACCGAAACGGGAACCACTTTACTCTCATCTAAAATCCCAACTAAAGTCATTTGAAACCTAGGTTCAACTATTCTAGATTTCTTACTATTCATTAAACTATCAAAAGCTAAATCAAATAAAGAATCAGAATTAGAACCTAAATTACCATCTTCGGTGAAATCTCCCGGAGTTTCATCATAATTCACTATAAATCCCTTGAGGCGCTTGATTTCTTTTAAATTGTCGACTTGATATGGTTGAAGCTTTTCGTGAACGACTTCGATAATATCCTCTTTGGCGGGATTAGGTTTGAGAAGACCTTGGTTAACGAAATCTTTGCATTTGAGAGCGATTGCTTTTTCAATTTCACCAAGCAAATCATCTTGAAAGGATTCAATAGAGGAAGCTTCGTCGGAAACGTCATCGGCATCTAATTAAAAAGAACCAAAACTGGAAATACATTTCTGATTTATAACCGAAAGTGTATTTCTGGTTTTTTTTCATTACAGAATATAGGAAAACAACACTTACACATTACATCAAGATTCCCAAACAAAACATAAAATTATATAAAGTAAGCAATACATATGGGATTTAAACATATATGCGACATTACACTTCAACATCTGGGTGAACGTTGCAACAACTTCAAAATTTCATCGATCGTTCTTGTAATCATCACATCAAGCTTGATTTGAACTTTTTCGTCGTAACCGAAAAAGGTTTCTCACATAGCCCGTAAATTAGTACTTGTTTGTATCTCTTTGTTGATGAACTCAAGCTTTCAGTCGTTGTTAATGGATAGGGAGCGGTACTCAATCTTCAAAATTTTCCAATTGTCGCCAAATGGTAAAAGTCTTTGTATTGTGTAATAAAGATCTTCAAGCGGTTCGTACATTTTAGTCTTGAATTCCCTTGATGGTAGATCCCCGGTAACGAAGTGAACCTTTCTAACATGCCAAATGATATTCATTTTTTATTTTAGTGTTTAGACACGAGATAACACGAGGGAAAGGGACGAGATTCTTATATAGTAGTTTAAGGATTTTATAGACCACACACACTCTATCTGCTGAAAAAATGAAAATCGGAAATGTATTTTTAGTTACACCTTATTATTTGTCAACTGACATCCACGTAGCTTAAATGGACACTGACATCTTCTTGAACTAGTATCATATCTTTTGAAATTCTTGATAGACCGCCTATATATACCACTTCTTTCACATGTCAATGTCACAAATGCGGATCGTCTATCTGAACCACTATCGGACCTTCCTATCACAACACCAACGCCTTGTTTGGTGGTTTCCGTATGAATTCACTGCATCATGACCTCTCGAGATTCATATTTTTGTTCATTTGTAAAATGTTTCCGCACATCGATCGCCTTGATAAGAATAGACGAAACAACAATAGGCGAAACACCTTGAGACACAATAGGAGAACACACCTTGGGAAAGAATATGCGAGACACCTTGAGACACATTAGGCGAAACACCTTGAGACACAATAGATTTGAACAATTATCGAGAGGCACCATACCCAATTGTAAAAATAGATTAAACTGATAAATATCCTAGGCAGATAAGAAAACTGAAGTTGCTAGAAATAACTGTTACAGGAACCATAAGTACATTTCCGGTTAAGTTCATCTGTAAATCGGAAATATATTTCCAGTATTAACATGACATTTTTTTCACAGAAAGAACAAATTAATGTGGTTAATGTAGATTGAAAAGAGAAAGCTTTACCTTAAATTTAGTTTCCTTTAGCTTTTTTTTTTTTTATATAATGCACCACAAGAATGTTGATTTTGAGTGAAAAATGATATTGAGAATGTGAGGGTTTTTTGGGAGTATTTTGATCACCTTTTGAAATGAGCATGATCAATACCCCATAAACCTTATTGTTTTAAGCTTTTGATTTCTCAGAATAAATCGGAAATGTATATCCGATTTATAAGTAACATTTTTTTTGTTTTTCCCGTACACAATTTTCAAATATATATCTCTGATTTCTATCGGTGTTACATTTCTGATATATTTCTTACATTGAATAAGGATATAAGAAAATTTTACATAATTTGATGAGTGTAAGATACACTCCAAAAATACATTTTCAAAAATATTTTTAATTTTGCATAAGATATTTTTCCTCCAGCGATAAGAAATTCTCATAATTTTTCTTCATAATATAATATTTAAATTTTCTTTAAAATATTTAAATTCTCTTATCTAAGTTCGTAGTCTTAACCAAATTACTCTCTATCACTAGCAATTTTTTTCCATTCCATGATTCCATGTACTCTACAGTCACATTACCACCACCCACTCTCACCACTACAGACATTATTGCTCCGATAATCATGGGTTAAGTTTACCATTTATTTCAAATTTTCTTTTCATACTCATTTTCCTTAATTACGCCCAACAAAAACCACCAACTCTTCTCTATCATCATAATAACAAGGGCTCACACTTCCATATCTGATATCACATCCTATCCCCAAACATTTATGTAATCTAACTAGTAAACACTTATGATTATGACTTATGTTATTTTACGCCTCTTGGGGTTGGTAACTATCTTATCCTGCGCACCCTCCTCGTGGTTGTTCTGACACCAAACCAGCGAGTCATACCCAGCACGTGTTCGTTATGCAAATGCCTAATTTTTTATTCAAATATTATTGACTCACTGGTCCCACTCAACTTCTACTACCACTTCTCAAACTTTTTAACTTCTTTCTCTTTGACTCTGACTCTGTCTCAGTGACTCAGTTTCAGACTCAGCCAATGACGCGAAAGGTTTCAAATTTCTCCGATCTGATCCAAAGGGTCACCGCTTCGTGTCTTCTCAACCCACTTGTTTCAGTAAGAAATGTAGTTGAAGATGACTCGCCCTACGAATCAGAAGAAAACAGAGACGAAGAAGAACAAGAAAATTATCATAATGATGATGATAATGATGGTGATGGTGATGAGGATGAAACCTTTGAGGAAGAGAATGACGATTTCAAAGAAGACACAATGGTGGGGTTGAAGATTCTGAAGGTGAAGCAAATGGAAGTGTTAATGGAGGAAGTTTTCGAAACGGTGTCGTCTATGAAGAGATCATACGTAAAGTTACAAGAAGCACATTCTCCTTGGGACCCAGAGAAGATGAGGGTTGCTGATGTAGCGGTGGTTTCTGAGCTGAGGAAGCTTGCTGTATTAAGGGAACGGTTCCGTCGGAATGGCGGTGGAGGTGGGAAGAAGAGTGGTAGGAGAAGAGGCTTTGGTGTGGCGTCAGTGAGGGAGGTTGTGGCGCCGTATGAGGCGGTGGTGGAGGAGTTAAAGAATGAGGTGAAGGTGAAGGATTTGGAAGTTCGGAATTTGAAAGAGAAGCTTGAAGGTGTTGTTGCTCTTTCAAGTAATGGTAGTGGTGAAAAGAAGCCAGGAAGATCTATGTCTAAGAGAAAACTAGGAATTCAAGGTACATTATGATTATGAATGACCCTTTGTTTTTTACATAGATTATTAGTTTTATAAAAATGTTGTGTTTCATGTTTGAATCTTTGGATTATTCAGGAAAAAGTTACTTTTTTGGTTTAGACTTTGTTTAGATTTGATGCTTTGAGTAGAGAAGTGCTTTTTTTCAAAGTGATTCTATGCATGTGCATTTAGGTTTAGCTTTTCCGAAGCTGATTCAATCTAATACAAAGTTACTGGTTTTTTTGTGAAATTTATTCTGCAGCAATTATTGCAATGCCAACAGCAGAACTGTATGAAACAACTATGGTGCAAGTAAGAGAAGCATCAAAATCTTTCACATCTATGCTTTTAACTCTAATGCACAATGCACATTGGGATATAACAGCTGCTGTTCGTTCGATCGAAGCAGCAACTGCTTCTACTGACAAATATCATAATACTTCGACTTCATCGATTGTATCAGCTCATCATGCTAAGTATGCGCTTGACTCTTATATATCCAGGAAGCTCTTTCAAGGGTTTGATCATGAAACTTTCTACATGGATGGTAGCCTCTCTTCACTCCTCAACCCTGATCAGTTTCGTCGCGATTGCTTCATTCAATATAGAGACATGAAGTCCATGGATCCTGCTGAGCTTCTTGGGATCTTACCAACGTGTCATTTTGGCAAATTTTGTTCCAAGAAGTACCTTGCCATTGTTCATCCCAAGATGGAGGAGTCCTTGTTTGGTAACTTGGAGCAGAATGGTCAAGTCCAAGCAGGAAATCATCCGAGGAGTGAGTTCTATAATGAATTTTTAGGGTTGGCAAAGACTGTGTGGTTGTTTCATTTACTAGCATTTTCATTGAATCCTCCGCCGAGTCTGTTTGAGGCAAGTCGTGGAGCTGAGTTCCATCCACAGTATATGGATAGTGTTGTGAAATTTTCTGGTGGGCGGGTACCAGCTGGTCAGGTCGTAGGGTTTCCGGTTAGTCCTGGATTTAAGCTTGGAAATGGATCTGTTATAAAGGCTAGGGTTTATTTGATAGCCAGAACATAATGTTTTAGAAGAGATGAGAGTAATTGAGTTATTTGTGTAGCAGGATTAATAGGATATTGATGTAATATGGAAATCCTTTCGCTAGGTTATTGTTTTTCGGGTTAATTTAGTTTGAACATGTACTCTCATGACAATATTTTGAATTTGATCTTGAAGTCATAATGGTATAGTTAATTTTCAAGTTATGATACCGAGCAAATACTTTTTTCGATGTATCTTTTGGCTTATGGTTCATGAAGGAAAGAGAATTATTGGATGAGCATTGATCACTACATGCTCCCAAACCCAACCTATGGAAATCTGAAAATGCCACTTGTCATTGTTTGGAGATTAAAATCCCAACGCACCACAGTACAACAAATCTCTTAATCAGAAACACACCTTCATCTTTCATCTTAGTAAAAAATATCTACAAACTTTAATATCCAAATACACCTTATTAAAATCTGGATATGTGATAACTGATAACAAAGGGGTGAGTCTGGTTTTTAATCTTTAGACGCACCATGAAAAAAATTATAAGCATTGTTTGGGTGTGAGTTTCGTAAGAAAAGGGATGAATTCGAATTGCAATATCCAAACAAACTCCTAAATAGTATTATGAATTCTTGAACAGTATTATAAACTATTAGACTACTACATATGTGAACTCTTATGAGTTACCTCTTTAACATTGGTGCTAAAACCATTAGCACTACTACATATGTGAACTCTTATGAGTTACCTCTTTAACATTGGTGCTAAGAACTGAATGATATTCTCTTAATGAATTTCTTTTTTGTGAACTAGGAGGTGACTTTTAAGTATATATATATATATATATATATATATATATATATATATATATATATATATATATATATATATATATATATATATATATATATATATATATATATATTAACTCATTCATAACAAAATATCATGGCATTTTCACAGCATAAACCATGCACATAAGTCATTTATAATTAAGAACAAATTTTCACAATTTATTTATAAACCAAACATTTGTCATACATAACTCAATCATTCAAAATATTTATTTCAAAATACAAATTAAAAAACAATTATTGGGCATAGATAATACCATGGTTCTTCCCATGTCTGCTATACTACAGTGCAACAATACGGTAATATGTAGACAAGATATTCATAACATGGTCCGCTCTCGCTTGTTTCTCTTCTAGTAACTCTTGATGAGATGACCTGGGGATATCCTTCTAGATCTAATGTCATGTATGGATGTGTTTCCAGTGATTTCTGGTAAACAACCGCTAGTCTTCCAAACTATCGAATAAACTTTCTGACTGTTATTCAATTTCTTTGGTAACTCACAGGATCGACTAGATTGATCCTAGGATTCCTTGGTCATTAGGGTAACTCTCATGATCAAACAGATTTTCATGGTTGGTGTTTGAGTGTTGTGTAGGTGTTTGGTTTATTTCGATTCCTCTCTCAAAGGTCTAAAGGTGTAATCAAAATATGCGTGAAACTAAATTGCATGAATAAATGTTAATTGTAAAGACATGTAAAATTGCATAAAAGGCAAGTAAATGGCTTCGAATTATAAAAACAGTTGATGTAAAAGATGCTCTGGAACGTAAAAGATTTGAAATATGAAGGAAGCGTTTAATGCAAGAAATCTGTAAATGACTTTAAGTAAAAATAGACGTTCGAAGGATAAAACTTGAAGATAAAGGCATGAAAAGTATGATAGTTTTCTGAAATGTAAAGTACTTGAAATGTAAAGAAAGCATTGAAACGTAAGGCTTTAATAAAGAGATTTCGAAATAAAAAGACTTTGAATGAGAAAACTTGTAAATGTTATTTGGCAGAAAGATAAAGGAAAGTGCTGGAAATGATAAAAGGTTTTCATTAAATCATAAATATGTGGTGCTATCATACGTACATTGCTCTTGCATTCGTTTCCCTTGCCATGTGGTAGTTTGAATGTTACTGAGTATTTAGTACAATAGATATGACACCCGAAATCCTAATACTAAGACTTCTATTTATACTAATTCGACCATAACGGTCTTGCTATAGGATTATGTCACGTTCAGAACATGCAGAACAATGCCTCTTTCTTCTTTCCACGTGTCTCCAAATGCTCCAGCACATAAATTTCAAACTTCGAATGTCCCGCTTTCATTTGAATTTCAAATGTTTTGGTACTTCTCCGTTTCGAACGCACTTCTCAGACACAGCCTTGTTGTTATTTCGAGACTTCTTCAGATATGTTCCCATAATTGCCACTTGAAGCTCCAAGCTTTGATATGCTTATTCGAAACACTGCTTCTGCTACTTCGAAACATGACGTTTTGTTTCATTTTGATCGAAACGTTCAATTCACTTGGCCTCTAATAATATTATCAAAATCTTCAGCCAACAAATTGCCCCTTTAAAATATGTATTTCGATCTCTCTGAGAAATACCTATTTTAAACATCTACACAAGATTTTGATGTGACCTTCGAATCATCGTAACATTTAATGCATTTGACTCCAGTCACGTCAATCATAGCACTTTTTGGATTCCTTAACCGCCTGGAGCCACTTCACAGTATGGTGCAGTTACAAACAATGATTATCTTTAAATCACGCCTATTACCCATGTTAACTTTACGCTACCTCTTCATCACACCAACCCATGATTTCCACGTATCACACCCTTATTCAGTGGATGCTTAAACTTCCACATTATAAAACATCATCAACTTAGTCTTTTTCTTTTCTTTCTACATTCTGAATCTTTTACCCTCCTTCTCTCGCCAAAACCCTAAGCTTTCAACATCCTTCAAAAAATGTCTTCTTCTACTTCATCCCAACTCAAAAAGGTTTCCAAGAAGAAAGGAAAAACTGCAGGTACTACAATGGAAAGTAAGATTATCACTCACCAAGGCCAATCCGCTCTTGCTCCTCAGATGATTTCAAAGGAAAAAGAAATGTTGTATGCATCACAGGTACTCATTCCTACCACCGTTGCTGGTAAGAGGTTAGCTTTAAATGGCCCTCTTACGGTTTTTGAAATATTAAAAGATACCAGGACAATTTTCCCAGTTTGCTATAGTTTCAAACCCTTGTTTAACAAAATGGACGCCCCTAAGGCAATAGAATCTTCTGGTTCAAACACCATAGAAAATCCAACTGTTCCTCCTAAGGACCCCTTTGTATTGGACTATGTAAAAAGTAATTTTAAGCCGTTTCGTTCTTGCCCCACCTCCGATACTGCTTATCAAAACTGGTTCAAGAAAGTAGAAGCTAAGAAATCCCAACAATGGGAAGAATTAGGTATCTACAATTTGATTAAGCTGTCGAAGCCTGGTTTCACTTACAGCCACCTTTTATTATTCGCGTCCCTCTATTTCTGGGACAGTGCCTATAATACTTTCCATCTCCCAGGTGGAATGATCACCCCTACCTTCTTCGACATAGCGGCCATCACGGGACTATCGCCTGTAGGAGAAACATACATCCCCGACAACGAAGAACATTCAAGCATAATTGACTTCGAAGTCAAACTAGCAAGTTTTTCCAAGTTTATCAGTCATTACCATGCTGAGGGAGACAGTGTGTCTAACGTAGAACACATTGCTTTCTTAACCCTATGGCTGTCAAGATACGTTTTCTGCAGTAGATCCCTACAGGTAGCCAGTAGGTTTATTCCTCTAGCTAGGGATTTGCATGAAAATCGAAGAATATGCTTAAGTGAACTGCTCTTAGTTGACCTTTATGAAAGCCTGAGGTCAGCTGTTTCGAGCCTCAAATCCCATACCTCCAAGAATATCCTGTTGGCTGGCCCTTTTTGGTTACTTCAACTATGGCTAAATGCCATGTTCGAACCCTCCTTGTCAACTGCCAACGCCATTGATGAACAAGATCCTGAGATAATTGATAGGATAGTCGAAGGCACTAGGCTTCGAAGATTAACTCCAAATGACGACAAAGACGACTTCAAAGTCCTATTCTCGAAGTACATCATGATATTCTCCAAAAGGCACAAGTTCGAAGAGAGCATGGCGCCTTTTGCTTCGAGGGCTTATGGACCTTCCTGGTTCACCATGTCTCTCTCAGAAGCTATCAAGAGCAAGGAGATTCAGGATGTATGGAGAGCTTTTTTGCTACCTAGACTCATTTCTTCAAGAATAACCCCAGCCAAGAATCAGATTCTTCTTTTCGCTTACCAGCCAAATTTTGTTTCGAGACAGTTTGGCTTATGCCAACTAATTCCTGAACCTTTATTTCAAACTGAGAGTGCCATTACCTCTGGGCGAACTTTCAAGGCACGAGAAGCCAAAATACAGCAAGAACAATATCAAGGCTTTGCCCAGTTTGAGCTGATAACCTTCGAACCTACCCATCTCCCAGCTAAGGGGTTTCTGGAATGGTGGACCAAGTTTTATCAAACTTATATGTTCGATACACTTACAATTCAACAGAAACTAATTGATGCCTTCGATGTGCAGGTACCAGCAAAGAAAGGTATGTTTACTCATGCCAAAGAGATTAAAGCTTTCCAAAATTATTTTGAAACTACTTATGACCCCACGCGCTTGGAATCCACTGTGCATCAAGCGGCTGAGACCTTGAAGGAAAAATTCAAACAAAAAGTTTCTAAGTTAAAACTTCCTTCAGGGTTGTCACCTGAGGATAGGTATAGGTTGGCATTCGAAATGCATCCACCTAAATTTCCTAGATTACCTACCTCAGAACTGGCTCTGGCTTGGTTTCCCCCATATCCTTGGTGGTTCACTTGCAAAGAGATGTTCAAATATCTTCAAAGGAAACCAAAGCCATCTGAGACTGTGACATGGGCTCGATACTGGCTTCATGATTTCCCAGGACACCTTCGATACGACCTTTCTGCCATGTCAATTAAATTTGATCAAGGCACAGGTGCGAATGCTTGGGAAAATCCCAAACATCTTTTATTTTCCATATCTTTAACCTTTGCTTTAATTGTTTCGATTTTCAGCCATCAGGATAAAGACAGCCGCCTCGAAATCAAAAGAAGGGAGCGCCTCTCAAGCCTCCATCGAAACTACTGACAAAGTGACTCCACCCGAAACAACCATTATTGCTGCAATCACAACAACAACAATACCAACAACAACCAGTGTTCCAACTCCAACGGTAATCACTTAGCCTTGATGTTTCGAATTCACTCATGTTTATGGTTTGCATCTAACTCTTTGTTTAAATCTTTTCAGACCAACAAGCTTCCTCCTACTACTCCCAAGAAGCGGAAATCAAGCACCACTGGGGAAGACCCCAAGGTTGGAGGAAACTTACCAACTGCTTCGAAGAAGAAGCAAAAGAAAGATAATTCGAAAAGCACCGTTCCAACTAGTGTCTCTGGACTAGATTCCATGGATGCTGCTCCCTCACCCAAATCCAAAATTCCACCTTCGACCTCCAACATAATGTTGGAACACATAGCTAGTAACCTCTCCTCCGAGAGTCCACAGGTAAATTGAACTTTTAAAATCTCTTTAAAAAATAATAATTTCTTATTACCTTGGTGCATGTTTTTAACATTCTGTTGGTCCTTGCAGAACATCTTGAATCCAGCTTCCACTACTTCGAACTCACCATCCAAAGCTGCTGCTCCACTCAACTCCTCTCCTCAAGGAGATTCCAGCAACCTTGTACAGAACAAAGGTTCCTCCAATATGGAGGTTCTGGCTGGAACTTCTGAGCAGCAGGATGATCAAGGCACCTCTATTCCTCTGAAAGAGACAAACGAAATACCACTTCAAACATCTGCAGAGGATTTGCAAAGAGCTTCTCTTCAAAAGTCCCCTCTTGAAACTCTTCAAGAGGACCCAAAGGACACTCAAACTGAAGGAGAGAAAGCTGATTCTAGCCAAAGAGACGAAGAATCTGCAGACGAAGAGTCTGAGGAGGAGGATGCTAATGATGGTTCGACTGCTGGGACGGAGTCCAACGCAAATAGCAGTGAAAAGGAAGGCATCGAAGTTGTGGACTTGGATGATGATGAAGAAGATCATGAGCACGAAACGAATGAAGGGGATGGTGATGCCACCAACGAACCCATGGAGGTTGAAATGGACGTGACTCCCCTACGTGTGGAACTCCCTCAATCCTCTTTGTCTCGAATGACTGACGAGGAGCTTGCACTTCTGAGACGAAATGACCCTATTGGGTACATGAAGGCAAAGCTGGCTCAAAGGGACGTCCCACTTGCTAGGGCTGGCACAAGTTCGACCAGCTATCCTCTTCCCACAGATGAAAGAATTGTACTTCTTAATAAGATTAGGAAAACAATTCTCAATGTGGATATATTCGAAGTGCTCAAACAAGATAGTACTGCTTGCTATACTATGAAGGAGCTGCTTACAAAGGTCAATCTTGCTACCTGCTCCTTGCCAGTTAGTACTCTCTTGTTCGATCTCCAGACTTTGCTGGACAACGTAACTGGTTACCTTCTCCAAGATGAATCTGCTGCCAAGAAGGTTCAAGAGAAACGCATTGCCATGGATGCTGCTTATGAACAAGCTTCGAAACTCTCTCAAGAAGCTGAGGATCAAGCTATGCATCTAAAGCAGGCGAAAACTGATTATGAGGCTCGAGCTGAGTCCATACTTCTTTGGGAAAGGCAGATTATGGAACTTCAACAAAAGGTTAAGGAGGCTAAAGAACAACAAATAGCCTTCGAAACCAATACTGCTGGTAACCAATTCGAAGAGCTTCTCAACCAGGGGCTTGTAGAAATGGAGACTGCAGAACAACTTAAGGGAGAAGTGGCAACCTTGGAAGGAGCCAGGCGTTTCGCTCAGCAGAGACTTGAATCTTTTCGAAGCACTTTCAACAGACTGAAAAATAATGCTTATTTCTAAATTTCAGTGTTTATTTGACCACAATTTTGGTTTCTTATATGTAATATTCGAACAACGCCATTTTGGCATCTTATCTTGCCATTTTGGCCTTTTTATAATATCTTGGTTACGTTGTTACTATTCGAATCTCCTGCAGGCGTGGCTTATATTTCTTTAAATATTTACCATTAACCTTTAGGATACGTTTATCATCCACCAGTTCTTCGATTTCGTATGCATTGTTTGAGAATACTTTTAATATTCGAAAAGGTCCTTCCTAATGAGGTGACCATTTACCTAATTCTTTATTTTTCTTGTCCATGGGCAATATGACTTTCCAGACTAAGTCATTAATAATGAATACTTTTTTCTTCACCCTTTTATTGTATGTTATGGCCACTCTTTCTTTTTGTCTCATCAAAATTTCCAATGCATGTAATCTAATTTCGTCCAACTCAACTAATTCATTCATCATCATTTCCCAATAAAATGCAGCTAGGATTTCGTTTTGTCTCTGAATTCGAACTGATTGTAGATGAATTTCCACTGGCAACACTGCATCATGACCAAATGTGAGTTGGAAAGGCGTAGTGTTAGTAGCTTCCTTAGGAGATGTTCTACAAGCCCATAATATTTGGTCCAAAGTTTTGTGCCAGTTTCTTGGCTTTTTGCCGATATGCTTCTTGATTAATCCTATTATCACTTTATTGGCTGCTTCGACTTGACCGTTTGTTTGAGCATAATATGGCGTTGACGTTAGCAATTTAAACCCCATTTCTTGGGCAAATTCTTGCATCTTTCTACCAGTAAACACAGAGCCTTGGTCTGTGGTTATGCTCTCTGGCAATCTGAACCTATAGATAATGTGCTTCTGTATAAACTCAATTACAGCCTCTTGATCAGCAATTATTAGTGGTATAGCTTCAATCCACTTGGTAAAATAATCTATTCCTACCAAGATATATTTCTGTCCTTTGGACGAAGCAGGATTTATTTCTCCTATCAAATCCAATGCCCATCCTCTAAATGGCCATGGTTTGATGATCGAATGCAACTCACTTGCAGGGGCATGTTGAATCCCTGCATGTTTCTGACATTCCTCACATCCTTTAGAAAAGTCTATGCAATCTTTGAGCATGCTAGGCCAATACAAGCCGTATCGAAATAACAACCATTTCATTTTATGGCCTGCTTGATGTGCCCCACATGCCCCATTGTGGACTTCTGACAATGCTAGGTATGCCTCACTTTCTCCTAGACATTTCAATAATACAACCTCTTGGGTCTTTTTAAACAATTCGTTCCCCATGAGGAGATATGACAATGCTCTGTATTTCGTCTTTCTATCCACGTTCAGAGTTGGGTCTGCTAAATAACTCTTCAGTGGACTTCGCCAATCTGCATCTGACAAAGTATTTATGGCTAATATTTTGAATCCTTGTTTCTCAGCATATCCCAATTTCATACTTTCCAGATCCGATGGTGTGAATCTAGTAGCCATAACTCTACCCCTTAATTCAACTAAATCCTTAAAGTTCTTGGTAGAAACTTTATAACCCGAAGCCAACTGCGCTAAGTCATTCGCTTCTTGGTTCTCTATTCTTGGTATGTGTTGAATATCCATGTATTCAAATTTCCTCAATAGCCTATTGACTATGACGAAGTATACCATTAAGTTTTCCTTTATGCACTTATATTCCTTTGTAATTTGTTTGACCACTAATTCAGAGTCTCCTTTAATTTTGACTCTGGTTGCCCCCAATTCCAACAAAGCTTCAAGTCCAACAATGAGCGCTTCATACTCAGCTTCGTTGTTCGAGCAACAAGGACCATCTAATTTATACTTGAATTTTGTTGGAATTCCTTCAGGAGAAATTAGAAGGACTCCAACGCCACTTCCATTCCTGTGGGTTGAACCATCAAAGTACAATTTCCATGGTTGCATTTCGACATAACTCATGACAGTCTGCTCAACCAAAGAATGGTCCACAATGAAGTCAGAAATTACTTGACCTTTCATAGCTTTTAAAGGCGTGAAAGTCAGAGAATATTCTGTTAAGGCTAAAGCCCATTTACCAACTCTGCTATGCATTATTGGTTTTGAAAGCATATGTTTAATGACATCGAAATGAGATGAAACATAAACATCAACAGGCTTTATATAATACTTGAGTTTCATATAAGAGAAATACAAACAGAGACATAGCTTTTCTAGATTGCTATATCTGGTCTCTGCATCGTTTAGTACTCTACTTAAATAGTATATGGCTCTTTCGATACCATTGCTATCTTCTTGTGCTAACATACTACCTATACTAACTTCAGAGGCAGATATGTACAATCTCATAGGCTTCCCCCATGAAGGTGGAGACAAAATAGGAGGCTGAGAGAGGTATCTTTTTATCCTGTCAAATGCCTCCTGGTGGGCTTCGTTCCATTCGAAGGCTTGGCCTTGCTTTAGACGAAGTAACAGAGAGAAAGCTTGGATTCTTCCACTCAGGTTCGAAATGAATCTTCTGAGGAAGTTAATTTTCCCTAGCAAAGATTGTAACTCCTTTTTTGACGTAGGTGCTTTCGTCTCCATTATGGCTTTGGTGTTGTTCTGGTTGATTTCAATCCCTTTCTTGTGAACCACAAAACCCAGAAAATCTCCAGCCTGCACAAAAAATGCACATTTAAGGGGATTCATCTTTAAGCCATGATTTCTCATTCGCTCGAATGATTGGCTCAAATGATGCAAATGTGTTTCTGCAGATATAGATTTGATGACTATATCATCAATATACACCTGCATAAAGGTTTCAATGAAATCATGAAAAATTGAATTCATTGCCCTTTGATAAGTTGCCCCAGCGTTCTTTAAACCAAAAGGCATCACCACCCATTCATAGGTGCCTAAGGCTCCTGGGCAACGAAATGCTGTCTTTGCAACATCTTCTTCAGCAATGAAAATCTGATTATACCCAGAGTATCCATCTAACATACTCAAGTATTCGAACCCTGCAGCAGAATCTACTAGCATTTCTGCCACAAGCATGGAATATTCATCTTTAGGGGTTGCAGTGTTTAAATCCCTAAAATCTATGCAAATTCTTAAAGAACCAATTTTCTTAATAACAGGTACTATGTTTGCTAACCATTTGACGTACCTTGTTGTTCTGATGAATTTGCAACGCAGCAACCTTTCGATCTCAACTTTAATTTTTGTGAGAACCGCTGGTGCGAATCTTCTGGGAGTTTGCTTGACGGGCTTCTTGCCATCTTTGATTGGCAGTCTGTGTTCGACCAACTCCCTCTTTAAACCAGGCATCTCGTTATAATCCCATGCGAAGCAATCTTTATTTTCCTTGAGGACTTCGATTACTTCCTTCTTGAGGCATGGGCTAAGTTTTGCACTTATGTAGGTTATTCTTTTCGTTTTTTCATCCCCTAAGTTGACTTCTTCGAGTGGATCTTGTGCCAACATTTTGGCACCTGAGTTTATGGGGTCCCTTTCGAAGCCTAAGGGTTCTTTATCGTAGATGGCATCCAACCTTTGATCCATCTCAAATTCTCTGAAGGGTGAGCATTTCGAGCCATCCCCACTTGCTTTGTTCATTTTTGCAGTTAATTTATTTATTTCAGCCTCTAAGGCCGCTTTTGACTCGTTCTCATCCATATAGGCCGAAATCCTTTCGAAAAAGGTGGACTCAGTCATGGATAAGGTTGTCGAAGTCCCAGCCTGCTGGCCGTTTTTGTATAGTGCTTTCGACTCCCTCTTCTTCACTGATTATTGTTCTATCCCAGTAAAGGCCATCATGGCGAAGGATCATGTAGTAGTGGGCGTTTCTGGTTTCGTTAATCTCATCATTTGGAACACACAGAGCAATCTTTGCCAGATTTTTATCATAATCCCTCTTGTCAACTAAATTGACTGTTGACATAAAGTAACTCTGGTCTGCTTCGATGTTTTCCACGATTCCGTCATCTCTCCACAGAACTAGTCGCTGATGCATTGACGAAGGGACTGCCCCCACGCCATGGATCCACTCCCTTCCCAACAATAAGTTATAGTTGGCCTTGGCTTCGATCACCATAAACATGGTGGGCCTACAGCTTGAGCCTATTGTCAATTCCAACTGGACCACTCCCAGTGTTTTGCCCACTTTTCCCTCATAATTGGACAGAACCATGTTATGGGGCTTGATGTCTCCTTCGCGGATCTCTAATCTTTTCAGCATGAAATGGGGTATCAAATTGATTGTCGCACCCCCATCCACTAGGACCTTGTTCACACCATGGACGCCAACTTTTGCCCGAATAAAAAGTGGCTTAAGATGGTTCTTCATAGCAGGTTCTGGATGTTCGAAGAACGCATTTTGCTCCTCAATAGCCCCATTGTCCATCACATAGTAGCACACAGGCCTATGTTTCATCAAATCTGTGGTATCTTCTCCCTCATATTCATCAATTTCAGTTTCCTGCCCAAATTCGCAGGGAAGCACAGATACCACATTACAGTTTAGGTTGAATGAAGACTCCCCCTCCGATTCGAAGTTATCTGTTATCATATCTTCGTCCTCTTCTGGGCCTGGAGTGTATTCCTTTGGTTCATCCCGTTGTACCTCAGAGAAAAGCCTCCTATTAACTGGAGGTTTTTCTTCAGTTTGATTCTTTGGTTTATTGGTGCTAGATTCACCTTGGTTCTTTGTTGAAGTGACCCCTTCGTTTGCCACAGCTTCCCTCTCAGCCTTTCGAATCCTTTGCTGCCTGCGCCACTGGGATCTTGACATGGGGTTCCTTCCTTTGTAATTTTACAATCTTACCTCCTCCCTTTTTGCTGTGTTGAATTGCCTTCTGTATGTCACAGTATGGCGTGCATTTCGTTCGGTGTTTCTCCATCTATCTTTGCCTTTGTCATTTCTGACTTGTAACCATCTGTCAGTTGGCACTTCAACAGGGAGTTTGAAAGTCACTCTTCGAGCAGCCTTAGGGTGAGGGCTATCAGGCCTTCGTTGTTTGTGTCTGTTGTCGAAACATGGGCCCATCTGGACAGTTTCTTGATGGTTCCAGCAAGGGGCGAAGGGAATCATTTCGAAGGCTTTGGCCATGCTTTGGTCATACACAGCAGAACACCTTGGGCAAATCAAGCACTTGGTTTCCCCTTTGTAGCAGCGAAACACGAATTCCAGCAAGCTTTCTCCAGCCTTGGGATAACACCTGAAAAGCTGGTTATCCTGGCGCCAATTGTTGCCAGTTCGAGTCCTCTGTACCCTTTCGAAATTCGCAGTGATTCTCTGATTGCAGAGGATGCTGCACCTAGGGCACATTATCATGCATGTATCTCCCTTGTGGCATGTCATGAGGTAATCCTTGAGACTAGCATCTCCAGCGTGATTATCCTCCATTCTATACTTCTCTTTTTCTAAGTATTTTTCTACCTCCTCCATCTCAGAGCGAGGCCTCTCCATATCCACCATATTTATCTCAACATCTTCCCCCTTAGCTTCATCATCGCCCCATCCTGTGGGCTTTATATCCTCAATCTGAACCTTCGAACTCTCTGGGGCAGAATATTTGACCAAATAGTCAAATTTTCCACTGGGTTCCCCTAAAGTGTCCCATATTTCCTTCTGAGGGGAAGTTGGCTTAGTGATTTGGACTTTCTCCAATTCCAGCCTTAGGCCTTCAGTGACCTGTGTTAGTTCTTGGTTTTGATTTCCCTGGCCTTCAGTAGCCTGGGTTTCTTTTGCAACAGCTACAGGTGCTGCTTCAATCGAAGTCTCTGGCATCTTCTGGATGTCTTCGGTGACCTCCTTATCGACTTCGACCATCACCCAGTTTTCAGTTTCAGTACCTTTCTCTCCTGTTAGGGCATTGCTTTGGTCAACTTCCACCATGTTAATCTCTCCAATACACGCAGGCTCGGAGTAGTTGGTGTCTGCGACGTCCAAGGGATCTTCGTCCACTTTCATCTTTGCCTTATCAGCAAACTTTAGTCTACCATCTTTGATTGCATTTTGAATTAGGTCCCTGGAAAGAAAACACTGTGAGGTTTTGTGGCCTAGGAAACTATGATATTTGCAAAACCCTCTCTTCTTTCTCTGATCTAAAGGAGGTATTTTGACATTTGATGGCACAATGAGTTGGCCATCTTTGACAAGTAAATCGAAAATCTCGTCACATTTGGTGACATCGAAGGTATAAACCTTCTTTGGGAATTTGTCACTTTTCTCATTTTCAACAATCTCTTTCCCTTTTGTGGGAACCAATAGTTTGCAGGAATAAGGTGGAGCCTGTTTTAATTCAGCGAGGTCGATTTCGACCTCTTCGAATTCGAATTCAGGATATTCTTCTGCTTCCTCAGTTCCAACATAGGAGATCCTTTCTTTCTTGCTATTCTTAAAGACTCTGGCTTTTTCGGCCTTTAGCCTTTCGACCTGTCGAACCCTATCGGCTAACTGAGCCATATCCCTCAAATATTGAGTGTCTAGTTTCTTTCGAATAGAGTAATCCAAACCACCAGCGGCCATTTCGACTAACTCATGTTCAGGCACTACTGTGTAACATCTGGATTTCAAAAGCCTAAATCTGTTCAGATAATCGTTTATGGGTTCGGTGAACTTTCTCTTGACACTGGCTAATTCCTTCAAGCTTATTTTCGACTGTCCCATGTAAAATTATTCATGGAATAATCTCTCCAAAAGAGCCCAAGTATCAATGGACCCAGGAGGCAAAGTGGTAAACCATGTGAAGGCGTTTTTAGTCAAGGAACTTGGGAAGTACTTGATCCTGAGATCTTCATTATTGGCTATATCTCCCGCTTCGGTTAGATATCTCGCTATGTGTTCGACTGTTGACTCGTTGGTATCCCCAGCGAACTTTGTAAATTTAGGGACTTTATATCCCCTTGGTAAATCAGTATGCATTATGCAATCCAATATAGGAGAAGCATAATTTGGTCTTCTCATTCCTGTGTTGAGGCCATTCTGGGCCATGACTCTCTCTATCATGGTGGTTAGATTGTTTTCTGCCAAGATGTTATCGTTTCGAATTCTATGAACGACGGCATCAGCATCTTGATTTCGACCAACCAGGACAACTCCCCTAGGTTGTTCTTCTCGAAACTCTGGGGCTTCTAGCCTTTCGACCCGTGCCCCTGGTTCCATAATTTCTCTTTGTGGGCCTGGGATTATTGGGGCTTCTAACCTTGGTGCCCTGGCCCCTAAGTTAACTTCTTCTCTAGGTGGTCTATAAATTGGGTCGTTAGCAATTTGTTCTGTAACAGGCATGTTTGCTCGAAATCCTGGCTGATTCTGCCTACGCCTTTCTGAGGGAGCAAAGAAATCTGCTATTCGACTCATGTTGTCAGCATTTTCCCTGTTTGTCACAGTCACATTCTGCACTATTGGGGCAAATATTTCCTGCATAGTTTGTGCTAACACCCCTATCATATTATGGTTACTGTCATCCATCAATTGCCTAAAAGCCAACTGGTTTTCTGTGGTTAAAATAGGCATTGTGCTATAACCCACTGACCCTTGGTTATTTGTCATAAACTGATTCTCCCCAGACCCAGACCCTAATTATGGTGATGAATTCAATGTGGAATTGTGTAAACCTGCCATAAAGGAAGTTGGCATTCCATAAGAGGAATTTCTGGTTCTATTACCATCGAAACCGGGTGGTCTAGTTAGTGGAGTGGCGAAATGGGATTGTGTCCCTGATGGTGGAACGAATCCCCCAGGGTAACCAATGGTTCCAGTATTTCCTAAGATCGAACTATTAGTTGATATGCCACTTACTCCATTGGTGGCTACATTACTGGTTGAAGATGCCACAGACTGTGCTTTCGAAGGGATCACATTAGATGTTCCCATCGAAGTAGATACACTAGTGCCTGTTGTATGTGGGGCATTTTGTTCCCCTTGTTGATTGTCAGAATTAGACATCTTGGTCAAACGTTTTCTTCTGGATAAGGGTTGGTTGCTGTTGGTTATTTTACCACTTCTTAGGTTCATAAAACAACAAACTTCTTAGGTTCCAACGTTTTTATAATGGTTATGTCTCAACAATCTTTATTTCTAATGTCCAATTATTGGTCCCAACGGGTGTGCCAATTTGTTTCCAGTGATTTCTGGTAAACAACCGTTAGTCTTCCAAACTATCGAATAAACTTTCTGACTGTTATTCAATTTCTTTGGTAACTCACAGGATCGACTAGATTGATCCTAGGATTCCTTGGTCATTAGGGTAACTCTCATGATCGAACAGATATTCATGGTTGGTGTTTGAGTGTTGTGTAGGTGTTTGGTTTATTTCGATTCCTCTCTCAAAGGTCTAAAGGTGTAATCAAAATATGCGTGAAACTAAATTACATGAATAAATGTTAATTGTAAAGACATGTAAAATTGCATAAAAGGCAAGTAAATGGCTTCGAATTATAAAAACAGTTGATGTAAAAGATGCTCTGGAACGTAAAAGATTTGAAATATGAAGGAAGCGTTTAATGCAAGAAATATGTAAATGACTTTAAGTAAAAATAGGCGTTCGAAGGATAAAACTTGAAGATAAAGGCATGAAAAGTATGATAGTTTTCTGAAATGTAAAGTACTTGAAATGTAAAGAAAGCATTGAAACGTAAGGCTTTAATAAAGAGATTTCGAAATAAAAAGACTTTGAATGAGAAAACTTGTAAATGTTATTTGGCAGAAAGATAAAGGAAAGTGCTGGAAATGATAAAAGGTTTTCATTAAATCATAAATATGTGGTGCTATCATACGTACATTGCTCTTGCATTCGTTTCCCTTGCCATGTGGTAGTTTGAATGTTACTGAGTATTTAGTACAATAGATATGACACCCGAAATCCTAATACTAAGACTTCTATTTATACTAATTCGACCATAACGGTCTTGCTATAGGATTATGCCACTGTTGTACCCCAAAATTTGCCCTCCCATATCCATCAAAGAATTGTCAAAGTCAAGGTCACAAAAGTCCCCAAGGGTTGTGCAGCTCAACTGTCTCCTAGACAGTCAAAACTAGGGTTTGAGTTCTGGTCAAGCAAAGGAGCTTTTCAAAGGCCCAATCAAGTCTCACATGCTTAAAAAGATGGTCAAGCATCCTCATGTCAAGTTTCAAGGCATTCAGCTCAAGATTGCACAGTCAAAACCCTAGATTGCACTACAGTCAACTGTAGGGGCAAAATGGTCATTTGACAGTCAAAAGTTCAAATTTTTGGTCAATATATCATTTTGAAGCCACAAACATCATTTGATCAATGCTTGATCATGATTCTCAAGATTTGGCTCAGAAATCATCAAGATGCAAAAGTTGCTATATTTGGACAGCTGAAAAAGTCAACTGAAATTGACCAGGGCATAACTTTCACATGGATTATCAGAAAAATTCCATCCAAAGCTCATTTTGAAGAGAAAGACATTTCCTACAATTCATCTTCATGTTCCAAGTCCAAGAAATGCTCTCACAAAAAGTTATCAATTTCAACATTATAGGTCATTTTCAAAAGTCAACAAAAAGTGACTTTAAGTCAAAGGCCATAACTTGAGATTGGTAAATCAAAATGACATGGGACCAAAGGCATTGGTTAAAGGACTCAAAGACCTTTCCAAAATGTCCAAGAACATGTGAAAAGCTTAAAAATTGACCAAGTTATGCCTTGTGGAAGTTGGGAAATTTTTGGAAATTTTTGGAAGTCAACTTTGATGCAAAAGGCCTAAAAATGCAAATGGGCCCAATTTTCTTCCAAATTTCTTCATGCCAAGCCTATGCACGACCACTAGGCCCAAAGGGAAGTATTCTCATATTTTTCAATTATTTATTTGAATTAATATTAATTTATATTCATTTAAATGATTTTAATATATGAAAAATATCAAACCTAATCTAAAAAATCTTTTTATACACATTATAGGCTCAATATTTCGTGTGAAGGCAAATGAGGAAAGATTTGGGGTGATTGGATGCAAATTGGTACAAAAGCCATAGAAAAAGATTCAAAAAGATTTTAAACAAATCAAATATCTTAATCCATAATTGCAAGGGATTTGTACTAAGTTTGTTGACCTAATAGCCTCTATAGATACTCAGAATGAGAACCCTAATGGAGAGGACTGAAAGCTGCACTTAGAAAGCAAAAACAAAAACTCAAAAACTGTTTTCAAGGTTCTAGGTCGATTCAGGTCCCAATTTCTTTTTCAAAAGCTTGCCAAGGTTGCCCTGATCAATTTCCAATCCAGAATATCCATTAAAACATCACGAATTGGTATCCACGGTTCAGACTGTGAAGAGAAAAATGCCAAATCATATACCATAATTCATGCATCCTTTCATGTTTTTGTTGATGGATTCTTGTTCTTTGCACTGTTTTAAAGCTAACTACCATCTTTAATTTGATTATTGCGCTATGCATACAATTTTGCCATGCTCGAATATTAGGGTTTGCAGGTTCTTGATTTAGGGCTTTTGCATATAAGGAAAATTAGGACTCATGGGTGCCATGACTGAACTCAGCGCCTCAAGACGAAGAGACCTGTACCCTCGCGAACAATTTATGAGGCCCACAGTTCTAATCGCTATTTTCCAATAGGTCCCTTTCTGCAGCGCTTCAAAAACCGTTGCCTTATGATTTTTATTTTCAGGCATATGGAGGAGACGAAGACGTGGTGGAATATGATACGCTGATTCAAATCAGCGCGCGCTTTTTCGTTGCTTAGTGGCCATTAACCAATTTGCTCTTTTATTGTTTATTTGCTATTGTATATCAATTGAATGCAAGTGGCACAGATGGCAGGTACACGCAAGGACAATCCACCAGACCTGGGTTCGATTCCCAGGTCTTCAACAATTTCACATTATTTTTCCTTTGATGATCATATGCAGGCATAACGTGTTGGTCCATAATGCACACTCAACATCCATGGAGCCACGCGTCTAGCTGCTCCAGATCAAGGGCTCAGGATTGAGACGTACCATGGGCATAAGTCAACGTGTCACACATGATCCAAACAAAGTCACTAAACTCAAGATTAATGGCCCTGGTTTGCATTTTCTCATTTATGTTTATAGCTTATTTATTTTTTTAAATTGCAACTTTATTCAATTTGTCCTCTCAATTAATTAATTCTTTTACCAAAAAATAAATAAAACATTATAAAAAAAAATCAGAAAAAACACAAAAACATAATATTTATTTTATAATAATTATTTTTATAAATAAATTAATATGTCAATGTTTGGTTAATTAGGTTTTAATTTTAATCTCTTTTTAATAAAAATCCAACAAAATAGAATTAGGTTAATTAATTTATTCCTTTTAATATTTTTTCCCTTTTTTTTTTAGAACAACAATAATTATTATTTATTTATTTATTTTCCAATTAAATTGTACATAAATTTTAGGTTAATTTAAATCTTATTTTAAATCTTTCATAACAAATAAAAAATACTAGAATTAGGGTTTGTCTTTTAATTTCCATTAATTTCTTTTCCTTTTTCTCATTAAATCTAAAAATACAAAATATCATTCTCATTTAATCTTTTAATTTTTAATTCTCATTAACCTTTAATTATTTGCAAAAGGGTCCAACGCCCTAGTTTCGTCATTAATCATTTAAATTGCGCATTTATTTTATTATCGTTCATATAAATTTTGTAAATATCCCAAAGCCATGTAATTTACTTTTCGCACTTTATTTCTTCGCATTATTTATTTTTCCGCTAAATCGGGTCCGGTTTAATTTTGGCGATGTGGACCCGCGCCGTTTGTAATAGCTTAGATTTATTTCCTCGCAAAATATTTAACTGTTAACCAAGCATGCAAGAATGAATGTCTTAATTAAAATCAAACGTAGAGCACGACAAACATGACAAGATAAATGCAAATGAAAACGACACACAAATCACACACCACCCCTAGGGTACGCCTCACTGTTGCCTTGCCTCGAAAGGTGATCGTCGAGTAGAGGATGTCTTAGTAAGTCCTCATGATCCGGGAACCTGGCATGAGGGTAGCTTCTAAGGTGTCTTCCCATTGCTCTGGTGATCACCATGTCCCGAACCTCGAATTGACCCGAACACCTCCAACGGTGGTGCTACCTACCTCTCAATGGTGGGATGGCACTACTTTAAAGGACATTTACACAGACGAATTCCTTAGGGTAGGTAGGTTCTCGTAGATACTTGCTCTAAATTTCAAAACAAAATTCAAAAATACTTTTCACACCGACACATTTTCAAAAGCTTTCGAAAGCAATTTTTCAAACACTCTTGAGGACCGATACAAGAGTCGAACTGAAATTTTCAAAGAAACTTTTTAAAAACCCACAGTTGAAAAGCAAACAAACAATTTTGAAAACACAAGTGAGCAAGTATCTAAGAGCCCATGGATAACCATGGATAGAAAGGGTGCTAATACCTTCCCTTTCTATAATCTACCTCCCGAACCGAGAGCAATCTCTATAAGGAATTTTTCTGTGCTTTTGTCCTTTCCATTTGGAGAAAATAAAAGACGGTGGCGACTCTTGCTTCCGCGACATTTCGCGAACCAGCGTTAAACAGTCAGTTCCAGATCCACCGATCACAGAACTGGCGACTCTGCTGGGGACTTAAACTTAAAGTGAGGTGTACCTTAGGGATAGCTCATAACTGTGTTTTCACTTGTATTGATTTGCTTGCTTTACTATTGTGGGTTGCATCGGAGATACATAGATCCTAACCCGGATCTGGGGATACCCTGTTTAGGTAGCATAAGCTGTGAGGGACCTGTCCGGCGTATACCGACATGGGTGAAGCAGTGGCTACGTTGGTGTGGCGCCTTGGTCTGTACCGATATCCCTCGTGTTGAAACGGGGAGAATATGGGTCTTCCAAGGAGTCATTAAGCATCAACAGACCTTAGAACCTTAAATGACCCAACTTGGCCATTAGAACAGTAGCAGTATGCTACGCCCATTGAGGCTAAACTCTCGTGATGGTTCTGGCCGCAAGAAAAGATTGCGATGCTGGAGTTATGACCGATTGAGGGTAGTCAATGATATTGGGATCCTCTAAGAACCCGGTTACTTTGATAGGACAGGTATGAACCAACAAACTGAAAGAGGGTAGTACCTAGACCTCATGCTGGCCTTAAACCCTAAGGACTTGTCTTGTGTGACTTGTGTGTCTTCCAACTTGACTATTCGCATGCTTGTTGTCTAACCCTCGAGTTCTTGCAGGTTTGGTTTATAGTCCTTAATTAGGACTCATAACAAAGTTTACCGAATGTCTTGCAGGTTCTGTTCATAGTCCTTAATCGGTACTTATAACAGGGTGAACTAATTTCTTGCAGGTCTTGTTTATAGCCCTTAACTAGGACTCATGACAGGGTTAACCAAATTTCTTGCAGGGTTTGTTTTAGTCCTTAACCAGGACTCATAACAAGTTTATCAAGTTTCTTGCAGGTTTTGGGTTCGCAGTCCTTAAATGGGACTCATAACAGGGTTTACCTATTTCACCCCATGCATAGCATGACATCATACCATTGCATACCATTGCATACATCCTAACCCATTTCAAGGATCTCAAGGGCTTGTGATGCAGGTCATGATGAACCAACTGCCCAGCAAGGGGCAAAGAGGATTTATTTTCCTCCAGCTAAGGTCGTCAGAGGCTATGACCCACTTGATATGGTGAGCTCTGACTCCTGAAGAAGGTCCCCTTAACCAAGGTTGTTTGGAAATCTAAACCAGACACGATGACTAAAGTCAGAGGCTATGACCCACTGGATATGGTGAGCCTTTGACCCTTGGAAGAAAGACTCTCAACAAATATGAAATTCTTTCAATCAAACTGCCGGATCCAAATGCTAACCAATTTTCTTGTTTACCCCGCGAGGTCCTTGAAAACATTGCATGCATATCATACCCATCATTGCATAGCAGGTATCCCTTGTTGCAGGTCACTTACCCTTCTCGCTGTTTATTTCAGCAATGGCTTTCCAACCAGATAACCAGGACCTTCTCGCTCAAGAGACCCGGTTTGGAGAAATCCTCCTGAACCTATCCAAGGGGCAAGAGGAGCTAAGGATACTTCTCACGGAGACCTTCGTCAGGGGCAATGCTGAGGATGAAAAGTTGGAACACCTACAGTCTGAGATGGACGCTATGAAAGCTCAAATGCTGGGGCAGAGGAATGCCATTCAAGGTCTAGCACAAAGACAAGATGAGCTCCGGTTTCTTGTCAACCAACTGCTTCAGGGTAACCAACTGGGGCAAACGTCTAAGGGTAAAGAGACAGTCATTGTTCAACCACCTTTGAGACAAGGAGATAAGGGAAGAGCTTCTCAAATGGCTTCAGTACCACAAATTCAACATCAACCTCACCAGCGTCAACCAGACAAGCCTAAAAGGCAGTACACCAAAATCAACATGTCGCTGGATCAAGCACTGCAACAAATGTTGAAAGCAGGGCTGATCACTTTAAAGGCTCCTCTCCGGAATCCAAATACTTCTGCTCCTAACTATCATCCCAATGATAGGTGCGCGTATCATTCCGATAGCCCGGGGCATACTACGGACAACTGCTGGCCGCTCAAAAACAAGATCCAAGACATGATAGACGCTGGAGAGATCCATTTTGAAGTACCCAAGACCCCCCACGTGATCACTGCTCCCCTGCCAAGACATGGCTAAAATAGAAAGCACTTTTTGTTCATTCGAATTCAAGTTGTGATTTTCTTTTGTTTAAACATTTATTCATGTTAAAACATTGTTATCCCATTAATGCATCGCTTATGTCTACTTTTGAATCAATATATTCGCATTCACTAGATGCAAATTATTTTCATATTTTTTCTGATGTCAACTCTCCATTAATAATTCTAAGCCTCTTGAGGGAGGATGACGAAAACGATACCACGATCTTTACAGTATGCTTTTGAACAAACCCCGCTGATGAGGTACAGGCATTGTTTCAACCCCTAAACACTGGAGTTATAAGGATGATAATCCCTCGTCAACCCATCAGAGCCAAAGAAGTAGGAGTTTTTATTTTCGAAAATCAAAACCCTTAATCATAACCTGGGGCAGGGTAGTTCTCTCAGTTGATCCAAGTGCATCTTTACAAAACGAACAAAGACAGTGATGGTTCAGAACAATCAAAAAGACAGGCAGTCATCATCAAAATTCATAAATGAAAAGCCCAAAAAGTCTAAGCCTACAAAGGGGACTTATGAAACTGGGGCACCCCGCTGACTGTAATTCCAAAAAAGGAAACAGTTCAGGCAAAAAGAAAGGGATAACAAAATCAAGAAAGAGGTCTCACAAACCCTCAATCAAAGCAAAAAATGACTGCCTATTCAGAATAAATCATCGACAGCTGAACCATTATTGGAACATCAAAGCAAAGACTCAAGCAAGGTCTAACGCATGATCAACTGAGTTTAGGTTTGGAGAACATCACGAAGAGCGGGTGGGTACAAATAATTTGAGCCTTTATCCTTTGTTTCTTAAACCGTGAACCAGGCCACGTTATAACCCTCAAAAGTCCTAGCTGAAGCATGGGTTAACTCGAAAGCATACTGTTGCGAAAGGTATCCTGACTCCTGAAGGCCTATGGTAAATACGGAGTTGACATCACGTTTTACAAACATTCACTTGTTTTATGAAAAGATGCATTTTCAAAATCTTCAAGACAGACATAGGCTTTGCATTTTTAACATAACCTTGTTTGCATATGACTTTTTGTTTGAACAGCAAGGAAATTCGCACGATGAATACCTAGTGAACAAAAGCACTTCCAATCAAGGGGCGGACATGACCATGGTCTATCATCTGGGGCAATCCAATCAAGATTCGGAGAATCTCTCAAAAGGCCAAACAGCCTGGGGCAAGTCTCCACCTGAGTTACTTGGGGCATTCCAACAACGAATCTTGCCCGGTCAGACATCTTCTGGTGGCATGGCAAAATACTTCTAACATGGGCAACTCCCCACTTTCTGAGAACGGACATAGTCGAAAAAATACTGCGCATAATCAAAGACCCGCTAGGTTGACATACCTAGGCAAAAATAAGGGCTTCCCGGCAAACCAAAAGGGTTCGGGCAAAATGAAGGGATGAAATGAAAAAATCTGTACACCCGGCAAGTCGAAAACCTGAAAAGGCGGCTTGGGCAAAAATGGGTATCCCGGTGGACTGAAAACCCGAAAGGGCGGTCCAGGCAAAAGTTAGGGATCAAAGCGTACGACTATGTCCTGTCATTCACATCACTTGCCTACCAGAAGAAGGTTTGTCCGTCAATAACTATCAGCACCTCATAGATCTTTCTCTCCCACCTCAGAAACAGGGGCAATAAAGAGTCACCTAAGAGCAATCTAATGGTTCTATCCCCCAAGGTGCCAAGATAGGCTCAGCGAAAGAACATAACCGGTACATCTTAAATCCCCAGAGAGTGGTTCAGTAAAAACAATACCTTCTTCTCCAAGCTGTTATCAGATTGTCAAGGAAATGGAATATCCTCCCGTAGATCTCAACCTCCCCAGCAGCAGCACATATTCAATACAAGCATCCCCGGCAGTCTTGGCCTAAAGATTGTTCCCCGGCGGTATCTCAGTCACTTCCCCTGCATAACAAAACTTCCCCAGGAGTCCAATCCAGTTCCCCCAGGAAAGTTGGGATTCATATCCCCCAGCAATGAGCTTGTCCCCAGTAGATTCTGGAAGCTTATCCCCTCGCAGAGCACGAACGTATCGCCCGGCTTTATTTAAAGAGTTATTTCCTTAACAGGATATAACTGGGTTATCCTCAGCCAGAAGCCACGGGAAGAGCGTCGTCGACAAAGCCTTCCTACCCCAGCGAAGTCTATCAACGCTTCCTGTACAACAAGGGTTTCCTCAGCAAGTCGTTCTCAATTATTCAGCAAAACATTTCTCTCCCCACAGAGTACCGCTTCCTAGCATGGTCGTCAGAGTATCTTTTCTCCCCGCAGAATCTTCCATTTGCCAAGTTTATTCCTCAACGGAGTTATCTTCTCCTACCAGTATTCTTGTAACTACCATCCCCAGCGGAAGGGAAATCAATACCTCAACATCAGCCCAGGATACGACTTCCTAGCGCCTGTCAAGGATTTACTTTCCTAGACAAAAATATACATTCATAAAACGTCACATACATCATTATAGCATGCATAGACACATCATATCATACAAGTCTCATTTACATCAAGAACGTCATTGCATATCATGCATTGCATATGACTGACTTTTACCTTTCAGGAAAGATGCAGTTTAAATTCTCAATCACATTTCAAGACCTAGACCGGTCCAGTCCAATCAACCCTAAGATTTTCCTGATTCTTACCCAGTCCAAGGCCTTCTCTGGTTCAGTCAGATCGACCCTAAGATCTCCCTGGTTCTTATCCCAGTAAAAGTCACCCAAGATTTCCTTAACGAGCGTTGTTGAGGTCACCAAGATTTTTCCTCAACAAGCGTTGTTGAAGTTAAAATAGTCTTTTGTGGTCCCCTCTCCGACGGTGAGCGTGAGGTGGTAATTCCTTTTTCGAGATGTTTTCCTCTCCGACGGTGAGCGTGAGGTGATAGTCTTTTGTGGTCCCCTCTCCGACGGTGAGCGTGAGGTGGTAGTTCCTTTTTCGAGATGTTTTCCTCTCCAACGGTGAGCGTGAGGTGATAGTCTTTTGTGGTCCCCTCTCCGACGGTGAGCGTGAGGTGGTAATTCCTTTTTCGAGATGTTTTCCTCTCCAACGGTGAGCGTGAGGTGATAGTCTTTTGTGGTCCCCTCTCCGACGGTGAGCGTGAGGTGGTAATTCCTTTTTCGAGATGTTTTCCTCTCCGACGGTGAGCGTGAGGTGATATTCTCTTATGGTCCCCTCTCCAACGGCGTGTGAGGTGGTAATTCCCTTTCAAGATGTTTCCCTCTCCGGCATGAGCGTGAGGTGATATCTCCTTTCAGATTATAATTTCCTATAGTTCCCTCTCCAACGTGAGTGAGGTAACTCCCTTTGAGATTGTAATGTCCTTTGGTTCTCTTCCTGGCACTACGAAGATGGTAATTCTCACCAAGATTTTCTCAACGAGCGTTGTTGAAGTTAAAATCATCCAAGGTTCACTTATCATTCAGGCTAAGGCAGTAACCATCCCTGGTTCATTCATCAACGTTTGAAGCTCCAGATCCAGCTCCTGTAACCAGTCAGGACATATCTATACCAAGCATCTAAAATCAGCTCCTGCGACGTGTCAGGTACTCATTTTTCTGTTTTGCAGGTATGCAGGTTCTTGCTAAGGAATCTCCTACGCGATCAACATCCAGATGGCATCTATAAGCCCATCATCCTATCCAAGCAACATCCAAATGGCATCTATAAGCCCATTCCCTCATCACCGTCACTATGTGAGCGCAAATTTCTGGGCACTTTAGTGTTCAATCATCTTTTACCCTCGGATTACGAAAGGCACGTCAGCCAATCTGCATCCTCAGGTCTAAGAAGATTGAACAGGGGCAACTGTTGTACCCCAAAATTTGCCCTCCCATATCCATCAAAGAATTGTCAAAGTCAAGGTCACAAAAGTCCCCAAGGGTTGTGCAGCTCAACTGTCTCCTAGACAGTCAAAACTAGGGTTTGAGTTCTGGTCAAGCAAAGGAGCTTTTCAAAGGCCCAATCAAGTCTCACATGCTTAAAAAGATGGTCAAGCATCCTCATGTCAAGTTTCAAGGCATTCAGCTCAAGATTGCACAGTCAAAACCCTAGATTGCACTACAGTCAACTGTAGGGGCAAAATGGTCATTTGACAGTCAAAAGTTCAAATTTTTGGTCAATATATCATTTTGAAGCCACAAACATCATTTGATCAATGCTTGATCATGATTCTCAAGATTTGGCTCAAAAATCATCAAGATGCAAAAGTTGCTATATTTGGACAGCTGAAAAAGTCAACTGAAATTGACCAGGGCATAACTTTCACATGGATTATCAGAAAAATTCCATCCAAAGCTCATTTTGAAGAGAAAGACATTTCCTACAATTCATCTTCATGTTCCAAGTCCAAGAAATGCTCTCACAAAAAGTTATCAATTTCAACATTATAGGTCATTTTCAAAAGTCAACAAAAAGTGACTTTAAGTCAAAGGCCATAACTTGAGATTGGTAAATCAAAATGACATGGGACCAAAGGCATTGGTTAAAGGACTCAAAGACCTTTCCAAAATGTCCAAGAACATGTGAAAAGCTTAAAAATTGACCAAGTTATGCCTTGTGGAAGTTGGGAAATTTTTGGAAATTTTTGGAAGTCAACTTTGATGCAAAAGGCCTAAAAATGCAAATGGGCCCAATTTTCTTCCAAATTTCTTCATGCCAAGCCTATGCACGACCACTAGGCCCAAAGGGAAGTATTCTCATATTTTTCAATTATTTATTTGAATTAATATTAATTTATATTCATTTAAATGATTTTAATATATGAAAAATATCAAACCTAATCTAAAAAATCTTTTTATACACATTATAGGCTCAATATTTCGTGTGAAGGCAAATGAGGAAAGATTTGGGGTGATTGGATGCAAATTGGTACAAAAGCCATAGAAAAAGATTCAAAAAGATTTTAAACAAATCAAATATCTTAATCCATAATTGCAAGGGATTTGTACTAAGTTTGTTGACCTAATAGCCTCTATAGATACTCAGAATGAGAACCCTAATGGAGAGGACTGAAAGCTGCGCTTAGAAAGCAAAAACAAAAACTCAAAAACTGTTTTCAAGGTTCTAGGTCGATTCAGGTCCCAATTTCTTTTTCAAAAGCTTGCCAAGGTTGCCCTGATCAATTTCCAATCCAGAATATCCATTAAAACATCACGAATTGGTATCCACGGTTCAGACTGTGAAGAGAAAAATGCCAAATCATATACCATAATTCATGCATCCTTTCATGTTTTTGTTGATGGATTCTTGTTCTTTGCACTGTTTTAAAGCTAACTACCATCTTTAATTTGATTATTGCGCTATGCATACAATTTTGCCATGCTCGAATATTAGGGTTTGCAGGTTCTTGATTTAGGGCTTTTGCATATAAGGAAAATTAGGACTCATGGGTGCCATGACTGAACTCAGCGCCTCAAGACGAAGAGACCTGTACCCTCGCGAACAATTTATGAGGCCCACAGTTCTAATCGCTATTTTCCAATAGGTCCCTTTCTGCAGCGCTTCAAAAACCGTTGCCTTATGATTTTTATTTTCAGGCATATGGAGGAGACGAAGACGTGGTGGAATATGATACGCTGATTCAAATCAGCGCGCGCTTTTTCGTTGCTTAGTGGCCATTAACCAATTTGCTCTTTTATTGTTTATTTGCTATTGTATATCAATTGAATGCAAGTGGCACAGATGGCAGGTACACGCAAGGACAATCCACCAGACCTGGGTTCGATTCCCAGGTCTTCAACAATTTCACATTATTTTTCCTTTGATGATCATATGCAGGCATAACGTGTTGGTCCATAATGCACACTCAACATCCATGGAGCCACGCGTCTAGCTGCTCCAGATCAAGGGCTCAGGATTGAGACGTACCATGGGCATAAGTCAACGTGTCACACATGATCCAAACAAAGTCACTAAACTCAAGATTAATGGCCCTGGTTTGCATTTTCTCATTTATGTTTATAGCTTATTTATTTTTTTAAATTGCAACTTTATTCAATTTGTCCTCTCAATTAATTAATTCTTTTACCAAAAAATAAATAAAACATTATAAAAAAAAATCAGAAAAAACACAAAAACATAATATTTATTTTATAATAATTATTTTTATAAATAAATTAATATGTCAATGTTTGGTTAATTAGGTTTTAATTTTAATCTCTTTTTAATAAAAATCCAACAAAATAGAATTAGGTTAATTAATTTATTCCTTTTAATATTTTTTCCCTTTTTTTTTTAGAACAACAATAATTATTATTTATTTATTTATTTTCCAATTAAATTGTACATAAATTTTAGGTTAATTTAAATCTTATTTTAAATCTTTCATAACAAATAAAAAATACTAGAATTAGGGTTTGTCTTTTAATTTCCATTAATTTCTTTTCCTTTTTCTCATTAAATCTAAAAATACAAAATATCATTCTCATTTAATCTTTTAATTTTTAATTCTCATTAACCTTTAATTATTTGCAAAAGGGTCCAACGCCCTAGTTTCGTCATTAATCATTTAAATTGCGCATTTATTTTATTATCGTTCATATAAATTTTGTAAATATCCCAAAGCCATGTAATTTACTTTTCGCACTTTATTTCTTCGCATTATTTATTTTTCCGCTAAATCGGGTCCGGTTTAATTTTGGCGATGTGGACCCGCGCCGTTTGTAATAGCTTAGATTTATTTCCTCGCAAAATATTTAACTGTTAACCAAGCATGCAAGAATGAATGTCTTAATTAAAATCAAACGTAGAGCACGACAAACATGACAAGATAAATGCAAATGAAAACGACACACAAATCACACACCACCCCTAGGGTACGCCTCACTGTTGCCTTGCCTCGAAAGGTGATCGTCGAGTAGAGGATGTCTTAGTAAGTCCTCATGATCCGGGAACCTGGCATGAGGGTAGCTTCTAAGGTGTCTTCCCATTGCTCTGGTGATCACCATGTCCCGAACCTCGAATTGACCCGAACACCTCCAACGGTGGTGCTACCTACCTCTCAATGGTGGGATGGCACTACTTTAAAGGACATTTACACAGACGAATTCCTTAGGGTAGGTAGGTTCTCGTAGATACTTGCTCTAAATTTCAAAACAAAATTCAAAAATACTTTTCACACCGACACATTTTCAAAAGCTTTCGAAAGCAATTTTTCAAACACTCTTGAGGACCGATACAAGAGTCGAACTGAAATTTTCAAAGAAACTTTTTAAAAACCCACAGTTGAAAAGCAAACAAACAATTTTGAAAACACAAGTGAGCAAGTATCTAAGAGCCCATGGATAACCATGGATAGAAAGGGTGCTAATACCTTCCCTTTCTATAATCTACCTCCCGAACCGAGAGCAATCTCTATAAGGAATTTTTCTGTGCTTTTGTCCTTTCCATTTGGAGAAAATAAAAGACGGTGGCGACTCTTGCTTCCGCGACATTTCGCGAACCAGCGTTAAACAGTCAGTTCCAGATCCACCGATCACAGCCACGTTCAGAACATGCAGAACAATGCCTCTTTCTTCTTTCCACGTGTCTCCAAATGCTCCAGCACATAAATTTCAAACTTCGAATGTCCCGCTTTCATTTGAATTTCAAATGTTTTGGTACTTCTCCGTTTCGAACGCACTTCTCAGACACAGCCTTGTTGTTATTTCGAGACTTCTTCAGATATGTTCCCATAATTGCCACTTGAAGCTCCAAGCTTTGATATGCTTATTTGAAACACTGCTTCTGCTACTTCGAAACATGACGTTTTGTTTCATTTTGATCGAAACGTTCAATTCACTTGGCCTCTAATAATATTATCAAAATCTTCAGCCAACAGGATGACACACTCTATAAAAAATCATTGGATGTAACCGTATAGCATACTCCATGGACGAGGAGTCGACACACTGTGTACATCCTCTAGCACAAGATGGTCATGATAGTCTGCAAATTTCTTGCATCAATATCTTTGCGGAGGACAGTAGCAGAAGCAACAAATATGGAGTCCCTAGGGTATACCATGTAAATATCTGAACTTCCGAAATACTCGCTCAGGTAGATGTGGGAACATAAGTCGCAATCCACAAGACAGACATCCAGAGTATCAGGATATCACATCGGTGGGTCGTGTTTGACAGTGCTCATCGTACAGTGTGAAACATATATCATTCTGCATGATGAGGTCAATAGAAAACTAGACGGCTCGTTCGCTGTATTACCCATGAATGGGATAATCGAGCACACACGTGGAAAATCCTTAGTGTAGTCTTCAACATAGTCTCAACCGGTCGATGATACGAGGAAAATGTTGGAGGATTCATGCATGGAAATGGTTCATATGAAATATCAATTAGAGTGTAGATAAATTACTTGGAATAGACAATTGTTTCCTATCATTTGTCTCGTCTTTCACAAACTACCTTCAACTAACTTGGAGTATATGTAGTCCAAACAAGCTGCCCTCCAATTGTACTTGTGAATTTGGCATATCCAAGTCCTTGAAGTATTTAATGTTAACAATGTCGACATAAGTCGCACTTTTGTCCACGAATATAGGTGTGCTTACAATTTTGGTAAGCATATTCTCAATGCACATACTCTATGATAGGCAACTTGTGCATCATCACCCACAACATTCACGACTTCATTTAGGTGGTTAATATAATTTTTCAATAGGAATAAAAGTCTAGCATGACACCCTTTGGTGTCTTCTATCTCATTTCGGGCTTTATCTGAATCAACTCCTAAGTGTGTCATCATCAGGTCGAGTGCTTCGGGTCTACTAGTTCTAAAATGGTCCAACAATAGTCTTATGGTATTGAGAGATATAGGAGGCATGATACATCATCGAGGGTGATATTCATCTCATCGATCATAATATGAAATAACGATGTCTCTATGTGCCATCTCCCAACAAATACAAACAATAGATTATGGTCAATATAACCATATTTTGTCCTACATAAATCCTTCATACCAAACAAGTTCAATATATCTTGAAACCAAGGATCACCTGGTTGTGGAACCTTTGCTATCTTCCTACCATGGTTTAGACATTTCAACGTGTCATAGTATTTCAAAAATAAATACATCAACGTCAGACAATTCAATTAGTATAGAATATATGTTTAAAAGAGTAAATAAACATTTATGTTACTTCTCCCTCTCACATGTTCCTGGCAACATGGGGTGCATATAGATGAAGTAGTGAAATGTCTTCGGAGACTCTCAAAAAACTATCAGGTGAGGCAGCATCAAGTCTGGTTGTAGGATGTGGATCAACCAAATATGCAGTTACATGAACTAGAGCAGTGAGTGCATCATTATGATCCTGAGAAACATGGCCACAGGAAGAGGATCCCTTAGCAGTACGGGATGATTCTCTAACAACTTTCATCGATTTAGTTTTCTCCTAATGCACGAAGCACGTTGGAACTTCGATCAAGTTTGTATTATTGTTGTTCGTCGTCCATTTTTCTATAATCAAACAAGAAAAGACACATCATAACCAAAGAAGCAGAAATAATGTATAAGCAAAAAAATTAAGAAATAGATTTGAAAATAGAGAAATCTGAATTTCGTCATCCGTACAAAGGGTCCGGATTTTGAAATTTAGATTACACGCAGAGAGGAGAAACCAAAATTTTGAAATCCAAACATCAACCTTAACCCTCGAATATCACAAATTCATACCAAATCTAAGTAGGAATTACATTTCTATTTGATGTAACCTAGTGTAGCTTAATTATAATTTATTAAACTATTAATGGAGTTTATTGCATCCAAAATCATAAAAAGCAAGGATATGAGAAATTTACCAAATGTGAGAGATGAATGTGCTTAGTTTGGAATGGAAAGGAGTGTAAGTTGATGAAGTATTTGTTTTTAATGAATAAATGAATGAAAGGTTGAGAGAAAGGTTGAAAAAATGTTGAATTTGGATGAGTGGGCTTTGTTATGTTCTTGATGGAAGTTGAGAAATTGTTTCAAATGTAATGGAATGGAGAGGGAAATACTATCCGTGCACACTTGAATCATGAATGATAGTGTATGAATTTCAATCTTCAAACTTGAAATCCATATTTCAATTTCTAAATTAATTTTTTTTTTACTTGTATTAGACTTTGCTCTAAGATTGAGTTTGTTGTGTTTAAGATGCATTTAAATTCCAATTTTTAGATTCTAAAGGTATTTTAAAAGTTTCACAAGAGTGGATGAATAATGCATAGGATGCAATCAACAATGCATTTATTACTCTTATTCAGGCCCGGCCCAAGACCAAGGCAAGTGAGGCTATGGTCTTGGGCCTCACTTTATTGGTCTATAAAAAGACTATACAAAAGACCTCTAAATATAAGAATTAAAATAGAGAATTTCTTATGGCACCTTATATAGGGGGAAAATATCCTATGTAAAATAAAAAATATCTACGGAAATGTATTTCTGGGGCGCACCCTACACTTATTAAGCCAGACAAAATTTTGTTACACCCTTGTTTAATGTAAGAAACATACCGGAAATATAACACCGGTGGAAATCAGAGATACATATCCGGGAAATTTGTACGGGACCTATAAACCGGATATACATTTCTGGTTTATGCTGAGAAACCAAATGCTTAAAATAACAAGTTCCATGGGGTATTGATCATGCTCATTTCAAAAGGTGACTAAAATACTCTCCAAAAACCCTCACATTTTCAATATCATTTTTCACTCAAAATCAACATTCTTGTGGTGTATTATATCAAAATGAGCTAAAGGAAATTGAATTTAAGGTAAAGCTTTTTTCAATCTACATTAATCACATTAGTTTGTTCTTTTTGTGGAAAAAATGTCAAGTTAATACCGAAAGTATATTTCTGGTTTGCAGATGAACTTAACGAGAAATGTACTTCTAGTTCTTGTAACAACTATTTCCAGCAACTTCATTTTCTTATTTTCCTAGGATATTTCTTAGTTTAATTTGTTTTTACATATTAGGTGTGGTGCATCCTGATAATTGTCCCAAAGCTATTGCGTCTCAAGGTATTTCACGTAATGTGCCTCAAGGTGTCTCACCTATTCTTTCCCAAGGTGTTTCTTTTATTGTGTCAAGGTGTTTCTTCTATTGTGTCAAGGTGTTTCTTCTATTGTGTCAAGGTGTTTCGCCTATTGTTGTTTCACCTATTGTTGTTTCGCCTATTGTTATCAAGGCGGACGATATGCGGAAGCATTTTACAAATGAACAATATGAATCCCGAGATGTCATGATGCAGTAGATTCATGCGGAGGCCACTAAACAAGGCTTTAGTGTTGTGATAGGAAGTTCCGATAGTGGTTCAAATATAAGACCTGCATTTATGATATTGACATGTGAAAGAAGTGAGATATATAGCCGACCCTATCAAGAATTTCAAAAGAGATGATATTAGTTCAAGAAAATGCTAGTGTCCATTTAGGCTACGTGGGTATCGGTTGGCAAATAATAATTGGAGGTTCAATGTCATAAGTGGTTTACATAATCATGATTTAAGTACAAAGTTAGTCGGTTATCCAAGTGCATGTTGCCTCTTGGTGGAAGAGAAGGAATGTGTGTCTGACATGACACTAAATTTGGTCGCTCCAAAAAACATACTTGGCACGTTGAAGCGCAAAAGACCTGATAATATTTCAAACATCAGGCAAGTGTACAATCAGCGCTACTAAACAAATTTGGCGCTTAAAGGGGATCAAACAAAAATGCAATAACTTTTGAAGCTTTTAGATGACAACAACTACGTTCGTAGGCACCAAACATGTGAGGATGGAGTAACGGTAAGAGATATATATTAGACTCATATTGATTCCATTAAATTGTTCAATACGTTTTCTACCGTGTTTATAATTGATTCGACGTACAAGACCAACATGTACAGGTTGCCATTTTTGGAAATTGTCGGTGTTACATCGACTGAATGACATATTCCATTGGTTTTGCATTCTTAGAGTGCGAAAAAGAGGAAAATTTGCATGGGCTTTAGAGGTTTGTCGATCAATGTTAAAGGACCAAGAAAACATGATAAAAGTCATTATTGCCGACTGCAATACAACACTAATGAATTCTGTTGCGAAGGTGTTTCCGAGTTTTTCTGCATTACTTTATAAGTATTACATTACTAAAAATGTGAGAATCCGGGTAAAACTAGTGGTAGGGATGGGTCAAATTGAGATTGAAGAGGATAAACTAGTTAAGTCGGGCGTTGTTGTGGAGAAAATAATGGTTGCTCGGAATGTTACCATAAATGCATCTACCAAAATTTATATGCTGAAGTTGTTATACATTTCAGGAAGGTGTGCGATAAATATTCCAATTTGTTGAAATACGTTGAGACTAAAATTTTGGATCAGGTGAAGGAGAAGATTGTTTATACATGGACATATCAGGTTATGAATCTTGGAAATACAACAACAAACCGAGTTGAGTCGGCTCATGCATGTCTGAAGAATTGGTTGAGAAATAGAAAGGGTGATTTGTGTACAGGTTGGAAATCCGTGAACTAAATGATACTTAACTAACATAATGAAATTCAAACATCATTTGGTCGTAGTATCACAGTGTTGGAACACAGGTTCAAAGACAAATTTCTCTATTCTCAGTTAGTTGGCAACATATCATGATCAACTCTTAATTTCATTTTTTTAAATCCAAACGAGCCTCTGAATTAGGCTCTGATACCTCTAAGGGTGGTTGCACAATTGTGAAAACATATGGTCTCCCGTGTGCTTGTGTCATATCTAAGAAGGTAAAACTTGATAGCCCGATACAAATGGATGAAGTATGTAGTCATTGGAAGAGGTTTAGTTTTGAAGACGATCGTACAATGAAAGAGTGAAAGTCAAATATCACAATCTTGATAGAATGGGAAGCGATACAAGAAAGATGGAAAGACGATGACAACACAAAAATCTACATCAAAGAGCAATTGAGGAAAATCGCATTTCCAGAGACAACTAACTTGAAACCACTTTCTCAACCGGTTAAAATAAAAGGAGCACCGAAAAAGGTAAAACCTACACCGAGTGAAAATTCTACTATGGGGAGTCAATCGTATTTTAAACATGTTGACAAACTTTTTTCCGATTCACCGACACATAAATCTCAGAAAAAGGTCTTCAAAGGTGCTTGCATAAGCAAACCTTTAACTCCACCAAATGCACCGCCTGCACCAAAAATATCGTTCATTCACATTGATCGGATCATCAATATTGATGGTGACTGTAATTGTGGTTTTCGGGCTATTTCTGCTTTACTCAGTAAAGGGGAAGAAGATCACACACTTGTCCGTCAAACTCTTATCCAAGAGTTGAGGAGCCATAGAGATTTGTACACATGGGTGTACGGGGATAAGAATAAGTTTGAAGAAATATATAATGCTCTTGTACCATCCATGAAAGCATTTGCACCAGTGAACAAATGAACGTGTTTCCCTGAGATGGGTCATCTCATTGTAAGTGCGTATGAGAGTGTGTGTATTAATCTTACAAGATACGGTTTCTCGAAAACTTTTTTTTCATTGCGCACTGCTCCAACATCTAATTCCACTAATCGTATCATTCGTGTTGGATGGATTTCAAGTGTATTTAAAATCGGGATGCCTTATACCATCTACATCACCCGAGTGGGCGAATCATTATACAAACTAATCTGAGACTTGGTCGGACCAGTTTATTGAAAGGATGCAAGAGTACATCAAGTTGAAGAACATTGAAACTACAAAAAACAAGGAAAAGTCAAAGGGTGTACCACTTGTGAATTTGTTAGGAGACAATTACTTTAGATCTTTTAAGTAGTTAAATATGACTTTGATGTATATGTTTTTTTGTTAATGAATTATGACGTGGAATATTCTCATTTTGGTAGTTATGAAATCTATTATTATATTTTTATGCAATCTGCTCTTTCTGTTATTTCTCTGTTTCTGGTTTTTAGTACCAGAAACTTTATCGGTAATGTACTTCTGGTTTTCAAGTTATGGTGTAACCGGAGATATATTTTCGATTTTCATCCTGTCAAGAGATAGGATGTGTGTGGTCCATAACATCCTCAAACTACTATATAAGAAACCCATTCCTCTCCCTCATGTTATCTCATGCCTAAACACTAAAAAAATGAATATCGTTTGACATATTTGAAAGGTTCACTTCGTTAACGAGAATCTACCATCAAGGGAATTCAAGACCAACATGTACGAACCTCTTGAAGATCTTCTTTGCACAATACGAAGACTTTTACCATTTGTCGATAATCGGAAATTTTGAAGATTGAGTACCGCTCTCCATTCATTAACAACGACTGAAAGTTTGAGTTCATCATCAAAGAGATATAGACAAACACTAATTTATGGATTATGTGAAAAACCTTTTCCGGTTACGGCGAAAAAATTCAAATCGAGCTTGATGTGATGATTACAAGAACGGTCGATGAAATTTTGAAGTTGTTGCAACATCCACCCAGATTTGAAGTGTAAGATCGCATATATGTTTAAATCTCATATGTATTGTTTAGTTTATATAATTTTATGTTTTGTTTGAGAATCTTGATATACTGTGTAAGTGTTACTTTCTTATATTCTGTAATAAAAAATATCAAAAATACACTTTCGATTATAAATCGGAAATATATTTCTGGTTTTGATTCTTTTTAATTAGATGTTGGTGTGTTCCAGAAACACATTTCCGATTCCTGAAAGTATTTTTAGAAATTTGCGATGATGCCTAAAAAATATATGGGATACATTAAGAAATTTTCATTAAAATATATTAACTTGAAAACAACATTTTACGTGAATAATTAATGGCCCAGCAGTCACAGCTATTTTATGGTGTCTCAAAAGGTGGCAGTTTGAGTAGGCTTTTTATTATAATTTAAATAGTAAATTGACAAATTTTAGATGTTTTAGTGATTGTTAGTTAATTTTATATTATTTAATGACTAAATAAAAAAAAAACTTTAATTGATATCTTATTTCGTTTTTAACATAAAAATTAATATAATTTTTTGTAAAATATATTTTTAATTAAAAAAAAAATTATTTTAAATTTTTGCCTTAAAGCTTCGAAATTCGTTGGACCGGCCCTGTTCTTATTAGATTCCCTTAATGCAAAGCTACTTTGGATCTCACGGAGATGAAAGAGCCAATAAAATCCATTTTCTCTATCATAAATTTATAGGCAATGTAGTGTACTCGATAACAGTATTTGGAATTGAGAAATAAATTACAAATTAAAAAGCTTCATTTCGTTAATCTGTTCAATGAGTTGGGAAATGGGTATTTCCCAGAAAAATTATATATAATAATAATAATAATAATAATAATAATAATAATAATAATAATTAATAATAATAATAATACAATACAGTGTACATCTATAAAGTGAATGTAATTTGACAGTATGTTCATCGGTTAATAATATATGAATGGCAACATCCACTATCAACACAGGCACGCAGAAAACAAATATAGGAATACAATCTGATGTTTTATTCGATTAAGAACATATGACTATGAGGCGTGACTTCTCTGCATTGCAGAAGTACGAAATAATTGTAGAAATCTTTCTCTTGCAACAAATCTAGGAGCAGTTGGGTAGCTAACACTCATCCGAGAAAAAAAGGTATTTCTGCTTGCTGAATCTAATCATCATGAAGAGTAACAACGATTTTTATCCTCTAAAAACTCCTTTAGCCTGTCAAAAGGATCAAATTGTGAGCACTTCAAATATTGAAAGGCAGAATCGTGGTCAAATATAGTTTCAGGTAAAGTGAAGTTTAGCAACAGTTAATAATATCAAAAGGCAAAAGCAAATTGTGGTTTACAAGGCCATACATAGTTGCTTTATTTATCATAAAGGTACTAAAAAGAGATGGTTTAATCGGAAAGTTTACATGTATGTTTTAGCTTAAAGCCAATCTAGAACGGGACCATTCTACTTGGCTATGAATGACAACTTTCAGAACACATATCTTTAAAATTGGACGTGATCAGAGGTGAAAATAAAGGTCACTAATTTCTCAAGTGGTAATTAGAAGCTAAAGCAGAAGAAACAAATTTGCAGAAATTATGCATTCGTCAGCAACTATATTGTAAAATTTTCCTTCAAAATTTAGATTAGACCAAGACGGATCTGGCATACTCTGTCTAAGCTGTGTACTGTAATGAGAGCATATACAAGTGGCTCAAACCTTTAAGCAGAATCTTACAATTTACAGATTGATAAAAAGGTGCAATGTGATATATTAATTAAGAGGTAATTCTACCGGCATTGCCAATTTAATATGTATATCTTACTTGTTCAAGGGTAAGAAACATAATCACATTCCAGGCTCCTACTCGACCAAAATTAGGAAGGAAGCCTTTGTAAAAGGCCAAAAATCCCTGCAATACATTTGTGACATGATTGAAGTTGATATCTTTGTCATATAGAATAATTAGAACATCCAAAATAAAAGCTTAAAAAAATAACATGATAAGAAAAAAAGGTGTTAGTTATTGTCAAAAATCTTTCATCTTCAGTGGATTTAAGATTTAAAGTTGCAATACAACAATGATAAAATCAAATAAGGAAGAAGTTCACTAACCTCATTAAACAAAGTCTTGAGAAAACAGTCAAATGTGTTTTTGTAGCTCGGGTCCCCCATCATCCTTGATTTAACCTGGAAAATTAAAAGTGTGGATAAATCACAATTTGATTTAAAAATTTAGACGGTGTTACTTCATAACAGTTCACCAAAATATTTCCAACTGAACATGTACCCTGTGAGTGTGCCATAGTGAATCTTGCAATAATTTTAAATTTCAAAATACCAAGTTCCTTATAACTTTACAAGGATGTTTGTGGGAGAGTGAAAAAGTGTTTTGATTCATCATTAATTCATTATTGACAGGTCTGTCATTACTATTAAAGGTTCATCTAAAACTCAAGTACAGACTGCAGGTAAAGGAAATTGGAGGGAACGAGCAGGGTTAGAACCTACCACATCAACAGGAGAACCAATGAAGACGGCAAAAAGACCTGCTCCTAAGCCTGCTAGGAGGTGAGTTAAGGCATTGTCCATGAACCCTGGAATTTTCAAAATTGTCTGCATAAGTATAAAGAATCAGAGCAGCATTGCAATTGCCTTTTATGTAAGGCAACTAGTTACAACATTGAATTCTAGCAAAGTTCCAATTTAGAATCTCTTCTAATGTGATTACCTGTTTCACTTGATCATAACTAGCTAGTTCAGCAGCATTTATAATTGCATTTCGTGCTATATTAGGCCCAAGTCCGGTCCACAAGGCCCCTAACCCTTCCTAGTTTAACAAATAAATATAGAATGAGACGCTATTTACACATATTAAAGAACCCAAAAAACACATGAAGAAAGTCTAACATGTTTCAATATGGTTGAATATGCATCCATAGCACCAGAATAACGCTTAGGTACCCCAGACGGCAAATGGCCTTCAGCTTGAAGTCTAACTTTGACTAGGTCAGTTGGATTAGCGATGGTGATTGCCAAAGCACCTAACACAAGTTTAAAAAAGTGAATCAATAACAATAACATATAAGTATAACCTGTGCTATAAATGAGGAATGCTAAGTGTTAACCACCTCAACTCTCTTCGAAGCTACAATTCTCCACACTTTCAATTCAACAAGGAATCATTCTCATTATTTGGAAAAAATGATCATTTAAGACTTGTTGTCAAAAAGAGAAACCAACTAATTTTCTTATGAATTTCCTCAACTCCTGACAGTTCCTTTCTCCCCAATTTACAACCTAATTTAAAAACTATCTACATCACCTACATTAAAAGCCAGCAACTTAAACCTACATCAAGCAATTACTATTTCACATTTACGATAAACTCTAGTGCTACCTTATCAAGGTGAAGAAATCACCTGATAAATTTTTTACTTATACTAATGTTAACCTTTTTTTTTGGTCAAGTAGCCTAGTGACTAGAATTCATCCTTTAAAGGAGAACAAGTGGAATGTCGCAGGTTCGAACCTGCACTCTGCATCTGATGTCCCTACACAGCTATCAACTGAGTTGGCTTATCGGGACTATACTAATGTTAACCTAAGAGCATCAAAGAGTTAGTTGAAAATATTTTCCTCACAAGAGAGTCCTAGATCCTGGAACTTCCATTAAACCATATCAAAAACTCCCCTTTATGTTTCAACCATAACATTTAATCAATGAGAAGCAATAGAAAAATGGGCTAATTAAGAAATAGTAATACTACTAACCAGTTAGAAGAGCAGCAAGTATCATATGGTACAAAGGAACCTCTCCAACAAATGCAGCACCAACAAGAAAAGTTTTAACCTATGGAAAACACATTTCATAATCATATAAACAAACCCAAATTACTCCAATCCAAATCAATAACTGACAATGCTATAAAAAGAAAATGAATCATTACTAACAGGATCATATAAGGCAATTCTCAAACCACCATACAAACACTGCCTATGTAAACCAGGAACAATGCCTTTCCATAGCGCATAAACCCCTTCTTCTCTAGCAATAGTTTTAACAGTTCCAAGTAAACCTCTATATTTAGGTAAACCCATTCCACCACCATCCTCATCAACTCCAACACTTCCTTTCTTTTGCAATTGAAGTCTCACCTTAGCTGTATCCAAAGGAATAGTACAAAACTACATTCACAAAAACCAAAAACAAAGATCAAAGAACGAATCTGAAAAACAGGATTCACAGAAATGTAGAGAAATTGAAGAACCTCGGCGAAACAAGCGGCGAAAGCGCTGCAAAGGAAGGATTGCGCGAAGGAAATACGGTTGGGATCTGAGATTGACATTGTTGAGTGTAATGATTAAGAAAGATGGTTGTTGTTGTAGCAACAGTAGCGGAATAGCATCGAAATCAAAGCGATTGCTTTCGATTAAATTAAAGCTAGATCTTGTTATGCTACAGATAAGTTACTACACCGCTTTTTGTTTTTGGTTTTTAATTTTTGGTGAAGTTACTACACCGCTTTATAGTTATTATAGTAGTAATTCAGATGTGTTGCTTTCGTGTACTATGAGTAGGGTTGTTTTTACTTTACTCACTCTAACAACTTAACCAGATTTTTATTTTTTCTCTATCCATTTGGTAATGTTTGGACCCTAGTTAGTTTATTTGTCTATTTTAGTTTCATGTACAAATGAAAATGAAGAAGAAAATTTTCCATTTATTTACTATTTTTATATTTTTAGCTTTAGAAATTTATAACTAAACAAAACATTTCAACTTATCTCACTAAATTAAGTCTGTGTTTGGTTTAGCTCTAGAAATAGTAAAAAAACAATTCTAAAAGTATATAGTGGATTTTGAAATAATTTTTGATTATTTTAAAGTAAAGTTAATTTTATTTGGAGTTAAAATTTATAATTTTTGAGTTTAAATATGATTTTTATTATTTAACTAACTTATACATAAATTTATTCAAATATAAATTATTTTACCTTCAACTCATTTTTAACTAGAATCGATTTTATATAGTTAATTTGTTCTAGTCCGACCAAAGATCTAAAGCAGAAGGCTCAATTAAATACAAGCGCAATCAAAATAATCTAGCGTATAAAGTCAGTAGACATAAGATTTCAGGTAAACTTTTTTTATCTCCATTTTTCATTATACTCGTTTTGGACTCTAAATTAACTTGAAAGTTGGAGTGCAAACCTTGCATGCCCACCGCGTCGGAGATCAGCACCACCAATTTAGGGTCATCTAATATCAATCAACACCAATTCTCATTCTACAACAGAACTATGACACCGTCTGTGAAAATTGACTCTTAATTCCTACAAAATTCAAAAAAAAAAGACCATCCTCGCCGAAAGAAGGAGAATGTCACCTCATACATCGCAATGAAGAGATCTGTTAGAAATTATGATTCCATTCCACCTGAATTGACTGCCATCACTGAGATCCACAACACAACAAAATTTGGCGTTGATTCGTCATCAAAACAACAATTGATACCAAATTGTGAAACGAGGATCTAGTGGCATTAGGATGACTAGGTCGCGAGAAGATAAACGATACCTCGAGCGTGAAATTGTCTTCACTTATCACTGTCATTGTTGCTGGTAGAATGCTCGTATGATCCCTCGTAGACGACAAAATTCACATAATAACATCTGCCTCGATGCGATCGAGCAATTAAATCCCCATTAATCATATCTGAATGCTTACGATGGAAAATATCCACTAGCCTCCAACGATTTAGTAACTCGTCCGTGCAAAGCAACAAATCTAATATCATTGATAAAAAAGGAACATACGAGTGAAAGATGACCTCAACTTTTTGATAATTTTGTGCAGGAACGCCATCATAAACGTTCTTAATAGATTCTTTTTTACAAGGTTAAATGTTTAGGCTTCGCCAAGTCACTTGGAGATATAATAGCAGGAAAGAGAAACCACGTTCAACCCATATGGTGACAAAAATGGGCATATTAAAGAATCCACTTTCAAAAAACTTAATCACTTCTTCAACGGTGATTTCCAAGTAAGCCAAGTCGAGACTAGTCTAGACAGATCAATGAAGGTGGATTTAGGCCTTTCTTTCGAGCACACCATAAACTGGATTTTGAAGGATCAATATAGACCAATAACAGCCCCTATGCAAGTACGCAAAAGGGATAAACAACTTAGTCAATTGTTAGTAAGAGCTAATCATGAGCATTACTCACAGGCAACCTAGCCTCTACATCCATGGACGGATAAGATAGCCACAAAGACATTGGTCACCCAATAACACCCCTCAAGAAAACGTACGCAGAAGAGACATACTAAAAGATAGATGTAATCGTTGGGCATTCAAATAGGATGATCATTCTCACGGCATCCAGGATATAAATCCTTGCAAAGTGAAGTCGACCAACAAACATTTCCATAGTAGTAATCCTCAGTAATGCAATCAGTCGAATGGAGAATCGAAGAGAAGAGGAATATGCTTTCTTTGTAGTTTTCTCGGAAAGATAAGTATTTTATAAGGTGTTATGAAATTTCAATAAATAATTTACTAACTATGATAAACATTATGAACTCATAGGTTATTACAACCCTACGCATGATGGTGTAAACCACTCTTCTAAGGAAGATTCCTCACTTAGTGAACACACTACAAGCACAAATGGTGCACCCCCTCTTAGTAACTAGCCACTCCAAGAGTGTAGGTGGTGGAGCTCAAAGACGTCCACCACGAACCAGGAAAAACCTGGGGGCTAGGACGAAAACTTTTACCATTGGTGTGGGAAGATTCCTAGTGACGCTGAAGGATAACGATAAGTCTTCCTGATCGAAGCCAGTAACAACAATGCTTAAGTGTTGTTTTATGTTGCATTGGTTGGGACCACCTATTTCTTCATACACGCCAGATACCAATAGAAAATGCATGGAAAATGAATTCAAATATCTAGAGACAATAATCACGTTTGAATACAACAAGGACAGAAACCACCAGTTGATTCAAATCCCAGAAGCCAGCGAGTCATGTGGTGAATTAGAGGGCCACAAAGAAGTTAAATAAAGCATATCATGCACAAGAATATAAATGCACAAAATGGGAAGGTAAGTATATAAATATTGTCATATTTATAAAGGCACAAATCCCAACAACCATTAAAGATAAGGAAAAAAGAGAAAAAAAGAAAGTTAAGCCTTCTCACTCTAAGACGTTACACCATGGTTGTCTACCAAATCCCCATCCCAGGCAGCCTTGAATGGGTTAAGTTTTGTGTGGGGAATGGAGATGCATGGGCATAGCCTTTTTGCCTGGTCAACATCCTGGTCGAAATCCTTGTACATGTTGGTCAAAGTTTCCCCGAGGGATTCATAAAATATTTTACTTAGCTCAATCACTTGATCATCATGATCTTTCTAATTTTCAGCACGAGACTCATTATCTTGTTGAAGGGATTTCAGATCCTCCTCAACATGGGAGTTTGACTCGGTAGCGGAAGTTGATGTATCCTTATGATGCTTCTTCTCGATCTCCAAAGAAACTCAAGCTTGAAAATTATGATAGTTAAAGTAGAAAGAGAGCCATGAATCTTCGCCTTCTCCTAGAAAGCCTCGACACAACGAACCTTTTCCTTAAGAGTTGACATCTACTTTAGGAACTTGGAGAATTTTTTCTCCATAGATTTTCCCCTTTTAGGTATCCCTCTCCTTAAAAGGATTACCCATGGTCAATACGTCACCTCTACCAGCAGCAACAAGAGACAATAAAAAGACTGCATAGTGGGTGTAAAATGTATCCTCGGAGAAAAGTTCCATTTTATATGCCCCAAGAAGATTTTGAAGGTAGATTAGATCCTGCTCAGCTATAGCATCAACAACTTCCTTGTGATTAGGGGAATTCGTGTTAGAAGGATGGTGGATATCTTTAGGAAATGGGTGGCTGATATTGAAGCACCATCCCCAAACAAACGACCCCGTTTAGGAGAACATTTCTCCAAAAGGGGACTTTGATCTTAATCGTGATATCTCTTTGTTAGGGAAACAGGAGACCAAGGTTGACCCTTTTGAACCAGAGTGGCGCTGGCAGTTAGAGGTTAGTCAGATCAAGTGGGCGATAGTGGACATCTCAATAGCAGCAAAAATGATGGGTGTTATATGAGGAGGAGTGACAACATGAGTTAGGGGGACCAGGTGTGACACATTGATCAGCATAAATGGCATAAACCTTTTGTAAATCGTCCATTTTATCTGCAAGCACAAACCCATGTGTTAAAAAAATAGAGGACTTCATCCTCGCCAAAGATATCTTTCCTATTTGAGTGATCAACCAAGCTCAAAATGGCGCGAGTATCAATGTGATCTCTTTCTATGATAGGAAGACAACACTTCATTGGATCCAAACCCTTCTTCATATCCAAGTCCCCAACAGAGAGACTTCATGTCCCTCTTCATCATAATTTCTTCAGCAGTGAGAGAAACTAGTTTTGACACCATATGAACGAGACTCAAGATAGAAGTGAGGCCAAGCCCAGTATTTTATAAACCCTACCTTACAAGAGTTAAGAGATTATATATGGTTAGAGAAGAAGTCCGAGTGAGCCTCCTAAGTGTGGGGCCTCACTAAAACTAAGCGGCCTAGAAAGTCTCACCAGAATTTAGATAAAGGGTCAAACAAGGGAACATGTTAACATAACTCAATAAGTCCCGCATCCTGAATATTATAATGAGAAGTGCGCATTACTATGAATATATTGCTGAACAAACGGTGTGAGGGTTTCCAAGACCTATGTTTGACCCAAAATTAAAATACCTTTAGGTAAGCCCAGAAACCCGTTGAATCTAAGATAATGCAACCTTCATGTACTTTAATACTTCCATCTTAAACTCAGACAAAGGAAACTACAAGTTTATCCCGGTGAACATACACTCATAAAAAAGTACAAGATTTCGATTAAGTTAAAGTTAAATCTTGTTATTCTAGAGATAAGTTACTACACCGATGTATGATTATAGTTGTAATTTAAATATTTAATTCATATGTGTTGCATTCATGTCCTATAAGTGAGGTTGTTTTTAATTTACTCAATCAAACAACGTAACCAAAATTTTATTTTATTTTTAATTCAGTTGGTAATGTTTGGACCCTAGTTGGTTTATTTGTCTATTTTTAGTTTCATGTACAAATGACATAGGTGATAAAATGAAGATTTTTTTCCATTCATTTATTATCATTGTAATTTTAGCATTAGAATTTATAAGTTAACAAAACATTTCAGTTTATCTCACTAAATTAAGTATATATTTGGTTTAACTTTTGGACGAGACAACGACAATTCTAAAGATATATAATTTATTGTGGGATAATTTTGATGTGTTTGGTTCTTCTAAGGTAGAATTAGATCTACCTCCAGAATTGATTCTGCTGAAGATAAAATTTCTAGTTTTTTAGTTTAAACAATGATTTTTACATTGAAAGTTACTATTGAACTCATTTAAACATTTATTTAACTGAACATAATTCACTTTACTTTCAACTCACTTTTAATTAGAATCAATTTTATATAATCAATTCACTCAAAAACAATTCTTTTCACCACATAACCAAACGCTCACTAAGAGTATGGTGACAAGATATGAATATATTTGAGGATGTCTTGACCCTTCTAATCTATGGTTTGGTTCTATTTCCCAATTCGGACCAAATCATAGATGTGAATGCCATCAAGGTTTTTCTCTCTCGTAATCCCGTACCTACTTTGCTTAAAGACATTCTACATTGTTTCCACACTCGCACCATGAAGAAAAGGGGTACTCTTTTGTGTTGCATTCCATTACTGACTAGGTGGTTTATTTCACACCTACCTCGATCAACATTGAAGAATGAGCAAGGCTTGACTTGGTCTCAAAGGATGATGTCACTCACGCATTCTGATATTCATTGATGTTCTCGATCCTTAGAGGACATTACTATTATTGACCGTTATCGGGAATTCCCTAATGTCCATCTACTTGGAATTAGGGGAGGTATTACCTACAATCCTTGTTTGGCTTTGCGACAATTTGGATATGCTAGGAGGGATGTCCCTCATGATGCACTTGTCCAAGGAATCACATTGAACTACGAGAACGATGTCCAAGGCTATCGTCAAAGATTTGTACGAGCTTGGGGCATGGTTAACAAGGTCGATAGCAAGACGTTAGGGAATAAGAACTCCATTCCTTTGGATCCTTATCTCAAGTGGGTACGAACTCACGCCCAAAACCTCATGATGCCTTATGAAGCCATCCTACCTATCATCATGGATCATGTTGTCGAAGGAGATGTTCCATATACTATCCTTTATCCTGATATGCCTACTTCTCTCTTGAAGATTTGCAAAGAGCTTTGATTTAGCTAAAGGGGGAGCGATATACCTTTGAAGCCTAGTTTTATGCAAGCGAGAAGAAGACATTGGAGCTCACGAGGCAACTTCATGAGGAGAGGAGCTTGAATGTCTATATCGCTCCAAAGAGGAAGCATCCATAAAAAAGTTGAGCCATTTTTATTGTATTTTAGTTCATTTTGTTTCTTTTGTTTCAATGTAAAGCCCAAGAGGCATGTTGTAATCAATTTAAACTTATTAATACAATTAATGTTTGTTCTCTGTAGTCTAAACAAATTTAAATCTTCTAAGTCCTTGAAATCATTTGCATACGCATTTTCATGCATCATAACATAAACAGGTTTTCCACAATAGGCTTTCTTATCTTTCTACTATTTATTTCAGTAAGATGAATATTGAACAAACAATGAAAGATTTGCAAGCACAGAATTCCAAGTTCTAAGCAACCTTGCCGACCCTGGCCAAGGGATAACAAGAGCTGATGACATTGCTGTCGACCAAAAAGAAGACTAAGAAGAAGGTCCTCAACAACATGGGGAAAAGGTTTAAAGGCCCAGTCCGTCAGGTGCAAATAGTTGAGGAGTCATCCGAGGAAGACGAGAACCAAGTGGAAGAGGCAAAGAGCATCCATGTTGGGGGTGTAAATGATCAATCTTTCGAGGATGAAGACTACTTTGATGAACAACACCCAGATGTCGAGGATAAATACAAACAGTTAGAGGATAGACTAAAGGCTGTTGAAATTCAAGCATTGCCTGGCTTGGATTTTAGTGATTTAGGCTTAATACTTGGGGTCGTCATTCCCCATAAGTTCAAAATACCGATCTTCGCCAAGTATGATGGGGTTTCCAGTCTGAAACTTCATCTAAGGTCTTATGTGTGCAAGATACAACTGCACACTACCGACAAAAAGCTATGGGTCCATTTTTCCAAGAGAGTTTAGATGAGACTCAACTAGAATGGTTCTATCAATTGGAGGGTTCCCGCATTCACACATGGGAAGATCTGGTCAATGTTTTTTATCATCAATATCAATACAACGCTGATTTAGCACCAACAAGAGTTCAACTTCAAGGTATGACAATGGGTACTAATGAAGGGTTTAAAGAGTACGCCCAAAAGTGGATGGATCTTGCTGGTAAAGTCCAACCGCCCCTAACTGAAAGAGAACTAGTTGATATGTTAATGGGTACATTAACTGTACCATTTTTAACCTATTAATTGGAAGTTCTTCATTTGGTTTCACCGAGTTGATCCTAACTGGTGAAAGGGTCGAAAGCAGCATTAAGAGCGGAAAAATTCCCATGGCATCTGCTTCCGCATCCAACTTTGTAAAGAATCCCTTCACTGGAAATAAGGAAACAAATGTTGTGTATGGGGCAAGGGCCCATACCAAGAGAGATCATCGTCCACCTGTTAATGTTGTTTTGATCTCCAACCCTCCATCTGCTCAAAGACAATCATCCAACAATCAACAATCTGAAGTTCCTTGAAGACAGTTCACAAGGATTAACATGTCACTGTCCCAAGCCTTACAACATCTGTTGAAGGTCAAATTAGTGAAGTTGCGTGATCCACCATCCAATCCAAAAATTTCATCACCAAAATACAATCCTAATGCCAAGTGCGCATATCATTCAAACAGTCCTGAGCATGAGATCAATCAATGTTGGGTGCTGAAGACCAAGATTCAAGATCTGATAGACAATGAGACGATCGCGTTCAATCCACCTGCCACTCCAAATATGATAACTACACCAATATCGAACCATGGCAAAGGTGTCAACGCGATTGATGATACTACTTTTGTTTCCTCCATTGAGGATTTAACAACTCCATTAACTAGTGTGAAGGATAATTTGCTGAGAGCCGGGGTATTCCCTGGTTGTTCTAAAGATTGTGTTTGTTGTAATCAACAAGTAAATGGGTGCAAGCGGATGAAGGAAGGTGTGAAACACTTGATAAATAGTCGCGAGATTTTGTTTGATAAGATTCCTACCATCAAAAGTTTAACCAATAAAGCTGAAGACCTTTCCATCATAACAATTTCCAACAAACCTCTTAGGATCTCCTCAAAAGGTCTTATTAGGGTTTCAAATGAACCAATAATTGCTCATTTAATAATCACTGTCGCCGAGCCTATTCCCTACTCCTCTGACAAAGCGGTTCCATGGAACTATGGTGCCGAGGTTTATTATCATGGGATAAAACAAGATTCCTGGATCAACAAAAACAAAGATGATGTTACTAATATTGTAGGTTCTAGTAAAGAGACGTTGTTATGGTACCATATGCATATAATCAGCGAAGTTGGTCTAATTGCATTTATAATGTTGTTGATGAATAAGATGTGATTTAATTGATTGTTGGATGTGATTGTTGAAAATGTGACGTGTATTGGCATTGATGCATGATGTATGGATAATTATGATGTTGCTGATGAATAAGAATTAATCGGTTTGATTGTTGGGTGTGATTGAGTTGTATGTTTGATTTATGTCGTATGATGGGTGATGAGGATTAAGTATGTATCAGTTTAATCGTTATGAACTATAACTGATGATTGTGGATCTTGAAATCTTGCATGATATACATGTTGTCCACTCATGATTATATGGCTTATTATATTGTCATGATATCTCACCCTTACTATTTGAATGTTTCCTATATATGGGTAACATACAGATAACCAAAAGTAGTGCGAAGTCATGGAGTCTAAGAGAGGTTGCTCTTCTTACTTTGAGTTGGTATCATTACTCTGATACGTAACACAAGTGGGGTGAATGTTTGCTTGTTTATTTAATTTATGTTTTTATTTTGGAGTATTGTGGAAGTACTATAAATTCTATTTTATTTTATTTAAAATATTATTTTGAAATGAGTTGAAGATGTTGAAAACAATTTATGAATTTATTTCCGTTGCATTAATAAAGTTGAAGTTTGAAGATTATGTTAAAATGATGTCGGTTCATCCGAAATAGTTGTTATGTATTTATTTACTAAATGATGGAGCAATTTTTGAGATGATGAAATGTGACATCCTATTTTGACGTTGATTGGAAAATTTTAAATTACTCTGATTTTATTAATATATGATGGGGAAAATAGGGTGTTACAATTGGTATCAGAGCAGGTCGGTCCGTCCGGCCAAGTTGTCGAGTCAGTGTAGTGTGACAGTTGAATACTTTCGACGTGTTGTTCCTTAGTACGCGACATGTGTGAATAGTTGATTCAGTGTGTCGTGATTTTCATAAGTGTAAATGTTGGTGAGAGAGCGTTATTTTTCTGATTTTAAAGGAAGTAATGAATTCAGGATTTATATCTAGTGGTTATTCGAAGTTTCCTTGAGAGAGAATAATCAGGTACCTATGTTGTTTGCATCTCTAGAAGTGGAGAGCGATGTTACGGCTAATGATGTGCTAGTTATGGGTGAGTCTTAATGATTTTCCGGAGATAATTGCGACTCGTTGTTAGAGCCAGATGTTGGATTGACTTAATGTTATCCTTGGGGTTGAATGGTTGGAGTTAAACCAAGGGACTGCGAATTATTTTGATAAGTCGATACATATTCTTATGCTGGAAGATATTTGTTAAACAAGTAGGATAACTCTTAGAAGGTGAAGCTCAAATGGTCATAATGTTTCAACAGTGCATGTTGATCATGAAGTTGTCAGTATTGAGTTACCATTGTGTGTGTTGTAGTTGTCCTTAGTAATGCTGGAGTGATAAATTGTTGTGAATTTTATGTTGGAATCATGTATGTGATTGTTGATTATCGTTGATATTGTTAAGGTATTTGTGAATCGCGAGTCAGATTCGGAACTCGAAGATATGAGTAGGTTTGTAGAAAGGACTGGAGCATTGGTGTTTTGGAAAATGGAGTTTTTAGCAAATTAATGTGTCTCTCGAGTTATAAGAAGAATGAGGTTTTAGAAGTGTATTGGAATGGGTTTTATACACAGAAATTTATGGAAAACTGCTTTTGTACAGAGTGTAATTGATTGATATTTTGGTACAAATCGATTGCACAGTGTTGAACAACATTTTTGTAAAAACTTCAAAAATTCATAACTTGAGTTCTAGATGTTCGATTTGAGTTCCGTTCGAAGCGTTTGAAAGCTAACATAATGAACCTTGTTTTGAAAATGGTTCCATTACATGTGAATGATTTAATGGTCACGTGGTGGTGTTGGATGAGAGGTGGAGTTTGCTAATGATCTTGTCCTGGATACCTGACTTGTTTCTATGGCACCATACAAGATGTCTGCTTCAGAGTTGGACGAATTGAAGAAATGATTAGAATATTTAAAAATAAATAAATTTGTGAGACTGAGTGTACCACTTGGAGAGCTCCGATGTTATTAGTTAAGAATAAAATAGGTACTACGAGATTATGCATAGATTACCGACAATTAACTTCTGTAACAATCGAGATTAAATGTCCACTGCAGAGGGATTGAATATTTGATGGACCAACTAATAGAAGAGTATGTCTCCAGTCTAATCGAATTCAGGTTGGACTACCTTCAGATTCAGGTGAATGGTGGGGATAATTAGATAATATCTTTTAGAACTCGGTGATGGCATTATGAATATTTGATAAGTTTGTTACGGTGTTTATTGAGGAAATATCTAAGTCAGAATATAGGTATGTTGAACGTTGCAATTTGAATTTCAGTGTCGAGAGGGAGGAAACTTTATGCTAAGTTGCCAAGGTGTACATTATGGTTTGAGGAGGTGCTATTTCTTGGCGAGCGATTGCCTGTATTGGCGAGCGATGACCTGTATTGGTGTTATGATGTTGCTGCTCTAAGTTGGCATTATTATGATGAGGGTTTTACCCTGATGGTACCACATGCATCTTGCATCAGTGCCAACTGAATTGCATATTGTTGAATTATTAATACGATGATGATGTTGAGTTGTGCGATGATGTATGAACAACAATGTGTGATTAACAAGTTGTATTAGCTTGGTTTGTTGATGTTGTTATGCCGTTGCATTTGTTATCATAACATGTTAGTGTTGCATGCATGTTCATAAGTGACGATGTAACTTTAACGACAAGTGACGGTGTAGCCTTAATGACAAAGAGACGTTGTTATGGTACCACATACATATAATTAGAGAAGTTGATCTTATTGCATTTATAATGCTGTTGATGAATAAGATGTGATTTAATTGATTGTTGGATGTGATTGTTGAAACTGTAATGTGTATTGGTGTTAATGCGTGGAGTATGGATAATTATGATGTTGTTGATGAATAAGAAGTGATTGGTTTGATTGTTGAGTGTGATTGAGTTGTATGTTTGATTTATGTCATATGATGAGTGATGGGGATTAAGTATGTATCAGTTTAATCGTTATGAACTATAACTAATGATTATGGAACTTGAAATCTTGCATAATATACATGTTGTTCACTCATGATTATATGACTTATTATATTGTAATGATATCTCACTCTTACTGTTTGAATTTTGCCTCTATGTGGGTAATATACAGATAACCAGAAGTAGTGCAGAGTCGTGGAGTCTAGGAGAGGTTGCTCTTCTTACTTTGAGTTGGTGTCGTTGCTCTTATACGTAACACATAGGGGATGAAGGTTTACTTGTTTATTTAATAGATGTTTTTATTTTGGAGTATTGTGGGAGTACTATAGACTATATTTTATTTGATTAGAAATGTTGTTTTGAGATGAGTTGAAGATGTTGAAAATAATTTATGAATTTCTTTCTGTTGCATTAATAAGGTTGAAGTTTGAAGATTATGTTGAAATGCTATCGGTTCATCCGAAATAGTTGTGTTATGTATCTATTTACTAAATGATGGAGCAATTTTTGAGATGATGAAATGTGACATACAATTTTGGTGTTGATTGAAGAACTTTAAATTACTCTGATTTTATTAAATATACGATGGGGAAAATAGGGTGTTACATTGCACGTAGAGGATCAACAACACCATTTCCATTGGATGTCATGGACTCGAGAACATTACTAATGACAATTTCAATTTTTTTTGCATTTCTACCGTTTGATGTCTTTGATTGACTCTCTTACTAGAGTGACATATGAAATTACACAAGTGGCCGAATTTTAGCATTTTTTCATAGTCTATTGATCTGTTTGGATTGACTTCTCAATCACGAAACACATGTTTCATATGCCATCCTAATGTGACTTTTAGAAGCTACAAAATATAATTTTTGAGTAGACGTGATAATTCACCGTAATTCTATGATTTCCAACACCAAAATCAAACGGGCTATATATTCATAGAAAAAACATAACTAGGCCTTTCAATAACGTCTATATAAATTAGTTATTTATTGAAATCCAAATTAGCAAAGACTCACAAAATAACTAAATTTCCTCTCAAATATTGACATAATTTTGAAATTAAAAAAATGAGATCTAAAACAATCGGCTCACTTATAACTTTTTTTGGGTCGATTTTAATTTTAAAAAATGGCGCACATTGTTATTTATAGTTCTTAATTATATTAGAATTAAAAATTCCTTTTCACGTGTTTAATAAATCGTTTTAAATATCAAACATGTTATAGTCCTTAAATACATTTTTGATAGTAAAATTACAAATGAAAATGAAAATTTATTAATGAACATTTAAAATATATTTAAAATTTTAATAAATTCAAGAAGTACAACTACACTCACTAACAAATTTAAAGGTTTTTATTTTCCAACATACTTATAATTCTAATTTAAATAAAGTCAAAGAAACTTCTCATACACTTCTTTTTTTCCTTTCTTAACACACTTCATCAATTCCTTAATATATTAAAACAGAACACATATTTAGGCACTAATTTTTAAATAAAATCCCATTTAAATATTTTTTAATTACATTATTTTCTTTTCTCTTTCTAACAATATTATTTAATATATTAATTAATATTTAATATTAATTATTTCAACTCATTACTCTATCACTAATATTTATATAATTCAACTATTCAATCATCAAAAAATCCTAAATTTGTCACATACATATCTATCTATAATTTATTAAATAAATTTTACGGGGGTGAAAGTATTAGTTTGTAGAAATAGAAGGAAAGAAAAAGAAAAATAAAATGATAAAGTTCCCTCCACAAATTGGGTAAAATATAAGCGGGAAATCAATTATTTCATCCTATCCCGCCTTAGGCTCTAGAACTTTCCACTATATAAACCCTTTCCCTCTCCTCCAACCTACGATCTCTCATTTCCCTCTCATTTTCCTTCAAAACCCTAACAGTCAAAACCCTAATTCTTCAGATCCACCGTCAAGATGTTGGAACTCCGTCTTGTCCAAGGTTCACTGCTCAAGAAGGTTCTCGAATCGATCAAGGAGCTGGTGAACGATGCGAACTTCGACTGTTCGTCTACTGGTTTCTCTCTTCAAGCTATGGATTCCAGCCATGTTGCTCTGGTGGCGCTTCTTCTCAGATCGGAGGGGTTTGAGCATTATCGATGTGATAGGAACCTCTCCATGGGGATGAATCTCAACAACATGGCTAAGATGCTGAAGTGTGCTGGGAATGATGATATCATTACCATCAAGGCTGATGATGGCAGTGACACCGTTACCTTCATGTTTGAAAGCCCTAGTATGTTTATTCTCACCAGCTCTTCTTTATTTTTGTTTTAATTTATTTATTTTTGCTTCTGATGTTAGTGTTATTTAGGGTTTAGGTTTTTTTTGTTCAATGTTGATTTGGCTTGTGTTTGTCTTCACTGTTTGAGTATTTGATTTTTGTTTGATTTCCAGTTGAAAACTAGGGATTACGTGTTAGTGTTAAGTTTTGAATTTTAATGCCTGTTGTTTTTGCTTCCAAAGTTAGTTTTGTTCAGGGTTTAGGTTTTTGTGTTAAAACTTGATTATGTGTTGGACTGTTTTCTTTGATTGAGTATCTGGTTTTTTCCCGTTGTCCATTTTAAATATGTAGAGAATGTGTAGGTGTTGAGTATTGAGAGTTAATGTTTGATGCTTACTTGGCCTCTTTTCTCCCTTTCTAAAATGATACATGTAGCCACTACTATGATATTTTTTATGTTTAAATATGTACTAGTATACATGTTGTATGCTTAATTGATATATGAATTGGAAAGCTCTAGGGGTTTTATGATTTGTTTTTGTAAAATTTGTATCATAAGTAATAACTTTGAAGGTGTCACTCATGATTTATTAGTTAGTTTTTGCAGTTCCCGTGTCAATTAACTGAACTATGAATTGCATTTTTTTGGTCTAGTGATTACTTTTGTCAATTTGTGTGCTCCTTCATGTTTTTATATCATAACTTTGGTAGTGTCACTCATGATCTATTAGTTAGTTCTGGTAGTTCCTATGGCAAATGTTGCATGCCTATCTGTTCTGCATTTGGACAATTTCAGGGTTTTGTTGTTCTGTTCTTTATGATTAGTTTATGGTCTGCTCATGTTTTAGTGACATATATGTGTAGGTTACTTATGACTAATTTGTTAGCTATTGTGGTTAATGTTATTCTGACTTGGTTGTTTGGATTATGTGATGAAGCCCAAGATAAGATTTCTGATTTTGAGATGAAGCTGATGGACATTGATAGTGAACATCTTGGTATCCCTGAGGCTGAATATCATGCCATTGTTAGGATGCCATCTGCTGAGTTTGCTAGGATTTGCAAAGATCTAAGTAGCATTGGTGACACTGGTATATACTTTTGTTATTGTTTTCAGGGTTTTCTAATGCTTGACGGTTTCTGTTTTAGAGTTATACTAAATGTTGGTAATTTTGTGGTGTTGTAGTTGTCATTGCGGTTTCTAAAGAGGGTGTCAAGTTTTCCACCAAAGGAGATATTGGAAGTGCAAATATAGTTTGCAGGCAGAATACTACTGTGGACAAGGTGAGATATTGATTTGTTTTTTTACCTGTTTTCCAACAATACACTTATGTGTTTGATAGTCAAATGTGTTATTCATGTGACTGGTAAAGTTGATGCTAATCTACATTTGTGCATGGTTGTATTTGCTGACTATGTTGCAGCCTGAAGAAGCTACTGTCATAGAGATGAATGAGCCTGTTGCCTTGCAGTTTGCCTTGAGATACATGAACTCTTTTACGAAGGCAACACCTCTGTCCAGTTCAGTTACCATTAGTCTGTCAAATGAGCTGCCGGTTGTAGTGGAGTACAAGATTGCTGAAATGGGTTATGTTCGATTCTATTTGGCTCCCAAAATAGAGGAGGACGAAGAGGAAACAAAACCCCAAGTTTAGTTCTAATTAATGTAGGGCTGGCAAGTTTAGTTCAAATTACCGTTGTGCTGGCAATCTTAGGTCATGTTTTTACACATTACTATGGATTTGAAAGAATGTAAGGGTTTCATTGTCAAGCTATTTTTCTATTAGAACAAGTTTAAACTATGAATGGTTATTTTCACACCAGTCTTTTTTATTTTGTTGCATTCATTATTTTGAACAGCTTCAAACAGTGTACTTGATTGAAGCAGACATCGTCTAATTACCTTACCTCACCTAAGTCTATATACTGTCAGCCATATTTAACTGAGACACTTTGTTGTGAAGTAATGTACAAAATGGGAATGGGTTCTCTCCATTGAAAAATGCATGCAGTGAAATCTTGACCACGTGTGGTATTTTAATGATATGGATCACAACTTCTTCCTCCAGTGAAATCTTAATATAAGAGCATTTGTAAAATTATAGGTCAATCCTGTACAAGATTTAGAACAATTAAGGTCAATGTTCAGATATTCTAATGTATGTCAGTAAACCCTTAGCATATTCTAAATCTAAGCTTCCAACATTTTCTCCAGATGATGATTTTTTACAATCCTGATTGTTAGTGCTCCCTCAACACATGATGAAAGAATTGTCTAAATAAGATTATCAATGAATCAAAGATCAAGCTGTAAAAAATTGGGAGGAAACATTCCCTGTTGATGCTTGAGCGGGTTAAGAAGTGGTTAGAAGCAGTATTGATTCTTTGGATCAAATATCTCTTTTGCTTCTCTTCTTGGCTTCACTATATAGGACGACGCCAATGACTGTTAGAGAATATCCCATCATTCCAGTAACTGATACAGGATTTTTAAATATCAAAATGGAAATAACAACTGCCACAGCCCCTTTTGCATTTCCTAGAACCTGGAAAAGTCATCATGCATTCATGTCAAAGATGTACACTATCATGTTTAGTTACTTGTAGCAGTATATTTATTGTAGTAAAAACAGCATTCTGATATCCTAAAACACATCAAAGACTTTCCAGGGTCTCAGCACTTATTATGCAGATATCAGAGACTTTCCATGACCTCAACACTTATGCAGTATATAGGAAATAAAATAACACAATTTTGTTGCATGATTACCTGAAGTGTTAATGCACTGGTGTGCTTTGTGACTAAGAAGTTGGTCAAGTTAACCAAATATGCAAGTGCTGAGTTGAAGATAAGTAACCACACAATACTTGAATCTTCTCTAGCAAGTTGAATTGTAATTCCAAGAACATTTTCCTCCATTATAATTGAAGCAGGAAGTAGAAATCCAACAGCCACTGGTGCCATGTACATAAGAAGGTTCATTGAATTCAACTTTTCTCTAAAAAATCAAAGACACTAATTCATTACCACGAAAGGAGAAACAATCAATATTGAAATACAATGTAATCAGAAAGTCGAGTTCATTACGCATCAGAAGAAAGCAAGACCCCTTGAAGCACTGATTTGAGTGCTCTTGCTGCTGTAGCACTGATGCACATTATAAATCCAAATAGATGAAAACTTGGTTCTCCCTACAAAATAATAACTAATCAGAAAAATATACTTTTCTTGTAACGCAAGTCATCAATGTTTGATATAAGACAAAGGACATACCCCACTAGCAATCATAACACCAGTTATAACAGGAACAAGAGCCATGTAAGTAAGCCAACTCTCCTTCTTAAGAGTCATAAGATAAGCGAAAATCGCTGTAAAAAAAGGCGTCGTAGAACCTATAGCTTGATTAAAAGACACAGGAAGATACCTTAGGGAAATATTCCCTCCAACCACAGACAAACAAAATATAAGTCCAAGCGATGATATCTTCATAAATTGAACCTTAGATCTCACCGTTTGCATTGGAACAACCTTCATCCATGACATAGCAATGTAACTTAGGATGGAACATGCCATCATGTGACATAGTGTCAAAAATATTGGATACTTGAAACCGTAGTTGCTTAAAAGGTACTTGTTTAATAACAATACTCCAATGTTTGATGCATACCATAAACTTATCAAACACACCCCGAATAGTTGTCCAGTTAATGGTACCCTCATTGTAACTAACTATTATTGACGTTTTCTTTTTTTTGTTATTTTTGCTAGAGATGGAAAATTTGGAACTTTGATTGGTAAAGATAGATTTTTTGTTATGTGGGAGGAAAAAATGGTGAAATGAGGAAATGCGTATTGGTTTTGGGGGAAGAAGGAGAAGGGTTGAAAGAGAGAGAGAGAGGGGGAAGGAGAATGAGTGATGCAGAGTGAGAAGCTCTTTGGAGATGAATATTAGTGTTTGGAAAATGTTGTTAAAACGTTTATACTATTTTTAAAATAATCTACCTTTTAATACATATATTACAACTTTGTTGTTGTTGTTATTGTGTTTGATAGATAAAGTTGCATATTATATCTAATAATGTTTGTAGATAACACTAAAATACAAATTACTTGACACAAAATAAAAAAAAAATCTAGGTTGCTTTCTGTTCCAACTTAAAGATGATAAACATTTTTTGAAAGTATATTTCTTAATTATAATCCATGTTATTTAGGGATGGTAAATTTATCGGCTAGTAGATATTTATGGGTAAAACTGACAATGAGTTGGTTTTACATTTTATTTTTTAATAGTTATCTAATATATTGTGAAAGGATTAAGGCTTAATAAAAGTCTTGCATGTTTGGTTTGATTTTTCAAAGAGTTAAAAACAATTTTAAAGGTGTAGAATTAGTTCTCATTGATTTTGAGATATTTAGTTAAACAAAAGTAGAATTGATTCTATTTCTAGATTTTATTTGAAACTAGAATTTATAGCTTCTGATTCTAGAATTGATTCAGGATGATTTTTACACTGAAATGTATTGTTCAATTCACTTTTACATAAATGTATCAAACATAAATCAATTATAATAAACTCAATTATGATAAAATCAATTTTATCAAATTCAATTATGCTAGAATCAATTCTGTCCACCGTCAATTCAAACTCACTAATGTTCAATTGCTTTAATTCAAGGTTTATATACATTTTCGTTCTCCTATTTTTTTGGTATTAATTTTTGGGTTAATACTCATTTTCCCCCTACTATATGGTACGATTCTAAAAGACGCCCCTGCAAAAGAAAATTTAAAATACCTCTTGTCATTTGAAGATTCTTCTGTTTTGCTCCCTCAAGAAACTTATCCATCAATAATCTATTAAATTTCATGTAATTTACCCAATATTTTTAAGATTTATACATAATTTGCCTCTGTCAAATTGGCGATTTTCGAAAAAATCCTTTGCCAAATTGGCGTTTTTTGGAAAACTCCCTCTACCGTATTATTAATTTTTATGATTAAATTTTTTAAGGGGACAAAATAGAGGAATTTTCATATGATAGAGGGGTATTTTAAACTTTATTTTACATGGACGTTTTTCGGATTCGCCCCATATGATAGAGGGCAAAATGAGTATTAACCCTTAATTTTTTATTTCTTTATTTTAAATTTAGTTTTTTTTGGTCTCTATTTCATAATTTTTGATACTTTTTATCTCTCCCTACTTTTGCACATGTAACATCATAATTTAACACGTCACACGACCACTCTAACGCCAAGTAAACAATATTGACTATTTTATTTTAAATAAATTGAAAAAATATATTTAAAATACTAATTATTTAATCATTAAATTTATTATATTATTAGGATTTAATATTTTCAATCAAAAGTCGTGTTATCTTCTATCCTTTTGTATGGACCCTTAACCCTTTCTCCCTCAACAGAAGCTTAACCACCATCATGCAATCTTCGTTTTTTTGGGTTTTGACCACCTTTAGTATTAGAAGCACAATAAAGTACAATATCTTTCGAAAATGACAAAAGCACATTTTCTATGAGATAGTAATGAAGAAGTCAAGTATTGTATCATGTATGCATTTTTTCATCGTTGTGGTAAGTTTATTAGGTGGTCCCACCTATTTTCTTGCCTAGTTGGTATGCGGCAGACCATAGTTTTTTATGTTTTCTTGTGGTCTCAGTTGTTTTCTTGTCTATGTATTGTGTTGTGGTCCCAATATCTTATTTTATTCGATTTACTGTTCGATTTTTCCAGGGCAACTAAAAATCACAATATTATATTAAAGATACACCATAAGGGGAAGTTAGTTGAGGAACATGTTAAATTATATGTTAATGGGAATGTATCTGACATGAATTAGAATTGAAATATTGATTGTATGTCATATATGAATTTAGAATGCATGATTAAAAGGAGGGTTATAAGAACATTAAGTTTAGCGTTTCTTGTGGTCTTAAACACTTGAATAATGATATTATGATGTTCTGAAATTTGCCAAAGATGTTATTGGATATGAGTATTATATATATTCCAAACGGAACCAAAATTATACTTTAATTATGACATTGGACTCCTGATGAGGTGTTGCAAGCCTCTGGTGCAGTGGATCACGGAAGGTGGATCTGCAAGGTTAGTACTCTAACGCCTAAGTTAGTGAATGAGTTCAAAAAGGGGTATAGTGAAATGTGGAAAGTAAGAATGTACCTGGGTCATCCGAAGGCCTAATATTGGGGACAATTCATTCAAAATCCCAATTAAGATCATCCAACGTATATAGTTAGCACACGTGAGAATGTACTAAGGTATATTTTTTGATCTCCATTTTTTATTATACTCTTCTCGGTATGAAGGGAGATCAACAACACCAATTCCAGATTTATACATTATCAATTAACACAAATTTTGATTCCATGATGGAACAATGACGCTGTCTATTGGAATTGACTCTTAATTCCAGTGAAATTCCACGAATAGATCATCCTTGATCCAAAATTAGATCCTACTAGAACCACTTGGAGATGGAGACTACCACATCCTACTTTGCACTGAAGAGCTCTTTTGAATCTTTTGATCTTGTTATCGACAGACGCCACACCGTAATAGTGTCCATTGCATATCCATTCCTAGAGTGCTTCCTCTAAGCAACGACTTTTTACCAGATTATGAAGCAGAAATTATCTAGCGGTAAGATTTATAGACTTCAAAAGTTAAACATAACACTCATCGCAGAGTTTCCACTAGTTATACCAGTCACCGTAGTTTCTAGCACACTCACAAGGCTCTATGTATACAACATAAGTCATGTAATGTCTTATGCACAAAGACGATCAAGAAATTAAGTCTCCAATAACTAGACCTAAGTCTATACCGTGACAGAGACCTACTAGCGCTTAATGATCATAAACTCACACCTATATAATGACATATCAAATAATAACGATAGGAGGCAACGTGAAAGAGGATAAAGACGTGTCACATAAGTGAGGAGAAACCATGTGTGAACAATACCTAAGGGTGGTAACATGTTGGGCCAAGCTAGGCTTTTCCAAGCCTGAGCATGACATACTAAAAAATTTAAAGCCTAAACCTGGCATATAGCCTATCATAGGCTTGTTTTTAGGCATTCACCTAGCCTTTTTGAAGGCCTGATTGACATACTAGCCTACTTAAAACCCTACTTCATTTGAACATTTGTAAATAAGAAATTCAACTAATGTTAAATAGACATAAAAATTAAAAGATCATTGACTCATTCGAGTTTACTTACTAGCATAAGTTTTATGATAACTAAGCTTTACTTTAAACTTATTTTTAAGGCTTATGACAACAACTTATGACATTGTTCATAAGGTTTTTTCAACTTATTTCATTAATTTTTCAAAATAACTAAGATTTATTTTTGTATATCAAATCAAAGTACAATATATCATATAATAATAAAGTTATTCCTGTTTATATAAATAGGCCAACCTGATAGGCTTAAAATGTTTTTTTGGCCAGTGGCATAGCCTTTTTAGTTAAATATGCTTATAAAAAGTTTAGGCATTTTCTATTTAAACAAAAGAGCCTAGCCTAGCCTGAGCATGTGTAGGCTAGGCCATAGGCCCCTATTAGTTGGCCTGGCCTATTCCCACCCCTACAATACCGACCTTGAAGATGCGAGACACTTTGGAGAATTCACATTCGAAAAACCTCCTAGCTTCTTCGACGATGATTCCTAAGTTGTACAATATGAAGATATTCCAACATCGCATTTGGGTGAACCGTCAATTGAACGTTGAAAGGATGCTAGAAGATAACATTGATTTCAAAGTGAAATACATAGAGTGATACTCCTATGTCAGAAACCCATATGTATATATTATGCCAACCTTAGATAGCATGCTCTGGAAAACCTCCTAGCTTTTCTAAATTGTATGAGAGCCACACGTCGAGGTGATTTCCTTATTCCGGGTAATCATTCTAAGGAAAGATACCTTTATAAGGGTAAGTACGACATAGCCATCCCTGAATAAAATTGATCATAACTTCTTTATCAATGTTCTCCAAGGGCACAACTTCGACCCACTTGGTGAAATAGTCTATACCAACAAAAATATACCCATGGCCTTTAGATTAGGTCGAATTTCACCAATTAAATATAATGCCCAACCCCTAAATGACCAAGGCTTGACAATTGAGTGTAATTCACTAGCATGAACCTATTGAATGCTTGAATGTCTCTGACATTTTTGACATCCTTTGACAAATTCTATACACTCCTTCAACATAGCCGGCCAATACAACCCTTGTCAAAAAAAAATCCATTTCATTTTGTTACATGCTTGATGAGCACCACATGACCCACTATGGAAATTCAAAATTAATAAATAAGCATTGCTTTCACTAAGGCATTTAAGTAAAAATCCCTCAGGAGTCTTTTTAAACAACTCATTGCCAATAATGACATAAATAAATGCCTTGTATTTAATAATTAGATTTGCCTTTCTTGTTGGATCTTTCAAAAATCCTATAATCGATTTCCTCTAGTCACTATTCGACAAGTTTGTCAATGGAAAAAAAATCAAAAAATTCAAAAATTTGCAAGTCTTCTAACTCTTCTGTCACCACCAGTTTTGACTATGACAAATCTAAGGGGATAATACTGGTCAAAGTTAATTTTTCTTTAACTTCAATTAATTCTTCAAATTTTTTGTTTTAGACTCTATAACCTTAGGCAATTTGTGCTAAGTCATTAGCCTCTTGATTTTCCATTCGAGGAACATGTTTGATGTCGATTAAATAAAATCTCCTCAACACCGAGTTGGATGTGACGAAGTACACTAATAAATTCTTTTTTATGCAATTATATTCCTTTGTTAATTGTTCCACAACCAACTATCAGTCGCCTTTGATTTCGACTCCTTTTCCCCCAAGTCTAGCAGGATCCTAAGGCCTGTAATTAAGGCCACATACTCAGCCTCGTTATTTGAGCAAAACCCTTAGATTTTCAATTTAAACTTGGTAGTAATCCCGTTTGGGGAAATAATCAACATTCCAGTACCAGTTCCATTTTTTTCTGGAACCTTCGAAGTATAACATCCAAGATTTTGGATCGACATAGTTTCCTGTTACTTCAACTATTGCATGATCCGCAGTAAAATAAGAAATAATCTGACCTTTCATGGCCTTTAGAGGCACATAAGTTAAAGACTATTCAGTTAAACCCAGAGCCCATTTCCCAATTCTACTATGTAAAATGGAAAATTTTAATAACGTCAAAATGAGAATAGATGAAAACATATGTTGGCTTTATATAATATTTTAACTCTGTACATGAAAAATAAAAACAAAGGCATAACTTATCTATTGAGCTATACATAGTCTTTGCATTATTTAAAACTCTACTAAGGTAATAAATGCCTCTTTCGACGCCATCATTACCCTCTTATGCTAACATACGGCTCATTGTCGAATCAGGTGCATAAATGTACAACTTCATAGCTTTATTTCTCATGGGAGGTAATAATACACGAGGCTTGAGCAGGTAACTCTTGATCTCATCAAAATACCTTTGATGCTCTGGTTCCCATCTGAATCCCTCCTCTTTCTTCAAGAAATTTATTTTTCTAAGTAACGGCTGAAGCATTTTCTTGTTCGAAGAAGGATTTGTATTGAATATAGCCTTCATCTTGTTCTGGTTATTTCGATGCTCTTTTTATGGACAACAAATCCTAGAAAGTCACATGCATGGACACCAAAATACATTTTAATGGATTCATTTTAAGTCCATATTTCCTCATCCTTTCAAAGGAATGTCGAAGGCGGTCTAAGTGACCATTTTTAGACGAGGATTTGATGACTATGTCATCTATATAAACACACCTAAAGGTTTCTATGAAATCATGAAACATATAATTCATTACTCGTTGTTATGTTGAACTAGCATTCTTCAGGTTGAAAGGAATTACCAACCACTCATAAGTTCCCAAGGCCCCGATGCATCAAAATTCCATTTTCGACACATCTTCCTCTACAATAAAAATTTGGTTATAGCCAGAATAAGCATTTAAAATACTTAAATACTCAAAACCAGCACCTAGATCGACCAACATTTCTGCAACTGACATTATGTATTATTCTTTTAGAGTGGAATAATTTAGGCATCTAAAGTCAATATAGACTTTACGAGTCCCATTATTTTTAATAATAGGGACAATGTTTGCTAACCATTCGACATACTTTGCAGTTCTTATGAACTTATTCCCGAGAAGCCTTTCGACATATGCCTTGATTTTTTACATGACTTCTGGTGCAAACCTTCTTGGTGTCTACTTTATTATCCTCTTGTATGTTTGAATTGGTAGTTTTAACTCCAATAAATGTTGACTAAGTATTGGCATCTCATCATAGTCCCAGGAAAAGCACTCCTTGAACTCCTTTATTAAATCCATTATCTCAACTTTCAGGCTTGGCTCAATCTTAGCAATTATGAAATTTGGCTTTTTGATTGTGCCACTCCCTAAGTCGACCTTTTCTAAGGGATCTTGAGCCTAATTTCCTCTTGGTAGAAGCTAAAGGATATTTCTCAAATCCTAAAGGCTCATCATCATATATTTAGTGGAGCCTCTGGTCTTATGAAACTGTATTTCCACCGACTTCTCCATTGATTTCAACAACCATTTTTTGTTGAAATTTGGCCTCCAAAGCCACTTTTATTATGTGTTAGATCTATGGTTTTAGGATTGACATCAATTTTGATAAAACATGGTTCTTATCTGATGTTGAGCAAGATGTCATAACATCTTAATCATCTATCATGAGAGGTTCTGCTGTCATGTATTTCAGACAGATGTTGAACCATATGTCGTGACATCATGGCCTATTGTACAACATGTGCTGCTGTTATTTTTCCTTGAAGATTTAATTGAAAAATATGAGATTCTGGTACTCATACAAGCGCAACCAAGCAAAGATATTTTAGGAACAAGTGTAGATTTGATTTGGTTTCATAAAAAGGATCTCGGTGACATTTTAGGAAACTTTGAAGATTTGTTCCTATTTTTGTAGAGAAGATCTTGCAGCTGATTTACTACTAGAAGCTTGAATTTGATTGTAGAGTCAAATTCCATACTGCAAGAGTCTATATAAAGGGACTAACTAAACCTAGAAACTTAAGTATTATCATTGAAAAAACCCGTGTGTGGTTGAAATAAGGGTTTAGGGTTTTAAGAGTACCTTAGGTGCTTTGTTTGTTTTTTGTATGTCACTCATGTATCTTTAATACATTGAGGTTGATTGATTGTTCTTAGTTAAAAGCTTTTAATCAAAACTAAGTATTATTCTCACTAATGAGCTTTTAAGCAAAGAGTTGAGTATTGTATTTGAAGTGTAATCTTCTATTTGGTTCTTTGGTTTTTGTCACGGGTTTGTGACTAGTTTTATCATTGAGATGATTGGTAGGAAGTGAGAGGGGGATCTCATATCTAGAGGGTTCTAGGTAGAATTTGCACAAGGTAGTGATTAGGCGATAAGTTTTAAACTATGTATGTTTATCTTTGAACCGATACTATCATAGTGTATTTCCTTCCTGACTTGGTAGCCCCCAGAGTAGGTGATATTGCACCGAACTGGGTTAACAATTAACTGTGTTATTTTATCTTATGCAATTTAATTATTGCATAATTTATATTTTGGTATAATTGTTCTATCAGCAACATGACGTCTTAACATCTATCTTGACATTGCATTCTGGTGTTGAGACATCAGTATTAACATCTGTTTTAAAGTGCCAGAATTTCAATTGTCATTAGAGCAGGCACCCTATTCTCTCTATTGGGTGAGCTCTGAGGAGAATAATTTCGGGTACTATGGCTAAGGAAGGAGAATAAAAAAATAGACCACCTCTGTTAGATGGTTCAAATTATGATTGGTGGAAGGTTAGAATGGTGGATTTTCTGAAATCCATGGACAACAAATCTTAGAAGTTTATTTTAAAAGGATGAATTCATCTTGTTGTGAAGGACAAAGATGGGGATGAGTCCTTGAAGCCAGATGAAGATTGGTATGAGGAAGATTATAAATTAGCTCTTGGAAATCCCAAAGCCTTGAATGATCTATTCAATGGAGTGGACAAGAATATGTTCAAGTTGTTTAATACCTGTACTATAGTCAAGAATGCTTGGGAAATTATCAGGATAACTTATGAAGGTACATCTAAAGTGAAGATGTCAATACTTCAGCTTCTCACTACTAAATTTGAGAATCTAAAGATGAATGATGATGAGACCATCTAGGAATATCATATGAAGATTCTTTAAATAGTAAATGCATCTAGTGCCTTGGGAGAAAATATGTCAGAAGAAAATCTTGTTAGAAATATTCTTAGGTCCTTACCTAGGAAATTTGACATGAAGGTGACAACCATTGAAGAAGCTCATGACATCAACAATATTAGCGTTGATGAACTTGTTGGCTCACTTCAAACATTTGAATTAGCCATTAATGAAAGATCTGAAAAGAAGAACAAGAGAATATATTTTGTATCCAACACTAAAGATAAAGAAGATCAATGTGACCTGGATGAAGTAATTTCTAATGCCATTGTGCTTCTTTGGAGGAAATTCAATAAAGTGCTGAAGAGTATGAAGTCAAGACCAAATGTCAAGAAATTTTTTCCTGACATCAGCAAGAACAATGAGGTTAAATAAAGGAAGAATAGAGGATAAGCCAAATCAAGGAAAAGACATGCATTGCCATGAATGTGAGGGTTTTAGTCATATTACATCAGAATGCCCCACATACCTCAAGAAACAAAAGATTGGATTTTTTGATGATAAGTCTGAGAGTGAACTTGATGATGAAACTATTAAGTCTGCTACTGCCTCACTGGAAGATATGAATCTGATTAAGATTCTTGTGATGAGGATGTCTCTTATGAAGAATTGCTTGTTTCCTACAAAGAGCTTTGTATCAGAAGTAAAGAAGTGTGTAAGTTAGGAGAAAAGCAGAAGAAGATTATAGCTCAACTTCAGGATGAAAAAGAGAAACTTCTATCCATAAACTCTATGCTTCAAGGTAAGGTAACCCTATTAACCTCAAAACTTAAGAATATGACTAAATCCATAAGGATGCTGAACAATGGGTCTGATGTGTTGGATGAAATTCTTCAAATTGGAGAATGAGGTAGAATATTTACTGGTATATGGTTAATTATCAGTATCTGAATAATAAAAGAAAAACCCCTATGATAAAATTTGTTTCTGCTGAAGTGAAGGATGAGAGCACAATGTCAGACCAAATATTACATCATTCTTCCAGGCTTCACAAAACTCAAACCAGAGCCAAGCTCCAACCTTGGAAATGTCATTATTGTCGAAAATATGGTCACATAAAACCATTCTGTTACAAGCTGTATGGTTATCCAAAATATTCACCTCAAGCTATGGCTAATACTGTAAGGATTACAACTATAAATGAGTGGAAAGTAAAGGATGTTGTCACTAGTCTCATAGCTCATACCTCTCTTAGAGTCTCATCTAGAGAAGACTGGTATTTTGACAGTGGATGCTCTAGGCATATGATAGGAGTGAATAATTTCTTGGTGGAAATTAAGTCTCACACTAATAGTTATGCCACTTTTAGTGGTGGTGCCAAAGGAGAAATTAAAGGAGTTGGAAGACTAGAATGGGAAGGATTCCCTAGGCTTGATAATGCCCTTCTTGTAAAAGGTTTGACTGCTAATCTGATAAGTATCAATCAGTTATGTGATCAAGGTCTTAAGGTTAATTTCACTAATTCTAAATGTGTGGTCACTAATAAGGTGAATGGAGTAATAATGAGGGGAGCTAGGTCTAAGGACAATTGCTACTTATGGACACCTCAAGAAATTACTTGTTCCTCCACATGTATGTTGTCCAAGGAAGATGAAGTCAAATTGTGGCTCCAGTGGTTATTTGTCTGCCAGGTCCCGTACCATATGAATCAGACAAGGTCGTGCCATATAAATACAATGAGACAATCTTAGAGGATGATGTGGAAGTTCCCATCCAACCATTGTCTGATGTCAAGAATATTGTTGAAGCTAGCCGAGTAACCTACAATAGCCGTGTTTTTGAACCTATCATTCGAGGGAATGTTAATGCCAATAAAAAGGTTGTTGAAATTACCGAACCTAATAAAGAAGTGGGAGAACCTAGTGGTACTGCTTTGGAAAAAGATATGGACTACCTGTTGAAGATTATCAAGATGAGTGACTACAAGATCGTAGGTTAATTATTGCAGATTCCATCTAAGATATCTATTCTAGCATTTCTAATGAACTCTTCTGCCCATAAGGAATCTTTGATGAGAGTATTGGATCAATCTTTTATGGAAAGTGATATGTCTCTGGACCAATTTAGCAGTGTTGTAGGGAATATTACATCCTGTAATAACTTGAGTTTCTGTGATGACAAATTTCCCGATGAAGGAAGAAATCATAACCTGGCTCTCCATATCTCCATGAATTATAAGAGTGACTCGTTGTCTAATGTACTGATTAACAATAGGTCTACTTTGAATGTCATACCAAGGAGCACACTTATAAATATGAAGTACCAGGGAACTCCCATGCGCCCGAGTGGCATAATTGTGAAAGATTTTGATAGTTCGAGGAAGTATGTCATCGGAGAAGTAGATTTACCTATTCACATAGGCCCACACTTATTTCAGATTACTTTCTAGGTTATGGATATAGTTACCTCCTACAACTGTTTATTGGGAAGACCATGGATCCCCGAGGCAAGAGATGTTACTTCAACTTTGCACCAGAAGCTGAAGTTTGTTCATGAAGGAAAGGTGGTCATCATAAATGGAGAGCAAGCTTTGTTAATATCTCATTTATCCTCTTTCAGTGTTGTGGAAGTGGATGAAGCTACTGTTGGAACTTAGTTCCAAGCTTTATCCATTGATAATGTGAGGAAAAATGAGGATTCTATAGCCTCATTGAAAGATGCTTAACAGGTAGTGCATAATGGACCTAGCAAGGTGTGGGGGCAGATTGTTGAACCTCATGTGAGTAAGAATAGAGCTGGGTTGGGTTTCTCCATGAAGAATAGTAAAGGTGAGATTATGAAGCTGAAGTCTGCTTTGGGAAAATACCAAGATATCTTTCACAACGAAGGTTAACTTCATCCGAATACTCCTAGGATCGATGCTATTTTGGAAGGTGAATGAGAGCAAGAGATGCCGAACTATGTTACACATGGAGTCAAAGTCCAAAATTGGATCACTATTGATGTTCCTTCTTGAATTCACATTGCAAAGTAATTTATTTTTTATTAATCTTTTCAAAAAAATCTTTCGCTCTGCCCAAAGTGAAAGTATTGATATTGTATGGGCATATCTGTTGTTTTGATCTTTAAAATCAATAATAAAAGTTGTCTTTGATTCCCAAATTGTGTCTTTATTCTCTGCTTTTTTCTTCTTGGAAAATGGTAATAACAAAAAACCTTTTAAAATAAATAATACATGTAAATAAATCTGCATAATCACTTGTATATGTGTCAGTTTCTAAAAGCAATCATAAATCATATGTGCAGATTAATTAAAAAACCTGTTGAGTACAATGACCCTGCACCGTCTCCCAACTTTGAATATCCTGCGTATGTGGCCGAAGAAGAAGAATATGATGAAATCCCAGAAGAGGTTTCACGGTTTCTCAAGCACGAGGAAAGCACCATTCAGCCGTATAAACAACTGTTGAAAATGATCAATTTGGGTTTAGAAGAAGATCTAAAAGAAGTCAAGATTGGAGTATTGCTTCATACCAATGTGAAGAGCATGTTGATTGAATTGTTGAAAGAGTATGTGTATATCTTTGCTTGGTCTTACCAAGACATGCCAGGATTAGATACTGATATTGTGGAACATCATTTGCCGCTAAATCCAGAATGCCCACCAATCAAGTAGAAATTACGAAGAACTCACCCCGATATGGCAGTAAAAATTAAAGAAGAAGTCTTAAAGAAGATTAATGTCGGTTTTCATGTGACATCAGTGTACCCTAAGTGGATTGCCAATATTGTCCCAGTACCAAATAAAGATGGAAAAGTTCGCATGCGCGTTGATTATAGAGATTTAAACAAAGCTAGTCTAAAAGATGACTTTCTATTGCCACATATTGATATGTTGGTTGACATTACATCAAAATTCAAAGTGTTCTCATTCATGGATAGATTTTCTAGATATAATCAAATTAGAATGGCTCTTGAAGACATGGAAAAAACAACGTTTATCATACCTTAGGGAACATTCTGCTACAGAGTGATGCCCTTTGGGTTGAAGAACGCTGGTGGAACGTGTCAGAGGGCTATGACAACCCTATTACATGATCTGATGCACAAATAAATTGAGGTATATGTTGATGATATGATTGTTAAATCACATACCGAAGAAGGGCATATTAAATATTTGTTGAAATTAATATTTTACACTAAAAATATCTTTTTTACAATATACTTTAATTTTTTGTACAAATTGATACATTATTGTATGTAAATAATAAATAATGCCATTTATTTAGGAAATTAGGGTTTTTGCCCTAAATAATAAAATAATTAAAATTGACTTTTTATTTATTTACACTTCACATAAAAATACTTTTTCATACATAAAAAAAAACATTTTTTGCATAATACACTTTATTGAATATTTATTTATTGTATTTATTTAAATATTGTGTATTTAATATTGTATCCTATACATTCGATTTGGTTGTAATAATTTAGAATTGAATTTCTTGCAAAATAACCCCCAATTCAAATTTGTACCCCCTCCCTATATCATGTTGTAATAGTGTAGAATTTAAATTCTCGCACCTATAAATGCTTCCAATTATGCCATGATTAGACTTAGGGTCTGTATGCCAAATAAAATCAACAAATAGCTTGACCTAATCCAAGATAACCATGTATGAAAAACAAACACAATGCACACTTGCACCCCTAGGGTTACAATCCACTTGTTGCCTTCAAAAATGGGCCATGATATGCATGTCAAGTACTTTGGCAAAACAAAAACAAACAAAAGATCATAGTCCCTCGACGACGCTATCTGAGTTACCTAAACAAAATGATCAAGTCCCTCAAGAAAATTGCCAAAAATACTTGACACTATTGCTATCATGGTCTATACGATGACCCGCGCCTGTCCTGTTTAACATCCTAACACAAGGTTATTCACCAAATACAATGGTGAAACAACACTGTTAAAAGGGTTAAAAAAATAAGAAAGATCTTTGAGTAAAATAGGGTAGACAAACTCTTAGTTACTTGATCAAAATCTTGCAAAATATCCTTGCCATTTTCAAACACACTTCACAACCCAACTTCAAAACAATTTCAAAACAACTTTCAAAACATTGGAATATCTTTTCAAAAAGACATACACCTTTGTATATATTCAAACAAGAATCATTACAAAGGTTGCCTAGATAAGGCATCTTTTTAAAGCATTTTCAAAACCACACACACACAAAGCACCATTTCAAACAATTGAAAAGCAAAGGCAAGTGATCTAAGCAAGTAACTAAGAGCCCATGGATAACCATGGATAGAAAGGGTGCTAATACCTTCCCTTTCTATAATCTAATCCCCAAACCCAAGAAAACATCTCAAAGGTCTTTCCTGTGCTTTTTGACCTTTCCTTAGGATAAAATAAAAAGTCGGTGGCGACTCTTGCTAAACCGAAACATTTGTGAACACAAACGTGAAACCTCAAGTCAGTTCTCCGACCGTATCACACTGCGTAATTTGCAAGAATGGATTTTGAGTTTAAAGGGAAAACCGTGGGTCTGTAGTTTGAGTTTCTGGCCGTATGAAGGCTTGCAAACGATCGTATTTGCTTCAGAGAAGGTCCAGGATGCGAATGGTGGTCTTGGAATGGCCTGAATTTCCCTCTAACTGCAAGAATGATTCCACACTTTTTGATGAATTTTTTTAATCTGATTATGCTCTCTCACGCCTCCAATCCCTTATGCTTTTGGTCTGGATCTATTCTATATATACCCTTGAGTGAATTAGGTTTACAAATTTGCTTCAAATCTTCTCCAATAATGATCATTGATCATGATTTGATTCTCATGTAAATCTTTCCAAATCAAGCCAAAATCCAATCTTTTTGTGTACAAACAAGCCTTGCATTATTTGATCTCATTTCCATCTATTCATGGACCTTAAATGTGCACAAAATCTCAAGGTTTAAATGATTTTTGATATTTTTATTATTTATTATTGATTTTATTTGATTTAAATGAAATAAAATCAAGATAAATGATAAAAATAAAATAATGACAAGTGGCAGGGCTCATGGGTCGTAGACCATGTTACAAACTCAGTGCAAGCACAAAAAGTTGGTCCCATTTGACAAAAATTGCAATTTGAGACATATTTGACTTTTGGCCATTTTGCAAAAATGGGTCAACTTTGCCAATGCACAACTCCTTCAATTTTGACCCTAGAGATGTGTTCTTGGACTTTTTAGATATATTAAGATGTCCTCTAAGCAACCATTTTGGTCTCATCTTAATTGAGTCTTCCATGTTCATGTATGAAGCTTTGACAAAAAAGGTATTTTTGTTGACTTTCCAAAATGACCTATAATGTCCAAATTCATAACTTCTTGTGAGTGCATATTTTGAACTTGGGAGCTGAAGATGAATTTTAGGGAATTGAATCCTCTTAAAAATGAGATTTGTATGGGTCATTTTTGATAAAGTATGAGAAAGTTATGCTTGGTCAAAGTTGAGTTGACTTTTCCTACAAAACCCTAATTTAGCAACTTTTAGGTTTTGATGAATTGTGAGCAATCCTTGATGAATCATGATCAAATGATGAATAATACTTCAAAATGAGGATGTTGACCAAAAATCTTGAAGTTTGACTGTATGTAGGTCACAATTGACTTTTGCCCTAGCACAGTCGATTTTTAGGCCTTTGAGCAATTGACTGAGCAAACTTTCTCTGCAAGGCTTGAAACTTGACATGGATGATCTTGAGAACATATTAGGACAATAGTGAGAATTTGGGACCCTTTTGATTCAAACATCTTGATGCAAATTGAAACCCTAATTTGAGGTAGACTGCCTTAAGAGAGAGTTTGTCTTGTCAACCCTTGGACTTCCTTGAGCAATTTGAGGACCTCACTTGAAATGTTTTGATAAATATGGGAGGGAAAATTTTGGGGTACAACACATGGCATCTTAGGGCCAAAAATAGGGCTTGTTTTATATTTAAGTATCTTCAATCGCGTCGACACGAAGATTTTAACCTTCGTATCTCCGGATAGAAGACACTTAAATAAGGGTAGCTGTTGTACCCCAAATTTTGCCCCTAAGATTCCTATATCATATCATATCAACTCAATCATATCAAGATCACACTATGGTTTGGTTCTTCTCCCTATCTTTTGGTTTTCTTATGAGGGATCACCAAGCACTTTGATTTGTATATTTTGATCATATTTGACCTGTGTTGATTAATTTTTAACTAACAAATACAATGAATGTTTGCTATAATTGATGATACTATAGGTGAGGGCACAACATATTTAATCAGCTTGATTCATAGGTTCATGAGTTTATTTCCATTCCTTCTTCAACAAAGCTTCATTGAGATTCAAGCTTCATCATTGAGGATGATTTAAAGTAATATCATGACAAGGTCTACTATGATTCATCATGCCTCAATTTGTCAAAGGAAGTCAAAAGATGCAAGGATTGATTGAATAATTTTGACCTAATTGGACAAGTTCTTGATTCCTTGATCACAAGTGCATAAATATCTCAATTCTTATTATTTGGAAGTGGTTATTGTTGCTATGGGTTCTTATTATCACCCACAACAACTTCTATTCACATGGAAAAAGTTATTGTGTAAGAAAGATTGTCAAAATTGAAAGGGGTTTCCAAGTCATTTTGGTGCTCTAGGAACTAGGGTTTTGAACTTCTAAGGGCTATATTTTGTTCATCTTTTGAGATTTTTGAGTGATTCCAAAAACATGTTTCTCTTTAAATGGTTATAAACAAATCACTTCAAAACTTTCGAGCAAGTTTTGTGTGGAAGATTCCTAATGATTAAGAAAGATTACAAGTCCTCTAGATAGGCCATCAAATTCCATTATGTGACTTCAAAAGATCATAACTTGGTCAATTTTTATCTCCTTGAGCCCATTAGTTTTCCATGTTAATCTTAAGAATGTGAACTTCAACTCTTATTTTATGTGCAAGACTTGAAAATGGTTGGAAGATGCCTCAAAAACTTAAAAGATTATAGGTCACCTCATGGATTTTCACCAATTTCACAAGGCCATAACTTTTTCAATATTTGATATTTTTGCGTGATTCAAGTTTTACAATGCTCTTTTGGAATTCCACTTCAAGCTAGCATCATCGACCAAAGCAAGATATTGGAGGAGGGCCTTGTTTGGAATCAAAACATTATAGGTCACTTTTGAAGAAAAACATGGAATTTTTCTAAGTACAAAAAGTTAGCATCTTTTTCTCAACTTTGACTCATCACAACTCTTAGCTCAAGCATCCATTTCATCTCATTCTTGGAACTTTGCAAATATTATGACCTCGTCTTTCAAATGCTTCAAGAATCTTACCCTAAGACCACTTGAGCTGTGAATACCATTGATTCAAAGTGGGTACCTTGAAACTGAAGTTTCACTTCAAGTCAGATTGCAATTTTCATAATGTGGCTTCTAATCACCAAATTACCACATGTTTTCCACTTAAACATGATTAGCAAATATGTTTGAATCATTTAGAGTGTCAAAATGCATCATTTGGATGAGTTTTGATGCACATGTGGTCACACTTTCTTCATGATCACAGGTGTGCACTCTTTCAAGTGAAATTGCATCATTCACCCCTCCTCTTTATTCCATTAACTTCTCCTATAAATACATGCTCTATTTCACTCATTTTCACAAGCTTGAACAACCAAAATCACCCTGCCAAACTCTCTCCATAACTCACAATTTTGTAACTTCGAATTTGGTTTTACAACCTTCTTCAATCCATTTTCTTTGTTAATTCTTCACCCTTGAACTTTCCTGAAGCTAACAGAAGAAGAACCAAGCCTTGGAGCATCCTAAATCGTGTTTGTTCTGGACTGGGCCCGGCTGGCCCAAAAGCAATGGTAAAGGCCCAGTCTAAACGGTCTCACGAAGGGCCACGTCGACCAAGAGGTACATCCTTGCCCGACATCTCCTGCTAGTACGTCGTCCTCGACTCCATACTAACCTGCTCGACCTCAGCTCGAGCACTCCTCCTAGACAGACTCTATCCACTACACCTGGATCCCGAAAAGACCGCGTCCTCGTCCGTCCGTACTTCACGCAGAACATCCAGGAAGGGGACCACGTGCGGGTCCCCACTACGCACGTAGAACTTGGCAGTTCCTCCATTGGGCCAAACCTGCCCGACCCAATGAAGGAACCTTGGCCCAGCGCTGGGGGCTATAAATACCCTCTGTTCCCAGAGGGTCAGGTATTCATTCTATCACATATACTCACACTTTGCCTGCTCGTGCTCTTACTTACTTCAGCATCGGAGTGCCTTGCAGGTACCCCCCCCACCTCGTTCAAAACTTCAGCTCGGAGCCAGCCGTGACGGTCCAAGTCTGATCAGGTTAGATCAGTGGCGCCGTCTGTGGGAAACTAGCTTCCCCGTCTTGCAAAACTCAAAGACCAAAGCTCAAATTCAACTACCGCTGTCATGGCTGATCAAGCTCGCGATGAGCAGAACGTCCGCGTCGTCGACACTAACAACGGCACCACGGACAAAAACGGACACCTTGATAACACCGGCAACCCCGACCACAACACCATTCCTGCGACAACTGCCCCCGGAACTTCCACTTACCGGGACGGAGCTACTGCATCATCTTCCTCGGTCCCTCCACCACTCGAAGACGACTCGGCGGCCCTCGCACACTACAAAGCTGCCCGGTTCCAGGAAGTCCCCGTCCCCGCCGGGGCGGATGCCACAACTCAAGCGTTGTTCGCAGCGATTAATCAAACGAACTATCACATCTTCGCCCAAGGAGAGAGACTAAGGGCGCTTGAAGACGAACGAAGACCCCTGAGGAGACATCGGAGGCCCCATACTCCTCCTCCTTGAGTGACTGAAACTCAACACCCATCTCCCCCGCGGAGACATTACAGGGAAACCTCTCGAAGCCAATCACCCCGACCAAAGGGGAAACGGCCTCATTTGGAGAGGCAGCCCATCATTCAAGCCGGAGAACCTAGTCGTGACCCGACGAGACAAGAAAGAAGGCACTCCGGAGACGGACGTGTAAAATTCAACCACCGAGCATCCCGCTCGAGAGAGACTCAGCACGACCTGGACCGTCGTGCCAGACAGTATTACATGTCCCCATCTCTGTCTCCGAAGAGAAGCGACGAGGATGACCCCCGCGGTCCCCTGTCGCAGGCTATTATGGAAGCACCCATCCCCCCGGGCATGGAGAAGCCCCCACACTTGAAGGAGTACGATGGAGTCGCGGACCCGGTCGACCACATAGACGAGTTCGAGGCTATGCTTCATTATCACAATGTCGGGGGCCCCATCAAGTGTCGTCTATTCCCCACGACTCTCAGGAAGGCGGCAATGGACGGGTACAAAGGACTCGCCCCGGGCTCAATCACCTCATGGCAGAACCTGAAGAACCAGTTCATCAGTTCCTTCATAACTTCTCGGCGGCATCCGAAGACCGAGGCGGCTCTCGAGGCCATCATCCAAAGACAGGATGAAACCTTGAGGGATTTCATCAATCGCTTCAACCGGGAAGCCATACAGGTCCCCTGTGCGGACCATATGAAGAGATATTTGCTGGAGAGAGGGCTCCTCCCCGGCACGGAATTCAGAAAGGCCGTGAGTATCGAGCCACCTCGGACATTCGATGCCCTCCTCGAAAAAGCTCGGGCATACATGGACTACGAGGAGAGGGAAGCGGCCAACAGAGCCCGAGATCCCATAACTCGTGGTCCCAACAGCAGCTCGCGCCAAGAAGCTCCTCCTCGACGAACTGGGGAGAAAAGGAAAGAAGACAGACCCCGGGAAGTCCGGGAACAAAGAGGACCTTCGGGGCGTTTCACCGAGTACACTCCGCTCACAGCTTCCCGCGAGCGCATTCTGGCAGAGTGTGCCAGCACTGATTTCAAGGACGGCGGTGTAAAACGTCCCCGACCTGCTCCCGCCAAGCCCGGAGCAGACAAGAACAAATATTGTCAGTACCATAGGAGCCATGGTCATCTGACTGAGGATTGCGTCCACCTCAAGGACGCCATCGAAACCCTCATCAAGGGAGGGAAGCTCGCGCAATACCGACGAAGCGACGCTCCCCGTCGTGACGCCCAAGAAACTAGAGAGCCGGAGGAGGATGCCCGACCATCTGACGAGTCGGTCCCTATCCAAACCGCCTTCTCCGTGACCAGGCCCGAGGACTTCGACTTCCCCGAGCACCTGCAGGAGCCGCTCACAACTCACAGCAGGTGGGAATATTTCCCCTCCGCCCTGGTCATCAACGGTGGCGGGTTCAACGACTTGACCATCAATTCAGCTAAGAGGAAGTTGGACGAGCTGGTCGACGCGGCTCCCCCGCAAACGGTGACGTTCGAAAGGGTGAAGGGCAGGTCAGAGCCCATCACCTTCTACCTAGAAGAGCTCCCCAGCGGAGCCCCGAACGCGGTCATCCCCTTACTGGTAAGGGCAAGAATGGCCAATTTTGATGTACATCGCATCCTGGTCGATGAAGGGAGTTCCGTCGACGTCATGTACAGCCAACTGTTCCGAACCCTACAGCTAGACGACTCACATCTCTCGCCGTATGTGGGGTCGGACTTACAAGGTTTCAACGGCTCGACCTCCAAACCTTGGGGATATGTCGAGCTTCTGGTTACGTTCGGCGAAGGGACGACTATAAGACAAGTCAAAGTACGCTTCCTCGTCATCGACTGCCCGTCTCTGTACAACTGCATCTTGGGGAGACCAACACTGGCAGAACTGACAGCGGTGCCCTCGACCGTCCACCTGAAGATTAAGTTCTACACCAAGAGGGCACGAGTAGCTACTATCCAAGGAGACCTAGCCGCTGCCCGAAGGTGCTTCAACGCCGCTTCTAAGGGACGTGATACTGTCGACATAGGGACCAGGCCCGCCAAAAGGACGCGACAGGAGCCCGACAAGAAAGAGTCTCCCGAGGAAGAAGTCCAGAAAGCTCCACCAAAGGTCGATTCTATAGCTCTGGACACTCGCTTCGACCAGGACGAGCCTTCCAGCAGCGAGCAAATCCCACTCCGACCAATATCGGACGGAGATTTTGAACTCGTCCCCCTCGGCACAGATCCGACCAAGGGAGTGAAGATTGGCAAAGACCTCCCCGACTTGGCCAGGAAGCAAATCAAGGCCTGCTTGCGCGAGAATGCTGATCTGTTCGCCTGGAGCGCCGCGGAGATGCCCGGACTCGACCCTGAGGTCGCCTTTCACCACCTCGCCATAGATCCAGCCGCTAGGGCCGTAGTACAACGTAGGCGTAGGCAGTCTCCAGAAAAAATGGAGGCTGCTGAAAAAGCTGTAAAAGACCTCCTAGAGGCAAATTTTATTTCTGAAGCCCGGTATTCCACCTGGTTGTCAAACGTTGTACTCGTTAAAAAGAATAATGGAAAATGGAGGATGTGTGTTGAATATACCGATCTCAACCGGGCTTGCCCGAAAGATGCTTTCCCTTTGCCTAACATTGACATGCTGGTCGACAATTCGGCCGGCTACAAAACATTGTCGTTCATGGATGCCTACTCGGGCTATAACCAAATTCCGATGGCCGTGAGCGACAAACAGTGCACGGCTTTCATGACCAGCTCAGGCAACTATTACTACAATGTAATGCCCTTTGGACTGAAAAATGCCGGGGCAACCTACCAGCGCATGATGAACAAAGTTTTCCACAAACAGATTGGCGATATGCTCGAGGTATACATGGACGACATGATCGTCAAATCCAGGGCATACACCGACCATGCAGCACACCTCAGGACAGTCTTCGCCCAAGCAAGACAATGCAAAATGAGATTCAACCCCGAGAAGTGTACGTTCGGAGTCAAAGCAGGGAAATTCCTCGGATTCTACCTAACAGAACGAGGAATTAAAGCTAACCCCGACAAATTTCGGGCTTTCTCAGACTTCTCGACGCCAACGTCGAAGAAGTCGATACAAATCATGAACGGCATGCTCACATCATTATCCCGCTTCGTCGCGAGGTCCGCTCAGCACGCCCTCCCCTTCTTCAAACTCCTTCGTAAGGAGGCAGCCTTCGAATGGAGCGAGGAGTGCAAACAGGTACTTCGCCACCTAAAGCAAAGTCTATCTCAACCACCCTACTATCTCGACCGGTCGACGGGGAGCCACTGTACTTATACTTGGACATCTCGAACGAAGCCATCAGCGCGACTCTCGTCCGCGAGACCAGCGACGGACAAAAACCCGTCTACTTCACGAGCAAAGCCCTGCAAGGACCCGAAAGCAGATACCAACAGATAGAAAAGGTGGCTCTAGCCCTCGTCAACGCGACGAGGAGGCTCAGACACTATTTTCTGGCCCACACGATCATCGTACGAACCGACCAACCAGTGAGGCAGCTCCTGGGTCGGCCTGATATGGCGGGCAGAATATTGAAATGGTCCTTGGAACTCTCCGAATTCGACATTCAGTACGAGAGTAGGAAAGCCTTGAAAGCGCAGGCCTTGGCCGATTTTGTCGCGGAAATGACCACTCCTGACCCACCCACGGGGAAGGAACACAAATGGACCATCTTCGTCGATGGAGCATCCAGCTCGTCTGGAAGTGGCGCAGGAATCCTGTTGGAGATCGAAGAGGGCGTTGTGATCGAACAATCCCTAGCTCTTTCCTTCCTGACGTCAAACAACCAAGCAGAATACGAAGCCCTGCTCGCAGGACTGAGACTAGCCGAGGACCTGGGAGCCCGCGAGGTTCAGATCTACACCGACTCCCAACTCGTCGCCTCCCAAGTCCAGGGGAGTTACCAAGCCAAAAACGACAACCTCGTCGAGTACTTGAACTTAGTAAAAAAACACATGACAAAGTTTGTACGGGCGGAAATTTCACATGTTCCCCGCGAGCAAAACACGAGGGCAGACATATTGTCCAAACTCGCGAGCACGAGAAAGAAAGGCGGGAACAAATCCGTCATCCAAGAATCCCTAGCACACCCAAGTATCGAAAGATCCTCGACACCAGTCGAGGTCCACGCCATTGGGGACGCCTCGTTCTGGATGACCCCGATTTACAATTTCTTGACAAAAGGCGAACTCCCATCGAACCAGACCGACACGACCGTCACCAAGCGGCGAGCATGCTCCTACTTGGTGCTCGAGCACAAACTGTACCGCAGGGGATTCTCCATTCCCCTCCTAAAATGCATCGACGAGTCCACAGTCCCCGAGGTACTGCGGGAGATACACGAAGGGACCAATGCCCAACACATGGGCGGTAAGTCCTTGGCGAGGAAAGCCCTTCGAGCGGGATATTACTGGCCGATAATGCAGCAGGACGCCAAGGAGCACGTTAAGAAATGCGACAAGTGCCAGAAGCATGGCGACATGCACCTCGCCCCCCCTCACGAGCTGAGCATACTATCGTCCCCGTGGCCGTTCGCTTGGTGGGGTATGGATATCCTCAGACCCTTCGTGCAAGGGACTTATCAAAATAAATTCCTAATCGTGGCCGTCGATTACTTCACGAAGTGGATCGAGGCCGAGACTCTCGCAAAGATCACCTCGCACAATATCCTCCGCTTCTACAAGAGGAACATCCTCGCCAGATTCGGAATTTCGAGCGCACTGGTGACCGACAAAGGCACCCAATTCACCGACCACGGGTTCCAAGACTTCGTCACCAGACTAGGAACAAAATAACACTTCACTTCGGTCGAGCACCCTCAAACCAACGGGCAGGCCGAAGCTGCGAACAGAGTTATCCTCCAGGGACTCAAACGCCGACTCGGCGAAGCAAAGAGGGGATGGGTCGAGGAGCTGCACAGCGTCTTGTGGGCATACCGCACCACGCCCCACTCAACGATGGGCGAGACCCCGTTCAGACTAACATACGGGACCGAGGCCGTCATCCCAGTAGAAATCATGGAACCATCCAGACGGACAGAAAACCCCCTCGACAAAGAAATGAACGACGAGGCGCTAAGGGACAAGATCGACTTAGTCGAGGAAATCCAATCTGGTGCAGCTCTGCGCGAAGCCACCCTGAAACAGCGAGTGGCTCTGCGCCACAACGACAAGGTCATTAAGCGCGAGTTCGAAATCGGCATCCTGGTATTACGAAGGAACCAGAAAGACTCCCGCGAAGGGAAGCTGGCCACGAACTGGGAAGGGCCTTATCGCGTCCACAGCACCACCGGTACTGGGGCGTACTACCTCGAGCAACTAGACGGAGAGCCACTGCCACGACCCTGGAACGCTGCTAAACTAAAGAAGTACTATAGTTGAAAACCACCAACACTGAGGACCCTCGACTGACGGCTCCCGCGCCCAGTCAACGAGAAGAAACGTCCGATCCTGTAGGGAGGCCGAGGTACAGGGCCGACCTACGTCCAAACCACTTAACATCGTTCGAACGAGAACAAACGATAGTGCCCGACGTGGACACCTCTACCGAGCTCCACCGTCGAAGTACCTGTATGGCAGAACACCCAGCTCGCGATGGGCAGTTCACGCCGTAGGCAAATAGTCCCGACCGGGCCATGTATCCGCCCAAGTGGCTTCGCTACGCCTGCCCGACTAATCTCCAAGAGCGTCGGGCCATCTAAAGGTCAAAAAGGAGTCTCTCCCCTCGAGTTCACCACATACACGAACAAAAGACTTAGGCAAATTTGCCAACAAGTCACAACCATATACAGGCACACCTCGAGCCCATAACTTAGGCCAATTTTTGCGCAAAAACGTAAAACACAAGCACGGGCAAACAATCAAGTGTAAACAAACACGCATTCAAAACGCCTGTAAGCAATAAAGTGAATAGAAATAAACCGACCAAAAAGGCCGGTAATGTTCAGGTAATACAAAGAACGGGCACGCAGGCCCAAGAAATATGAACGAGCACGCAGGCCCAAAACGAACATCAACAAAGGCACGCAGGCCCTACCAGAATCTTACAGCTCAGCCTCCCCCGAGCTATCACCACCAACAACAGGAGAGTCGGGCGGAGGCACGGTCTTACCATCAACGATCTGAGACATATAGCCCGTCCCTTCAGTGTTCAGTCCGGGATTCAGCAGGGAAAGCTGGCTGACCGCGGCCTCAAAGCCCTCCTCCATAGCACCGACATAATCCGCCTCGAGGAGCTAAATACGAGCGACCAGTTCCGGTCGACTCCTCAAAGGAGTTGTATCCTCCGACTCGTCCTCGGCAGGAAGCATAGAAGCCGTCAGGTCCTCGATCTCTCTGGCGAGGCGCCCGTTATCGATTTCCAGGCAATCCCGGTCCGCACGAAAACGGTCTCTCCTCGGCCAGCTTCCCCATGTTCTCCTTCTCCAGAGTCAGCGCCTCCGTCTCTGCCACCAGCAGCTCGGCCTGCTCCCGGAACATCTCCTCGGAGCGCTCTAGGGCAGCTTTCAGCTTTCGCGAAGTCGAGGTGAGGGAAGCTTTCTCCTGTTCCAACTCCTTGACACGGTCAGAGTCCTCCCCCTCCTCGGCCAGCACAACAGCCATCTCGGCCATCTTGATCAGCCCGGTCATATTGGCGGCCAGGTGCCTCCTTCGGTTTTCCTTGCTCATCCGCCTGATAGTTTCAGCTTCATCGGCGCTCACGGGCAAGGGAAACCCCTCGAAGAAACCCTCCTCTTTAAAGCAAGGGGGCAACCCGAAGGACCTTACAGCGCTGGAGTCCTCACCGACTTCCGGCCGACTTTCCACCCGGTTCCTTTTCCTTTGTATCAGGTCGGCAGGTGGCTCGACCTCCTGGATGTCCTGGATCCCTCCTGAAGCAGCTCCTGAGCTAGGTGGCGAGTCCACCCTCGTCGCTTGAGAAATGCCCGGGCTATGTGGCGGGCCCATCCTCGTCGCCTGAGGAGGTCTCACCACCCTCTTATTCACCTTCTTGTCACAGGACAACTTCAAGAGCCTCTCCCTTCGTCCAGCCATCAAACCTGCATGAAAAAACCCCGGGTTAGTGGCGAGCAAACAGGCGAACAATTAACAAATAAATAAATTCAAACAAGATAAAACCAACGACCTAGCAGACTCGCAGCCTGCCCGAAGGACTGGCACTCCACAAGTGCCTTTGTGTCAATCGGTCGGGCCTCGAAGGTCGGGTAGCCTTCCTCGTCCAGAATATCCTCCCCCTCCCTCGTGGCCCATTTGGCGGGGTGGAAGCTATCGACATACCGACAAAGAGTATCGTAAGCCTTCTTGTCTTCGGAGCTCATCTCGCCCGCGGACGTATGGTAATACCCGGTACCATGCTCGTAATGCCTCGAGATCCAATGCACGGGAAATTTGGCCGTACGTTCTAACACCGGACGCCCTTCGTCGTCCAAAAGGGCCTCCCTGGCGTCGTCGGTTACAACCGCTTCCTCCTCATACACGGACTCTAAAGCTTCTGTGGTAACCGGCCTCACAACATACCACTTGTCTTTAAAACCCCGCACAGAATCCATATACATCCTGAAAAGTCTCTTCGACTGTTTCAGGGAAACCCATCTATGCTTTCCTCCCCGGGATTGGCGCTGTAGGTGGAAGACCCTGAAAAAGAGGGGTATGGTCGCCCCAATCCTCAGAAAACGACAAGTTAGCTCAAACGCCCGGATAAAAGCGAGCGAATTTGGGTGAAGCTGTGACGGGGCCAACCCCAGATGGCTGAAGACCCCGACCTGAAAATCGTTGAAGGGCAGCTGTAACCCAAGGTCTTTGAAGGCTATTTCATACATAGGGAAACTGTACTCGGGGAACACCGAGCAAATTCGGGCAGTGAAAGATGGCCGAGTGACCACGAAATTCTTCTGGAAACCGGGCTGGTTGTGGCCCGCCTCGAGGATAGTGTATGCCCTTCGGCTACGTCGACTATAGACCGAAGCTATCCCTCTAGGTTCGGCACCCACCCATTCCAGCAGAGGGTCCTCTATGGTGTCAACCAAACTCACATTCTCATCAGCGCTTTGTTCGTCCACCTCGGGCCGTCCTAAAGAGCACGGTTCATCCGCCATGGTTACCTATAAAGCACGGGAAACCAATCAGTTGGGTGCGAAACCATACGCTCGCCATAACAGACGAGATGAAGGGCACGACAAACCAAGTCGCTCCACGCGCGACTGCAAAGTTGGCGTTTTGGAACAAAAAACAGCAGCCACCTCCCCGACTCCCAGATACCTCGACAGGTCCTCCTATAAGTCGCCTAAACAAACTGACAACTCGGTCACTCACGAATACGTCGACCCAGGGTATGAACATGGCGAGTCAAACCATAAAGCCTAGAGCTAGAGCTATGAGCATACCAGGCACGATCACGAATCAGGCGCCCTGGATCATAAAGACCCCGGGCAGCACTGCAGATTAAAACCTAAACTATGCATTTACCGGTCACGAACATGCGCTTACCGGACATACGCATGGATCCGTCGAGCTAAATATGAATCTACCGGGCTAATCCTAGGCATACAGTCTCTAAAATGTCTAAAAACGATGAAAAATCATGCATCACGGAGGAAAAACGAAGGAAACAAGGCACTTACTTGGAATCAGGAAGGTAATGTGACGACGGAGAAAGGAAATCAGCGACGGAGATCACGGCGGTCCTACGAGTATCTGGGAAGAACAGCAACAGCAGGAGCAGAGTGCAGAGGAGAAGCGCAAACAGGGAAAACACGTTTTGGGGCCCAAAACAACCTATTTATAGTGATGACGTGGAATACCAAACGTCACCTCGGGGAACCATAGAACTTCCCTCCTCGACATGTAGCTCCTCTAGGCAATGATGACCCTATCGTCAGTAGGATGCGGCACGATTCCCAAGAGATACCTCATATGCCCAACGAACGCGGCCCGTCGAGATTCCCCGAGCGCTTCTCGCGCGGCACCATCTCGTGTGCCCGACACGGGGGGAAACTCTTCGAGCAAGCCGCGGGAACAGCATGTTCTGACCGGGAACGGGACCCCGTGACGCAGGCGACCTAAGATCAAGTCACGGCTCCTACTACAGGAACCACGACTTGGGGGGCTCCTATTCTGGACTGGGCCCGGCTGGCCCAAAAGCAATGGTAAAGGCCCAGTCCAAACGGTCTCGCGAAGGGCCACGTCGACCAAGAGGTACATCCTTTCCCGACATCTCCTGCTAGTACGTCGTCCTCGACTCCACACTAACCTGCTCGACCTCAGCTCGAGCACTCCTCCTAGACAGACTCTATCCACTACACCTGGATCCCGAAAAGACCGCGTCCTCGTCCGTCCGTACTTCACGCAGAACATCCAGGAAGGGGACCACGTACGGGTCCCCACTACGCACGTAGAACCTGGCAGTTCCTCCATTGGGCCAAACCTGCCCGGCCCAATGAAGGAACCTTGGCCCAACGCTGGGGGCTATAAATACCCTCTGTTCCCAGAGGGTCAGGTATTCATTCTATCACATATACTCACACTTTGCCTGCTCGTGCTCTTACTTACTTCAGCATCAGAGTGCCTTGCAGGTACCCCCCCCCCCACCTCGTTCAAAACTTCAGCTCGGAGCCAGCCGTGACGGTCCAAGTCTGATCAGGTTAGATCAGTGTTAGCTAAGTCAAGTTTCAGAGCTATGAATTTGAACTTCAATAGGTAGATTCCTTCATCAATCCTCTAAAAATTTGTTACTACAATGAAGCTCTCATCATTCTGATACTCGTCGCATCATTTGTTTTCAACTGGAAGTGAGTTTTGGCCATGAATTTTCAAATCTCTATTCTAGCGGTAGAAAAGTTGAGACTAAGCCATTGGATTGACTTGACTCGCACAAATCAAATAAAAATGCCACCGCGCTTTATTGTTTCCAAAGGAATGGGAAAAGAGCGAATAAACCAAAAAAAGAGGGGGAGAGAATCTAAGTACGGGGGTTGGTTATGCAAAGGGAAGGTATTAGCACCCTAAACATCTATGGTACTCCGCAAGAACCTCTTTGAAAATTTGTGTATTTTGGCTATAAGTGTTGTATACAAAATAGATGGTGGGGATGAGAAAAGAAGTATTTTTTACAATTTTGAACCCGCCGCAGCTGCGAACCTTTAGTGCCTACATACCACCTTCTGTGCAATAGGGGATCCGGGTACTCGTAGTTCACCTTTAAATTTTTTTTAAACACATGTATGTTGATTAATTTTAGGAGACGAGACATCATCGTCTTATCCGAGTGGAAAACATACTTACTACCCACGATTATGAGAAAAGAGAATTTGCGTCATCTCAAAGTGGAGGATATAACTTGGATTTTAAAATCAACAAAGCCTCGCTCAACACCCACGTGGAAAATATCTCACTTTACTATATATCATAGAAGTATAGTAGTTCACATCACTACAAGGGTTGGCAAGAGTCTAATATTTTGAGAAAAGTTTTAAAATAAAAAGCCAAAGTGGCAAAAGGGTTTGAACGATATTGATTGACTTTTAGTCTTCTTACAAAAATGTAAAAGTATTATTAAGTTGATTAAACTTTGATTAAGAAAATGATTTTTAAAAATGCATGGACCTAAGTCCAAGTTTATTATGAAAGCGGTTCAAGTTTAGAAAACAAGAATAATTTTGAAAAGTAGGAAGAAGATTTTTGAAATTAAAGAAGATGGGAGGATATGAAGGGACTATCCTAAATCATAAGGTAAAAGCTAGGGAAAAGAACCATCTAACCAACAAGAAGCCAACACTTGACACAATGAGTCAATGTAGAATTCCCATCCTTTGGGTTGAAACCAAACAAGAAAAGATAATAAACCTCTTAAGAAAACCAAGCTTCAAATGCATTAAGTCTTCACAAAAATTGGGCAGAGTAACGATTGTATACATATGAATTCCCAATCACAGATAAAACATATATTCAAAATAACCTGCATACAAAGAAAACAAACAACCCAATATCTTGGGGTAAACCCCAAGAACTCCAGACAATATTACAATAGAAGTCACAAGGTCTCAAGGTAGTCAAAGTCTCCAATCCTAAGTCCAAGAAGTCCACAACTCCATTATGCCAGGGATAATAACCAAATAGTACAAGAAATCCTATATTAATAGATGTGCAACCACTCTAGTGGTAAGGTAGTGCGCTGGTAACCAAGAGGTCATGGGTTCGAACCTCAGCGCGCTGCCTTTTGCTTTTTTCTCATTTTTAACGTTTTTTTATCCTTCCAGCGTGCATGGGCCTTCCCCTCCCGGGCTTTACACTTTTTGCTCAGTCTAACCACCCTGTTTGCTCATGCCACGCAGCCCATATACCCTTTTTTATTTTTCTGATTTCCAAATAAAAAACTTCATTTTGGGCCAGATTCAAAAAATGTTTTGCTAATAAACCTCCAAATTCAATTTTAACCTCCCTGACTTTATTATTTTTATTTTTGTTTTTATTTCATCACTATTGTTATTATTATTATTTTCATTAATAAAAAAATCCAAAAAAATATTTATATTATTATTTCTATTTATTTAGTGTATTTTTTCATAAAAATAAAAGAATAAAAACATTTTCTTTAATAATTTAATTTACTTTTTAAAATACTTAGATAATCTAATTTTGATCATTATATTATTATATTTTTCTTATAAAAATCAATTTAGAATTTAGGACTTTTTATTTGATTAATTTTATTTACTAATTTAATTCACAAAAACCCTAAAAAATACTTTTCTTTAAATTAATCTATTTTACTAACTTAATCTTAATTTTCTTATTTTTTAGTTAATTATTTTATTTTAATTAATTAAGTCAAAAACCCTTTTCATGAAAAACCAAACAAAAATCACATTTCTTTTTACATTTTATATTCTTGCATTTTTTTACTTATTCAATTTCGTACATTTATTCAAATTCAATATGGTTGTAATAATTATTTAGATTTAATTTCTTGCAATTCCCCATTTGTAATTTGTACACCCCTCCCCTAAATGATGTAATAACTTAGTATTTTTATTTTCCACAATTTAAATGCTTTATATACAAATGCTAGTAATTAGGGTTTTGTATGGAAAGACTAAAACCAATAAGTAGCAAACCCTAATCAAAGACAAATCAAGCATGTAAATCGATACACTTGCACACAAACACCTCTAGGGTAAATCCACTTGGTTGCCTTACAAAAATGGACATATTATGCATGTGAGGTATCTTAGCAAAAACAAACAAAATACAAGATCATAGTCCCTCGATAACGCTATCCATGTTGCCTTTCAAAATGATCTTAGTCCCTAAAGAATATGCTAAGATATCTTATAACATTGTTAATCATGGTTATACGATGACCCACGTCCGTCCCTTTTACATCCAAAGATAGGGTTACTTACCAGATCAATGGTAAGATAATAATGTCAAAGGAAAGATGAAATAAACATGAAAAACTTTTGAGTAGGTAGATTACTCCTAGTTGCTTGCTCAATTTCAAAACCAAAACATCCTTCATAATTTCAAAAAACCAACACTTTCAAAACACCTTTCAAACTTGAAAACATTTTCAAAAGATCAACACCTTTGTATACATTCTTACGAACGAGAATCATTACAAAGTTTGCCTAAATGATGACATCTTTACAAAATACTTTCAAAAAAACCACACAAAGTACATTTTTAAACAAAAGCAAGTGATCTAGCAAGTAACTAAGAGCCCATGGAAAACCATGTATGAAAAGGGTGCTAATACCTTCCCTTTTCATAATCTACACCCCGAACTCAAGAAACAATCTCAAAGGCCTTTTCTGTGCTTTTTCACCTTTCCTTTTGGATAAAAGAAAAGTCAGTGGCAACTCTTGCTAACCGCAACATTTGTGATCAAACACAAAACAACCAAGTCATTTCTCCCACCGTATCACACCAGGACACTCATGCGCATTATGCACTCTATCATCATCACCATCAGACCAATCATTCTCCAGATCCAATGCTCCATGCGCTCTATCATCATCACCATCAGACCAATCATTCTCCAGATCCAACGCTCCAGGTGACTGGAGACCATGTTGGACATCCTAGCAAGCCTCCCACTGGATCCAACACAACATTGGGCTTGCATAAGCTCTGGGCTTTAGAATTCCAGTCTGCACCCTCCAATTGGGTTTCACACCCCCTCATGCCCATTTTCAATTTCTTTCTGTTTTTTTATTTAGTTTATTTATTTTTGTTTATTCTTTTTTTTAATCATAAAAATCATAAAATCAAAAATCATCACAAAAAAATTAGTACTTAGTTTTTTTCCTTAATAAATTAATTTTTTCAAATTAATTAATTAAATTAACTTTAAGTTATTTTCTTTAAATTAAAATTAATTAGAGAATTAGGTTAAGCTTCTAATTTCTTCATAAAATACAAAAAATATTTTTTAATAAACAATTAGGTTTTCTAGGGTTTAGAACTTTTTCCCGTTTTAATTTTTGCGCGTCATTACTTTTTTTCATACGATTATTTTTTATCATTTATGTAACTGCGCCCGATTTGTAATAGCTAAATTAGGGTTTTTATTTTCGCATTTTACTTTTCAGTCCGTAACTTATGTATCTACACCAAAGCTCTGTAATAGCGTAGGAACTTTTATTTCTTGCTCTTTATATTCTTATATGCTTGTATATAATTGTTAGTAACTTAGGCGTGCATGACAAGATTAATCAATTAACCATTAGATCACTAATCTCAAGACAAAAATCTGAAAACAACATTATTGCACACTTGCAACCTTAGGGTACTCCTCACTTGGTTTCCTTCGGAAATGGTCATGTCCCTCGAACATAGAGATATCTTAGCAATGACCCTCAATTTAAAAGTCATCATAAAGACCACAGTCCCTTATTGTCCCTCGAGTTGCCTATGAGAAATGATCTTGTCCCTCGATGTTGCCTATATGATGACAACCCCTTCGGAATACTAAGGTATCCTTACATGTTGCCTTCAATGACCACAACATCCCTTCCGATAGTCCCTCAACATCCAATGATAGGGCTACCTACTCACTAATAGTAGGATAGCACTATCTAAAGGAAAGGAGAAAAAGAACATCCTTTTTCGAGTAGGTAGATAACTCTTAAATACTTGCTCAAATTTTCTTTTACACTTACACACTTTCAAAAACGCTTTATCACACTATTGAGGACTGATACAAGAGTTACCATAAAGCAAAAAAAACTTTCAAAACACACAAACACAAATAATTTTCAAAAAATGAGCAAGTACCTAAGAGCCAGTGGAAAACCACGGATGGAAAGGGTGCTAACACCTTTCCTTTCTATAATCTACCCCCCTTACTCAGAAAATCTCGAAAAAGGTCTTTTTCTGTTCTTTTCACTCTTTCCTTTGTTGGATAAAAGAAAAGTCGGTGGCGACTCTTGCTTACCGCAACATTTGCAAACAAAAAACGCATACCAGTATAACAGTCGGTTCTACTACCGTATCACACCAACCCTAGGTGATTAGGATGAATCTCCAAAGTGAAGACAACACCACATCCAATGCTCCATAATCCCTTGAGGATTTACAACAGAACAAGAGTTTCATACTCTCATAGACTTGATAAGAGATATCAAGTTTGAGTAAACAAACTCTATCCTATTAATGAAAAACACCATCAGATACACTGAGAAAAATAAATTCTCAATAAAAATGTCAAAACATTCCATCTGACAAGTCTTCAAGGTCTTCCAGTCTTCATATTAAGGAATCCCCCTTAATAAATGCTCATAGAATCTTAGAGAATTATACCTTCTCCCTACCAAATGTTTTACATCCTATAATTGGTACATGCAAAAATTCTCCTCCAAATAGAATTTGTTTAGTGTCCACAAACCAGACTCTATAAATCTGGCTTCTTTGATCAGAAGGATCTTCCAGATGTTCATAGAAAATGTCCTCGACATTTTATCTTTACCTCCACATATAAAGGATCTAAATGATATCTCCTTATCAAGCTTTCACAGACACCAGCACCACCTCTGCACTTTCACTTTCCCGGATCAGAAATAAACTAACCCAAGAAGTACACGATATGTTGATCGTGTCTTGACCAACATATTAATCTAAGACATGTTTCTCATCAAAGAAACTTCTTAGAACCATATGCCTCCTCTTCCAGATCAGGAGTAGGTTTCAAACATATGTAAGAGATACATATGTGTTTAGAACCTAAGCATCTACAATGCCCTACCTTTATCCAACAAGATTCTGCACAATCTGCTGGTATGATGTTCCAACATCTGGTAGGACATAAGTTCCCTTAACAAGGAACACAACTAGAGATCCTTTATCAAAGCCCAGAGATTAGCTTTTTAGGTTATGAAGCAACAATAAATTCCTTCTGCCGTATCTTTTTTCAACAAACTCATATGTGAGTGCCTTTATGAGTGGACTTGGGATAAACCTCAAGTATCGTTGGAAACTCTAACAAGTTATTCGATCATCTCCTCAAGTATCACCATACCATGAGATACACCTTCAGAAGAGAATAAAGTGTTGCAAACTTAACACACCAAACCACCAGAGGTCTTCCATCAGATATACACCCAGCAAAACACAAACCAGAAGACTCCTCCCCAACATTCAGAAAAATAAACCTTTGCACAAACACACCAACTCCAGGTGAAACAGGTTAACCTAGGTTTGAAAATAAATCAAACCCTGTATACAACAACTCTCCTCTAAAGCAACATGCCTGAGAATAACACAGACATGACCACTACACCTCCTGTCAAGAACAATCCATCCTCCACTTCTAGGGACCGTTCAAAAAACAGCATGAAATCTCCAAGTTCAAATAACTTTTCAGTAATACCTTCCTTGCCCATGACCAGAAAGTATCATCCAAGGATCTCACCATGAACAGAACAGGATGCCTGCTTTGATACCAATTGACATTCTGGTACGACAGAACCAAGATGTTCTAAGAGGATGTCGAGACATCCGGTCAGACAAAAATAACACAGACAAGGTATAAACATTAAAACTAGTACTGAAAAATATAAAAACACACAAAATTGTTTACTCAGTTCGGTCTAACTACCTACTCTGGGGGCATACCAAGCCAGGGACAAATTCACTACTAGTAGTATCAATTTAAAGCCAAACTCCACCGTTTACAACTTATCACTTAATCACTACCCTCACTAGATTTCCATCTAAGACTCATCTAGATATCAGACCCTCCTCAATCCCTTTTCAATCACAGACAGCGATTGGATCAACACAAATTTGAACAAACAGGAAGACACACTTCCATGACAATCACTAGCCAAGACTCTTGACTAAGATCACAACTTGAATTTACTTCAAAGCTTCCTCCAAGAACAATACTCAACTCTTGCTTCACAGCTTCGAGAAGAGCATGGTGACCATCCCACAACCCGGGTGGTTCACCTTAACAAAACTTTAGACTTCTACATCTTGAACTCGTGCCAAACTAGGTTACAAACCCTCTTATTTATAACCTATTCCCAACTGGACTAGGGCTTTTTAATAACAACAAATCAGCTGTTACAAACCAGCAAAAACTTCTGCTACAAACAAGGTCTTCAATCATTAGTTTCCTAAATAATCTCCATATTTAGAAACTGTATAATCTTCAAATATTCTGACTTGATTATCTTGACCTTGATTTTAGCGCCACATAGGATTTTATAATATTCCTTGAATATTCTGCACTTGTTAAATTGAATTACTTCATTGAGGCATGATGTCTTATGCTGCTTCATAGGACATCTTATTCGACATATTGTTTCAAATGTTTAAACTTCTTCAACTCAACATTTCCCAACATAGGATATGACTTCTTGCTCAACTTGTTCCTGTTAGCAAGTTATATATATCCTACCTATCATATTGCTATCTTATTTTTTTAATAAAAATTAATGTTAATCATAAAAATAAAGAATTAACAAACACCAAAAGAAGCTAGTGAAAAAGAATCAAAAGGATAAAGACACCAATAAGGAGGAAGGATTGAAGTCTAAAGCTCTTAAGGCTTCAAGTTCAAAATCCTCAAATGATGAGCACACTAATGATAATGATTCTTGTGATGAAAAAGGTTCGGATGATGAAAAAATGGGATTATTTGTGTGGAGATATAATCGATACATTCGGAAAAATGGTGTCAAACACTCCGACAATAATCTTGTAAAATTTAGAAGACAGTCTAATCCTCTAAAGATAAAGACAATAAAGAGATAAGGAAAAAATGTATTTGCTATGAATGTGGAAAGCCAGGTCATTATAGATCAGAGTGTCCATCTCTTGACAATAAGAAAGGAAAGGGCCAACGAAACAACTCTAGTAATTCTAGAAAAGCCTATGTTTCTTGGGATAATGATAGTGATGTCTCAAGTGATGAAAGCTTAAGTGATAGCGGTGAAGAGGAAAACTACTATTTCATTGCAAATCAACGTCAAAACAAGAAAAAGAATGTAAGTCATTCTAAATATGCTAATGTTGATAAGTTATATTTTATGGAGTTAAAAATTGCTTTTGATAATCTACAGAAAGAAACATTATATGTGTACATCCTGGAATATTTATATCAAAGTCGAGGTATGAACTCAGATAAATGATGATGAGATTAGAACATACTACTTGGTTAGGCTCAGTCGAGTATGAGCTCGACACATTACCACCTATGTACAGGAAGTCGGTCTCGAGGAGGATAAAAAGTGTAACCGTGACCTAATGATAAGACAGACGGTTACAGACGTTACAAAATCATTAAAAGGAAGTTACAAGTATTAATGGATGATTACATGATTATGATCATTAACCATGACTATTCAATAAAAGTCATCGCCTACAGTATATATAGGCCTAGAGGCCGAAGGAATGGAGCTCTATCTTTATATCTCTCATTTACTACAAATTCTCTACAACCTATATCAAAGAGACATTACACTTCATACATTGGGGATTCTCATATGAGAGATAAGACAGACACTACTCTTAGGTCTATACCTACCTCTACGGTAGTACTCAAATCCCCTTATAAACCCACTCTAGCGACTTCCCCTACTCCTAGCATAAAGCTGGTCAAGCTGGTAAAATATTTATTTCAGACAGAAATATTGACACCCACAGTAGAGCTTAATAAAACTTTCCAAGGACACACATCAAAATCACATTCATGATGTCTTTCACATATCTTGCCTAAACTATCACCTTGTTGCTAGGTGATTCACGTTAAAACCACGGTCTCACAACAACAACATCATCTTCCATGAGATTCACGCTGAAGGCCTCAACCGATCAATCGACATCCACAAAGGCTATTAACGAAGGGCTTGAAACCCATTACCGTACCTTTCTATCCATGGTAACAGTACATAACGCAAAACAACGAGGATGGAACTTTCTTACTTTCACTCAGTAAACAACGTGGATCTGCCCGATCTAGATTCCGATTCGGATCCCCCACCTCTCTCCTTCCATAGAAATCTGATACTCATGGCGACATGCCCGACTGCGCGGAGGTTACAATCGATTCCTCCGGCGAGTTCATCAAGGTTACATCGTCGAAAGCTTGTTTCGATCAGATCGGAGGTAACATAAAATTCAAAAGCAGATCAGGTGGATATCAAAATATCAATCTCGCCTTCATCGGTGTCATCAAGCCAATCTGGATTCGCACGAGCGTTAGCCCGATTTATGTTCAGTGGAGAATCGGACGAGGCCTTCAAAGTGGATTGTGCCTTGAGAGTAAATCGGACGAAGCAATATCCATTTGATTTACAAGAAGAGTCCGCATCAATTGGTTACGTGAGGCAGAAAATCCAGATGCAGAAAGTAACATATTAAGAGCAGTCCACGGAGTTACCAGAAACGATACCAACAACGACAATCAAAGATAAGTCCTCTTACATAGTCTATTGGTTGACCATAATAATCCAATAGGAGCGAGATAGATCCTCGGAATTTGCTATTGGTTATAGTTTAAAATGTTGAAATACATGTATCCTGTTACGGTCTTCGTGCTAGCATAACCTCACCTCTGACATTTTTGTGAACAGGAAGTTAGTCCCTTTTGCATGACACAACGCAAGGCCGCATATAGCTTTCATTTTACTAAGTTATTTGGCTGTGTAGTGTGTCAAAATTGCAGAAACCATATACAAATTCACATAGAGGTTATATGGCGGTAATTATGCCGGGTGCTAATCATTGTTTTGCAGGGGCTGGATTTTACGATACGTGACGCACTGGTCTTGATCTTAGCAATACCACAATTAATGTGTCAGACATGGAATCCAATGTAGACGATTCAATCTACTCGAGAAACATGTGGACGGAACAATTGCTTGTACCTATTGTATTTTTTTTAGATATGTATTGTATTTTGCATAGAACAATAAATACCTCATAGATGGTGTGGCGAACAGATGAATGTCAAGCGTATATTGTCTGTGGTAGTATCACCAAATCGGGCTAAAAGAGCCTAAGACCAGGAACACAAACGCCGGCATTCCCCGAGCTATGCTGCGTATCACAATCCCGCATCATAAACCGGTGCCGCAAGTAAAAGATAAGTTTATTATTCTTCTCTGTCATGAGTTTCAGATATTTGATTAAATGTGTTGTATCCAATCTGCATCTTGTCCGAGTACGTATTTGCACGAAGTCTATCTCTCCAAGAAAATTTCTCATGATGCGCATCTTGTATGATGTTAGAGAAATAATGATAACTATAGCGTAATGCTTAAATACTGTCATTGGATTATTAAGGTTTGATAGTGTTGTATATTTTAGAAAATACAGGGACACTTCTTGGGAACTTAGAGCAGGAGACGAGTTGGACTTGTTGCTGCATGCTTACACTTTGATTCCTCATGATAAAACACATGTGGATGATATTTAAAAGTGCATATGTTAAAGTTTCACTTTGAACTTGTTACTGCATGCTTACGCTTCCTTTTAAAGCTTTTATCTTTTGTAGAAGAGCTTATGTAAGTCTCTCGCAAACTGACTCCAACCCCGCTAAGGCTCTGGCCTTAACTGACTAACCCTTCTAGAGATAAAACTCATTATGGTGAGCACCATATTCAATGATGTTCGCTTGGGGCTCATTAGCCCGTAACTAAACAAATGAATAATCACTCAACCTCGTACATGCTTGGGGCTCTTATAAAAAACAAGCACCATGACTGATTTCATAAATCAGCCAAAGGTAACGTAAAAATTGAGCATCTTGTATCCAGACACTTACTCTCGTAAACTTTGTATCTGGGAGACCCTGCTTGAAAGTAGATGACGTCGTAAAGTGTTGAAGCACTTATAAAAAGAAAAACTAATAGTTGACAGTAATAGTTGACAGACGAACTCTCTCAGTTACATTACAACTTGGACAATTATGTTTTTTTTTTTTTTTAAATATATGACTTTTTAAAAAAAAATTATAAATTGTTTTAGTAAATCATTTATAAACTTTTTTTTTAAAATTAATTTTTTTGTTAAAATAATTATAAACTTTTTTAAAAAATTGTGAATTTTTTTGATAAAATAATACGTATCTCACAGTAGTTATGTGAACGAACGGATATCCTATTAATATTTTATATTAAAAACCAAAAGAATCGAAAAATGGAATGAATAAAGGACAATTAGCTTGCTATTATTTTTATTTTTTTGGGTATCAAAGGTCCGCAAAATGTAATGAAATATCTTTTGAAATGTAATTGAATTGGCTGAATATATTGTGGAGTCTCTTTATTAATTTTATCGTATAATTATATTTTATTTTTGATTTTTTGCAAAATTTATTTTTATGGATTTTCTAAATAAATAGTTTTGAAAAATAAAGATTAAATTAAAATTCTTTAGAATAAATTACCACAAGAGAAAAAAAATAATATTTAAAAAAATAAATAGAGAAGATGCGAATTCAATTGGTGGGTGCCCTCTTTAAAATAATATTTTTTGTTTGAAACTATGATAATTTGAGGATTAAGTTGGAAAGGGTAGAATTATGTGATATATAGTTTCGAAAGTGATGGTATTTTGGTATAAAGTAAGTTCTATTTTTATTTGAAAATGGAGAACTGGCATTGTAAAGAAGGAAAATGGCGGTTTGATGTAGACAGGCAGTGAAGAAAAGGGAAAAAATAGAAAGGGAAGGAGTGTAGGTGGTTTGATCTAGACAGGCAGTGAAGAAAAGGGGAAAAATAGAAATGCTTATTAAAACAAAGTTTTCCAAGTCGACCACCAGCGGATCCTGACCAACTACTAAGTGATTAGAAAAATGATTGATCGGTGGATTTGGAAACTGGACGACCTCCGGCGAATTTTTCTAAAAGGAAAGAGACAATCCACGTCTGCATAATTATTTTTGTATTTGATTTAATGTTATTATTATTCATTAAAAATTCACACATCTGAAAATATACTTTTACATGCGTGCAGTGTGAATGAAATTTCGTTTCCAAAACGTGGTGTTATTGACAGAAATAGCCCTCTAGTATTTGCAAGAATGAGCTCAGAAAGTCTTATATATCACATAAAAAAGTATTTTGAAGATTAACATGGCCATTCCATCAAGTTCACAGTATATTCTTATTTATATCACAATTATTAGAGGGTAATTTAGTATTTGTCATATATAGGATATTCTCTTTAGGCCCTATGTGACATTCTTATCTTTGTTCATTTTGTGTATAAATAGGTGTACTAGGTTTACATTTATAACAATCCAATTTCCTTCAATCATTAGTGGCAGCTTTTAGCATTTATTCCTTTTCTCTATTCTTCCTCAATTTCATCACCTTGCACTAACAAATTGATATCTAGAGCTCTTGGTTTGTTCTGAAATTCTGGGAAACACGAGTGATAGTGAGCTGTGTGTTTGATTTTTGAATCTTGAACAAAAATCTGAAACAGAATCACACTGATTCTGTGGGTTTGGGAAACACTGAGTGAGAAATCTGAGATCTGAGTTTTTGTGCAAGGTTTAAGATGAATGGAGACAGTAGTTTGAACACTAAACTTCCAGTTTTTGATGGCAAAAATTGGAACAGATGGAAGATACAAATGCGTGTGCTGTTTGGTGCTCAGGATGTTCTGGATCTTGTTTCTGAAGGTTATGTTCCAGTTGCAGCAGATGCTACTGAAGAACAAAAATCATAAGAAAGAGCTGTGAGGAAGAGGGATCAGAAAGCTCTGTTCTTTATCCATCAGTGTGTGGATGAAAATGTGTTTGAGAAGATTGTTGATTCGACGACGTTGAAAGGGGCATGGGATATACTGACCAGATGTTATGGTGGTGACGTATCAGTAAAGAAGGTAAAGCTTCAGTCCCTGCAAAAACAATATGAAAATCTCAGCATGAAGAACAGTGAGAAAGTTTCTGAGTATATCTCCAGAATGATTCTGATCACTAATGAGATGAAGGCTTGTGGAGAAACACTTTCTGAACAGGTAATCATAGAAAAGATTATGAGGTCACTTACTCCTCAGTTTGATTACATTGTTGATTCTATTGAACATTCTAAAAATCTGGAAACCATGAGAATAGAAGAGTTGCAAAGCAGTCTAGAAGCGCAAGAGTTGCGTCTGACTGAAAGAACTTCTGAGAGGGAAGTGGAGCAAGCTCTGAAAGCTTCTTTTGTCAAGAAGGACCAGAAGCAGAATAGACATGGTGATAAATTCCAGAAGTCAGAAACCTCAACTTCTGATGAAAAGAAATATCAGAAGGGAAAGGAAATGTATGACAAGAAGAAGGTTCAATGTTACTGCTGTAAACAGTTTGGCCATTTTGCCAGAGACGGTAGAAACAGAGGAAGGAAATCAGAAGAAGCAAATATAGCCAGAGAAGATTCTGATGATGAACCTGTGCTACTGATGGCTTCTGATTCTGATGGAAATTGTTCAGGAGATTGGTGGTATATGGACACTGGCTGTTCAAACCACTTGACTGGGAACAAACAATGGCTAATAGACTTTGACTCCAGAAGGAGAACAAAGATCAGATGTGCTGATGATAAGTACCTTAATGCAGAAGGTATGGGAAATGTTAGAGTCAAAGTGAAGAATGGAAAAAACATTCTGATCAAAGATGTTTGGTATGTTCCTGGAATTAAAAGCAATCTGATGAGTGTGGGTCAGCTTATTGAGAAAGGTTTTTCAGTGGTTATGAAGGACAACCTCTTGATGTTGTATGATTCTAATCAGAAGTTGATTATGAAGTCTGAGCAGGGAAGCAATAGAACATTCAAGGTGAATGTAGAAACTTCTGAAGCGGAGTGTCTTAGTGCAGAAGGCGCTGAAGCTGACAGTAAACTGTGGCACAAGAGGTTGGGGAACTTGAACTATAAAAGCTTAGGGCATCTAAGTTCTAAGAAGCTCGTACATGGCATTTCGAAGATTGTGAAGCCTCAGAAGTCATGTGAGATATGCATGAAAGGAAAGCAACCCAGATTGCCATTTGCATCAAAAGTAGCCCCCAGAGCAAAGCATGCTCTGGGAGTAGTACATTCTGATGTGTGTGGACCATTTCCAGTACCTTTACTTGGAGGAAACAAATATTTTGTGTCTTTTATGGATGAGTTCACAAGAATGGCATGGGTAACACTCATCAAGTTCAAGCATGAAGTGTTTACTGAGTTCCAGAAGTTCAAGGTGAAGGCTGAGAAGCAGAGTGGTCAGAAGCTGAAGATTCTGAGAACAGATGGTGGAGGTGAGTATAACGCTATAGAGTTCCAGAAGTTCTGTGAGGAGAATGGAATAGAACATGAGGTTACTGCTCCATATACTCCTCAGCACAATGGTCTTGCTGAAAGAAGAAACAGAACTTTGCTTGATATGACCAGAAGTATGCTGAAAGAGAAGAAGTTACCTCACATGTTATGGGGAGAAGCTGTTGCCACATCAGCATATGTTCTGAATAGGTGTCCAACAAAGAAGCTGAAGGAAACTGTTCCTTTAGAAAAATGGACTGGAGGCAAGCAAAGTGTTAGCCATCTGAAGGTGTTTGGTTCTGTATGCTTCAAACACGTTCCAGATGCTAGAAGACGAAAACTGGATGATAGAAGCAAAACAATGTTACTGGTGGGGTACCACAGTACATGTGCCTATAAGCTTTATTGTCCAGAAACCAACAAAGTTGAAATCAGCAGAGACATCATTGTGAAAGAGTCAGAAACATGGGATTGGAACAAGCTTCAACCAGATTCTGGTGTAGCGCCAACACCAGGGTTAGTTTTTGAAGATTCTTCAGAAAGTTCTGAAGACGAGTCAGAAGATGAAGACTCTGAAGATGAGTCAGAATCTCAGGGAGATTCTGATAGTGGATCTGATTCTGATCCAGATTCTGATGATGATCCAGAATCTGGTGGTGATTATACTTCTGGAAGGGAAAACTCTGAAGACATGGGGTCTGGAGAACAAGTTTCCAGAAGTAACTTTGAAGGTGGTAATTCTGAAGGAAATAACTCTGGATAAAGTCCAGAAGCCATCACAGTTCCGAGTTCTGGAGAAGCTTCAGAACAAGATCAGAGGCCACAGAGAATCAGACGAATACCAAGTAGGTTTGTAGATTTTAGCATGTTGCATGACACTGAAGTAGATTTTGAAGGAGAAATCGTTCAGTGTGCCATGCTAGTAGATTCTGAACCAGTGGGTATTGAAGAAGCGCTCAAGAAGAAAGTATGGCTGAATGCCATGAAAGAAGAACTTGAGGCTATTGAAAGAAACAAGACTTGGAAGCTGACAGAACTTCCAAAAGGCAAGAAAGCCATCAGCGTCAAATGGGTTTTCAAGCAGAAGCTAAAGCCAGATGGATCAATTGGCAAACACAAAGCGAGACTAGTGGCCAGAGGTTTTCTTCAGAAACCTGGACTAGATTACTTTGAGGTGTTTGCGCCTGTAGCTAGACATGAAACAATCAGACTGGTGATTGCTTTAGCTGCAAACAAAAATTGGCCTTTGATACATCTGGATGTGAAGTCTGCATTTCTGAACGGTCCATTACAAGAAGAAGTTTATGTGTCACAACCTCCTGGATTTGTGAAAAAGAATCAGGAAAGGATGGTATACAGGTTAAATAAAGCTCTGTATGGACTGAAGCAAGCGCCCAAAGCCTGGAATTTGAAGATTGATTCGTTTTTCAAGGAACCTGGGTTTCAGAAGTGTGAGATGGAGTATGGTGTTTATGTTCAGCATACTTCAGAAGGTAATATGATTCTGGTCTGTTTGTATGTTGATGACATATTACTCACAGGAAGTTCTGAACAAGAAACAGTTGAGTTCAAGAAAGTTCTGATGAATGCGTTTGAGATGACATATCTTGGAAAAATGAGTTTCTTTCTAGGAATGGAATTTATATACTCTGAGAAAGGAATCATCTTACATAAGAAGAAGTATGAACTAGAGCTTCTGAAGAGATTTGAGCTAGCAAATTTCAAGGTTGCTATCACACCTGCTGATACGAATCAGAAGTTGGATTCTGATTCTGATGGAGAGGATGTGGATGCTACAACCTTCAAACAGATGGTTGGTTCTCTGAGGTATTTGTGTAATACCAGACCTGATATTTGCTATGCAGTTGGAATGGTCAGCAGATACATGAGCAAACCAAAGTGGTCTCATTATCGAGCTGCTGTCAGGATTCTGAGGTATGTAAAAGGAACTCTGAAATATGGAGTGTTATTTCCTTCTGGAGGAAAGATCAAATCAGAACTTCTGAGTTATTCTGATTCTGATTGGTGTGGAGATAAAGTTGACAGAAGAAGTACTTCTGGATACTTGTTCAAGTTTCTGGGAGGTCCAATTTCTTGGAGTTCCAAGAAACAGCCTGTTGTGGCTTTGTCAACATGTGAAGCTGAATACATTGCAGGTGTTGTAGCTGCTTGTCAAGCAGTTTGGCTTTTGAATCTGCTGCATGATCTGAAGGTTGAAGTTGAGGAACCTCTGAAGCTGATGATTGATAATAAGTCTGCAATTAATCTTGCAAATAATCCAGTGCTACATGGAAGAAGCAAGCACATTTAGACGAAGTATCACTTTCTTAGAAGTCAAGTGCAGAAAGGAGTGTTAGAAGTTCTGCACTGTAGCACTCAGAAGCAGCTAGCAGATGTTCCGACAAAGGCGATAAAAATAGACCAATTTCTTCGCTTGAGAGATGAAATTGGTGTTGTTAATTTCTGATAAGTTACTAAATTATGGGATGGTATTAGAGGGTAATTTAGTATTTTCCATATATAGGATATTCTCTTTAGGCCTTATGTGGCATTCTTATCTTTGTTCATTTTGTGTATAAATAGGTGTATTGGGTTTACATTTATAACAATCCAATTTCCTTCAATCATTAGTGGCAGCTTTTAGCATTTATTCCTTTTCTCTCTTCTTCCTCAATTTCATCACCTTGCACTAACAACAATTACAACCATAAATAGCATTCATCTAGTAAGAAGTAGTCTCTTGTTTTTCTCTTTCTCTTTACAATCAACAAAAAAAAAGAGTGTGCTTAAAGTGTATACTATTCTGATGAGTTTGGAGTTAGGTTCCATTGCAATTAAGTGTCAAGGTTCAGACACCAACCCATTTCAACCATCATCCCCATCTTTTTTCCTGTTTTTGATAGCTCTACCTTGTCACGCAGTTACAACCATGTCTGACTTGAACTTTCCAACTACTATGCTCATGTTCCACTTCACTGGTGTTGTTGGATGTGAGACACTTCTTTGGATTCTCCTCCCTGATTTCTGGAAATGGTATATCATTAACCTCTTCCTTTTACTAGTTACTTCTTTCTGTTTCTTCGACTTCATCAGTAGTAGCGTCACTAAGCTCCTTGTTCAAGCACATTCAAATCCTGCTACTGCTGATCACCCTCTGAATTTGGAATCACGGGAATCTCAGCCGTAAGATATGTAACATGTTTTAAACATGTAAAAGTAGATGCTATGTGGTAATATGTAATTTTTGTTCTTTAGAAGCTAAAATTCTAAAAGGAATAGGTTTAGTTGCGGATGTCAGGTAAAGCATATTGAAGTGTGTGTTTGAATACTTTTGTTTGTATATCTAAAACGACTTTCTCTTATTGCTTTGTTCTTATGTTTATTTTTGTTTTAGAATTTCAATTTGAGCATAAGTCAACAAATTAGATGCCTCATAGATTGATTTAGCGATTGTCTTGGTCAGAATCACATATACTGCAAGCAACTCAAACAATGAAGTGTTTAATGGTTGCTATTGTTGGTGTATAAGAATTAATGATGAACAAAGAATAAATTTAAGAGAGCAAAGAGAATGACGGTTGTAAAAGCTGCAAGAGGAATAAATGTTATTGTTGTATTTATGACATTTACAACTAGTCTATTTATATACAAAAAGAAATGACACATACACTACAAAATAACTTGTGTTTTGCCACGTGAAAGCCACGTCGCTAACACCCAAATCACGTCACTATTCAACTTTTGCCACCTTAAGAAACACGTCGCTGTATAGCGCGTGGCAATCTTGTTGCGGCGTGAAAAGCATGTCACAAAGTTGCCACGTGAAATTCACGTTGCAACAGACTTTATAGGATGAAAGTGTTCAGAGCAGAGCAGGCAGTTTATATTTATCTTTACGTTTGCTGTTGCGGCGTGTTTTTCACGTCACTAATTAGTGACATGAAAAACACGCCGCAACCTTTTTTTTTTATAAAAAAATTTTGTGTTTTAAATATATTAATTCTGTTATAATAATTAATATTATTTTTTCTTTTATTAAATATATAAATTAAATATTATAATTTATTTATTAAATACAATATTATAAATCAAATTATCAAAAACAAAACTAAATATATCTAAATGTATAAATAAATATACTTAATATTATAAATTTAATAAACTCAAATTTAAATTTATAATATTTTTAAATATACAATATGATTATAAATTTATATTACACAAATAAAAATTAAATACAAAATAAAAATAAAACTAAGCAGAATCATTCGAGTCGTCGGAAAAGTCGGGAAGAAAGTCATCATTATTTTGGTGGTTATTATTTTGGCCACCACTGTTGAGATTTCTACCAAATGCTTGCATAAATTGTCGCATTTGCTCCTCCATATCAGCCTGCCTCTTCGCCATTGCCTCAATTTGTCTATTATGTTCACCCCTCATTGCCTCCATTTGGGCATTCATTTGGGCCTTCAATGCTGCCTCACGATCTTCGGACTCGCGTCTAGCCAATTGTCTTACCAGTTCTAACTGATCTGGTGTCAAATTTGTTTGACGTGACCCTCCTTCACCGTCTGCAGCTCTCTGATACAAATTTCTATCCCCACTCCTCAAGGTGCCCGCCAAAATTCCACCACCAAAAAAACACCCGTTAGGCCCCTTTCCCCCAACAACTTGACTCCAAATATAGAAATCCACATCTGGATGAACCGGTTTTCCTGGAGGAGGAGTATACTGAGGATTATGGGTCAGAAATTCTACAAGCAACGCCTGATAATCCTTCTACACATACAATAAAAAAAATCAAGTTAAATTTATAAGTAACATTAATGAAATTAAATGAAATAAAAAAATAATAAAAAACAAATAGCCACGTGATTATAACGCCACAACTTATCAGTTGCCACTCAATTTTCACGCCACAACATGTCACTTGCTACATGAAAATCACGTCACAAAATTGCTTAAAAAAAATATAAACATAAATTTACTTACCAGGGCTTTTTTTGTGCGCTCGTCAATAAATCCTCTCGATTTCTTTGTCCGAGTTTCCTTAACCAGCTCAGTCATCAATGGTTGTCTCCCCAAACACTTAGCCTAAATAAAAAAATTAACTTAAATTAATAATATGTTATAAATCCAAATATGACTTTAAAAAGTGGTAATAATTACCATGCGTCGAGCATGCTCAGCAGTACTAATACTTCCAACAGCATTAAGGCAACCCCCTTTTTCCGATGCCCTTATCTTCTTTGCAGTTTCAGATTTAGCCTTAAATTCATCTGATTCCCAATACTTAAGAAGTTGTTCAAAAACTTCTTTGCCTATCCATTTGGGACAAATGCCCAAAAGGTGCCAATTCTCTCTAACACGTCGTAGCATGTCAAAAAATCGTCTTGAACTCCTGCCAAAATAATTTTTTTTACTTTGTTATGGTTCAGGGGATCCCAAACACATTTCGCCTGCAATGTTGTATGACATAAAAATAAATAGTTAGATAAATTATAACAATATTGAAAAGGTCATTTAAATTAAAATAACTTAAGAAATAAATTAATTATACCCGAAATTGCTTGAACCATTCTTCTTTATCGGAAACTTCTCTAAAACTCTTTAAAATTTTTGTATAATTCTGCTGAATTATATGATTTATAACCTTAGCAGCAGTCCGGCTCGGCCCGAAACTAAAACAACAATAATTGAATTAGCATAATTAATTATATAAAGTTATATTAAAAATGGAAATGTGTACTTATAAATAAAAATCAATAAATAAGAAACTTACGAGTTCCCTTCAGGCTAAATCCAAAATCTCCCATCAATGGTATGAATCTCACTCGGATCATCATCCACTCGAAGATCTCTCCCATCTATCTGATCATCATCCACACCAAGATCGTCATCATCCGACTCTGTGTGGGATGTGGGGGTGCGACCAGTCTGTGTGGGTCGTGAAGAGGTGGATCCACCAGGTTGCTGGACGGATGGGGGCATCTGTGTAGGAAGTGGGGTGCTGGATCCTCCAGGCTGCTGCACGAATGAGGGCATCTGTATGGGAAATGGAAAACTGTGCTGGAAGGATGAGGGCACCTGTGTCTGCTGGAATGGTAAACCAGGTGGGGCCCCAGATGGACTAATAAAACATGTACTCCCAGATGGGAACTGAAGAGGACTCTGAGATGATAGTAATGAAGTAAATGGTATAGTACTGTCCATGGACATATGATGAACATGACTCTGCGGGGGAGGACACGTGGCTGAGTGAGGTGACTGACATACTACTACCCTTGGACGCCTGGGCTTCCTACCACTATCACTAGGACCTTTACCCTTATTATCTTTGGGTGGCATTTTTACCTAATTATAGAAAATACAAGTTAACATATAATATATTTGAATTATAAGACACAATTCTCATGAATACATATTCATTAACTCATTCAATAGATGGTTCGTCAAGTAAAATTACAAGACACAATTCTCATGAATACATATTCATTAAATCATTCAATAAATGGTTCGTTAAGTAAAATTACAAGACACAATTCTCATTAATATAGGTTCACTATTCTAAATCGTCATGCTCGTCATCCATATCATCCTCGTCATCTGATGTGATAGTATCCTCAGATCCAGAATCTTCATGATCTTCATCCTCATCAACTTGATTCCCCTCAACCATTGTACCAGACAAACTTGTAGTGTGTTTGTGATACGGTGGGAGAACTGACTTGAGGTTTTGCGTTTGTATTCACACTTGTTCAGTTTAGCAAGAGTCGCCACCGACTTTTTATTTTATCCTAAGGAAAGGTTAAAAAGCACAGGAAAAACCTTTTGAGATGTTTCGTGGGTTCGGGGGGTAGATTATGAAAAGGGAAGGTATTAGCACCCTTTTCATCCATGGTTATCCATGGGCTCTTAGTTACTTGGTTTTAGATCACTTGCCTTTGATTTTCAAATTGTTTGAAATTGTGGTGTGTGTGTGTGTTTTGAAAATGTTTTGAAAGAGATGCCTTGTCTTAGGCAACCAATGTAATGACTCGTGTTTGAGTGTTTTACAAAGGGGTGTATCTTTTCGAAAAGATGTTTCAAATGTTTTTGAAAGTTTAGTTTTGAAAGTGTTTGTGGTTTTGAAAAGTAGGCAAGTGTTTTTGCAAGTTTGATCAAGTAACTAAGAGTTTGTCTACCCCTATTGTACTCAAAGGTTTTTCTCATGTTTTAACCCTTTTAACAATTTTGTTCCACCATTGTATTTGGTGGGCAATCTTGTATTAGGATGTTTAACAGGACAGGTGCGGGTCATCGTATGGACCATGAATGCAATGATGCCAAGTGTCTTTGGCAATTTGCTTGAAGGGACTATGATCATTTTGATAGGCAACTTTCGAAAGCGTCATCGAGGGACTATGATCATTTGAATTGTTTTGCCAAAGAGACTCGACGTACAAGCATGGCCCATTTTGGAAGGCAACAAGCGGGATTACCCTAGGGGTGCAAGTGTGATTGTGTATTGATTTCATGCATTTGTCTTTGTATTAGATTATCTAGCGTTTGATTTTATGTACATACAAATCCTAGGTCTAACCATGGTATATTTGAAAGCGGTAAATTGCGGGAATTTAAAGTCTACGCTATTACAAATAAGTATCCGGGAGTGGGGGTACAATTATTTACAAATGGGGATGAGACTTTAAGGAGAATAGTGTCCAAATAATTTACAACCAAATCGAATTGCGCAAATGTAAAATATAAGTATAGCAATGTATAAGATAAACAAATGTGTATAAGAGCAATGTAAATGTATTTGTGTATTGTAAATGTGTAAGTGTATGTGTAAATGATTATGTGATTTATTTACAGGTTGAGAAAAATGTGAACTTTAATGTATTATAAAGTATTGTCTACTTATTTGTTTTTTATATTCTTGTATTTTTGTCTTTATGTACAAAACAAAATATTTTAAGAAAAGAAAAGTATTATATATTAATGTACAAGAATAAAATATTTTAAGAAAAGAAAATATTCAAATTCTAAATATTGATGTCTTATATTAAAGAAAAGTATTTCTTATGTATTTACCAATTAATGTATTTTAATTAATCTTTTTATGTACAAAAATTTTAATTAAAAGAAAATGTTTTAAATTTGAGAAAATTATTATGTTCATGTTTTTTTAGTTAATATTCTATACAAAAATATAATTATATAAAAAAGGTATTGTTAGTGAAATTTGATGTAAAAATTAAGGTGTTAATTTATATATATAAAAAAGGATATGATAAGTAAAAAAAGGTATAAGTTTGAAAGAATTAAAACGGGCTTTAGTGTTTTAGGCCCAATGATCAATAACCAGAATAATGGGAAAGGGGGTGCATTCAGGAAAAACAAAATGGGCTTAGGCGCGTTAGAAAGGGGCAAGGCCCAGGCTTTGGACAACAATTTTGTTTAGGGTTTTCTGAAGTTTGTTTCATTTGGAGAAAAGCTTAGGGTTACAGCGCCGTTCGTCCTTGTTCCTCTTCGTTCTCGCTGAGTCGACGCTTCTGAACGCGATTTTCTGTCCCAGTTGCCAAGCCACCCAGCGCCATCGTCCGTATCCTCTTCTCCCCACGGATTGCTCGGTGATATGGTACGAAGGTGATGATTTCGCTCTCTTAATGCGTTAGGGTTTTCATTTTTATGCCTTGCATGCTTCGCTTTTGTTTATTGGTTCTGATTAAGCGTTTGTTTCTGTTTGAGGTATGAAAGGGAAGGGAAGAAAAGATACTACCTTGACGGAGGAGGAGGCGGATTGGGAGGCGCTGAGGCGGCCAAGGCGGAGGCTCGGTGATGATGGAAGCTAGCTTGGAACCCTGGTATCTTCGCTTTGCTTCTTCAGGTTTCGTGATGAACAAAACTGAAAACCTTTAATGTATCACTTCTTTTCTTCTTCAGTTGCCTCGCTTCAGTTGCTTTTGAAATACTCGCTTCTTTTCCTCTTTGAACACTTCTGTTGCCTTCAATGATGATTTGTCTGAGATGTTTGATTACTGATATGCTAGCTTGCTCGCCTTTTCCTCTTCTCCTGTTTTCCCTATTTCTGTATGCTTGATTGATGTCTTGATGCCTTGATGCCTTGATGCCTGCCCTGTGATGAGGCTTTCTCTGAGGGCCTCTTTGCCTCGTATGCTTGCTTGATATGTTTGGTTATACTGAGTATGCTTGTTGATGTTGGCTATACTGAATATGCTTGTTTATGTTGGCTATACTGAGTATGCTTGTTTATGTTGGCTATACTGAGTATGCTTGTGAGTGATGGTTATGTTGTTTTATTGTTCAAAACCCTATGATGACAGTTGTTCTGAGGGTTTGGCTGCCTTGAAATGCCTAGAAAACAGGTTATGGGCGTGAGGGCCTTGAGGCTTGATGCAGGTCTGGATTTTGGTTTGATATTATGTGAGTTTGTTTGGGTGTTTGGAAATAATTTAGCAGGTGAAGGCTTTGAAGCTTGTATGGTTTGTATTTACTGAGTTCAAAACAGGTCTTAGGCTTGACAGGTTGATGGCTCTATGTGGCTTGATGTTATGTGTTGGTTTTGGATAAGTGAAGGTGTTTTGAATGGTAAGGTGTGATCGGTGGATCTGGAACTGACTGTTTAATGCTGGTTCGCGAAATGTCGCGGAAGCAAGAGTCGCCACCGTCTTTTATTTTCTCCAAATGGAAAGGACAAAAGCACAGAAAAATTCCTTAAAGAGATTGCTCTCGGTTCGGGAGGTAGATTATAGAAAGGGAAGGTGTTAGCACCCTTTCTATCCATGGTTATCCATGGGCTCTTAGATACTTGCTCAATGTGTTTTCAAAATGTTTGCTTGCTTTTCAATTGTGGGTTAACAAAGTTTCTTTGAAAAATTTCAGTTCGACTCGTACGTCAGAGTGTTTGAAAAATTTGCTTTGAAAGCTTTTGAAAAGTGTTGGTGTGAAAAATCTTTGAATTTTTGTTTTGAAGAGAGCAAGTATCCATGAGTCGTCTACCTACCCTAAGGAATTCGTCTGTGTAGATGTCCTTTAAAGTAGTGCCATCCCACCATTGAGAGGTAGGTAGCACCACCGTTGGAGGTGTTCGGGTCAATTCGAAGTTCGGGACATGGTGATCACCAGAGCAATGGGAAGACACCTTAGAAGCTACCCTCATGCCAGGTTCCCGGATCATGAGGACTTACTAAGACATCCTCTACTCGACGATCACCTTTCGAGGCAAGGCAACAGTGAGACGTACCCTAGGGGTGGTGTGTGCGATTCGTGTGTCGTTTTCATTGATATTTGTCTTGTCATGTTCATTGGTGTTCTACGCTTGATTTTATTTTAATTCCATACATTCTTTCATGCTTTTGTTAACAGTTAAAAGTTGCGGGAAAAAATAAATCTAAGACTATTACAAATGGCGCGGGTCCACATCGCCAAAATTAAACCGGACCCGATTTGACGGAAAGTAAATAAAGCAAAAGAAATAAAAGTGCGAGAAGTTTAAGTTACAACGCTTTGGGAGAGGTACATAATTATTTGAGCGAAATAAATAAATACGCGAATTAAATAAGTTACGAACGAGGGCGTTGGACCCTTTTGCAAAAAATTAAAGTTAATAAGGAATTAAAATTAAAATTAAAAGACATGTTTTTGGTATTTTTATGCTTTTTAAGATTTAAAAGAAAAAGAATTGATTAAAAATTAAACTAAAAGGCAAACCCTAATTCTAATGGCTTTTAAATTTATTGTGAAAATGTTAAGTTTTAACCTAAATTAAATCTAAGTTGATTTATGTACAATTTAATTATGAAAATAAATAAATAAATAATATTATGATAAAAGGAAAAATTAAAAAGGATAAAAATTAAGCCTAAATTCTACCTTTTTTATATTTATTATGAAGAGAATTAAAATTGCAAAAATCCTAATTAAAACTAAATTCATTACATGTTAATTTATTTACAAGAAAAAATGTTAAAATAAAAATTATTTATTATATTTTGTCTTTTCTGATTTTTAAACCCTTTTTGTATTTTGTAAAAATAATAATTACTTTAAACAAATAACAAAAATAAAATAACAAAAAAAATAAAAATAAATATAGCAAAAGCAAACCAGGGGGGGTGAAAGTCCCAATTTAGGAGGTGTTGGTCCAAGAATGCTGGCCCATTGACATTGAAATTCGTTGACTTTTCAGATGGCCTATTGACACGTTGACCAAGGTTTAGAGTGTTCTTGAGATCCCTGCCCTTGATTTGATCTGCCAGGCACGTGGATGGATAGATAATGAGGGAACATGGTGGGCATCACTGTTGTGCCTGCATGGGAATTAGCGTGGAAAAATAACATGAAATATGATACAGACCTGGGACTCGAACCCAGGTCACTAGCATTGCTAACCACTTCCTGCGCCACTGAACCACTTCAACTTCTTTTAATATATAATAACTATTAATCAATATAAAAGAAAATTGGTTAGTCATTCTAAAAAACGCGCGTAATTTTAAAAGACCCAACCAATGCTTGCCACGAGTTCGTCTTCTTCCTTTTTCTGAAAACATAAACATGAGGCAACAGTTTTGCAAACGTTGCCTATGACTACTTTCCAGAAAATAGCGATTGGCCCCTCGACGCTCATAAATTGAGCGCGAGGGTTGGAATCTCTTCGTCTGGACTTGCTGAGTCTAATGGCAATAGTCTTGAGTTCTAATTTTGCTTAGTTTCAAAAACCCCAAATTGGCAAACCTGTAAACCCTAGGATTCAAGCATGGTATCATCGCGTATATAGCACAAAAACTTAATTAAACATGATGGTTAGTTTCAAAACTTGACAAGGAACATGAATATACAATTAAAATGCAATGGAGATGCCTAAAAATCAAAAGACGATCATGGAGTTTTCTTGGTTCAGTTGGAATCCGTTTTACCAATTCTTTGTGTTTGAGTTGATGTTAGGGATTGGAATGTGTTCAGGAATTGGCAAGGAAGCTTTTAGAATCAATATTAGGACTTGAATCCACCTCTAGCAATGATTTCAGAATTCAGTTTTCAAGTCAAAATTCCAAGTTTTTCAATGAGCTTTTGAGCGCAGCATTTGGTGTCTTGTGATTAGGGTTTGACTCAATACTTATGAGGGAAGAGAACTAGGTCATTAGCTGGCCTTGATTCATGCCCATGAGAGAACTAGTCCTAGGTTTTTCACCATTAACCAACTTTCCCTTTTTTAAAGCAAACCAAGACTTGGTGTGCAATTTAACCCTAGCATGAGTTTGTGAGCTGGCCCATGATATATGGAAGCTATCCAAATTCAAATGACACTATTCCATTGGTTTTTGAATTTTATTTGAATTTTTAAAGATTTAAAATGAATTAAATTATCAAAAATTAAATAAAATAGAAAAATCAATGTTTGATCTTGAAATTAATCATGGGACACGTGTGTGGCATGACAAGGCTGAGTCAAGTGGAAGAAAGTGGGCCCTTTTGTCAAAAATTGAAGTTTCAAGGATAGTTGACTTTTGCCATTTCACAAAAATTTCCCAACTTCTCCAATGCATAACTTGCTCAATTTTTAAGATTTTCTCATGTTCTTGGACATTTTGGAAAGGTCTTTGAGTCCTTTAACCAATGCCTTTGGTCCCATGTCATTTTGATTTTCCAATCTCAAGTTATGGCCTTTGACTTAAAGTCCCTTTTTGTTGACTTTTGAAAATGACCTATAATGTTGAAATTGATAACTTTTTGTGAGAGCATTTCTTGGACTTGAAGTATGAAGATGAGTTGTAGGAAATGTCTTTCTCTTCAAAATGAGCTTTGGATGGAATTTTTCTGATAATCCATGTGAAAGTTATGCCCTGGTCAATTTCAGTGACTTTTTCAGCTGTCCAAATAAGGAAACTTTTGCATCTTGATGATTTTCTGAGCCAAATTTTGAGAATCATGATCAAGCATTGATCAAATGATGTTTGTAGCTTCAAAATGATATGTTGACCAAAAATTTGAACTTTTGACTGTCAAATGACCATTTTGCCCCTACAGTTGACTGTAGTGCAATTTAGGGTTTTGACTGTGCAATTTTGAGCTGAATGCCTTGAAACTTGATATGAGGATGCTTGACCATGTTTGTAAGCATATGAGACTTGATTGAGCCTTTGAACACTTCCTTTTCTTGATCAGACTCAAAACCCTAATTTTGACTGTATAGGAGACAGTTGGACTGTGCAACCCTTGGGGAATTTTGTGACTTGGCTTGGCAATTTCTTGAAGAATATGGGAGGGTAAATTTTGGGGTATAACAGTTGCCCCTGTTCAATCTTCTTAGACCTGAGGATGCAGATTGGCGGACGTGCCTTTCGTAATCCGAGGGTAGAAGATGATTGGACACTAGAATGCCCAGAAATTTGCGCTCACATGTTAGCAATGATGGGGAATGGGCTTATAGACGCCATCTGGATGTTTGATTGCGTAAGAGATTCCTTGGCGAGAACCTGTATATCTGCAAAACAGAAAATGAGTACCTGACACGTTGCAGGAGCTGATTTTTAGATGCCTGGTATAGATGTGTCCTGACTGGTTACAGGAGCTGAGTCTGGAGCTTCAAACGGCGATGAAAAAACCAGGGATTGTTACTACCTTAGCATGAATGGTAAGAGAACCTTGGGCGACTTTAATTTCAACAACGCTCGTTGAGAAAAATCTTGGGTGTCTTTAACTTCAACAACGCTTGTTGAGAAAAATCTTGGGTGTCTTTAACTTCAACAACGCTTGTTGAGAAAAATCTTGGGTGTCTTCTACTGGAATAAGAATCAGGGAGATCTTAGGGTCGATCTGACTGAACCAGAGAGGCCTTTGACTGGGTAAGAATCAGGAAAATCTTAGAGTCGATTTAACTGAACCGGACAAGGTCTTGAAATATCTTCAACTGGATAAGCATCAGGGAGATCTTAGGGTCGATCTGACTGAACCAAAGAAGGCCTTTGACTGGATAAGCATCAGGAAAATCTTAGGGTCGATTTAACTGAACCGGTCTAGGTCTTGAAATGTCTTCAACTGGATAAGCATCAGGGAGATCTTAGAGTCGATCTGACTGAACCAAAGAAGGCCTTTGACTGGATAAGCATCAGGAAAATCTTAGGGTCGATTTAACTGAACCGGTCTAGGTCTTGAAATGTCTTCAACTGGATAAGCATCAGGGAGATCTTAGGGTCGATCTGACTGAACCAAAGAAGGCCTTTGACTGGATAAGCATCAGGAAAATCTTAGGGTCGATTTAACTGAACCGGTCTAGGTCTTGAAATGTCTTCAACTGGATAAGCATCAGGGAGATCTTAGGGTCGATCTGACTGAACCAAAGAAGGCCTTTGACTGGATAAGCATCAGGAAAATCTTAGGGTCGATTTAACTGAACCGGTCTAGGTCTTGAAATGTCTTCAACTGGATAAGCATCAGGGAGATCTTAGGGTCGATCTGACTGAACCAAAGAAGGCCTTTGACTGGATAAGCATCAGGAAAATCTTAGGGTCGATTTAACTGAACCAGGCTAGGTCTTGAAAGATGATTGAGAATTTAGCTGATTCTTTCCTGAAAGGTAAAGGTCAGTCATATGCAACGCATGATATGGATCAAGCAATGATGTTCTCAACATAAATGAGACTTGTATGATATGATGTGTCTATGCATGTTATGATGATGTATGTGATGTTTTATGTATGTTTTTGTCTAGGAAAGTGAATCCTTGACGGGTGCCGTGAAGTCGTATCCTGGGCTGATGTTGAGGAATAGATTTTGCCTCCGCTGGGGATGATAACTGCAAGAATACCGGTAGGAGAAGATGACTCCGTTGAGGAATAAACTTGGCAAATGGAAGATTCTGCGGGGAGAAAAGATACTCTAGCGACCATGCTGGGAAGCAATACTCTGTGGGAAGAGGGATGCCTTGCCGAGTGTTGATAATAGTGTGCTGGGGATACCCTTGTTGTTGGAAGTGTTGATAGACTTCGCTGGGGATAAGAAGGCTTCGTCGATGACGCTCTTTCCGTGGCTTTTGGCTGAGGATAACCCAGTTATATCCTGTTAAGGAAATAACTCTTTAAATCAAGCCGGACGATGCGTTCGTGTTCTGCGAGGGGATAAGCTTCCAGAATCTACTGGGGATATGCTCGCTACTTGGGGAGATGGATTCCAATTTTCCTGGGGAAACTGGATTGGACTCTTCTGGGGAAGCTTTGATATGCTGGGGAAGAAGTGATTCCTCTGCATATTTGATATGCCGCCGGGGAACAGTCTTTAGGTCAAGACTGCCAGGGATGCTTGTTAAGAATATATGTATTGCTGCTGGGGGATGTTAAGATCTGCTGGAGGATACTCAACTTCCTTGAGATTTGATAACTTTGTTTGGAGAAGAGTGTACTGTTTTACTCTCTGGGGAATTTAAGATGTACTGGTCATGTTCTTTAGCTGAACCTACCTTGGTATTTTGGAGGGTAGAACAATTAGATTGCCTAGACAACTCCTTATTGCCCCTGTTTCTAATGTCCTCTGTAATTAATTCTTTGTTTCGTATGCAAATATTTATGAGCTAGCAAATTATTGTCAATGCATATATCACAAATTGAACCTTGGACGTTCTTCGCAAAACAAAACAGAAAAGGAAAAACAAAAGGCACATTTTAACTGAAAAGTATATTTGTATTGATTTTTGAGTGGCCTGTAAATAGGCGTTTTGTATACAAGAGGCTGACGTCCTAGTAAGAGAACGCCGCCGAGCAAAAGAGTTTATACAAATTTTGTACAAAAGAAAATAAAACAACTGTGTGAAATGAATGATCCACTGGGTTTCAACTCTGCTATTGCCTTTATAACTCCGAGCGTCTCATCACTTGATGACCTTGGTTGAAGGTGAAGCTGACTGATCGATGCCGTCTGATCTTGATGTAGATACCGGATTCTGGATGCAAAGTGATCAATGAGACATAGCATTACGCTTTTATCCCTAATTTTTGCCTGGACCGCCCTTTCGGGTTTTCAGTCCACCGGGATATCCATTTTTGCCCAAGCCGCCCTTTTAGGTTTTCGACTTGCCGGGTGTACAGATTTTTTTCATTTTCATCCCTTCATTTTGCCCGAACCCTTTTGGTTCGACGGGAAGCCCTGATTTTTGCCTAGGCATGTCAGCCTAGCGGGTCTTTTTTCATGCGTAATATTTTTTTACTATGTCTGCATTGGTGGGGTGAGGAAGGTCGTCACCATCCATATTGGTTAATATCATTGCTCCTCCTGAGAACACATGCTTAACCACAAATGGCCCTTCGTACGTAGGGGTCCATTTGCCTCTTGGATCACTCTGAGGAAGAATGATTCACTTGATTACCAGATCCCCGACTCGATATTCTTGTGGTCTGACCTTTTTGTTAAATGCCCTGATCATCCGTTTCTGATACGTCTGACCATGACAGATAGCAGCAAGTCTCTTTTCATCAATAAGGTTGAGCTGATCAAATCGTGTCTGGATCCAATCATCTTCGTTCAGATTTGCATCCTTCATTATCCGGAGAGAGGGTATTTGCACTTCGATTGGCAAGACTGCCTCCATACCATAAACCAGAGAGAAAGGAGTTGCCCCGGTTGACATCCTAGCTGAGGTACGTTACCCATGTAGAGCGAACGGTAACATCTCGTGCCAATCTTTATAAGTTACTGTCATCTTCTGCACGATCTTCTTGATGTTCTTATTTGCTGCTTCTACAGCCCCATTCATCTTCGGTCTATAAGGAGAAGAGTTGTGGTGCTGTATCTTGAACTGTTCGCAGAGCTCAGCGATCATCTTATTGTTTAGATTGGTACCGTTGTCTGTAATGATTCTCTCAGGGACGCCGTACCGACAGATCAGGTTATGCCGAATGAACCGTGCTACAACAGTCTTGGTTACCGTAGCATAGGATGCTGCCTCAACCCACTTCGTGAAGTAATCAATTGCCACTAGGATGAAGCGATGTCCATTAGGTGCCGTAGGTTTAATCTCGCCGATCATGTCTATGCCCCACATTGCAAACGGCCAAGGCGCAGTCAGAACATTCAGGGGGACCGGAGGAACATGCACCTTGTCTGCATAAATCTGGCACTTGTGGCATGTCCTGGAATGTTGGTAACAGTCAGCTTCCATTGTGGACCAATAGTATCCTGCCCGTAGGATTTTCTTAGCCATAGTGTGTCCACTGGAATGTGTACCAAAGGTCCCTTCATGTAGCTCTTCCATGATTCTTTCTGCTTCGGTTTTATCCACACAACGCAGTAAGGTTGAATCATGGTTTCGCTTGTACAAGATGTTGTTGCTAAGGAAGAATTTGGCTGCGAATCTTCTCAAGAATTTCTTATCGTTGATAGATGCGCCTTCAGGGTATTCCTGAGTTTCCAGATATCTCTTCACTTCGTGGTACCAAGGCTTTTCAGTCACCAATTCAGTTTCGAGATCACAACAGTATGCCGGCTCGTCCAGTTTCCAGATGATGATCCGGGGAGCCTCATTATCCCATTTGACCTTGAACATTGAAGACATTGTAGCTAACGCGTCCGCCAACTGATTCTCTTCTCTTGGAAAATGCTCAAATGTTATCTCTGTGAAGTGGGGGATCAGGGCCAACACACATTCTCTGTAAGGAATCAAGTTTGGATGTTTCGTATCCCACTCTCCTTTGATCTGATTGACCACAAGAGCGGAATCTCCGAAGACACTCAGAAATTTGATCCTCAGGTCGATCGCAGCTTGAAGACCCATGATACACGCCTCATACTCCGCCATGTTGTTGGTACAGTTGAAACACAGCCGGGCGGTGAGTGGAGTATGAGTACCTTGTGGAGATATGATGATGGCGCCAATACCATTTCCCAAAGCGTTGGATGCTCCGTCAAAATGCATAGACCATCGGGATCCTGGTTCAGGTCCTTCATCCGGTCCAGGTACTTCACAGTCAGTTACTATCATAATGCTTTCATCCGGAAACTCGAAGTTCATTGATTGGTAGTCATCTACAGCTTGATGTGCTAAGTGGTCTGCCAATACACTCCCTTTGATGGCTTTTTGGGTCGTGTACTGAATGTCGTATTCCGTCAAGATCATCTGCCATCTTGCAATTCTCCCAGACAGAGCAGGCTTTTCGAATATGTACTTTATAGGATCCATTTTTGAGATCAACAAGGTAGTGTGAGTCAGCAGATACTGTCTCAGCCGGCGAGCAGCCCATACTAAAGCGCAGCAAGTTTTCTCAAGCAGTGAGTATCGGGTCTCACAGTCGGTAAACTTTTTGCTAAGGTAATAAATGGCATGCTCTTTTCGGCCAGACTCGTCATGCTGCCCCAGCACACACCCCATTGAATTATCAAGCACTGTCAAGTAAAGTATCAAAGGTCTCCCTTCAACTGGTGGCATAAGGATGGGTGGTTCTTGGAGATATTCTTTGATTCTGTCAAAAGCCGCCTGACATTCATCATTCCAACGTACCGCTTGATCTTTCTTCAGCAGCTTGAAGATTGGTTCACAGGTAGCAGTTAGGTGTGAGATGAACCGAGCAATGTAATTCAGACGTCCTAGAAAGCCTCTGACTTCCTTCTCTGTCTTAGGAACTGGCATCTCTTGAATGGCTTTGACCTTAGCAGGGTCCACTTGAATTCCCTTGTCACTTACCACGAAGCCTAGCAACTTTCCCGATCTTACCCCGAAGGTGCACTTGTTCGGGTTCAACCTCAGCTTGTACAGTTTCAAACGGTCAAACAGTTTCTGCAGATGATCAAGATGTTCTTCCTCAGTCTGGGACCTAGCGATCATGTCGTCAACATACACTTCTATCTCATGATGGATCATGTCATGAAATAAAGCAACCATGGCACGTTGGTAGGTTGCCCCAGCATTCTTTAGTCCAAAAGGCATGACTTTGTAGCAGAAGGTGCCCCACTGAGTAACAAATGTAGTTTTTTCCATGTCTTCAGGAGCCATCTTGATCTGATTGTAGCCTGAAAAACCATCCATAAAAGAGAACACTTTATGCTGAGCTGTATTATCAACAAGGACATCAATGTGAGGTAGAGGGAAGTCATCCTTGGGGCTGGCCCTGTTCAGATCCCTGTAATCGACACACATTCTGACCTTGCCGTCCTTCTTAGGTACCGGCACCACATTAGCAACCCACTGAGGGTAAGAAGTCACTGCAAGAAACCCGGCATCAAACTGCTTCATAACCTCGGCTTTAATCTTCTCAGACATCTCTGGACGCATACGGCGGACCTTTTGCTTAACCGGAGGGCAATCTTCTTTAGTTGGTAAGTGATGGACCACAATGTCGGTATCTAATCCGGGCATATCTTCGTAGGACCAGGCAAAGATCTCCTTATAGTCATGCAGCATCTGAGTCAACCGTTGCTTCACGCTGAGCTCTAGGTTGGCGCCAATCTTTACCCCTTTCTCGTCTTCTTCAGTACCCAAGTTTATTATTTCCACTGGCTCTTCATGGGGTTGAATTGCCCTCTCTTCCTGTTGTAACAGTCTTGCAAGTTCACCAGGCACTTCGCAATCATCTTCACCTTCGTCTTCGGCTAAGTTGATCGGATTTTCGAAGTCATAACTGGCAGTAGCAGAGTCGTTACCAATGAGATCCAGAGTGGATTGAAACCTGTATGAGTGAGTGTGTGTGTGTAAATACAGCTGTTTTGCAATATGTAAAGAAAGGAAAGAAAAGGAGCGCAAAATTTGAAATGTGAAAAACGTCCAATGCTTTTATTCATGATATATGACAGTGACAAACAAAAGCCCTCATAAACAAAACCACGGTGTCCCGGGTAAGACACCGGGCCATATAGTTTCAAATTATTGTTTATTACAAATCCAAAACAAAGAAGTTCATTACTGGGGAACAAAAGTTATGGGTGTAAAGTCTTTAGCAGTCCAATTGGTCAATCCACCGTCGGTCGTCGGGTAGATCCAGCTATCGAACTCTGACTCTTCCACTTTGTCTTCCTCTCCAATAGCATTCACTTCTGAGTGGGTGATGAGCACAGGAGGTCTTCCAATTCTCGCCCTGCGCACTGCTTTCTGAGCTTCTGTGGTGAAACCCAGCCCAAACTTGTTAGTCTTAGGAGTAAGATCAGGGAGCTTGCCCCAGTTTGCACATTCACCTCTTTCGATCACAGCCCGGGCGTCCTTTAAGGAGGCCATCTTCAAAGGAGAAACCTCTTCATCCACTGCTTCTGCTACTGCCAAGGTTTGTGGCACTTCCTCAAAATGTTGAAAGGGGGTTTCAATGAACTCCCCATCCATTTCTATGTATCTGAAGGAGTTGAGGTGGCTGACCATGTACTCCTCTTCCCCTTGCACCGTTACGATCTTCCCCCTGACCGGGTACTTGAGCTTCTGATGCAACGTGGAGGTCACAGCTCCAGCCTTGTGGATCCACGGGCGACCCAGCAAACAAGAATAGGACGGATGGATGTCCATCACATAGAATTTTGAATCAAATACCTGTGACCCAACCCTGATTGGGATGTCCACCTCACCATGTACCATTCTTTTGGACCCATCAAAGGCCCGGACAGCAATGCTACTTGGTTTGAGCTCTAGCCCCTCACAATCCAGCCTATCCAGAGCCTTCTTGGGCAGCACGTTTAATGAAGAACCTGTGTCAACCAGCACATGAGCAAGAGTAGTGCCCCTGCATTCAATGGAGACATGCAGGGCGTCATTATGGTTCTTCCCCTTTGCTGTCAGATCGGCATCAAAGAAACCCAGGCCATTATCAGCGGTTAGGTTGGCCACACAGTCGGTGAACTGGTCAGCAGACGTCTCTTGGGGTACGTGGGCTGTCTTTAAGAAAGCAATCAGAGCTTTGGCGTGGGCCTCTGAACACAGCAGCAGTGACAACATGGAGATTTTAGAGGGGGTGTGCCCCAGCTGTTCTACAACGTTGAAATCACTTTTCTTTATTATCTTGAGGATTTCTTCCATTTCCTGCCTGGAAGCCTCAACAATGGTCCTCGGTGCCTCCGTCCTGGCGGGCACATCAGCAGCAATCCCCTCGTCCCGAGTATCAGATGACTCGGTAGCAGGGGTGGATACTTGGTTAGGGGGAGAAACAGGCACCTTGGCAGGTGTGAAGGCCAAAGGCCTATGAATTACCGGAGGAGCAATGTCTGGCGAGAACAGTCTTCCACTACGAGTGACCTTAGCAGGCCCAGTGATGTTGGAGATACCAGCATCAATGTTAAACTCTTGTTTCACACCCAGAACATAAACATCCGCCCCATAGTGCCATGGGACAGCCTTATCAGATTTGTAAGGGATAGGCCCCGGAACAGTAATGGTGATGGGAGCAATCTTGTGAACCGGCAAAATTTGGACAGGCTTCTTTGAAGGAGCCTTGGAAGGGTTGTTGAAGATGGTAACGATCGACACTTCTTCAACAGGAGCAGCAGGAACAACAGTCTTTCTGAACAAAATCTCTCTACTATCCATCAGGTTTTGGACGCCTGACTTCAGCAGAGAACAATCAGCAGGGAAAGCAACACATAGAGGGCAACCTTCGCTACATCCCGGAAATAAACCGGCTAGCAACAGGTTCCTCTTGACCGTCAGCAGTGGAGTAGCAACATCATCCACCGAAGCTACATACAAATCCTCCTCAACAGCATTCACTCCATGCTGGGGCATGGGAGCGGTTACAACATTCGGCCTCTCGGGCGCCTCAAATTGTATTTCCTTTGCATCAATGAGGTCTTGAACCTTATTCTTTAGAGCCCAACAGTCATCTGTGCTATGCCCCGGGCTATCAGAGTGGTAAGCACAGCGAGCATTTGGATTAAACTTGGGGGATGCAGTATTGGGAAACTTTGGAGCCTCCCTGACAGTTACTAAATTGGTGGATAGCAACTGTGGCAGGATCTGTGATAAGGTCATGCTTAACCGGGTAAACTCTCTCCGGGGTCTTTCAAACTTTTGAGGATTAGTTGGCCGAGGAGCGGCAGCAGGTTTGGCAATCATTACCGCACTGACAGATTGGTGGCGTTCAGGTCGCTCTGGTCTCCGGGAGCTATATACAGCACTAGCCTCCTTTTTGAAGGGTTTCTTTTCAGTACTGGAGGAGGCAACCTTCTGTATCTTCCCCGATTTTATACCGGCCTCGATCCTTTCACCAGTCAGGATCAGGTCAGTAAACCCAGCAGAGGAATTACCAATGAGATGATTGAAAAATGGACCAGATAGGGTCCCCAAAAACATATCTACCAGCTCCCGGTCCGTCAATGATGGCTGCACCCTGCCAGCCAGGTCTCTCCATTTCTGGGCGTACTCCTTAAAACCTTCACCCGACCCTAGAGACATACCCTGGAGCTGGGTACGCGTAGGAGCGAGGTCGGAATTATATTGATACTGCTTGTAAAAAGCAGTGGCCAGATCCTCCCAGTTACGAATGCTGATTCCATCCAGCTGATAGAACCATTCGAGGTGAGTCCCTGAAAGACTCTCCTGGAAGAAGTGGATCCAAAGGTTCTTGTCTGCTGTGTAAGGCTGGATCTTCCTTACATAAGAACGGAGGTGCATCTTGGGACAGGAAGCCCCGTCATACTTCACAAAGGCAGGTGCCTTGAACTTGTGTGGGATCACCACCCCAGTAGATAACCCCAAGTCTCCGAAATCCAGTCCAGGCACCCGCTGAACTTCCATAGCCTTTAATCTGTCTTCCAGCTGCTTGTACCGGTCTTCAGCAGGAGGGTACTGTTCGTCGTTGAAGTCTGTTTCAGTATCAGAGCCCACAGGAGTAGGGACCTCCCTTTCTTGGTGACTACCTTCCCCTACAGATGGGGTAGTCCTTTCAGCCTCAATCTGTAAGGTGTTCCCGAGTCTGCGCCCAGTGTTAAATAGCACAGTCCTCCTCTTCTTCTTAGTCTTCTTCAGAAGCATGGTCTTCAACTCTTGTTGACCCTGAGCCAAGCCCTTGATCAGCTCCTGAAATTGGGCGTTCTGCGCCTGAAATTGGGCGTTCTGCGCCTGAAGAGCCTTGATAGATGCCTCGGTTGATGATTCAGGGTTCATGATGCTGAAATAAACAGCGAAGAACAGTAAGCCACCTGAAAAGAAGGGTACCTGTGATGCACATGATGTATGAAATGCGTATGAATTATGTTTTCAAAGACAATCGGGAATCAACTTTGTAAACAAAAAAGAACACACTTCATTAGATTCAACTTTGCAACTGAAATTATTCAACAAGTTGCCCTTAGGCATTACATGAAAGGAAATACTGGAAAGGAAATAAAAACTGTAAAGGCACATTCAGAGTTCCTCATTGATCCCATGGTCTCCTCTTCTCAGTACTGATGTAGGCATTCAGAGCTCTCTCATTTTCCAACTGCTTGGTCAGCTTCTGGATCTTTAATTCCTGCTCGTTGAACTTTTCCAGATAAGAATCCCGCTCTTCTTGCAGTTGCGACCAAGATCTCTTCAATGTCTCATAATCAGTAGGTATATGAGGAGGAAGGACAGTTGGATGAACACCATCTTTATCGGGACACTCAAGAATGACGGGTCTGACAGCTTCATACGGCATACCTAACTTCTGAGCACGGATGCGAACCCATTTGTAGTAGGCTTCCATAGGTAAAGAAGTCTTTGGCCCTAGCTCTTGTGGGTCAGCTTTATGAACCTTGTCCCAAGCCTTGATGAACCTACGACGTAGCTCGTCACTATCCACCTGAAACTCGAAACTGAGGTGAGGCACTAACATCTCATGGGGGCCTGCTCTTCTTGCTCTTCCAAACTGACGGAGTGCTAGACATGGATTGTAAGAGATCCCTCCTTGAGTACCAATCAGAGGAACATTAGGGTATTCCCCGCATCGATCAATAATAGCTATCCCGTCCAAACCTCTGCAAGTCCAAATGATGTCTTTATCGGTGAGAGACATTAACCTATGAGCCCAACCTCTTCCTTCTTGGTTCTTCAGTACGAACTTAGGGAGGTGCGAAATAAACCACCTCACCAACAAAGGGATACAACACCATAGGGTTCCTCGTCTTCGGGTAGTACGGGCATGAAGTTGTTGCAAGACGTCACCCAAGAGAGTGGGCACTGGATTCTGAGACATAAAGATCCTTATGGCAGTGACATTGATGAAGTTGTCAGGATTAGGAAACAGGACTAACCCATAGATTAGGAGAGCCAAGATGTCTTCATATGCCCTAAAGTCCAGGTCATTCCAGAAATTGTTAGCTTTACCAATTAGAAACTTAGCCAAGAAACCCTTAACTCCGCTTCTAGTCACCCAGTTGTCTGCTACCTCTTGATGGGTCAAGGGAAGAGCTGCAGCAATGTCCTCAAGCCTGAGGGTCTTTTCCCAACCAGTAAAGGGAGTCTGATCCAAGATAGGGATACCAAGTAAATCAGAGAACTCTTCCAGGGTAGGGACCAGCTGGAAGTCTTGAAAGGTGAAGCACTGGTACTGAGGGTCGTAGAACTGGGTCAGAACACTCATCAACTGTTGATCCCGCTTTGCAGTGACTAAACTGAGAAGGGAACCATGCCTCTGAATGAAAGAAGTGGTGTTTGGAATTCTGCTAACCAACTCATCAAGCAACTCAGGTGAACGAACAAAGTTGAACCGGATAGTATTCCTTCGCACAGGCATCATAATGTCCTACAAAACAGAGCAAAGATGAAACCCTCTTGTCTTTGAAATAGTCAGTCCTTATGCAGGATGCATGCAATGCTCATGATGCTATGATGTTATGATCAAACACACCACATACAGATACAAAGGCAAACATGGTAAGGCACACAAGTCACACAAGGCAAGCCCCTAAAGTTTAGGCCAGCATGAGGTCTAGGTACTACCCTCTTTCAGTTTGTTGGTTCATACCTGTCCTAATCAAAGTAACCGGGTTCTTAGAGGATCCCAATATCATTGACTACCCTCCATCGGTCATAACTCCAGCATCGCAATCTTTTCTTGCGGCCAGAACCATCACGAGAGTTTAGCCTCAATGGGCGTAGCATACTGCTACTGTTCTAAAGGCCAAGTTGTGTCAATTAAGGTTCTAAGGTTGTTGGTGCTTAATGACTCCCTAGAAGACCCATATTCTCCTCGTTGCGACACAAGGGATATCGGTACAGACTAAGGTGCCACACCAACGTAGCCACTGTTTCACCCGTGTCGGTCTACGCCGGACAGGTCCCTCACAGCTTATGCTACCTAAACAGGGTATCCCCAGATCCGGGTTAGGATCTATGAAACTCCGATGCAACCCACAATAGTAAAGCAAGCAAAGAAGACAATTGAAAACACAGTGATCTTAATCCTAAGGTACACCCCACTTTAAGTTAAAGTCCCCAGCAGAGTCGCCAGTTCTGTGATCGGTGGATCTGGAACTGACTGTTTAACGCTGGTTCGCGAAATGTCGCGGAAGCAAGAGTCGCCACCGTCTTTTATTTTCTCCAAATGGAAAGGACAAAAGCACAGAAAAATTCCTTAAAGAGATTGCTCTCGGTTCGGGAGGTAGATTATAGAAAGGGAAGGTGTTAGCACCCTTTCTATCCATGGTTATCCATGGGCTCTTAGATACTTGCTCAATGTGTTTTCAAAATGTTTGCTTGCTTTTCAATTGTGGGTTAACAAAGTTTCTTTGAAAAATTTCAGTTCGACTCGTACGTCAGAGTGTTTGAAAAATTTGCTTTGAAAGCTTTTGAAAAGTGTTGGTGTGAAAAATCTTTGAATTTTTGTTTTGAAGAGAGCAAGTATCCATGAGTCGTCTACCTACCCTAAGGAATTCGTCTGTGTAGATGTCCTTTAAAGTAGTGCCATCCCACCATTGAGAGGTAGGTAGCACCACCGTTGGAGGTGTTCGGGTCAATTCGAAGTTCGGGACATGGTGATCACCAGAGCAATGGGAAGACACCTTAGAAGCCACCCTCATGCCAGGTTCCCGGATCATGAGGACTTACTAAGACATCCTCTACTCGACGATCACCTTTCGAGGCAAGGCAACAGTGAGACGTACCCTAGGGGTGGTGTGTGCGATTCGTGTGTCGTTTTCATTGATATTTGTTTTGTCATGTTCATTGGTGTTCTACGCTTGATTTTATTTTAATTCCATACATTCTTTCATGCTTTTGTTAACAGTTAAAAGTTGCGGGAAAAAATAAATCTAAGACTATTACAAATGGCGCGGGTCCACATCGCCAAAATTAAACCGGACCCGATTTGACGGAAAGTAAATAAAGCAAAAGAAATAAAAGTGCGAGAAGTTTAAGTTACAACGCTTTGGGAGAGGTACATAATTATTTGAGCGAAATAAATAAATACGCGAATTAAATAAGTTACGAACGAGGGCGTTGGACCCTTTTGCAAAAAAATAAAGTTAATAAGGAATTAAAATTAAAATTAAAAGACATGTTTTTGGTATTTTTATGCTTTTTAAGATTTAAAAGAAAAAGAATTGATTAAAAATTAAACTAAAAGGCAAACCCTAATTCTAATGGCTTTTAAATTTATTGTGAAAATGTTAAGTTTTAACCTAAATTAAATCTAAGTTGATTTATGTACAATTTAATTATGAAAATAAATAAATAAATAATATTATGATAAAAGGAAAAATTAAAAAGGATAAAAATTAAGCCTAAATTCTACCTTTTTTATATTTATTATGAAGAGAATTAAAATTGCAAAAATCCTAATTAAAACTAAATTCATTACATGTTAATTTATTTACAAGAAAAAATGTTAAAATAAAAATTATTTATTATATTTTGTCTTTTCTGATTTTTAAACCCTTTTTGTATTTTGTAAAAATAATAATTACTTTAAACAAATAACAAAAATAAAATAACAAAAAAAATAAAAATAAATATAGCAAAAGCAAACCAGGGGGGGTGAAAGTCCCAATTTAGGAGGTGTTGGTCCAAGAATGCTGGCCCATTGACATTGAAATTCGTTGACTTTTCAGATGGCCTATTGACACGTTGACCAAGGTTTAGAGTGTTCTTGAGATCCCTGCCCTTGATTTGATCTGCCAGGCACGTGGATGGATAGATAATGAGGGAACATGGTGGGCATCACTGTTGTGCCTGCATGGGAATTAGCATGGAAAAATAACATGAAATATGATACAGACCTGGGACTCGAACCCAGGTCACTAGCATTGCTAACCACTTCCTGCGCCACTGAACCACTTCAACTTCTTTTAATATATAATAACTATTAATCAATATAAAAGAAAATTGGTTAGTCATTCTAAAAAACGCGCGTAATTTTAAAAGACCCAACCAATGCTTGCCACGAGTTCGTCTTCTTCCTTTTTCTGAAAACATAAACATGAGGCAACGGTTTTGCAAACGTTGCCTAAGACTACTTTCCAGAAAATAGCGATTGGCCCCTCGACGCTCATAAATTGAGCGCGAGGGTTGGAATCTCTTCGTCTGGACTTGCTGAGTCTAATGGCAATAGTCTTGAGTTCTAATTTTGCTTAGTTTCAAAAACCCCAAATTGGCAAACCTGTAAACCCTAGGATTCAAGCATGGTATCATCGCGTATATAGCACAAAAACTTAATTAAACATGATGGTTAGTTTCAAAACTTGACAAGGAACATGAATATACAATTAAAATGCAATGGAGATGCCTAAAAATCAAAAGACGATCATGGAGTTTTCTTGGTTCAGTTGGAATCCGTTTTACCAATTCTTTGTGTTTGAGTTGATGTTAGGGATTGGAATGTGTTCAGGAATTGGCAAGGAAGCTTTTAGAATCAATATTAGGACTTGAATCCACCTCTAGCAATGATTTCAGAATTCAGTTTTCAAGTCAAAATTCCAAGTTTTTCAATGAGCTTTTGAGCGCAGCATTTGGTGTCTTGTGATTAGGGTTTGACTCAATACTTATGAGGGAAGAGAACTAGGTCATTAGCTGGCCTTGATTCATGCCCATGAGAGAACTAGTCCTAGGTTTTTCACCATTAACCAACTTTCCCTTTTTTAAAGCAAACCAAGACTTGGTGTGCAATTTAACCCTAGCATGAGTTTGTGAGCTGGCCCATGATATATGGAAGCTATCCAAATTCAAATGACACTATTCCATTGGTTTTTGAATTTTATTTGAATTTTTAAAGATTTAAAATGAATTAAATTATCAAAAATTAAATAAAATAGAAAAATCAATGTTTGATCTTGAAATTAATCATGGGACACGTGTGTGGCATGACAAGGCTGAGTCAAGTGGAAGAAAGTGGGCCCTTTTGTCAAAAATTGAAGTTTCAAGGATAGTTGACTTTTGCCATTTCACAAAAATTTCCCAACTTCTCCAATGCATAACTTGCTCAATTTTTAATCTTTTCTCATGTTCTTGGACATTTTGGAAAGGTCTTTGAGTCCTTTAACCAATGCCTTTGGTACCATGTCATTTTGATTTTCCAATCTCAAGTTATGGCCTTTGACTTAAAGTCCCTTTTTGTTGACTTTTGAAAATGACCTATAATGTTGAAATTGATAACTTTTTGTGAGAGCATTTCTTGGACTTGAAGTATGAAGATGAGTTGTAGGAAATGTCTTTCTCTTCAAAATGAGCTTTGGATGGAATTTTTCTGATAATCCATGTGAAAGTTATGCCCTGGTCAATTTCAGTTGACTTTTTCAGCTGTCCAAATAAGGAAACTTTTGCATCTTGATGATTTTCTGAGCCAAATTTTGAGAATCATGATCAAGCATTGATCAAATGATGTTTGTAGCTTCAAAATGATATGTTGACCAAAAATTTGAACTTTTGACTGTCAAATGACCATTTTGCCCCTACAGTTGACTGTAGTGCAATTTAGGGTTTTGACTGTGCAATTTTGAGCTGAATGCCTTGAAACTTGATATGAGGATGCTTGACCATGTTTGTAAGCATATGAGACTTGATTGAGCCTTTGAACACTTCCTTTTCTTGATCAGACTCAAAACCCTAATTTTGACTGTATAGGAGACAGTTGGACTGTGCAACCCTTGGGGAATTTTGTGACTTGGCTTGGCAATTTCTTGAAGAATATGGGAGGGTAAATTTTGGGGTATAACATAAGGCCTGGGCTTTGAGGCTTAACCTGCTATTTGTATATTTGTTTGTAGTTATGCAGATTGGTTCAAGGTTTGACAGGTTAGGCTTTTTGAATGATTTTGGCTTTCAAGCTTTGAGTTTCAGCAGGGTGGAGGCAGTTTTTTGTTGAACCATTACAAGCTTGTGGTTTTGTTCATGTTTGCGACTCTGAGTTGTTTTTGGATACAGGTTTTGGAGGCTTGGGAACTGTCTTGGAGGCAGTTTTGCAATCTCCTTTTTTCTTTCAGTTTGTGGTATTATGTTTTTGTAATATCTCTGCCTCTCTTGTACTGTGTTATTACAGTTTGTTTTATATTTTCTTTTTTTCAAGCCTAAGCCTGTAAGCCCTGTAAGCCTTCTTTCTTCTTCTCTTTTTCTCTCTCTCCAGTATTTAAGCATTTAATATTGCTTAGAAGTACTTTTTCTGAAAAAGCAATGGCCTAGGGAAATGATGTAATTTGATGTTGCTTGCACTTGTATATTTTCCTCTGCATACTTCTTATCTCTTTTGACAGCTTTCTGCTTCTTTGTGACAGCATTTTGTACTTCTTGATCTCTTGATATCTTTTGGACAGCATCTTGGATAGTTTGAATTTGTGACTTTATAGTTCAGTTTGAACTTTTACATGCTGTTGGAGACTTTTGAAATTATGCAGCTTTTTGACAAACTTTGAATTGGTGCAATTTTACAACTTTGTGCATTCATACTTTTTTGCAAGCATTATTCATCCCTCTTTGTGAACCGGGAGAAATCTCGTGATTTGCAAAGAGGGCAATCTGATTCTGGCCTATTGCTTTTAATGATGAATCCATTTTTTTATCTGTCTGTCTTTTTATTCTTTTATCTGCTTTGACTTTTCTTTCTTTTCTTTGTTTTGCAGATAAACAATCAAATGGAGCAAAAGAGGAGGCATTGGATAGAAGATGAAGACTTAGGAATTAGGATGAAATTTTATTTCAATTTTTAATCATTGTAATCATTATTAGAATACTTTGTAAATAAATACTGTATTCAAATAACAATTGTAACGAATAATTAAAGATGAAATAAAATCCAATCTTGATCAGTTAATTCTTCTTTCAATTCAATATTCATTTAATTATTTTAATTTCTTAAATTAAAATAACTGGAAGTATCCAATTATTCTGACTTTAGAAAAATAATTAATAAACACTGTGGCCTTATCATTGAATCAATAATAAACCCGGCGCTTCCAATTAAATAATGCACAGTTAATCAAACCAATATCCAGATATTTATCTTTTTACTGATCAAATCAGGCACTGTAGATTCTCAATTTAAGTACCTCAGCCTTTATCTCATCTCAAATCAAATGCCTTAGCCTTTACTGATTAAACAAAATACTGCAAGTTCTTGATTTAAATGCCTCAATCCAAATCTCAGAGTAAACTGAAATGAACTTGTAAAATTAATTCCTTCTGAGAAATATGCGCACAAAACCCTGATTCTTGATTAAATGTCAAAGAAACGTCCGCCTGATCAAAACCTGAGCCAAAATCAACCAAACCCTAAACAAACTGTGTGAACTGTTCCAGAGCCATGAAAACCCTAATTTTGTCTGACTGACGAGAAGAGTCTGTTTGATCGATTCTTGAACCAGTCTGAAAAATCAGGAAACACCCGAGGCTGTGATTTCTTGTGGAAAAATGCAAGGGCAAATTTTGGGGTACAACAGTGTTCATCTGGAATCACATCATTAACTTCAACTTCATCAACTTGGTAAGCAACATCCTCCACTAGATTGTCAGTTTCAATATGACCCAATGGTTTTGTTTTTATTACAACACAACACCTTCGTTTACGTGGCACAAATGAAGGATAAGGAACATAATAAACTTGCCTAACAATATTTGACATTATGAAAGGGTCGTACTCTTTGTACCTCCGGTCCATTTGAATCTCAACAGTACCATATGTCTTATCTATTTTTGTGCCTCTAGTTGGATCATACCATTCACAATAAAACAAGACAACTTTATTTTCCGAGTCCAAGTAATTGTATACTAACTCGTAGATATGTTTAACAAAACCATAGAAGTCATCTTCACCACCATCTGTAACTCCTTTCACAAATACGCCACTGTTTATGGTTTTTTTCCCTTCAGTCCATTCATGAGTGTGAAATTTATATCCGTTCACGAAGTATGTGTGCCATTTGTTTGCACTTTGACGAGGGCCATTAGACAAGTTTCTCAAATGGAGTTATTTCTGGAGTCGGTGCAACAACCCTATACAATTTCTCCTTGAACCATGTTGGAAATTGGGCATGAATGACACCAGATGTTGATTGTACACCGGTACTATCAAAATAGGCGTTGTTAAATTCCCTAAAAAGAAACACACTATAAGTTTCAAGGTAATCAATTTCATATTCACACTGTAAATAAAATTAAGAAGTTGGATTATACTTACTCAAGATATGGTTTAACTTCAATGCAGTTGATCAAGACATGAACATGTGCAGATTGCATTTCTTGTTGGGTCAACCAATGCTCACCCTTCTTTCCAGAGGGACGACCTGGAAGCCCGAAGACTGATAAGGTGTACTGACTTCTTTCGATAACACTTACAGGATTCCTTATGATTCTTGGAGTTAACATCAAGTGCTTGAAATAGTGACTGCAAAAATGTGAAGTTTCTCGATGCAAGTAATGTGCACATATTGATCCTTCAACTCTAGCTTTATTTTTCACTGATCGCTTTGAATCACCCATGAACCTTTCAAACAGATACATCCACCTATATTGAACAGGTCCTCCTAGATAAGCCTCATATGCAAGATGCACAAGTAGATGTTCCATGGAGTCAAAAAAACCAGGCGGAAATACTTGTTCCAACTTACAGAGAATGACTAGAATATTTTGGTCCAACTTAATGATGTCATCCACTCTTAAAGCTGACGCACAAATATCTCTAAAAAATTGACTAATTTCAGTGAGTGGATTAAGCACATGTTTGGGTAGAGAACCGAACGCAATTGGTAGCAATTGTTCCATAAAAACATGGCAATCATGACTTTTCATACCATGCAACTTCCCAGTGTTAGCATCAACACACCTTGCTAAATTTGAAGAATACCCGTCGGGCATTCTCAAACCTTTTAGCCATCCACAAACCGCTTTAGCTTCTTGGGGGGTCAGACTGAAACAAGCTTTTGGTTTAAATAATTTTCCATTTGGTTGAGGCTTCAATTCCAACTCTTTACGATTACACCAAATTTCCATGTCTTGTCTAGCCTTCACATTATCTTTTGTTCTGTCTTTAACATCCATCACTGTGTTAAATACGTTATCAAAAAAATTCTTCTCAATATGCATAACATCAAGATTATGGCGCAACAAATTATCTTTCCAATACGGGAGGTCCCAAAATACACTTCTTTTTGTCCAATTATGTGTGACCCCATATCCTTCAATTCTACATGCTTTGCCAGTATCTGTAAACTTTGGAAGTTCACAAACTTGGTTCCATATAGCAACTGGTGTCAATCGAGGCGGAGGCAGATCTGTTACCCGTTCGTCCTTTTTGAAATTTGTCTTGTTTTTTCTAAAGGGATGATTTGATGGTAGGAATCTGCGGTGACAGTCAAACCACGAGCTTTTCCCCCCTTTTTCCAATGTAAACGCCTTAGTGCATTCCATGCAATGCGGACAACCCATTCTGCCATGCGTACCCCAACCAGACAACATGCCATATGCTGGAAAGTCGTTAATGGTCCACATCAAGGCAGCTCGCATAGAAAAGTTTTGTTTACGCGATATATCATAAGTCCATTCTCCATTATTCCACAACCTCTTCAAATCATCAATTAAAGGTTGTAAGTACACATCTATTCCGGTTTTTGGACTCGACGGTCCTGGAATGACACACGTCAAAAACATGTATGGTTTTGTCATGCAAATCTCAGGAGGGAGATTGTAAGGGGTTACAATAACTGGCCAACAAGAATACGCACTTCTGGACGCTTGGACATATGGAGCAAAACCATCATAGCATAATCCAAGCCTGACATTTCTAGGATCGGCGGCAAAACTAGGATGTACCTCATCAAAGTGCTTCCATGCATGGCCGTCAGATGGGTGTCGCATATTGCCTGGGCTTGTTTTGTTTGTATGATGCCATGTCATTTGACTTGCACTGTGCATTGAAGAAAACATTCTTTTTAACTTTGGTATTATCGAAAGATAAAACATGGACTTTACTGCTACACGTTTTTGGTTACTGTTAATGGCTCTATTGCGAACTTTATATCTTGGACTATGACAAAACTTACATTCCTCTGACGATCCATCTTGAGTACCAAACTCGTTGTCATAAAACAACATACAACCATTAATGCAACAATCAATCTTTCTTACTCTTAAACCCAACTTCGACACCAACTTCTTTGCATCATAGAAACTCGCAGGCAAGTTGTCTTTCGTTGCAGTTGAGTCCAACATCATTTTTGCGAAGTGCTCCAAACACTGATCAGGAACATTCTAATTTGACTTGGCGGCCAATAATCTCACACACATTGATAGCTTTGAGTCTGATGAACCCTCAAACAACGGCGTATTCATCTCATTCAACAACTGATAAAATCTCTGCGCTTCCTCATTCGGCAACTCTTCCCCGTCAAAGTCTTCAGGTTGATCATAGGGGTCACGTTAACACCAAAAGCATCACCAACCATGTCACCTATCAGATTAAAGTTTTCTTCAAATTCCATAGGTGGTTGCATAACCAGTTGACTACTTGAAGCATTTGTGTTGCTAGTCTCTGGTACATTACTCGGCAGTGTTTCACCATGATACGTCCAAACCCAATAATTTTCAATGAAACCTTTCCTATTCAAATGACATGTTATTTCCTCTGGGTCACTAATTATATATCTACATCCATATTTAAGACAAGGACACCTAACTCCTCCTTCACTTCGACAACGTTCCTGGGCAAACGTCCACGCGATAAAACCATTAACTCCGTCTATAAAATTGGGTTTAAGTGCGCGTCTTCCTGGATATAGTCTATCGTACATCCAACTACGATAATACCTATAATATTCCATTTACTGCAAATTTATATAATCAAAACCTATTTAATTAAAAATATTAATTAATCAACTTAATAATAATCCTAAACATATACAATTAAAAATAAATATATGCTTTCAAAAATATTTATAAACTCCTAAAAATATTTATTTATTTTTAAACACTTAAAATTTAATTTAAACACCTAAATTTTATAGAATTTTTTATATTAATAACCATGTATTAAAATAATATTTCGCAAATAACCGCGTTTCGAAAAAAATTACGCAAATAACCATGTTTCAGATGACTCCCCAAAGGAGGAGCCATCTGAAATGGCGCATGCACCTATATTTTAAGGGGAGGCGCCATCTCACTTGGCGCCTATGTGCTTAGGGCATGCCCTAAGCCAAGTGAGATGGCGCCTAGGTGTTATTTTATGGCAAAATATGATTTTTTTTGTCCGGTGCGTTGCGTGTTCGATAGAGGATCAACAAAATGGACTTTTTATTAAAAAAAAAAATTACATCCAACTGTATTACATTAAAATAACAGATAAAAAAACAGAAAAAAAACGGATAAAAAAATACAGGAAAATAAAACAGATAAATCAGCGATCCCCCGGAACCCGGTAATGACCCCCGGTTCCGCATCCCCGTCCTCTCCTTTCTCGTGCTGGGTGTCGTCGTGTTTCCTGCTGCGGCAAGGTCGATGGCCCAGCGAAGTCAATGCGGTCCGGATCCATAAAATCAGTCAGATCTCCATATCTAGAAGACCCGCTTTGGTACAGTCAGTTACCCATACCCTCAAAGTTTGGTCATGTTGGCGGTGGGTGGGGTTCCATAGTGGGTCTGTAGCATTGATCGTCTGAGTACGGTGGGTAGAAAGGAAATGGATCTTGGGGTGTTTGGTATTGAGGATGTTGGGTGGTTTGGTGATATTGTGGTTGATGGTAGGTTGGGTCGGTTTGTTCGTAATCTTCCGACATTCCCATATCAGGGCTAAGGCTGGATGTTGAGGGGCCCATATTGGGATATGCAGAAGATTGAAATTGTGTGTGGGGTATGCGGGTGTGCTGGTATTGGGATTGGTATTGTGGTTGGGTGTGAGGCATATCGGGGTATTGGTAGTGTGGTGGTGATTGTGGTTGGTTGTGTGGCATTTGAGTGTAATTGTGTTGTGGTGGGGACTGTGGTTGGGTGTTTGTGGGTCTGTTTCTTCTTGGGGGTTGGTGGGAGGTTGATGGGTTTTGGGTTTGTTGATGGGGAAACGAGGGTTGTGCCCATTGTGTGCGTGGGTCAACCAAGTATCTTGGATGAGACACGTGCATCTCAGGGTTACTAACCGACCTGTACCAAGACAAATATTGACCCGTGTGTCGCATATTACCTTGATTAAGGAAAACCGGGAATTGCAAGACGTAGCGGTGACGCCTCTACCACATCTCACACCATTCCGGAGCGAAGTCTTTCCAGTTGGTAAGACCCCACTGGGCGTCGACCCTTTTAAGATGCCATGGGGACAAACAAGTTGGATCACTTGGTATCTCTTGATGCATTCCGAACTGCATCTTCACACGGTCGCTGTGGTGCATCTTCACAATGTTGAACCGAATGATTGCAGTCTTCGCGGTCCAAGTTGCTGCATCCTCCGGGTTTGGATCATGGCCCAAACCCAAATATGGTCTCCAGACGAACTGCGATAAAATTTAAATCAGGTTAACGCAAAAGTAATGTATAAATAATTTAAATGAACAAAAGTTAAAAGCTACGACGTACGTCATCCGGGCCTAAGTGATCCAACAGATTGTGGTAGAGTGCGACATTGAATCTTGGATTCTTGCCGTAATCCATACCCCTCACGCAGTACCTAAAGGAAATGAGAAACATTTTATTCTTAGCATATATTTGGGGAAGAGATGAATATTTATAAATGCTATAACTTGATGACTTACTTTGTTGCATACGGGAAACCGAAAGTGTTATTGTTGACGGGGTTTAAGGACTCCATCCTCCACCAACCCCAGGCTTGTAGTAAAAAAGCGCACCCAAAAAATGTACATTTTTCCTTGACTGCATTTTTGCACAAGGAACTGTATAGGTGGGCTAAAACTGGAGAACCCCAACTATATTTTCTTGTTTTTTCAAAATTTCTTAGTAAATGTAAATACATAAAATTTACACTATATCCCGTACTTTCGGGAAATAAAAATGTACCAAAAAGTATCATAAGATAAGTTCTGGCTTTTACTACCCTGTCATTCTCGGAGGAATTTTCATTTAATTCCAAACTTGCATAATGACTTTTCAGCTCAGTGAGTAGTATTCCCTGACCTCTCGCACCACCACCTTCTACCATATCCCTGCCCAACAGTTCTTCACACTGAGAGTTGGGTTGTTGAACCGACCCGTTCACGGCCTTACCGTCGACAGGGAGACCTAGTAGCATGTACACATCCTCTAGCGTGATGGTACATTCACCTATTGGTAGGTGAAATGTATGGGTCTCTGGTCTCCACCTTTCCAACATTGCAAGAATGAACTTCGAGTCAATGGTGCAGTTGGAGATCTTTATGACATGTCCAAAACCTGCATATTCCAGATATGGTACGATAAATGGGTCGGGAGCCAGGTAGTTGTGAGAACAGATTCTGAATCTTTTTGTGTCCTGAGTTCATAATGTAACATGTGTAAGATTAAGTAAGAAGAACAACGCATTATCTGAAGTATGAAAAATGTATAACCAAAAAAGAAACTTACAAATGCGGCAATGTTTTCCCTTGTGCCTCTGTGAGTATCGCCCATTGTTAGAAGAGCCATTGTTTAAAATGCTTGAGATTATGAAAGACTTAGGAAGAGATAGAGAGTATGATAGACTTAGAAAGTTTAAGAGATTATGAAAGATTTCGTAGCAGAGAGTGAGACTTGTGTGGGTGTGAGAGATGTATGATATGGTATGTATTTATAGGCAAATAAATTTCATATAGTGGTTGCTGGTGCTTGCATGCATGCGAAGTGTCACTCTTGCAGGCTAGGTGGCAGCCTAGGGGGTTACATATATGCATGCATGCATGTACAAAAAATGAAAGGTGTCACTCTTGCAGGCTAGGTGGCAGCCTAAGGATGTATCACGATTGGACAGTAAGGGAGGCGCCATTGGACTTGGCGAAAGAGTATAAAAATGAATGGTGTCTCCACCCCAATTGACGAATAAGAGGTGTCCTTTGTTGCAGCCTAGGCTCAGGCTACGTGACAGCCTTTGGGATTCCTTGCATGAATGCATGTAAGCCCATTGGAGGTGATGGGAGGAGACTTACAACATACATGTATATGTGCAGACTAGGGGCAGGCTAGGTGGCAGCAACCTAGGGGGTTACATATCTGCATGCATGTATCACGATTGGACAGTAAGGGAGGCACCATTGGACTTGGCGAAAGAGTACAAAAATGAATGGTGTCGCCACCCCAATTGGCGAATAAGAGGTGTCCTTTGTTGCAGCCTAGGCTCAGGCTACGTGACAGCCTTTGGGATTCCTTGCCTGAATGCATGTAAGCCCATTGGAGGTGATGGGAGGAGACTTACAACATACATGTATAGGTGTAGACTAGGGGCATGCTAGGTGGCAGCCTAGGGGGTTGCATATTTGCATGCATGTATCATGATTGGACAGTAAGGGAGGCGCCATTGGACTTGGCGAAAGAGTACAAAAATGAATGGTGTCGCCACCCCAATTGGTGAATAAGAGGTGTCCTTTGTTGCAGCCTAGGCTCAGGCTACGTGACAGCCTTTGGGATTCCTTGCCTGAATGCATGTAAGCCCATTGGAGGTGATGGGAGGAGACTTACAACATACATGTATAGGTGCAGACTAGGGGCAGGCTAGGTGGCAGCCTAGGGGGTTACATATCTGCATGCATGTATCACGATTGGACAGTAAGGGAGGCGCCATTAGACTTGGCGAAAGAGTACAAAAATGAATGGTGTCGCCACCCCAATTGGTGAATAAGAGGTGTCCTTTGTTGCAGCCTAGGCTCAGACTACGTGATAGCCTTTGGGATTCCTTGCATGTAACATTATTGGCAGCCTTGGGGGGTTGCATCCTTACTTAATTGAAATTTTTAGCCTTACGTTTATCATAACATTGATTCACATAATCTGTCAAATCTTCCAACCTTCAAACGTTCTTACAACCAAACCTTCAAACCTGCAAACAATCAAGCATATAAACTTTCGAATCACTCGTAAAGTTCAAACATTCCAACCTTCAAACATTACAGCATTCAAACCTTCATACAATCAATAAACCTCAATCATTCCAACCTTTGAATCACTCATAAAATTCAAACATTCCAACCTTCAAACATTACAGCATTCAAACCTTCATACAATCAATAAACCTCAAACATTCCAACCTTCGAATCACTCATAAAATTCAAACATTCCAACCTTCAAACCTTAAAACAATTCTACGCAATGGCCTCTGCACCACAATTTGTCGTCAAAGCACATTTCAACGGTGAGACATACATTTGTCCCACCGCTGGGTTTTTGTTTAGAGACACAGACAACATCTGATTTCTCTTAAACGGGAAAGCCAATTTCTCGTACTTCAAAAAAAGATTGGAGGCCAAACTTGAACGAGGCCCGGTGTCCCAAATATTTTATCAGAATCCAGTTTTCTTTGGAAACAACCAAGTAATTTTTTATAAGGTTGAAGTTCAAGATGACGAGGATCTCCAGAATATGTTTTCCAGCCATGTCTATTCTGGGTACGACTCTATTGAGTTGTACGTTATGCTGCGAGAGCCTCGGGTGACATAGGAGGTTGATCCTTTGGAGAATGAACAAGCTGAGGTAGATGCAGTTGATGATGAAGAAGAAGATAACGAGTTAGAGTTTGATGAAATGGTGAATGATGATTCCGACGATGATGGCATCCCTAGTATTCCTGCAAACAAAATCTACACACCACCTCCGCACATGACAAACTTCAACATGGGCGGAGATGAACCTTCTACTGACTTCTTTTTCAATCCGTATATGCAGTCGGATGAAAATTTAAAAGAGAAGGACAAGTTTCGTAACAGAGAGGAATGCATCAGGGCCATTAAAGAATTCCACATGCTTAACTCGGTTGATTTTAAGGTGGATCGTGTCAACCCGGAAAGGTACAAGATCAAGTGTGTCCAACCTGACTGTATGTTCAAGCTGACCGCATCATACATATTAAGGGGTGACTGCTGGGTCATAGGTTCCATGACTACCCACACTTGTGTAAGTTCCACTCAATCACAGGACCACCGAAAAATCAACTATGATCACATCTGTCAAGAAATCCTACCCCTGGTCAGTAACGACCCATCTTTGAAGGTGAAAACAATCATCTCCCACATCACCACGGTTTTTAACTACACTCCGTCTTACTGTAAGGCGTGGTTAGCAAAGACTAAGGCGATTGAAAGGGTGTACGGAAACTGGGAGGAGTCATACCAAGAACTTCCCCGCTACCTGAATGCACTCAAGACGTATTCTCCAGGTAGTGTTTACGTTCTGGAAACAGTGCCAGCATACACCCAAGATGGTAGTCTACTAAATGGCAACGGAATATTCAGTCGCGTGTTTTAGGCATTTCAACCATGCATCACAGGGTTTGCATCATGCAAACCAATTATACAAATTGATGGGACTTGGTTGTATGGGAAGTACAAAGGCACGCTATTGATGGCAGTTGCACAAGATGGCAACAACAACATTTTCCCCATTGCCTTTGCCCTTGTCGAGGGGGAGACCGGTGGTGCTTGGAGCTTTTTCCTGAAAAATCTGCAGACACACATGGCTCCTCAACCAGATCTCTGTTTGATCTCGGACAGACATGCCTCCGTTGAAAGTGCCTACAATAATCCAGCAAATGGTTGGCATGACCCTCCTTCTACGCATGTCTATTGCGTTAGGCATATCGTCCAGAATTTCTCGAGGGAGATCAAGGACAAAACATTGAGGAAAGCGGTTATGAATGCGGGATATGCATTGACACAACCCACATTCAAATATTACCGCAACGAGATCCGTTTGTCTAATCCGGAAGCCGGTAGGTGGATCGACAATATTCCGGTGGAAAAATGGACTAGGTCATACGACAATGGCCAAAGATGGGGGCATATGACAACAAATCTTATTGAATCAATGAATGGGGTATTCAAAGGTGTGATCGGTGGATCTGGAACTGACTGTTTATCGCTGGTTCGCGAAATGTCGCGGAAGCAAGAGTCGCCACCGTCTTTTATTTTCTCCAAATGGAAAGGACAAAAGCACAGAAAAATTCCTTATAGAGATTGCTCTCGGTTCGGGAGGTAGGTTATAGAAAGGGAAGGTGTTAGCACCCTTTCTATCCATGGTTATCCATGGGCTCTTAGATACTTGCTCACTTGTATTTTCAAAATGGTTTGTTTGCTTTTCAATTGTGGGTTTTAAAAAGTTTCTTTGAAAATTCTAGTTCGACTCTTGTATCGGTCCTCAAGAGTGTTTGAAAAATTGCTTTCGAAAGCTTTTTGAAAAGGTGTCGGTGTGAAAAGTATTTTTGATTTGTTTTTGAAATTAGAGCAAGTATCTAGAGTCGTCTACCTACCCTAAGGAATTCGTCTGTGTAAATGTCCTTAAAGTAGTGCCATCCCACCATTGAGAGGTAGGTAACACCACCGTTGGAGGTGTTCGGGTCAATTCGAGGTTCGGGACATGGTGATCACCGGAGCAATAGGAAGACACCTTAGAAGCTACCCTCATGCCAGGTTCCCGGATCATGAGGACTTACTAAGACATCCTCTACTCGACGATCATCTTTCGAGGGGCAAGGCAACAGTGAGGCGTACCCTAGGGGTGGTGTGTGATTTGTGTGTCGTTTTCAGATATTTTTGTCTTGTCATGTATTGGTGATCTACGCTTTTGTTTTTATTTTGACATTCATTCTTGCATGCAATTTATTAGCAGTTAAAAAGTTGCGAGAAATATAAAGTTCCTAAACTATTACAAAGGCGCGGGTCCACATCGCCAAATTAAATCCAGGACCCTATTTGACATAAAATAAAGTGCGAGAAATATAAAATGTCCAATTTACACGGCTTTGGGAGAATTACATAAATATTATAAGAAAAGGAAATAAAAATGCGAAGAGAATTAAAAATCGAAAGCGAGGGCGTTGGACCCTTTTTAATGAAATTAAAATTATGATTAACAAATTAATTAAATTAAAATAGAAAGAAAAGATTTTTTTTTGAGTTTTTGTATTTATGGATTTTTTATGAGAGTTAATGGAATTTAAAACCTAATTCTAATTATTTTTAATTTATTAAGAAAAACATTAAGATTTAATCTAAAATTAACCTAATTAATTAATACAATTTTATTAGAAAAATAAATATTTAATTATTAATAATGAGAAAAGAAAAAGATAAAAGTCTTTGAAAACCCTAATTCTACAAATTTTTAGTTTATGAAAAAATGTTAAAATTAACCCTAGAATTGAAAACTAAATTAATTAATAAGACCTTTTTTTACAAAAAATAACATTAAATGAAATATATTTTAATTTTGCCTTTTCTGATTTTTATATTATTTTTATATTATGGAAATATTAATTTGATGAATTAAATTAAAATTGAATTAAGCAAATAAAAATAAAAAAATAAAAGAGTGAAAGAAAGCAAACAATGGGGGTTTGTTGTCCCAAATTGGAGGTGTGATTCAGCCATTTGGGCCCATTGAAACCCTGGCCCTTCTGACTTTTTCAGGAAGCATGTGGCATGTTTGACTAAGTCATTCCATATACCTTGAATCCTGGCTTTTGGTTTGATCTTGGTAGCCATGTGGCGCTCTTGGATTATGGAGTGTACGCTGAACCTCTGGAAGCGAACTACACAGAAGCATGATTAGAAAAATAATATGGAACAAGAAAGGGGGACCTGGGATTCGAACCCAGGTCCCAGGGGTTACCAAACGCCTTGTCCACCAACGGAGCTCTTCACGCGCGTTGTATGTAAAATAGCAAATAAACAATATAAGAGAAACGTGGTCAGTGGCTTAGAAACAACAAAAACGCGCGTTAATTTCAAATTAGCCAACCATCGCTCGCCACCTAATCTTCTCCTTCGTTCATCCCTGCAATAAAAAGAAGTAGCGGGGGTTTTAAACCCCCCCAAAATGCAAGCTTTTCAGAAATAGCGATTAGCTCGTCTTGCCATATAAATTAGGCGCGATAGGGTAGTTATGTTCGTCTAAGCTTCCTGATTTTAACCATGGCACTGAGATGTCTTGATTTTACCATATACGTAAACGCCCAATTTGGAGCTTGAAGAACCCTAGCTAGCTTTAATGGTGAAATCGTGTATGATGTATAAAAACTTAATTAAAACACACGGTTAGCTTCAGAATGAACCAAATAACATAAACCAAACATTAAAAATTGCAGATAACGCATGAATCATGATGCAAGCATATGAGAAAAAACATGAACAGGACACGATCGTTCTACCGTTTCTTTGCGTTAGGGACACTGATTTTGATCCAGACACCTTCCTTGAAGCCTCAGGAATGCAATGGGATAACTATTCTGCCTTGAAAACCTTTGCAATCGTGATTTCAGTTTTTGAATTTTCTTGAAAAAATGCAAACTTGGTTATGGCTTTTGGGCGCAGCTTTCAGGTCCTCTCCACTAGGGTTTTCTTCTGGCTTATGTATGGAATGATTAGGGTAAAGATTTGGATCCAAAAAACCTTTGCATTGATGGCATAATTTTTCCAATCTTTTTCACATGTTTTTGATGCCAATCATGTCCAATCAACTTGATTCTTTCCATATAAGATAATGCACGAAATCTTGAAGATATTTCATGCATAAAAAGATTTGAAAAGCTTGCTTTGGTATTTTTTCCATATTTTAATTAATTAAATGAATTATTAGCAATTAAAAATTCAAATAAATAAATAAAAATGATGAATAAATTCCCTTTGGGCCAAATGGTCGTGCACATGTTTTGGATGATGAATCTTGGAAGAAAATGTGGCCCATTAGCAATTTTAAGGCATTTGAAGCAAAGTTGACTTTTCAAAATACCCAAATATTTACCAACTTCCACAAGGCATATCTTGCTCAATTTTTAAGCTTTGATCATGTTCTTGGACATTTTGGAAAGGTATTGAAGTCCTCTAACCAATTCCTTTGGTCCCATGTCATTTTGATTTACCAATCTCAAGTTATGGCCTTTGACTTAAAGTCCCTTTTTGTTGACTTTTGAAAATGACCTATAATGTTGAAATTGATAACTTTTTGTGAGAGCATTGCTTGGACTTGAAGTGTGAAGAGGAGTTGTAGGAAATGTCTTTATCTTCAAAATGAGCTTTGGATGGAATTTTTCTGATAATCCATGTGGAAGTTATGCCTTGGTCAAGTTACAGTTGACTTTTCAACTGTCCAAATATGGAAACTTTTGCATCTTGAGACTTTTTGAGCCAAGCTTTGAAAATCATGATCAAGCATTGATAAAATGATGTTTGTGGCTTCAAAATGAGATGTTGACCAAAAATTTGAACTTTTGACTGTCAAATGACCATTTTGCGCCTGCAGTTGACTGTAGTGCAATTAGGGTTTTTGCCTGTGCAATTTTGTGCTGTAAGTCTTGAAACTTGGTATGAGGATGCTTGACCATATTTATAGGCATGTGGGACTTGATTGGACCCTTGGAAACTTCATATTCTTTGTCAGAACCAAAACCCTAATTTTTTACTGTTAGGAGGCCCTTGAACTGTGCAACCCTTGGGGAGATTTTGAGGCTTTGACTTGGCAAATCTTGAAGAATATGGGAGGGAAAATTTTGGGGTACAACAGTTGCCCCTGTTCAATCTTCTTAGACCTGAGGATGCAGATTGGCTGACGTGCCTTTCGTAATCCGAAGGTGGAAGATGATTGAACATTAGAGTGCCTAGAAATTTGCGCTCACATAGTAGTATGATGTTGGGAATGGGCTTATGGATGCCATTTGGAGATTGATGGATAGGATGATGGGCTTATAGATGCCATGCTGAGAGATGATGGATAGGTGGATGGGCTTATAGATGCCATCTGGGTGCTGATCGCGTAAGAGATTCCTTAGCGAGAGCTTGCGTACCTGAAAAAGAAAGATGATTACCTGGCCTGTTACAGGAGCTGGTCTTCAAACTCTTTGTATAGATGCGTCCTGACTGGTTATAGGAATTGAATCTGGAGCTTCAAACGGTGATGAACGAATCAGGGATGGTTACTACCTCAACAGGAACGCTGAGAGAACTTGGGACGATTACTACCTCAACAGGAACGCTGAGAGAACCTTGGGACGATTACTACCTCAACAGTAACGCTGAGAGAATCTTGAGCGACTTCAACCTCAACAGTAACGATGAGAGAATCATAGGCGACTTCAACCTCAACAGTAACGCTGAGAGAATCTTGGGCGACTTCAACCTCAACAGTAACGCTGAGAGAATCTTGGACGACTTCAACCTCAACAGTAACGCCGAGAGAATCTTGGGAGACTTCAACCTCAGCAGTAACGCTGAGAGAATCTTGGACGACTTCAACCTCAACAGTAACGCCGAGAGAATCTTGGGCGACTTCAACCTCAACAGTAACGCTGAGAGAATCTGAGGATAATTACTACCTCCGCAGTAACGGGGAGAGAACCATAGGCGACTTCAACCTCAACAGTAACGCTGAGAGAATCTTGGGCGACTTCAACCTCGACAGTAACGCCGAGAGAATCTGGGGATGATTACTACCTCCGCAGTAACGGGGAGAGAACCATAGGCGACTTCAACCTCAACAGTAACGCTGAGAGAATCTTGGATATCTTCTACTGAGTCTTCATCAGGAAAATCTTTTAGGGGTCGATTTAGCTGGACTAGAGAAGGCCTTTGACTGGATAAGAAACAGGAAAATCTTAGGGTCGATTTAACTGAACCGGTCTAGGTCTTGAAATCTTCAACTGGATAAGAAACAGGGAGATCTTAGGGTCGATCTGACTGAACCAGAGAAGGCCTTTGACTGGATAAGAAACAGAAAAATCTTAGGGTCGATTTAACTGAACCGGTCTAGGTCTTGAAATCTTCAACTGGATAAGAAACAGGGAGATCTTAGGGTCGATCTGACTGAACCAGAGAAGGCCTTTGACTGGATAAGAAACAGGAAAATCTTAGGGTCGATTTAACTGAACCGGTCTAGGTCTTGAAATCTTCAACTGGATAAGAAACAGGGAGATCTTAGGGTCGATCTGACTGAACCAGAGAAGGCCTTGGACTGGATAAGAAACAGAAAAATCTTAGGGTCGATTTAACTGAACCGGTCTAGGTCTTGAAATCTTCAACTAGATAAGAAACAGGGAGATCTTAGGGTCGATCTGACTGAACCAGAGAAGGCCTTTGACGGGATAAGAAACAGAAAAATCTTAGGGGCGATTTAACTGAACCGGTCTAGGTCTTGAAATATAGCTGAGAACTTAACTGGATCTTTCCTGAAAGGTAAAGGTCAGTCATATGCAATGCATGATATGGATCAAGCAATGATGTTCTCAACATAAATGAGATTTGTAAGATATGATGCATATATGCATGCTATAATGTATGGAAGTGCGATGTTTATGAATGTATGTTTTCGTCTTAGGAAAATAAATCCTTGACGGGTGCCGGGAAGTCACTCCTGGGCTGATGTTGAAGAATAGATTTTTGTCTCCGCTGGGGATGATAGTTGCAAGAATACCGGTAGGAGAAGATGACTCCGTTGGGGAATGAACTTGGCAAATGGATTACTCTGCGGGGAGAAAAGTACTCTAGCGATCTTGCTGGGAAGCAATACTCTGTGGGGAGAGAGGCACTTTGTTGAGTTGTTGATAATAACTTGCTGGGGATACCTTTGTTGTTGGAAGTGCTAATAGACTTCGCTGGGGATAAGAAGACTTCGTCGAGGACGCTCTTTCCGTGGCTTTTGGCTGAGGATAACCCAGTTATATCCTGGTAGGGAAATAACTCTTTGAATAAAGCCGGGAGATGCATTCGTGTTCTGCGAGGGTAAGCTTCCAGAATCTACTGGGGATAAGCTTACTGCTTGTGGAGATGGGTTCCAACTTTCCTGGGGAAACTGGATTGGACTCTCCTGGGGAAGTCCTGAATTGTATTGGAAGTAACTCCACTGAATGTTTGATATGCCACCGGGGAACAATCTTTAGGCCAAGACTGCCGGGGATACTTGTTAAGAACGTCTGTATGTTGCTGGGTGTTGTACCCCAAAATTTGCCCTCCCATATTCTTCAAGAAATTGCCAAGCAAAGCTTCAAAATTCCCCAAGGGTTGCACAGTGCAAGGGCCTCCTAAACAGTCAAAATTAGGGTTTTGATTCTGATCAAGAAAATGAAGTTTCCAAGGATCCAATAAAGTCCCACATGCCTACAAATATGGTCAAGCATCCTCATATCAAGTTTCAAGACTTTCAGCACAAAATTGCACAATCAAAACCCTAATTGCACTACAGTCAACTGTAGGGGCAAAATGGTCATTTGGCAGTCAAAAGTTGAAATTTTTGGTCAACATCTCATTTTGAAGCCACAAACATCATTTGATCAATGCTTGATCATGATTCTCAAAGCCAGGCTCAAAAATCATCAAGATGCAAAAGTTTCCTTATTTGGACAGCTGAAAAAGTCAACTGTAAATTGACCAGGGCATAACTTTCACATGGTTTATCAGAAAAATTCCATACAAAGCTCATTTTGAAGAGAAAGACATTTTCTACAACTCCTCTTCACACTTCAAGTCCAAGAAATGCTCTCACAAAAAGTTATCAATTTCAACATTATAGGTCATTTTCAAAAGTCAACAAAAAGGGACTTTAAGTCAAAGGCCATAACTTGAGATTGGTAAATCAAAATGACATGGGACAAAAGGCATTGGTTAGAGGACTCAAAGACCTTTCCAAAATGTCCAAGAACATGAGCAAAGCTTAAAAATTGAGCAAGTTATGCCTTGTGGAAGTTGGGAAATTTTTGGATATTTTGAAAAGTCAACATTGATTCAAATAACCTAAAATTGCTAATGGGCCTATTTTTCTTCCACAATTCATCATCCAAGGCATGTGCACGACCACTTGGACCAAAGGGAAGTTTTTCTTCATTATTTATTTATTTATTTGGATTTTTATTATTAATAATCCATTTTAATTAAATAAAATACATGAAAAATGCTAAACCTAGTTTTTCAATCTTTTTGTGCATATTATATCCTCAAGATTTCGTGCCTAGCCAAATATGGAAAGAACCAATGGAATTGGATGTGATTTGTATCAAAAAGCATGTGAAAAAGATTTGAAAATCATGGTTAAAAATCAAATATCATATTCATTAATTCATGGATTTTGATCAAGTTTTTTCAACCCTAATCATTCACAGATACATATATATGCTAAACCTAATCCTAAAAACCACTCAGCTGCGCAAGAACTTGAAGAACAAAACTTGACTTTTTGCTTAGAAATCTCAAAACTGAAAACAGGGTTAGAGGGCGATTCAAGGCCAGATTTTTATCCCATCACCTTCCTGAAGCTTCAAGGAAGGATTTCCAATCAAAATCGTTCATCCTAACATCAAGAATTGGTAAAACGAATGTGACCTGTACAGAAAAAATCTCATAATCTTGCATCTCGATTCATGCACTTTTAACAATTTTTGATGCTTGATTCATGTTCATTATAAGATTCTGAAGCTAACCATACAAATTAATTGCGTTTTTGTGCGATATACATGATTCTACCATTGATGCAGGCTAGGTTTTCTCGAAATCCAAATTAGGGGTTTCTTGATACTGTAAAATTGAGAGACCTCACTGCCATAACCATGTTCAGCTCGCTTAGACGAAAAGAATGGCATGCTCGCGCTTAATTTATATACCAAGGGGGCCTAATCGCTATTATCAGAATAAGCATGTTTTGAGGGGGTTCAAAACCCCCGTTAAATGTTTGTTATTTTTTCAGGAAAACAAATCAATGAGGAAGACGATGCAGTGGCAAGTGTTGATTGGCTCGTTCAAAAATTCGCGCCAGAAATCCATTAATTATTATGTGCGCTTATATTATTTGTTTGTTATGTAATATACAAACGCGTTGAGTGGAGCAGTTGGTAGAGTGCATCGTTGGCAATGTTCAGGACCTGGGTTCGAGCCCCAGGTCCTCACCCCCTTTCATATTATTTTCCATTCAATATTCTTATGCAGTTTCAGCCTGAAGGAACACCATACATCCACCACATCTGGCCATCCACGTGCCCCTGGAGATTCAATCAATGGCCACAATCTGAAGCGTACCATAAGCCTGAGTCAATGCTCTCACACGTTGCATGGAAAAGTCTTACAGGCCAAGGTTGATGGGCCCAAATTGCTAAGGAGAAACCTCCACTTTGGGGACAGATACCCCCCTAGGTTTGCCATTTTATTATTCTTTATTTCATTATATTTTTTTCTTCTAATTATTGTTTTTTTTAATTAATTTAATATTTTCATAAAACACAAAAAACACATAAAAAATCAGAAAAGATGAAAAAATAATAAATATTTTATTTTAGTATTTTCATAAATAAATTGCATTAATTCATTTAGTAATTAAATTAGGGTTAATTATAATATTTTCATAATAAAAGTCTAAAATTTGTAGAACTAGGGTTTATGATAATTTTTTTTATTCTTGTTTTTTTCATAATAATCAAATATTAAAATATTTATTTTTTGTAATTAAATTGCATATAAATAATTAGGTTTAATTTTAGGTTAAAATTCAATCTTTTCTTAAAAAAACAAAAAAAAAACAACTAGAATTAGGTTTAATTGCATTTAATTCTTTTTTCCCATTAAAATCATAAAATACCAAAAACACCAAAAAAAACAATTTCTTTTCTTTTTTTAATTAATTAATTTCCTCATTTAATTTAATTTTGCAAAAAGGGTCCAACGCCCTCGTCTTAATTCTTATTTAATTCGCGTGTCTATTTCTTTTTCGTGTAATATTTATGTATCTCTCCCAAGGCCTTGTAAATTAATTTCTTGCACTTTGCTTTGCTTTTACTTTCTTTATTTTTCTGTCAAATCGGGTTCAAGAAATTTTGGCGATGTGGACCCGCGCCTTTTGTAATAGCTTAGAATCCTTTACTTTTCTCGCAATTTTTAATTGTTAACAAATGCATGCAAGAATGAATGGACAAACATAAAAACAAACGATAGATCACCAATAACATGACAAAAGACAAAAATAAATGAAAACGACACACAAATCACACACCACCCCTAGGGTACGCCTCACTGTTGCCTTGCCCTCGAAAGGTGATCGTCGAGTAGAGGATGTCTTAGTAAGTCCTCATGATCCGGGAACCTGGCATGAGGGTAGCTTCTAAGGTGTCTTCCCATTGCTCTGGTGATCACCATGTCCCTACAAACTCGAATTGACCCGAACACCTCCAACGGTGGTGCTACCTACCTCTCAATGGTGGGATGGCACTACTTTAAAGGACATCTACACAGACGAATTCCTTAGGGTAGGTAGACGACTCTAGATACTTGCTCTAATTTCAAAACAAATCAAAAAATACTTTTCACACCGACACCTTTTCAAAAAGCTTTCGAAAGCAATTTTTCAAACACTCTTGAGGACCGATACAAGAGTCGAACTGGAATTTTCAAAGAAACTTTTTAAAACCCACAGTTGAAAAGCAAACAAACCATTTTTGAAAACACAAGTGAGCAAGTATCTAAGAGCCCATGGATAACCATGGATAGAAAGGGTGCTAACACCTTCCCTTTCTATAATCTACCTCCCGAACCGAGAGCAATCTCTTTAAGGAATTTTTCTGTGCTTTTGTCCTTTCCATTTGGAGAAAATAAAAGACGGTGGCGACTCTTGCTTCCACGACATTTCGCGAACCAGCGTTAAACAGTCAGTTCCAGATCCACCGATCACACTGGGGAATGTTGAGATCTGCTGGAGTATACCCAACTTCCTTAAGGTTGATAATAGCTTTGCTTGGAGAAAGTGTACTGACTTGCTGACACACTCTCTGGGGAATTGGGATGTACTGGTTATGTTCTTTAGCTGAACTTACCTTGGTACCTTGGAGGACAGAACAATTAGATCGCTTAGACAACTCATTATTGCCCCTGTTTCTGAGGTGGGGGAGGAAGACCTGTGAGGTGCTGATAGTTGTTGATGGACAAATCTTCTTCTGGTAGGCAGGTGACAGGATGGCAGGACATAGTCGTACGCTTTAATTCCTAACTTTTGTCTGGACCGCCCTTTCGGGTTTTCAGTCCACCGGGATACCCATTTTTGCCCAAGCCGCCTTTTCAGGTTTTCGACTTGCCGGGTGTACAGATTTTTTTCATTTTCATCCATTATTTTGCCCGAACCCTTTTGGTTCGCCGGGAAGCCCTTATTTTTGCCTAGGTGTGTCAACCTAGCGGGTCTTTGATTACGCGTAGTATTCTTTTCGACTACATCCACGCTCTCAGAATGTAGGGAGTTGCCCCTGTTAGAAGTGTTTTGTCATGCCACCAGAATGTGTTTGATCAGGCAAGATTCGTTGTTGGAATGCCCCAAGTGATTCAGGCAGAGATTTGCCCCAAGCTATTTGGCCTTTGAGAGATCCTCCGAATCTTGATTGAACTGCCCCAGATAATAGACCATGATCATATCATGCCCCTTGATTGGGAGTGCTTCTGTTCATTAGGCGTTTGTCGTGCGAATTTCTATGCTGTTCAAACAAAAAAGTCATATGCAAACAATGTTATATAAAAAATGCAAAGCTTATGTCTGTCTTGAAGATTTTGAAAATGCATTCTTTTTCATAAAACAAGTGAACGTTTGTAAAACGTGATGTCAACTCTGTATTTACCGTAGGCCTTAAGGAGTCAGGATACCTTTGGTAACAATATGCTTTCGAACTAACCCATGCTTCAGCTAGGACTTTTGGGGTTATAACGTGGCCTGGTTCAAGGTTTAAGAAACAAAGGATAAAGGCTCAAATTATTTGTACCCACCCGTTCTTCGTGATGTTCTTCAAACCTAAGCTCAGTTGATCGTTCATTAGACCTTGATTGAATCTTTGTCCTGACATTCCAATGATGGTTCAGATATTGATGATTTATTCTGAATAGGCAGTCATTCCCTTTTTGTTATTGTTGAGGATTTGTATGACCTCTTTCCTTTTGATTTCACTATCCCTAAATTTTGCCTGAACTGTTTCTTTTGTGATTACAGTCAGCGGGATGCCCCAGTTTTGTAAGTCTCCTTCATAGGTTTCGACTTATTGGGTTTTTATTTTGAGAAGTAATGACTGCCTGTCTTTATGATTGTTCGGAACCATCACTGTCTTTCTTTGTCTTGTAAGGATCTCTTTGGTGCCATTTGTTATGCACTTGGATCAACTGAGAGAACTACCCTGCCCCAGGTTATGATTAAGGGTTTTAATTTTCGAAAAGAAAAACTCCTACTTCTTTTGGCTCAGAGGGGTTGACGAGGGATTATCTTCCTTATAACTCTAGTGTTTAGGGATTGAAACAATGCCTGTACCTCATCAGCGGGGTCTGTTCAAAAGCATACTGTAGATTGCGGTATCGTTTTCGTCATCCTCCCTCAAGAGGCTTAGCATTATTAATTGAGAGTTGACATCAGAAAAAAAAAATGAAAATAATTTGCATATAGTGAATACGAATATATTGCTTCAAAACAGACATATGCGATGCATTAATGAAATAACAATGTTTAACATGAATAAATGTTTGAACAAAAGAGAATTATAACTTGAAAATCCTAATGAACAAAAGTCTTTTCATCTCAGGGCTTGTCATTTCAAATGGTGAGCCTTGGAGGGATGGTAGAAAAATTCAGCCTGACCATCTTGTGTGAACTCCAGTGCTCCTTCATCAATCAGGTCCTGGATCTTGTTCCTCAGAGCCCAACACTCATTTGTATCATGTCCTGGACAGGCAGAGTGGTAGGCACACCTTTTATTGGGATCATAGATAGGAGATGCTGTGTTGGGGTTCCGGGGATGAGCCCTTAATGTGATCAGATTCAACCTCAACAGGCGTTGTAAAGCCTGAAACAGTGACATGTTGAGCTGGGTGAATTGCCTCCTGGGCTTGTCTGTCTGAAGCTGGTGAGGTTGGTGCTGAATTCGTGACACTGGAGCCATTTGAGGAGCCCTCCCCTTATCTCCTTGTCTCAAAGATGGTTGAGTGATGACTGGCTCTTCAACCTTAGATGTTTGCCCCAGTTGATTACTCTGAAGCAGTTGGTTGACGAGAACCCCGAGCTCTTCTTGTCTTTGAGCTAAACATTGAATGGTAGTCACCTGCCCCAGCATCTGGGCTTTCATTGCATCCACTTCAGCTTGCAGATGTTTCAGCCGTTCGTCCTCAGCGCCGTTCCTGACCAAAGTCTCCATGAGCAGTGTCCTCAACTCCTCCTGCCCCTTGGATAGATTCAGGAGGATTTCCCCGAACCGAGTCTCTTGAGCATGGAAGTCCTGGTTATCTTGTGGGCAAGCCAATGCTGAAATAAACAGCGGAGAAGGGTAAGTGACCTGCAACAAGGGTACCTGTTATGCAATGACATGTATGTATGTATATGCAATGTTTTCAAGGACCTCGCGGGATAACCAAAGAAGCTTGTTAGCATTTGAATTTGTAGCTTGATTGAAGGAACTCCATGTTGCTGAGAATCCTTCTTCAAGGGTCAAAGCTCACCATATCTAGTGGGTCATAGCCTCTGACAACCTTGGCTAGGGGAACCTTCTTCAAGTGTCAAAGCTCACCATATCTAGTGGGTCATAGCCCATAACAACCTTGTTTAGAGGAAAATAAATCCCCTTTGTTGGACAGTTGGTTCATCATGACCTGCATCACAAGCCCTTGAGATCCTTGAAATGGGTTAGTCCTTATGCAGGATGTATGCAATGGTATGATGTTATGCTATGCACGGGGTAATGTAAGTAATCCTGTTATGAGTCCTAATTAAGGACTGCAAACCAAAACCTGCAAGAAACTCAGTAAACCCTGTTATGAGTCCCAGTTAAGGGCTATAAACAAAACCTGCAAGAGACTTAGTAAACCCTGTTATGAGTCCCAATTAAGGACTATAAACAAAACCTGCAAGTAATTCATGTGTCAGATAACAAACATGCAAGTAGTCAAGTACGAAGGCACACAAATCACATAAGAGAAGCCCTTAGAGTTTAGGCCAGCATGAGGTTTGGGTATTACCCTCTTGAAGTTGGTGGGCTCAACCTGTCCTATTAGAAGTAACCGGGTTCTAAGGGTCCCAATATCACGGGATTGCTTTCATTGTTCATCATTTCGATTTAGCCACTGAACTGGCGACCGAAATATTCCAGGAAAGCAACCCTCAATTGAGTGTAATATCGAGTATCAACCAACCTCGGACTGCACCAAAGTCAGTTATCTCACTACCCTAAAGAGGCCAAGATAGTTCAATTAAGGTTCCTAAGGTCTGTTGATGCTTCACGACACCACGCGGAGGCCCCGTACTCTCTTTAACTGAACTCAAGGGTTACCGGTACACACCAAAGTGCCACATCAACGTAGCAGACTGTTTCAACCATGTCGGTATACCCCGCACAGTTCCCTCACAGCCTTGTTGCTACTTTCTAAGAAGGTATCCCCCAGATCCGGGTTAGGATCTATAGAACTCCCAAGACAGTCCCACAATTTAAAGCAAGCAAAGCAATACAATTGAAAACACAGTTATGAACTAACCCTAAGGTACACCTCACTTTATAAAGATTTCCCCAGCAGAGTCGCCAGTTCTGTGATCGGTGGATCTGGAACTGACTGTTTAACGCTGGTTCGCGAAATGTCGCGGAAGCAAGAGTCGCCACCGTCTTTTATTTTCTCCAAATGGAAAGGACAAAAGCACAGAAAAATTCCTTATAGAGATTGCTCTCGGTTCGGGAGGTAGGTTATAGAAAGGGAAGGTGTTAGCACCCTTTCTATCCATGGTTATCCATGGGCTCTTAGATACTTGCTCACTTCTGTTTTCAAAATGGTTTGTTTGCTTTTCAATTGTGGGTTTTAAAAAGTTTCTTTGAAAATTCCAGTTCGACTCTTGTATCGGTCCTCAAGAGTGTTTGAAAAATTGCTTTCGAAAGCTTTTTGAAAAGGTGTCGGTGTGAAAAGTATTTTTGATTTGTTTTTGAAATTAGAGCAAGTATCTAGAGTCGTCTACCTACCCTAAGGAATTCGTCTGTGTAAATGTCCTTAAAGTAGTGCCATCCCACCATTGAGAGGTAGGTAGCAGCACCGTTGGAGGTGTTCGGGTCAATTCGAGGTTCGGGACATGGTGATCACCGAAGCAATAGGAAGACACCTTAGAAGCTACCCTCATGCCAGGTTCCCGGATCATGAGGACTTACTAAGACATCCTCTACTCGACGATCACCTTTCGAGGGGCAAGGCAACAGTGAGGCGTACCCTAGGGGTGGTGTGTGATTTGTGTGTCGTTTTCAGATATTTTTGTCTTGTCATGTATTGGTGATCTACGCTTTTGTTTTTATTTTGACATTCATTCTTGCATGCAATTTATTAGCAGTTAAAAAGTTGCGAGAAATATAAAGTTCCTAAACTATTACAAAGGCGCGGGTCCATATCGCCAAATTAAATCCAGGACCCGATTTGACATAAAATAAAGTGCGAGAAATATAAAATGTCCAATTTACACGGCTTTGGGAGAATTACATAAATATTATAAGAAAAGGAAATAAAAATGCGAAGAGAATTAAAAATCGAAAGCGAGGGCGTTGGACCCTTTTTAATGAAATTAAAATTATGATTAACAAATTAATTAAATTAAAATAGAAAGAAAAGATTTTTTTTTTGAGTTTTTGTATTTATGGATTTTTTATGAGAGTTAATGGAATTTAAAACCTAATTCTAATTATTTTTAATTTATTAAGAAAAACATTAAGATTTAATCTAAAATTAACCTAATTAATTAATACAATTTTATTAGAAAAATAAATATTTAATTATTAATAATGAGAAAAGAAAAAGATAAAAGTCTTTGAAAACCCTAATTCTACAAATTTTTAGTTTATGAAAAAATGTTAAAATTAACCCTAGAATTGAAAACTAAATTAATTAATAAGACCTTTTTTTACAAAAAATAACATTAAATGAAATATATTTTAATTTTGCCTTTTCTGATTTTTATATTATTTTTATATTATGGAAATATTAATTTGATGAATTAAATTAAAATTGAATTAAGCAAATAAAAATAAAAAAATAAAAGAGTGAAAGAAAGCAAACAATGGGGGTTTGTTGTCCCAAATTGGAGGTGTGATTCAGCCATTTGGGCCCATTGAAACCCTGGCCCTTCTGACTTTTTCAGGAAGCATGTGGCATGTTTGACTAAGTCATTCCATATACCTTGAATCCTGGCTTTTGGTTTGATCTTGGTAGCCATGTGGCGCTCTTGGATTATGGAGTGTACGCTGAACCTCTGGAAGCGAACTACACAGAAGCATGATTAGAAAAATAATATGGAACAAGAAAGGGGGACCTGGGATTCGAACCCAGGTCCCAGGGGTTACCAAACGCCTTGTCCACCAACGGAGCTCTTCACGCGCGTTGTATGTAAAATAGCAAATAAACAATATAAGAGAAACGTGGTCAGTGGCTTATAAACAACAAAAACGCGCGTTAATTTCAAATTAGCCAACCATCGCTCGCCACCTAATCTTCTCCTTCGTTCATCCCTGCAATAAAAAGAAGTAGTGGGGGTTTTAAACCCCCCCAAAATGCAAGCTTTTCAGAAATAGCGATTAGCTCGTCTTGCCATATAAATTAGGCGCGATAGGGTAGTTATGTTCGTCTAAGCTTCCTGATTTTAACCATGGCACTGAGATGTCTTGATTTTACCATATACGTAAACGCCCAATTTGGAGCTTGAAGAACCCTAGCTAGCTTTAATGGTGAAATCGTGTATGATGTATAAAAACTTAATTAAAACACACGGTTAGCTTCAGAATGAACCAAATAACATAAACCAAACATTAAAAATTGCAGATAACGCATGAATCATGATGCAAGCATATGAGAAAAAACATGAACAGGACACGATCGTTCTACCGTTTCTTTGCGTTAGGGACACTGATTTTGATCCAGACACCTTCCTTGAAGCCTCAGGAATGCAATGGGATAACTATTCTGCCTTGAAAACCTTTGCAATCGTGATTTCAGTTTTTGAATTTTCTTGAAAAAATGCAAACTTGGTTATGGCTTTTGGGCGCAGCTTTCAGGTCCTCTCCACTAGGGTTTTCTTATGGCTTATGTATGGAATGATTAGGGTAAAGATTTGGATCCAAAAAACCTTTGCATTGATGGCATAATTTTTCCAATCTTTTTCACATGTTTTTGATGCCAATCATGTCCAATCAACCTAATTCTTTCCATATAAGATAATGCACGAAATCTTGAAGATATTTCATGCATAAAAAGATTTGAAAAGCTTGCTTTGGTATTTTTTCCATATTTTAATTAATTAAATGAATTATTAGCAATTTAAAATTCAAATAAATAAATAAAAATGATGAATAAATTCCCTTTGGGCCAAATGGTCGTGCACATGTTTTGGATGATGAATCTTGGAAGAAAATGTGGCCCATTAGCAATTTTAAGGCATTTGAAGCAAAGTTGACTTTTCAAAATACCCAAAAATTTCCCAACTTCCACAAGGCATATCTTGCTCAATTTTTAAGCTTTGATCATGTTCTTGGACATTTTGGAAAGGCCTTGAAGTCCTCTAACCAATGCCTTTGGTCCCATGTCATTTTGATTTACCAATCTCAAGTTATGGCCTTTGACTTAAAGTCCCTTTTTGTTGACTTTTGAAAATGACCTATAATGTTGAAATTGATAACTTTTTGTGAGAGCATTTATTGGAATTGAAGTGTGAAGAGGAGTTGTAGGAAATGTATTTATCTTCAAAATGAGCTTTGGATGGAATTTTTCTGATAATCCATGTGGAAGTTATGCCTTGGTCAAGTTACAGTTGACTTTTCAACTATCCAAATATGGAAACTTTTGCATCTTGAGACTTTTTGAGCCAAGCTTTGAAAATCATGATCAAGCATTGATCAAATGATGTTTGTGGCTTCAAAATGAGATGTTGACCAAAAATTTGAACTTTTGACTGTCAAATGATCATTTTGCCCCTGCAGTTGACTGTAGTGCAATTAGGGTTTTTGCCTGTGCAATTTTGTGTTGTAAGTCTTGAAACTTGGTATGAGGATGCTTGACCATATTTATAGGCATGTGGGACTTGATTGGACCCTTGGAAACTTCATTTTCTTTGTCAGAACCAAAACCCTAATTTTTGACTGTTAGGAGGCCCTTGAACTGTGCAACCCTTGGGGAGATTTTGAGGCTTTGACTTGGCAAATCTTGAAGAATATGGGAGGGCAAATTTTGGGGTACAACAAAAGGCATACGAAACCTCCCAATCACTGCCTTGGTAAAATCTACGTATTTTAGGATGGCTGCGTTATTTGCCAAAAGAGGTGAAATATGGAATGCGGTGTTGCAATCTGGACAACTATGGAATGAAAGCTGCATGAAATACATCAAGGCTGAAAGTGCTAAAGCCAACACTCACATGGTTATACGGTTTGACCGACACAACCACAACTTCATTGTGAAAGAGACAATCGACCACAATGAAGGCCTGCCAAGACAAGAATATAGGGTCATTTTACCTTCTCAATGGTGCGATTGTGGCAGGTTTCAAGAATTTCGTATGCCTTGCTCTCATGTCATTGCCACTTGTGCTCGTACCCATCAAGACGCGCTACAACTTCTGTCAAACATTTACAAATCTGAAACGTTGCTCAACGTTTACAACAACAACTTTCCTTTGGTAGCAAAACCAGATTATTGGTTTGCATACGACGGCAAAATAGTGTGGCACAATGACCAAATGCGAAGGAACAAGAAGGGTCGTCCCAAAAGTAAGCGCATCACAACAGAAATGGACGATGTTGACAGGTTGGAAAGAAAGTGTGGTTTATGCCGTCAGGTCGGACACAATCGCAAAAACTGTCCGAATCGGGCGTCTGGCTCGACCACATAAATATTGTAATACATAAAATCTTTTCTTAATTGTGTTGTAAACATTTGGGTTTTTTGTTAACAGATTTTGCTACAATTAATAAAACGTGTACAAGAATAATTAACGATATTCCATCTAGGAAATTACAACTGTTAACACAATTTTATCTGACCCATGCATCATCAACATTACATCGTTGTCATCGTTGTCTGTTTTGACTTCCTCCAACCATACATTAGGTCTTCCTGTCGCATGTGAGGTTGTTGTTCGTTTTCGCTGGATCCTTCGAATTTTTCCCCCCCTCTGCAATGTCTCCATCTAGCCATCGCATCAACTCCCGCTTCAGACGCTCCATGGAGTGAATGTGTCAGAATTTCATTTTCATCGCAGGTTTCATGGCGGAGAAGATAACGTAACCATCTCTGCTAAAAATCATAGGCGACGTCATGACGCAAATAACAGAGTACAAAATAAAAATACAGCGCGAGAAAGTGTGAGAAATTTCGGAGAAACGGACGAATTATTTATAAAACAACATTTTGCCATAGTTTTGCCCTAGGAGCCAAGTGAGATGGCGCCTCCTCTCACTTTTAAGGAGCATGCGCCATCTCACTTGGCTAAAAGCCAAGGGAGGCGCCAAATGAGATGGTGCCTAGGGCAAAATGGTAGGTGCATGCGCCATTTCAGATGGCTCCTCCTTTGGCGAGTCATCTGAAACATGGTTATTTGCGTAATTTTTTCCGAAACGCGGTTATTTGCGAAATATTATTTTAATACATGGTTATTAATAAAAAAAAATCAATTTTATAAACTCCTAAAAATTTAAAAACTTAAACTCCTAAAAATTTAATTTAAACACTTAAAATTTATAAACTCCTAAAAATATTTATTTATTTTTAAACACTTAAAATTTAATTTAAACACCTAAATTTTATAAACTCCTAAAAATTTAAAAACTTATTAAACTCCTAAAAATTTAATTTAAACACTTAAAATTTATAAACTCCTAAAAATATTTATTTATTTTTAAACACTTAAAATTTAATTTAAACACCTAAATTTTATAAACTCCTAAAAATTTAAAAACTTAAACTCCTAAAGTAATTAAACTCATTCATCACAAATTAATAATTAATAATTATTATAAACTAAATAATTAAACCTAAAATTTAACCCAAATACATAAAATATATATAACCCAAATTCAACAATTTTAACCCAATGCAAATTCAACCTAAAAATTAATCAAATTCAGAAAATATACTAAATTCAAAAAAAAATAATTCAAGAAATACCTTTTATCTTGTAACTCCTTCAATCTTCTTGTCCCTTTTTGAAATCTATACTTCTATCAATATTCTTCTTCTATTCAAAGAAAAATTGAAAAAAAATTATATTCAAATAACACATCAAAAGCTGTTAACAAAGTATAAATAAAATTGAATTGAAATTACCTTACAACAACAATGTATGGAGATTGTAGGAATTTAAGTGTGGAGAAGAAGAAATTTTGGAGAAGAAAATGGGTATGGAGGAATATGGAAGGAGGAGGTTGAAGAAGAAGTTTAAACAAACTAAAACTAACGCTACTGTGTTTGTGGAGCGTTTTGATAAAAGCACATAAAGCACATAGCGACGTGAAAATCACGCCGCAACGTTGCCACGTGATTTTCACGTCGCAACAATCCAACAACTCTTTTCCTTTCTTCAAAACCTGAACACGCCAGTGTTGGAAGTTGTGTTTAATTTATTTTTTATGATATTTTAATTAGCGACGTGCAGCCCACGTCGCAAATTTTTTTAAAACAAAAAAAATACTGACACACTTAATCTTCTTTATTATATTAGTAAAACATGTTGCCACGTGATTTTCATGTCGCAACTGGCTTTATTTAGCCACATGAAAATCACGTGGCAAAATCACGTGGCTGGATAAGCATTATCTTGTAGTGATAGGCCGTAATAGAATAAACTTAATAACTAAGTTATCAAAAATATTTAGAAATACTAAAATACCCTTTAATACCATCTCTTAATTTAGGGTTTCTAATTAAAATTATCTACACCAATTTCATCCCTTAAGCGAAGAAATTGATCAGTCTTAATTGCCTTTGTCATAATATCTGTCAGCTGCTTCTGGGTCCTACAGTGCACAACTTCTAGTACTCCGTTCTGGAGTTGACTTATGAGAAAATGATACTTTGTCTCAATATATTTGCTTCTCCCGTGTAGTACTGGGTTCTTGGCAAGATTGATTGTAGACTTGTTATCAATCATCAACTTCAGAGGCTTATCTACGTTGATCTTCAGATCCTGCTGTTGTACCCCAAAATTTGTCCTCCCCATTTTCTTAAAAAAACTATGTTCACAAAGGTCTCAAATACTCAAAGCCACTCAAGAGTTGACTGGTAAAAACCTCCTTCTAAGTAAGGGTCTTCAAACTAGAGTTTGGCGTTTCTCAAGGATGTTTGGGTTTCAAGGGTCTTAAGTGGTTTCCATGGTTCTTCATATGTCTTAAAGGATGTTCATGTCAAGTTTCAAGTCTTACATCTCAAGTTTGCTTATTCAATTCTCAGATGACTTAAAATCAACTGCGTTGGATAAAAAGTCAATTGTGGTCAACATACAGTCAAACTTCAAGATTTTTTGTCAACATCAACATTTTGGGGTGATGTTCATCATTTAATCAAGGGTTGATCTTGATTCTTCAAGGAAATCAAACTTATGGGGATTTTAAATCAAATCAAGCACTTGGCGAGAGAAAACCCAAAAAATTATCTGGTTGCCTTACTGGGGAAAACGGGATCACAAATCCAATATCGCACCATACATCAATTGGTGTCGTCCTCAACTATCTGAGAAAAACATGAAGGACATACTAAATCCAACAAAAGTGCCTTGGGTGAAATTTCTTGGGGAAATCAGACTTCCAAAATTTTTGGGTTCTTCCGTTCCTGGAGTCACTATTTTTGTTCTTCTTGAGTCACAAAATCTAGAGGAATAAAAAATAATTTTGTTATTTAATTTGTTTTCTTTGAAAATTACTATCAATAATAAATGAAGTCTTTGTAAGCTAAATACAATAAGAATTGCAAAGAATTGGACAAAAGCTCAAACTTTATTAATAGAATGGTAGTCAGCGAATGGCGAGACTCCATGGATGATTACAAAGTTTGGGAAATGGTAATATATATTGGAAAAGATACATTGAAATATAATGACCACTATTCTCCCTGATAACTTTGAACTCCTGAGCAACGACTTTGGTTGAAGAGTGGTGAGGATTCAAGAAGATTGTTGCTTCAAATGATCGAGTCTTGTCTGATGTAATTACTTGCCAAGAAATCCCTAACTTTTGCCTAGGTTGCCCTTGCGGGTTTTCAACCTAGCGGGAAAATTTATTCTGTTTATGTATCTAATTTTTTCCTAGACCGCCCTTTCGGGTTTTCAGCCTACCGAGATGCTCTTGTTTGCCTAAGTCGCCCTTTCTAGTTTTCGTCTTAGCGAGTTGTTCTTTTTATTTTTCTAGGCGAAGTATTTCTTAACTGCATCAACATTCACAGGACGTGGGAACTCCTCGCCATCCATTGTTTCAAGAATCAATGCACCGTCAAAGAAGGCTTTCTTGACAACATATGGGCCTTCAAAATTGGGAGTCCACTTGCCCCTAGAATCAGCGTTGAAAGACACGATCTTTCTAAGCACGAGGTTGCCTTATCTGAATTCACGAGGCTTGACTTTCTTATCAAAAGCTTTCTTCATTATCTTCTGGTATATCTGGCCATGACACAAGGCCGTCATTCTTTTCTCTTCAATTAAATTCAACTGGTCAAACCCGTTCTTGACCAATTTAGCCTCTGACAACTTGGTTTCCATTATCACGCATAAAGAGGGAATCTCAACTTCAATGGGGAGCACTACTTCCATCTCATACACAAGAGAGAAAGGAGTTTCCCCTGTTAAAGTGCGGACAAATGTCGATACCCATGCAAAGCAAAAGGGAGCATCTCATGTCAATCTTTATAACTGACAACCATTTTCTGGATAATCTTCTTGATGTTCTTATTAGCAGCTTCAACAACCCCATTTATCTTTGTCCTGTAGGGAGATGAATTGTGATGGATAATCTTGAATTCTTTGCAAAGTTCTATCATCATATTATTATTCAAATTTGAGCCTTTGTCGGTGATAATCCTGCTTGGCACACCATACCGACATATGAGATTGTTTTTAATAAAACGCACTACCACCTACTTAGTAACACTAGCATATGAAGCTGCTTCCACCCATTTGGTGAAGTAGTCAATTGCTACCAAGATAAAACGATGTCCATTTGATGCCTTGGGTTCAATCATTCCAATCATGTCAATACCCCATATAGAGAAGGGCCATAGGGAAGAAATAACATTGAGAAGTTCCGGAGGTACATAGATTTTGTCAGCATAAATCTGGCATTTATGGAACTTCTTTGCAAATTTGTAACAATCAGATTCCATTGTCAGCCAATAATAACTTCCCCTAAGCATCCTTTTTGCCATCGGATGTCCATTGGCATGAGTACCAAAGGAACTTTCATGTACCTCATGTATCAACATGTCTGCTTCGTGTCTATCCACGCATCTGAGCAAGACCATGTTATAATTTCTCTTATACATCACATCTTCGTTGAGGAAAAAGCTACCTGCCAACCTTCTCAATATCTTTCTATCTTTATTCGATGCACCAGCCGGGTATTCCTAAGTCTGGAGAAAATGCATGATATCATAATACCAATGCTTTTCATTTATTGTTTCCTCCGCCGCAAACACATGAGCCGGTCTATCCAAACGTCGCACTGTGATACGAGGCACATCATTCCAAGTATTCACTTGATACATAGAAGCCAAAGTTACCAAAGCATCCGCCATCTGATTTTCATCTCTGGGAATATGATGGAATTCAACTTTGTTAAAGAAGGGTAATAATATTCTATCATAATCTTTGTAAGGGATCAAGCCAGAGTGACGAGTATTCCATTCTCCTTTAATTTGGTTAACTAACAAAGCTGAATCACCATATACATCTAGAACTTTGATTTTGAGATCAATGGCTTCCTCGAGACCCGTGATACAAGCCTCATACTCTGCCATATTATTGGTACAAACAAATGTCAGCCTTGGAGTAAGAGGAATGTGTGATCCATGTGGAGTGATAATCATAGCGCCAATTCCTTTTCCATAAGCGTTCACACCTCCATCAAATACCATACTCCACCGGGATTCAAGATTAGGACCTTCCCCAGGAAAAGGTTCATCACAATCTTTCGCTTTCAGAAACATAACATCTTCATCAGGGAAATCATATTTAACATACTGATAATCATCTACCTGTTGGTGAGCAAGATAATCCTCCAGCACACTCCTTTTTATAGCCTTTTGAGTATGATATTCAATATCATATTCAGACAACAACATATTCCAACGGGAAATTCTTCCAGTAAGAGCAGGCTTTTCAAAAATATACTTAATTGGATCCATTTTGGAAATCAACCAAGTAGTGTGATTCAACATATATTGCCGCAACCACTTTGTCTCCCAGGCCAGAGCACAATATGTCTTTTCCAGCGTAGATTACTGCGACTCACAGTCAATAAATTTATTACTGAGATAGTAAATGGGATATTCTTTCTTTCATGTTTCATCCTGTTATCCTAGAATACAGCCCATATAATTATCCAACACTGTCAGATACATGATTAATGGTCTCTCTTCAACGGAAGGGAGCAAGATAAGAGGTTCAAGAAGATATTCTTTTATACTTTCAAATGCCCTTTGGCAATCATCTGTCCATACACAACCCTGATCTTTCTTTAACAACTTTAAAGATAAGTTCACACATTGCAGACATGTGGGAAATAAATCTGGAAGCCTCTAACTTGCCTTTCAGTTATTGGCGCAAGCATTTCTTAAATTGCTTTGACTTTATCCGGGTCAACTTCAATTCCTTTTTGGCTGACAATGAAACCTAGCAATTTCCCTGATCATACATCGAAGGTGCATTTATTTGGATTCAAGCGGAGACAATACTTCCTCAATCGCTGAAACAATTTCAACAAATCTTCTACATGCCCTTCTTCGCTTTGTGATTTGGCAATCATGTCATCAACACATACCTCAATTTCTTTGTGCATCAGATCATGGAATAAGATTATCATAGCCCTCTGGTACGTTGCACCAGCGTTCTTCAACCCGAAGGGCATCACTCTGTAACAGAATGTTCCCCAGGGTGTGATGAATGTTATTTTTTTCATGTCCTCATGAGCCATTCTTATTTGATTATATCCGGAAAATCCGTCCATTAACGAGAATACTTGAATTTTGTTGTACTATCGACCAACATATCAATATGCGGCAATGGAAAATCATCTTTTGAACTAGATTTATTTAAATATCTATAATCAACGCATGCCCTGAGTTAATCACAGTCCGGTGTCATGCCCATATTGTATTTGTATTGTCTGATAAACGCTTTACCCAAGTCATTGAAATTATGAATGTTGGCATTGTCCAGACTCATGTACCATTTCAATGCTGCACCGGCCAAACTGTCTTGAAAGAAATGATTTAACAGGCGTTGATCATCTGTATGGGTAGACATTTTCCTTAGTTACATCACTAAGATAGCACGAGGGCGAGTGTTTCCCTTGTACTTTTCGAACTCTGGTACTTTGAACTTTGCAAGATTTTCACATTTGGAACTAAACACATATCATTCACATTCTGCCCAAACAGGTCTTTTCCTTTGAAGGCCTTCAACTCTTTTTGCATCCTATCAAACTGATCCTGAAAATCTTCCATTTGATCATAGACACCTAAGCTTTCACTTAGTGGAGGAATAGGGCGATACACTTCATCATTAGTAAATGGTACCACATTCACCGAGGGAGGTGCAGTTAAGTGAATCTCATTTCTAGCAGCATGAGTAATATGCACCACAGAAGGTGCAGAAGTAGCAGCGTCCAGAGCAAGTAGAGCTACTTGAGGATCCTAATTATAACCTTACGACATAAAGTTTTTTGGCATTCCCAAAGGATAACCTTGAGGCAAATGATTTTGAACAACAACAGTTGGAGTAGCAAAAATAGGAACAGTCGGAGCTTCGGTAGTAAGTCTGTTGAGGCTGAGCAAGTGGTGGCTGATTCTGAGCAGCTGTACCCTAAAATTTTCCCTCTCATTTCATCAACATTTTCTCATTACAAGACTCTTGGAGCTCAAGATCAAGTTAGGGTTTGCTCTGCTCAAGACCCCTCCTTGCACTGTTGACCCAAATTAGGGTTTGAGTTTGCATAGGGATGTTTTGACCTAAAATGCCCAAAGTGACTTTCATGCTTCATGTTGGACCCACAAGCTTATCCAACCAAGTTTCAAGCCTTGATTCAAATCTTTGCCCAGTCAATTGGACAGTTGACCTGAAAATCAGCTGTATTGGGGAAAAAGTCAACTGTGGCCAATTTACAGTCAAACCTCATGATTTTTGACCCACATCAACATAATGAACTCATATGAACCATTTCATCAAGTTTGGATCACAATTCCACAAGAAATTTGATCAGATCACCAAAAGGGCAAAATGGTCATTTTTAGGGTTTTGACTGTACAAAGGAAATTTTTGACTGTTTGACCTAACCAATGGCAAACCAAGCTCACATATGGACTCAAGGACTCAATGGCATTGTCTTGACCCATTCAACAAGTTCAAAAGATCTCAAATGCATAGGATTGACAGATGAATTTTTCAGTCAACTGATCAAAATTTGACTGTATACTGAAAAGTCAAACTTTGACTTTTTGGTCAAAATCAAGTGCCAAGATTCATTTTTCATCAAGACATGTCAAATTATGAAACTTGTTCATCAAGAAACCCAAAATTGCAAATTAGGGTTTAAAATGAAAAAATTTCATAACTTAGAAAATTTTCTAAGTTATGAAATTTTCTTATTTTTTCCTAACTTTGTCCCATTTTTTCACCAAGATGCAAATGGATTCAAACAAAACTTGAAACATGAAAGTTGTAGTCCATTGCAAAATATACAACTTTGATTCACAAAGTCTTCTCAAAGGAAGCTTGTATCTCAAGTTATGATTTTTGGAATAAGGGTGCCAAACACTTTTAACTTAGAGAAAATTTGCCCTATTCTAGGCAGGATTTTGGTCCAACTTCTTGGCCATTTTTCACATGGTTTCACTTGGAGTTTCAATTTTCATTACAAAGATGGATTTAAGTACATGTTACAAGATTTGAAAATTATCCAAGAACTTCTCAAACACCCTTGTGGTTAGAGAGAATCGAATTCACAAAGTTAGCCAAAACTCACTTTTGTTCATGACCAAAGCATGTTCACAACAACTTGCATTTTCAACTCAGCATGGTTTATGCTAGCTTGCAGGCCTCTAAACCTCTCCACACTCAATAATTTAATGCCTAACCATTGTGTTAAGGTGTTATTTTATCCATTTGGGCATTACACATCAAACTAACCCCTAATTGGTAAAAGTGATTTTGCCATTTTTGCAAAAGTAGCTTTTATGTCAAACCACTATGCATTGAGCCTTGAACAAAGATATGAGATTGTAAATCAAATCCAGGGATTAGAGGGGGCCTAGAAGTTTGTTTGCAGCATACAAGATGGCTTGTACAGGCCTTTGACAGAGAACACACATCTTTTGCTTCACATAGAAGTAACTTGGCAAAACATATGCAACTTGGATTTCCTGCAAACACAAGCTTAAGCAAACCTGGTACTCATCTTCCACACATCCCAACTGACATAAAACACAACTCAACCACCCCTCATACCTCCTAATACACAAAAACACCTTCTTGCTGCAGAAACAGGGCATCCCCTGCAACTTGAGTTCCATAACCAATTCCTGTCGTGCATTTTGTCCAAAAGAAGTTCAAACACATTCCATACCATCCACTGAAACTATTCCAAACCTTAAACTCAAGCTGTAACACCCCTAACCTCGTTTGCCATTTTTACTTTCAAGCTATGCAGGTGGACTTCCATAGCACGATACAGGCGGTTTCAAAGCAAGCTAGGTACTTGGGAAGCATCCTTGGACTTCAGGCAAGCTCAACAAAAGCTCAAACTCCATTGAAGGAGGCCACATTGCTCTACTCAAGTCCAGCTGAAACAGGTAATCTATGGAGTTCTATCTCTCTATCCAGGCATGATTAAGCTTAGGTTTGTGAATGAAACATGTTCTACTCATAGCCCTGAAGCCATACACGTGTTCACTTTTCATTTATATTAAGCATGCTGTGAGAATTTTAACCATGAATATCTGAAAAAAGCTAGGTCAGAAATTGGGGGTGATGAAATTCTCCCTGGTTTCTTAGAGTTATGTCAAGTTTTTTACATGTTTGGAATCGTGACTTCATGCTCTACAATGTTTGTGTTATGAGTTTTGGCTAAAAATCAAGGAATCAGGAGATGGCAGTTGTACAAGGAAACACGCGTTTTTTGATTCAAAAGGTTGCTGGAGGTTGAAGACAGAGTTGGCTTGGGCTGGGCCTGAGTCAGTCTGGCTTTTTGCACCCCTTTTTTCCATTTGCACCCCCCTGGCCCATTGTGTGAAATATTTGACATTTTTGCATTTTTCTTTTTGATTCTGATTTTATATTTTTTGCTCAAACATAAAAAACACCAAAAATATTTTTCCACCCTTTTTTACATTTATTTGGCATTTATTTGCTTTATTAAATATATGTATGTAAATAAATATAAATCCTTTTCATTTAAAAAACCTAAAAAATAATACAAAAATATTTATTTTTTAGTTATTATTTTTTATAAACATTTTGAAAACATTTTCTAAAATATACATTTTTGTAAATAATTAATATTTTTATTTTTTGTTCATATTTAGCATATTTAATATATATAATATATAAATACTTATATATTTTATTTTATTAGATAATTAGGACAAAAATACAAAAATAACACATTTTATTTTTTGTATAAATTAATATATATATATATATATATATATATATATATATATATATATATATATATATATATATATATATATATATATATATATATATATATATATATATATATATATATATATATATATATATATATATATATATATATATATATATATATATATATATATATATATATATATATATATATATATATATATATATATATATATATATATATATATATATATATATATATATATATATATATATATATATATATATATATATATATATATATATATATATATATATATATATATATATATATATATATATATATATATATATATATATATATATATATATATATATTGTATACATTTAATAAATATTGCTATTTATTCAAAATTAGGGTTTAACCCTAAAACCACAAAAATAATCAAAAATATGACTTTTTTTATTTTGTTTATATTTCAAACATAAAAACCTTTTTACATACATAAAAAATCTTTTCTTTGCATAATACATTGCATTTTGATATTTATTTAATCGTATTTATTTAAATGTTAAATATAAACTTGTATATTCGATATGGTTGTAATAATTTAGATTTTATTTCCTTGTCAATATCCCCTAATTCAAACTTGTATCCCCATCCCCATAATCATGTTGTAATAATTTAGGACTTTAAATTCTCGCACATTTAAAAGTTTCCAAATTATGCCATGATAGACTTAGGGTTTGATGCAAAATCAATCAACAAATAGCTTGACCTAATTCAAGATAAATATGCATGAAAAATAAACATAATGCACACTTGCACCCTTAGGGTTACTCCACTTGTTGCCTTCAAAAATGGGCCATGGTTGCATGTTAAGTGTCTTTGGCAAAACAAAAACAAATCAAATGATCATAGTCCCTCGATGACGCTATCAAGTTGCCTAAACAAAAATGATCAAGTCCCTTAAGAAAATTGCCAAAGATACTTGACACTATTGCCTCTATGGTCTAAACGATGACCCGCGCCCATCCCGTTAACATACTAACACAAGGTTGTTCACCAAATACAATGGTGAAACAACACTGTTAAAAGGGTTAAAACATGAGAAAGATCTTTGAGAAATTTAGAGTAGACAAACTTTTAGTTACTTGATCAAACTTGCAAGAAACATCCTTTCTACTTTTCAAAAACACACCTCACAATACAATTTCCAAACAACTTTCAAAAACATTGAAACATCTTTTCAAAAAGACATACACCTTTGTATATACTCAAACACGAGTCATTACAAAGGTTGCCTAGACAAGGCATCTTTTTTCAAAACATTTTCAAAACCACACACAAAGCACCATTTCAAACAATTGAAAAGCAAAAGCAAGTGATCTAAGCAAGTAACTAAGATCCCATGGATAACCATGGATAGAAAGGGTGCTAATACCTTCCCTTTCTATAATCTACTCCCCGAACCCAAGAAAACATCTCAAAGGTATTTCCTGTGCTTTTTGACCTTTCCTTAGGATAAATAAAAAGTCGGCGGCGACTCTTGCTAAACCGAAACATTTGCGAACAAAAAACGCAAAAACCTCAAGTCAGTTCTCCCACCGTATCACAGAACTGGCGACTCTGCTGGGGACCTCTTTAAAAGTGGAGTAACCTTAGGGCTTAGATCACCTTTTTCATGATTAATTGTTTGCTTTGATTGCTTTACATTTTGCTTCTCTTGTTTGGGCTTGAAATCCTACACCCGGATTTGGGAAACATTCATAGATAGAAATACGTTGTGGAAACTGTGTGGGGTATACCGACACGGTTGAAGCAATAGCTATATTAGTGCGACATATTTGTGAGTACCGGTAACCCTTGAGTTCAATCAAGGAGAGTACGGGGTCGCTGAGTGATGTCACTAAGCACTAATGACCTAGAACCTTACTTGACCATCTTGGCCTTTTATTAGGGGTAGTGAGATGACCGACTTTGGTGCAGTCCGAAGTTGGTAGATACTCGATACTACACTCATTGAGGGTTGTTTTCTTGGAATATTTTGGTCGCTAGTTAAGTGGCTAAACCAAAACAATAAACATAGAAAACAATCCAATGATATTGAGCTCCTTAGAACCCGGTTACTATTTGTAGGACATGTTTTTAAGCCAATTACACTCAAGAGGGTACTTACCTATGAAACCTCATGCAAGCCTGGAACTAGGGTTTTGTGTGATTTGCTTGTACATGTGTTTGTGCATACATCATGAACATCATAAAGCATCATATGCATCCACTAACCATTTCAAGGGTTTGGATCTTCATCTTTGTTCTTGTTTTGTAGGTCATGGAATCTCTTCGCAGGAAAACTATTCAAGTCAACCTTGTGAGAATCCCTTCTCAACTCAAGGAGCTTACATCCAGAATTCCAGAAAACTCTCTCTTCAGTGAAAGACATGGTAAACTTCTCAACTTAGTCAACACCAGCATTGAAGAAGACATGGTTAAAGTGTTGTTCCAGTTCTTTGACCCCCTTCACCACTATTTCACATTTCCCGACTACCAATTGGTGCCTACTTTGGAGGAATTTTCTCAACTCCTGAGAATTCCTATTCTTAATCAACTACCCTACAACGGTACAGAAAAAGAACCAAAACTTGAAGATGTTGCTCAAGCACTACACTTGCAACCATCTGACATCAAGGGGCATTGGGAAACCAGAAGTGGTGTCAAGGGCTTCTTGGAAAAGTTCTTGTTTGAGAAGGCACAAGAGTGTTGGAATTCCCTGGATCTACAAGCCTTTAAAGAGATTGTGGCACTCCTTATTTATGGGTTGGTCTTGTTCCCAAATCCTGACCAACTTATAGATGTGAATGCTGTCAAGATCTTCATATCCAGGAATCCCATACCTACATTGCTTGGGGACATCCTCCACTCATTTTACACACGAACAATGAGGAACAGAGGTGTTCTCATGTGCTGTACTCCTCTCCTTGCAAGGTGGTTTATTTCTCACCTTCCACAATCAGTTTTGAAGAATGAACAAGGCTTAAGGTGGTCACAACGGTTGATGACCCTCACACATTCTGATGTACATTGGTGTTCTCGGTCCAGAGAAAATGTCATCATCATTGATCGTTGTGGTGAGTTCCCTAATGTCCCATTACTTGGCATTAGAGGAGGCATTACCTACAACCCTTGTCTAGCTTTGAGACAATTTGGATATGCACGGAGGGATGGCCCTCATGACATGCTGATTCCTGACCTAGTTTTTGACTTCGACAATGATGCGCAAGGACTTCGACAAAGGTTCATCAGAGCTTGGAGGATGCCTAACAAGGTAGATAGAAAGACACTGGGACACAAGAACTCCATCCCTCTTGAGCCTTACCTCAAGTGGGTACGAACCCGCGCCCAGAGTCTTATGATTCCTTACCCTCACATTCTCCCTTTGATCAAAGAGCCTGTTAAGGAAGGAGAGGTTCCATACACCATCCTACATCCTGACATGCCAACATCATGGGAGGAAATGCAGAAGAGTTGGATCCAACTCAAGGAAGAAAGGGATACTTTTGAAGCCAGCTTCTACGCTAGTGAGAAGAAGGTTTTGGAGCTTACCCGCCGACTTCACGAGGAGGAGACCCTCAACACTTACATCGCACCAAAGAGGATGCGCAACGTCTTTTTACCTTAAGAAGTTTTTGTAATATTTGGCCCATGGGGCATTTATGTAATGGAAAAATTTCTTCTTATTAATATGACGTGTGTTCTTTTTGTCTGCAACAACTTTGAATTTCTAAATCCTTGAATGCATTACATGAATAAACATATCATTCATCATATGCATAAATAGGTCTTCACACCAGGTTTCCTTATCTTTCTGCTGTTTATTTCAGTAAGATGGATATTGAGCAGACGGTTAAAGATCTGCAGGCACAAAAGTCGCAGTTTCAACAGCTCCTTATGACCTTGGCAAAGGGTCAGGAGGATCTTAAAGCACTGTTAGGGAATAAAGAGCAAGAAAAAGGAAAAAAGAAAAAGAAAAGAGTTGGGGTAGCTACACTGGGAAAAAGATTTGAGAATGAAGCTAGGAGAGTTCTTGAATTCCCCTCCACATCTGACGAGGGGACCGACAAAGGAAAATGAGCTGCATTACCTTCTGAGTCTGAGGCTGAAGAAGAAGAGGTTGAGGAAGATGAAGATTATTCAGAGCAGCAATACCCGCCAGTAGACGACAAATACAAAAACCTAGAGGATAGACTGGCAGCTATGGAGCTGCAAAGGGTTCCCGGGTTAGATTTTGAAGAATTGGGATTGATTGCTGGGATTGTTATCCCTCCCAAGTTCAAAGTGCCAAATTTCGCAAAATATGATGGTCTGTCTTGCCCAAAGATGCACCTGAGGTTATATGTCAGAAAAATTCAACCTCATACAATCCGATAGAAATCTCTGGGTACACTTCTTCCAGGACAGTTTGTCCGGTACCCAGCTAGATTGGTTTTACCAGCTTGAGAGGTCAGAAGTGCATAATTGGGAAGATTTGGCAGTTGCCTTCTATCGCCAGTATCAATACAACACCGACTTGCGCCAACCCGTACTCAACTACAAAGTATGGGGATGGCCTCAAATGAAGGATTCATAGAATATGCACAGAAATGGCGCGACTTGGCCGGAAGGGTGCAGCCGCCGCTTTCAGATAGGGAGTTAGTTGATATGTTCTTGGGGACCCTATCTGGCCCTTTCTTCAACCATTTGATCGGGAGCTCTTCCGCAGGGTTTACTGAATTGATTCTGACTGGCAAAAGGGTGGAAGCTGGTATTAAGAATGGGAAGATTCAAAGGGATGCCTCTGCATCCACAGCTGTTAAGAAACCGTTCTCGGCCAAGAAGGAAACAGCTGTTATATACTCTCAGAAAGGATTGGGAAGAACTGAGCGCCGGCCGACTGTAGGGGCCGTGATGATTCAAAATTCATCAAATGATCAGCCTCGTAACAATCAGTCCAGACCTAAACAGCAATGGGGAGAACGGCCACCACGGTAGTTCACCCGCATCAACATGACGCCCGCACAAGTTCTTCCCCATCTGTTGAAGCTGAATTTGACCAGTTTGAAAGAGATGCCAAAGAATGTGAATACAACCTCTCCATCTTACAATCCGAATACTAAATGTGCCTACCATTCTGACAGCGCCGAGCATAACACCAACGATTGTTGGGCGCTTAAGAATAAAATTCAAGATTTGATAGATGGTAAAGAGGTTGAGTTCGACGCCCCTGAGAAGCCGAATGTAATCTCCGCTCCAATGCCAAAGCATGGCCACAATATCCATGCTGTTGAAGAGGATCTGTTTGTTGCTGCCGTTGATGATCTGATAACTCCACTACTGACAATCAAGTTGAATCTGTTAAAGGCTGGGATTTTCCCAGGTTGTGAAGAAGATTGCTACTTTTGTTCCTCCTTACCAACCGACTGTCCATTGCTGAAGATAGGCATCTAACGCCTAATAGACAACCAAGAAATTCTTTTCGAAAAGACTCCTGTTACTCCAACTCCTATCAAAGATGTTTCAATAATAACCATTTCCGCCAATCTTTCCAAGGTCCCCAAAAGGCCTGTTAAGGTTACATCCGCTCCGAAGACTGTACCCTTGAAGATAACCATGCCTGGGCCCGTCCCATACAAATCTGACAAATCAATACCGTGGAACTATGGTGGAGAAATCTACTACCACGGTGTTAAACAGATTCAATTAACTGAAGAGATCTCTGACGAAGAGACTTCCGACATTAGAAACATTGCCGGAACGAGCAAAATTACCCGAAGTGGAAGAATTTTCTCTCCAGAGATTGCCCCTCCAAAGGCAATCTTTGGACCCTCAACTGCTCCCAAGGTTACCCCTGCACCGGTAAAACTACCTGCAAGAACCCCAATGATTGAAGAAGTTGTAACTCCTGCTACTGCTGGTAAGGGGAAAGGGATCCAAGAAGAGCCCGTCAGGACGAGGGCTCAGCCATTGGTCATCCCCGAAACCTCCAAAAAAGAAATGGAGGAGATTCTGAGAATAATCAAGAAGAGTGATTATGATGTGGTGGAGCAACTGGGGAAAACCCCCTCAAAAATCTCCATGTTGGCCCTGCTGCTTTGTTCAGAGGCTCATGCCAAAGCGTTGATAAGATTTCTGAAGACGGCCCATGTGCCCCAGGAGACCTCAGCCGACCAATTTCAGGATTGTGTAGCCAGTCTCACCGTCGACAATGGTCTGGGTTTCTCCGATGCTGACCTGACTCCTAAGGGAAGAAAGCACAATGATGCACTGCATGTGTCCGTTGAATGCTGAGGAACCACTCTCGCCCATGTCTTGGTCGATACTGGTTCTTCTCTAAATGTGCTCCCTAAGAAAGCTCTGGACCGGTTGGATTGTGAAGGTTTGGAGCTGAAACCAAGTAATATCATTGTCAGGGCCTTTGACAGGTCTAAAAGAATGGTGCATGGGGAGGTCGACATTCCCATCAAGGTAGGCACTGAAGTGTTCCACTCAACCTTCTACGTGATGGACATCCGTCCATCATACTCTTGCTTGCTAGGAAGACCGTGGATTCATAATGTTGGGGCAGTCACTTCCTCTCTACATCAGATGCTGAAGTACCCTGTTAAGGGTAAAATCATAACTGTACACGGTGAGGAGGAGTACATGATCAGTCATCTGAATTCCTTTCGGTATGTGGAAGTGGATGGCGAATTCATCGAAACACCCTTTCAACACTTCGAGGAAGTTTCTCCCGAGGTTGTAGTAGCAAAGGCAGTAGCTGAGGTACCCAAGTAGGTGGCCAGGATGGCATCTCTGAAAGACGCAAAGGCTGCAATGAAGGAGGGAAAGAGCACGGCATGGGGACAATTGCCTGACTTTCCCCACAAGACAGACAAGTTTGGGTTAGGGTTTACCGCTGCGGGGCAAAAGGCTATGCGTCGCTCCAAAATTGAAAAGACACCCATCAAGATTTCTCCTCATGAAATCAATGCTTTAGAAGATGAAGACGAAGAGGGTAACGTTGAAGATTGGATCTTCCCAACCATTGAAGGGGGACTGCACAACTGGGAGGCGAAAGACTTCGTTCCCATTACTTTCATCAATCAGTAATTTATCTTTCGAACATTTCCTGTTGGTCTGTAATAATTACTTAAACAATTCGCACACTTTTTTTCACCTCATGCCTTGCCCGGGGCATGTAGGTCCATTTGTAAGGGTTTTGATTCTCTTCATAATCATATGCCATGTTTAATGAATCATTGGACATTTTTCATTTATAAACTGCTGTGTTCATTTTCTTTCCTTTTGCATTTTTGTTTGTTTAAGGATGGCCATCCCTTACACACACCCACACTCACAAATGCAGGTACCCATCCACTCTGGATTCCATGGGTGACTATTCTGTTTTATCCTTCAAAAACTCTGAAGATTTGGTCAATCAGGCTGAGTACGAAGATGACAAAGATTGTGAAGTACCGGGAGAGTTAGCCAGACTTCTACAACAAGAAGAGAGGGCCATCTTACCTCATGAAGAGTTGTTGGAAACCGTCAACTTAGGAACAGAGGAAGACAGGAAAGAAGTCAAAGTGGGTGCCAATCTGGAACCAAGTGTCAAGGAACGCTTAATACAGCTGTTGAATGAATACGTTGAAATTTTCGCCTGGTCTTATGAAGACATGCCGAGGTTAGACACAGATATCGTGGTTCATCGTCTCCCTACAAGATAAGACTGTCCACCGATCAAGCAAAAAGTCCGCCGAATGAGGCCCGACATGTCTGAGAAGATTAAAGCTGAAGTAATGAAGCAATTCAACGCTGGCTTTCTGGCTGTTACATCCTATCCACAATGGGTTGCTAACATTGTGCCCGTTCCCAAAAAAGACGGCAAGGTCAGAATGTGTGTAGACTATCGAGATTTGAATAGGTCTAGCCCTAAAGATGATTTTCCGCTGTCGCACATTGACATCTTGGTTGACAACACAACTCAACACAAGGTATTTTCCTTCATGGACAGATTCTCGGGCTACAACCAGATTAAAATGGTCCCCGAGGACATGGAGAAAACAACCTTGGTTACACAATGGGGTACCTTCTGTTACAAAGTGATGGCGTTCGGACTGAAGAACGCAGTGGCAACTTATCAACGCGCCATGATAGCTTTGTTTCATGATATGATACATCATGAGATCGAAGTTTACATAGACGATATGATAGCTCGATCACAAACGGAAGAGGAACACCTTGAACATTTACAAAAGCTGTTTGCCAGGTTGAAGGAATACAAACTCAGGCTGAATCCAAGTAAATGCACTTTTGGAGTTAGGTCTGGTAAACTTCTGGGATTTATTGTCAGCAACAAAGGCATTGAGGTCGATCCAGCAAAAGTAAAGGCTATACAAGAAATGCCTGCCCCCCGTACTGAAAAGGAGGTTAGAGGATTCTTGGGACGCTTGAACTATATCGCCAGGTTCATCTCTCACCTGACGTCTACCTGTGAGCCAATTTTCAAACTATTAAAGAAAGATCAGGTAGTCGAATGGAACGATGATTGTCAAATTGCTTTTGATAAGATCAAGGAGTATTTGCTAGAACCTCCTATTCTGATGCCACCCGTCGAAGGAAGGTCGCTGATCATGTATCTGACTGTTTTAGACAACTCAATGGGGTGCGTACTGGGCCAACATGACGAGTCTGGTCGAAAAGAGCATGCCATTTATTACCTTAGCAAAAATTTTACCGACTGTGAGACTCGCTACTCACTGCTCGAGAAAACTTGTTGCGCTTTGGTATGGGCTGCTCGCCGACTAAGGCAGTATATGTTGACTCATACCACTTTGCTGATTTCCAAAATGGACCCGATCAAGTATATCTTCGAGAAGCCTGCTTTATCTAGAAGAATCGCTAGATGGCAAATGATCCTGACTGAGTATGACATCCAGTATACTACCCAAAAAGCTATAAAAGGGAGTGTACTAGCTGACCATCTAGCTCATCAAGCTATCGAAGATTATTAATCCATGAGATTCGACTTCCCGGACGAGGACATCATGACATTGGACAACATTGAAGGTAACAGACTGTATGACGGACCTGAAAATGGATCCCGATGGACCCTGTACTTTGATGGTGCTTCAAATGCACTTGGAAACGGCATCGGTGCGGTACTCATTTCCCCAGAAGGTTTCCATACACCTTTCACTGCCCGACTTTGTTTCAGTTGTACCAACAACATGGCTGAATATGAAGCTTGCATCTTTGGTCTCAAGGCTGCTATAGACTTGGGGATCAAATCTTTGGTCGTATTTGGGGACTCGGCTTTGGTTATCAGTCAAATCAAAGGAGAGTGGGACACCAAACATCCTAATCTTATCCCATACAAAGAACATGTCCTGACATTGCTGCCTCATTTCGAGCAGATTACTTTCGAGCATTTCCCGCGAGAAGAGAATCAGCTAGCAGATGCTCTGGCTACAATGTCTTCCATGTTTAAACTCAACTGGGATAACGAGGCTCCCCAAATCACTATCGAGCGAATGGGCGAACCTGCGCACTGTCATGAGATTAATACCGAAGAAGTAGTGGAACAACCCTGGTTCCATGAAATCAAAAGGTATCTCCAGACTAGAGAATATCCCGAAGGAGCTTCCGTCAATGACAAAAAGTTCTTAAGGAGATTTGCTGCCAAGTTCTTCCTAAGCAATGGCATCCTTTATAAACGCAGCCATGATTGTGTTTTACTTCGATGTGTGGACAAAGCAGAAGCAGAGTTGATCATGACTGAGATACACAGTGGCACATTTGGCACCCACTTGAGCGGACATACGATGGCTAAGAAGATTCTAAGGGCAGGCTATTACTGGTCTACCATGGAAGCTGATTGCCATCAATATTCCCGTACTTTCCACAAATGTCAAGTCTACGCCGACAAGGTTCATATTCCTCCTGTTCCTCTCAATGTTCTAACAACTCCTTGGCCATTCGCAATGTGAGGCATTGACATGATTGGAGAGATCAAGCCCACGGCATCCAACGGACATCACTTCATCTTGGTCGCTATTGACTATTTTACCAAGTGGGTCGAAGCAGCTTCCTTTGCCTCTGTTACGAAGAATGTGGTTGCCCGCTTCATCAAGCAGAACCTCATATGCTGGTATGGTGTCCCCGACAGGATCATCACAGACAACGGTACAAACCTGAACAATACTATGATCACCGCTCTATGCGAACAGTTCAAGATTTATCATCACAATTCATCTCCCTATCGGCCGAAGATGAACGGTGTTGTTGAAGCTGCGAACAAAAACATCAAGAAGATCATTCAGAAAATGACAGTTACCTACAAAGACTGGCATGAGATGTTATCGTTTGCTCTGCATGGATATCGTACCACGACGCGTACTTCAACAGGGGCAACCCCATTTTCCTTGGTATATGGTGTTGTACCCCAAAATTTGCCCTCGCATTTTTACACAAGAAATAACAACTTCAGGCTTTTCATGATCTTTCAAACTGGCTCAAGAATCGGTCAAACAGACTTTTCTCGTCAGTCAGACGCAATTAGGGTTTTATTGATTTTTCAGGGCTCTGGATTGTTTCATACAGTTGGCTTAGGGTTTTGGTTGATTTTGGCTCAATTTCGATCAGGCGAACGTTTCTTTGGCATTTTATCAGGAATTAGGGTTTTGTGGGCATATTCTCAGAAAGATTAAAATTCCACAGCACTTTGCAAGTTATTCCGAGATTCGGTTTGAATTTGCATTGTTTTGATTTAATCAGTAAAAGAGGCAGTTGGTTTGAATTCACGTTGGTTTGTTTGAGCCAGTCAAAAGAAATATGCAGTTTGGATTTACAGTGCTTGGTAAGAAATCAGTAAGAAAGGAATGCGTCTGATCAGTTATTGCGTTTGACTGTGCGTTGCTTTGGATGATGGAGGCGCCAAATTCATTTATTTTGATCAACGTAGAATCAATGTTTAGTTGATTATTTATTATTCTAAGGATTAAATATCTGAAATTTAATTTTCCTTTATTTTAACTTAAGGAACTATAAATAATAAGTAAATAATTGAAAAGGGATAAAAAGAATTAAATGGATCAATAGAATTTTTATTTCATATTTAAACATTTGTTACAATTATTATTTAGATACAAGTATGCATTTACAAAGTATTTAAAATAATAATAGTTACAATGATTAAATTGAAAATAAAACTATCCTATTTTTCTAAATATTTTCTAAAAGTCCCCAATTCTTCATTCTTCACTTTGCTCCCCTCCATTCAATTACTCATCTGCAAAAAGAAAAGGAGAAAAGTCAGTGACTGATAAATAAATAAAGACAGATAAAAGAAATTCATCATTAAAGGCCACTGATTGGGATCAATTAACCCTCTCTGCAAATCACGGGATTTCTCCCGGTTCACAAAGAGGGAAGAATTTTATTTAATCATGAATGCAAAGTTGAAAAAATGCAAAGTGTCAAAACTGCATAAATTCAAAATCTCAAACTCCAAGTTCAAACCAAACTGAAAAATCAAATTGCAACTTTCTGTCAAAAAAATCCAAAAAAGTACAACTTGCTGTCAAAAATGCCAAAGAGTCTATTCAAAGCTGTCAAGAAGAAGATTTGGCAAAGATATCAAAGAAGTTCCAAAGGTACAAAATCTGTCAAAAGAAAAGATAAAAGAATACAGGGGAAATCTATTATGCAAGCAAACCTATTCATATCATCATTTCCCATAAGGGTGGCCCTTTCAGAAAAAGGTACAACACAAACATATTAAATATTCAACTGTACTGAGAGAGAAGAGTGGAGAGATAAAAGAATGCAGGTTTTTAGGCTTTAGGCAGGCATAGATAGAAAGAAAACATATAAAACAAAAGATGAGCACAATGGATAAAGGGAGCCTGCTGAACCTGTCAAGCAGGACAGAACAAAATATGCCTTAAAGCATGACCTGATATCCTGTCAACAGAAGAGCCAGACCATGATGCAAAAGACAACAGAACTAGCACCAAGGTAAAGAAAAGATACAAGCTACAAAAGCATAAGCCTTAAGACTGCACAAGCAGAAAAACCTGCTAAAAACTGTCAAGCCATTATACCTGCCTGAAGCAAGCATAAAACCTGTCCTAAACCAATATACAAACCAGCTGAAGCAAGTCAAAAGCCTAACCTGCATATGCAAAACCTAAGCCAAAGAGCCATACCAGCATATACCATACAAACCCCTGTCAAACATTAAAAAAACCTGCCTGAAGCTTTGAAGCAAGCCTAACATGAAGCCAAACATGATTAACCTGCAAGGCCATAACTCAAGCATATACATGGCCTAAAACCTAAACCAGTTCAAGCCTGAAGCACAGCCCTGCCTGAAGCCTAACAAAGAGAAGCCTAAATCCTCAAAACCATAAAAACCTGCCTACTGTCAAAAAACAATGAGACCACGTCCAATACCATAAACCTATCTCACCAAAAAGCCTCAGACCTGCAATCATACTGCCTAAAACCAGTGAAATCATAGCATACTGCACAATACCCTCCAAACATCAAGCCCTCAGTGAATACATCATTGGGCAAAAAAAAGCAACCAAGGCAACACAGGCCAGAAAGAGAAGAGAGAGCATATTCAAAAGGCAAAGGTATCAACCATCATCAAAAAGAGGCTACTCAATGTCAAAACACATGTTCCTAAACTTTTCAAAGCCTAAAGGCTCCAAAGAAGTTTGAACCTGTCTAAGGCAACCAAACCCTCAAGGCCCTCAGAGCACTCATCATAGGGCGTTTTCTAACGAGCACAAAGGCATATTCAACAGCATACACAAGCATTCAAGGTATACAAGCCCTCAGAACCCTGGATTCATCATGGGGCAAGGAAGAAACATGTCAAATTAGGCAACAGAAAAGCGTACAGAAGCATAGCTGAGAAGAAGAGGAAAAGCAATAGGCAACAACACAGGCAACCAACATAAGCAAGCATACAACAAGCATACAGTGGCAAAGAAGAAGAAGAAAGAGGCGAATTCAAAAAAGGGTTTTCAGTTCAGTCCATCATGCAACCCTAAAAATGGTAACAAGATAAAAGATACCAGGAAGCTCAAAGAGCAAGCATCAACACCCTCCATCGTCGGACCTCAACGCCTCCAAAATCCATCTTCCGCCATCTCCAAAGGTAGTACTCTTATACCTCCTTACATGCATGTCAATAACGAAAGAAAATATAAGCCGAAACCAAAATTGAAATTAAAATCAAAAGAGGAACAAAACCCTAATGCATTTGAGATTGAAATCGTACCCTATAACGTGGTCTGGTTGGTCTACGGAGGGTGAAAGGGGGACGATAGCGTTTATTGGCCTTGTGTGAAGGAGTTGCACTCAAGTATCCATGGCAAGAGATGAACGATTGGAGAAAGACGAACAAACGAACGAACGAACGCCGCCGCTGCACAAACCCTAAAGCGTATCGTCCAACTGAACCACAAGGCAATCAACCCTAAAGTGTGTTATGGCAACGTGGGCCTCATACCCCTGAATTGCCTACAGCCCATTTCTTCTTTTTGTTTTCAATTCAGTTTTCAAAAACATTATTTCCTTTTAATTAACAAAATACAAAAATTAACAATATTCTTTTTTGGTTCATTTAGAAACTTATTTTCTCTATATTTAAAATTATCTTTTCTTTTATTTCCTATATACAAAGAATATAATTTGTTTCTTAAGATTAACATTTAATTGATATACTAATACATTAATACATAAGATGCCTAAAAATATGTTTGTTTAAAACACTTTCTTTTATTAAAACTTATTCTAATTTGTACAAACAAATGAAAAACACATTTTTTCTAATTTAATCCTTGATTTTTATTTAAAACATACTTTGTACATAAATTCTTTTTTTATTTAAAACATACTTTGTACATAAATTCTCTTTTAAATAAATACATTTTCCTTTCTTAAGAAATTTTTGTACATAACGAATAAAAATACATTTTTCTAATATTAAATTCTTAAACATTTAATTAAAATACTTTTTGTATGTAATAAACAAATACATTTTTATACGTAATTTAATTAGAATTTAAAGCATTTGATTAAAACATTTCTTTTTATACATATTAAGGAAATACAAGATTATTAAATAGACGTTTAATTTTTCTTTAGGTCAAAACAAATACCTAACAATACTTTCTTAAATTCACATCCCGCACCTGTAAATAATTACATACGCGTATGCATGATACACTTACACAATACATTCACATTGCTCCTATACACACTTGTTTATCTTATACATTGATATTCGTCATTTACATTTGATCGCAAATTCGATTTGGTTGTAACTTACTGGATACTATAAGTCTCATCCCCATTTGTGAATATTGTACCCCCAATCCCGGATACTTATTTTGTAATAGCGTAGATTTTACATTTCCGCAATTTACAGTTTTCCAATTATACCATGGTTAGACCTAGGGTTTGTATGTACATAAAATCAAACGCTAGATAACCTAATACAAGACAAATACATGAAATCAATACACAATCACACTTGCACCCTCTAGGGTAATCCCACATATTGCCTTCCAAAATGGGCCATACTTGCACGTCGAGTATCTTTGGAAAAACAAATTCAAATGATCATAAGTCCCTCGATGACGCTTTCGAATGTTGCCTAAAACGGAATGATCATAGTCCCTTCAAAGCAAATTGCCAAAGACACTTGGCACCATTGCATTCATGGTCCATACGATGACCCGCGCCCGTCCCAAATAAACTTCCTAAACGCAAGATTGTCCACCAAATTCAATGGTGGAACAAAATTGTTAAAAGGGGTTGAAAACATAGAGAAAACCTTTGAGTACAATAGGGTAGATAAAACTCTTAGTTACTTGAGATCAACTTGCAAAAACACTTGCCTTCTTTTCAAAAACCACAATCCACAAGCACTTTCAAAACAAACTCTCAAAACATTTTGAAACATCTTTTCGAAAAGATACACGCCTTTGTAAAATATTCGAGTAAAGAATTGTTACAAGGTTAGCCTAAGCCAAGGCATCTTCTTCCAAAACATTTTCAAAAACACACACACACACACACACACCATTTTCAAGCAATCGAAAATCAAGGCAAGTGATCTAAAAAACCAAGTAACTAAGAGCCCATGGATAACCATGGATGAAAAGGGTGCTAATACCTTCCCTTTTCATAATCTACCCCCCGGACCCACGAAATATCTCAAAAGGTTTTTGCTGTGCTTTTTCAACCTTTCCTTTAGGATAAAATAAAAAGTCGGTGGCGACTCTTGCTCAACCGCACAAGTGCGAATACGAACGCAAAACCACAGTCAGTTCTCCCACCGTATCACAGAACTGGCGACTCTGCTGGGGAAAATACTTAAAAGTGGGGTTACCTTAGGGTTTAGATCACCTTTATTTTCTTGCTTTGACTGACTTGATTGATTTATCTTTTGGGTTCTTGTTTGGGTTTGTTGTAAATCCTACACCCGGATTTGGGGCACCTTTTTAGGTAAATAGCAAAAAAACTGCGAGGGAACTGTGCGGGGTATACCGACACGGTTGAAGCAGTAAGCTATGTTAGTGTGACATATTTGTGAGTACCGGTAACCCTTGAGTAGTCAAGGAGAGTACGGGGCCGCTGTGTGATGTCATGAAGCCCTAAAGAACTCTTAGAACCTTAATTGACCATCTTAGCCTTTTAGGGGTAGTGAGATGACCGACTTTGGTGCAGTCCGAAGTTGGTAGATCCTCGATACTACACTCTTTTGAGGATTATTTTCTTGGAATATTTTGGTCGCCAGTAAGTGGCTAAACCGAAACAATGAACACAGAAAACAATCCAATGATATTGATCTCCTTAGAACCCGGTTTCTATCTTAGGACAGGATGAGCCAACTAACTTCAAGAGGGTACTTACCTGAACCTCATGCAAGCCTAAACCTAAGGACTTGTTTGCTTTGTGTGAATATGTTTGTCTGTGTATACACTCATTTGCTTTCTGCATACATGTACATAACATCATAACATCATACCATAGCATTTTCAATAACTATTTCAAGGATCTCGAGGGTTCTTTGGATGCAGGGTTACGTTGAACCAGACATCTATCAAGGGGCAAGAGGTTTCTCCTCTAACCAATGCAATCAAAGATCAAGTACAACAACTTGGATCAGTGGCTATGACCACTCGACATGGTGAGTTTGGTTCTCGTGGAAAGACATCCACCGATACAAAATTCTCCAACCAAAATTCAAGTACAACAACTTGGATCAGTGGCTATGACCCACTCGACATGGTGAGCTTGGTTCTCGTGGAAAGACATCCATCAATACAAAGTTCTTCAGTCAAAGTTCAAATACAACAACTTGAATCAGTGGCTATGACCCACTTGACATGGTGAGCTTGATTCTCGTGGAAGGACATCCGCCGGTGCCAAGTTCTCCAATCCAAGAGAAAAGTTCAACCTCTAACATTTTCTTGTGTTTACCCTAAGAGATCCTTGAAAGCATGCATCCACATATCATGCATTGCATTTTGACAGTCTTTCCTTTTTCAGGTTTCCTTACTCTCCTGCTGTTTATTTCAGCAAGAGATGGCGCTAGAGAGGTCTGTCAAAGACATTCAAGACCAGACTGCTCAGCTGCAGGAGATGTTCCTGAACTTGTCTCTGGGGCAAGAAGAGATGAAAGCTCTCCTCACAAAAAGCTTGGGGAATTCCAACAATGCCAGGAATGATCAGCTTGCGGAGCTGCAGTTTGATCTGACAACATTGAGGACCCAAATGGTGGGACAGTTGGTGGGCCAGATGGCTCTCATCCAAGACCTATCCCAAAGACAAGAGGAACTCAGAGTTCTTGTCCGCCAACTGCTTCCAAACAACCAACTGGGGCAAACATCTGGGGTTGAAGAGCAAGTCACCGCTCAGCCTCCATCCACTCAAGAAGACAAGGGGAAAGCTCCTTTGATTGCTTCAGGGTCACAAGCCCATCAACAACCTCGCCAGCATCGACGGGGTAATCGGCGTAAGCAAGAAACGTCGGGAAGACAGTTTACGGAGACTGAAATACCATCATTTTTCATACTGAAACGTCTGATGGAGGTCAACTTGCTTACCTTAAAGGACCCTCCTCAGAAGCCCAATATCTCCTCTCCTCACTATCATCCCGACGCATTTTGTGTTTACCATTCCTACAGCCCGGGACACGACACCAACGACTGTTGGGCCTTGAAGAACAAGATTCAAGATCTGATCGACATTGGGGTGCTGGAATTCATGCCAGACGGTGAGATGAAGATCTTCCGTTAAAGGGTTCTCCACTTGAAGTGACGAAGCTCAAGCTGAAAGACTTTTGCTTCTTTTTGAATTTTCAAAGTTGTAATTTCTTTTTCTGTCAAACAATTATCTGTTGATGTTAAACTTTGTTTTCATTAATGCATTACATATGTTTGTCTTGAATTCATCCATTCGTTTCACTACTCTTATGCTTTTCTTTATGATATTTAACTCTTGATAAAAAGCTGCAAGCCTTTAAGGGAGGATGACGAAACAATACCATGATCTTATACAGTATGCTTTTGAACAGACCGTGCTGATGATGTACAGGCATTTCTTTCAATTCCCAAACACTGGAGTTATAAGGAAGTTAATCCCTAGTCAACCCCTTAGAGCCAAAGAAGTAGGAGTTTTCTGTTCTAAACGATCAAAACCTTTGATATAAACCTGGGGCAGGGTAGTATCTCAGTTAATTCGAGAGAAAACGCGCATTGAAGTCGCAAACTCTCAAATTCGTAATACAACGAACGACGTCGAAGAAGAAAACATTCCTTCGGAATCAAAAGACAGGGGTGGTTCCCTATCACATAGACAGTCAATCTCTCAAAAGAGAAAAGCCCGTGAGCCAAAACCTATAAAGGAGGCTTAGGAAAGCTGGGGCATCCCGCTGACAGTAATCCCGGAAAACGGTAACAGTCAGGCAAAAGTTAGGGATAACAAATCAAAATCAAAATAGTGAGGTCATTACAAAATCCTCAAACAACATGAAAAATGTTGAAAAAGAAAAAGGAGATGATGACTGTCTCCCCAAATTCAACTGGTGAGCCATCGCCCAAAAGCCGTTCAAAACTCAAAACAGAGTGAGACGCACAATTAACTGAGCTTAGGTTGAAGGACATCACGAAGAGCGGGTGGGTACAAATATACTTTGAGCCTTTATCCTTTGTTTCTTAAACCGTGAACCAGGCCACGTTACAACCCTTCAAAAGTCCTAATTGAAGCACGGGTTAGTTCGAAAGCATACTGTTTCAAAAGGTATCCTGACTCCTGTAAGGCTTTACTCTAAATCTTGTGTTGATTTGTCTTATAAAAAGTTTTTTGCTAAAAACGCATTCTTCAAAACTTCAAGACAAACATAAACTTTGCATTACCTGAATATCACTGTCTGCATTTGGCTTTTTGTTTGACAGCGAAGAAATTCACACAACGAATGTTCGGAGGAACGAAAACTCTCTCAGTAAGTAAAAATCACTTCAAGAGGATAACACTTCCATTGCAAATCTCCTATCAACAAGGGGCATGACATGTCAAAGTTCAATTAACCTGAGGCAGTCCAGTCAAGGTCCAACAGATCTTTCAAAGTTCAATTAACCTGGGGCAGTCCAGTCAAGATTTCAAGAAATCTCTCAATATGCAGAGTAATCTGATTCAAGATTCCTTCATCACCACTTGGGGCATTCGAATGTCAAAAGTGTTCACAAACCGATACAGCTTTACACGAGCTCATCGTCAGGAAGCCCTACACCGGTTCCTCTTCAAGACTTCTGAAAATAGTTTATGGATTCTTCCCAACAACGGATGTTAATCTATCAGCTTGTTCAGATGCAACTTTTGAAAACAGCTTACAGATGCTTCCCAACAACGGATGCTGCTCTATTGCTGATTCAACTTCAAGATTTCTGAAAACAGTTTATGGGTTCTCCAAGTAACGGATGTTAACCTATCACTTGTTCAGATTCTTCTCAAGACGTTCTGAAAAACAGTTTATGGATTCTTCCCAACAACGGATGTTAATCTATCAGCTTGTTCAGATGCAACCTTTGAAAACAGTTTACGGACGCTTCCCAACAACGGATGCTGCTCTATTGCTTATTCAATCTTAAGATTTCTAAAAATAGTTCATGGGTTCTCCAAGTAACGGATGTTAACCTATCACTTGTTCAGATTCTTCTCAAGACTTCTGAAAACAGTTTATGAATTCTTCCCAACAACGGATGTTAATCTATCAGCTTGTTCAGATGCAACCTTTGAAAACAGTTTACAGACGCTTCCCAATAACGGATGCTGCTCTATTGCTTATTCAATCTTAAGATTTCTGAAAATAGTTCATGGGTTCTCCAAGTAACGGATGTTAACCTATCACTTGTTCAGATTCTTCTCAAGACTTTTGAAAACAGTTTATGGATTCTTCCCAACAACGGATGTTAATCTATCAGCTTGTTCAGATGCAACCTTTGAAAACAGTTTACGGACGCGTCCCAACACCGGATGCTGCTCTATTGCTTATCCAATCTCAAGACGTTCTGAAAAAAGTTCACGGGTTCTCCAAGTAACGAATGTTAAGCTATCACTTGTTCAGACTCTTCTCAACGTTCTGAAAAACAGTTTACGGATTCTCCAGTAACGGATGTCAATCTATCGCTTGTTCAGATTCCAAGCCTTCACCTGCAACAATCAGAGGACTCTCGCAATCCCCAGCCAGAGAACCTTCCAGAAGCTAACTCCACTCAGAGTCAAGTTTCATCATCCCCAGCGAAGCTAAAACTTCAAATTATCAATCCCCAGCGGAGCCAGACCATTGAACCTTCTCCCCACAGAGTTTTGGGAGGGCAAATCTTGAGTTCCCCAGTGAAGTCGCCAGAGTTACTTCCCACCGAACTGAAGATTCTCAGTCTTATCTCCCCAGCATGGGTCAATTAGATTGGAACTCCCCAGTAGAGGTCATCAGGAATTTTCTTCCCCAGCAGTAGCCAAGGATTTATTTTCCCAGCAGCGGTCAAGATTATTTTATCTTCAGCCGTCCAAGATTCATTTATCCTCAGCAAGATAGCTCATCAGCCTACATGCGCATTCATCACATTCATGTCATAAACATTGATGTCACATACATTGCATCATGCATCATAACATTGCATACAACTAACCCTTTACTTTTTCAGGTAGGATCAGTCGACAGACAAAGATCACCTCCCGAGATTCATCCAGAAATAGTTCAGATGTGACCCGGACACGGCGACATTCTGATACTTATTCCGGATCCATTCAGACGTATCATCAGGAAACCCTACACCGGTTCCTCTTCAACTTCAATACTTCTGAAAATAGTTTACAGATTCTTCCCTACAACGGATGTCAATCTACCAACTTGTTCAGACTCTTCTCAACTTTTGAAAACAGTTTACGGACGCTTCCCAACAACGGACGTTGCTCTATTGCTTATTCAATCTCAACTCCTGAAAATAATTTACGGATTCTCCAGACATGGATGACAACCTATTGCTTATTCGGACCTCCCAATTCAGAGATGTTCCAGAACATGGGTGGCTTTCTGATACTTGTCCACTCACCATTGACATACAGTTCAACATAACCAGATGGCATCTATAAGCCCAACCTCCTACCAGCAGTCATCAAATGGCATCTTTAAGCCCATTATCAGATGGCATCTCTAAGCCCATTACCCGACAAGATTCTATCGCACCAGATGGCATCTTTAAGCCCATCACCAAATGGCCTCTTTAAGCCCATTCACCTCTACCATCACATCGACGAGTACAAATTTTCTGGGTACTTTAGTGTCCAATCTTCTTTTACCTTCAAGTCGCGAAAGGCAAACTTGCCAATCTCACTCTTCAGGTCCAAGAAGATTGAACAGGGGCAACTGTTGTACCCCAAAATTTGCCCTCGCATTTTTACACAAGAAATAACAACTTCAGGCTTTTCATGATCTTTCAAACTGGCTCAAGAATCGGTCAAACAGACTTTTCTCGTCAGTCAGACGCAATTAGGGTTTTATTGATTTTTCAGGGCTCTGGATTGTTTCATACAGTTGGCTTAGGGTTTTGGTTGATTTTGGCTCAATTTCGATCAGGCGAACGTTTCTTTGGCATTTTATCAGGAATTAGGGTTTTGTGGGCATATTCTCAGAAAGATTAAAATTCCACAGCACTTTGCAAGTTATTCCGAGATTCGGTTTTAATTCGTATTGTTTTGATTTAATCAGTAAAAGAGGCAGTTGGTTTGAATTCACGTTGGTTTGTTTGAGCCAGTCAAAAGAAATATGCAGTTTGGATTTACAGTGCTTGGTAAGAAATCAGTAAGAAAGGAATGCGTCTGATCAGTTATTGCGTTTGACTGTGCGTTGCTTTGGATGATGGAGGCGCCAAGTTCATTTATTTTGATCAACGTAGAATCAATGTTTAGTTGATTATTTATTATTCTAAGGATTAAATATCTGAAATTTAATTTTCATTTATTTTAATTTAAGGAACTATAAATAATAAGTAAATAATTGAAAAGGGATAAAAAGAATTAAATGGATCAATAGAATTTTTATTTCATATTTAAACATTTGTTACAATTATTATTTAGATACAAGTATGCATTTACAAAGTATTTAAAATAATAATAGTTACAATGATTAAATTGAAAATAAAACTATCCTATTTTTCTAAATATTTTCTAAAAGTCCCCAATTCTTCATTCTTCACTTTGCTCCCCTCCATTCAATTACTCATCTGCAAAAAGAAAAGGAGAAAAGTCAGTGACTGATAAATAAATAAAGACAGATAAAAGAAATTCATCATTAAAGGCCACTGATTGGGATCAGTTAACCCTCTCTGCAAATCACGGGATTTCTCCCGGTTCACAAAGAGGGAAGAATTTTATTTAATCATGAATGCAAAGTTGAAAAAATGCAAAGTGTCAAAATTGCATAAATTCAAAATCTCAAACTCCAAGTTCAAACCAAACTGAAAAATCAAATTGCAACTTTCTGTCAAAAAAATCCAAAAAAGTACAACTTGCTGTCAAAAATGCCAAAGAGTCTATTCAAAGCTGTCAAGAAGAAGATTTGGCAAAGATATCAAAGAAGTTCCAAAGGTACAAAATCTGTCAAAAGAAAAGATAAAAGAATACAGGGGAAATCTATTATGCAAGCAAACCTATTCATATCATCATTTCCCATAAGGGTGGCCCTCTCAGAAAAAGGTACAGCACAAACATATTAAATATTCAACTGTACTGAGAGAGAAGAGTGGAGAGATAAAAGAATGCAGGTTTTTAGGCTTTAGGCAGGCATAGATAGAAAGAAAACATATAAAACAAAAGATGAGCACAATGGATAAAGGGAGTCTGCTGAACCTGTCAAGCAGGACAGAACAAAATATGCCTTAAAGCATGACCTGATATCCTGTCAACAGAAGAGCCAGACCATGATGCAAAAGACAGCAGAACTAGCACCAAGGTAAAGAAAAGATACAAGCTATAAAAGCATAAGCCTTAAGACTGCACAAGCAGAAAAACCTGCTAAAAACTGTCAAGCCATTATACCTGCCTGAAGCAAGCATAAAACCTGTCCTAAACCAATATACAAACCAGCTGAAGCAAGTCAAAAGCCTAACCTGCATATGCAAAACCTAAGCCAAAGAGCCATACCAGCATATACCATACAAACCCATGTCAAACATTAAAAAACCCTGCCTGAAGCGTTGAAGCAAGCCTAACATGAAGCCAAACATGATTAACCTGCAAGGCCATAACTCAAGCATATACATGGCCTAAAACCTAAACCAGTTCAAGCCTGAAGCACAGCCCTGCCTGAAGCCTAACAAAGAGAAGCCTAAATCCTTAAAACCATAAAAACCTGCCTACTGTCAAAAAACAATGAGACCACGTCCAATACCATAAACCTATCTCACCAAAAAGCCTCAGACCTGCAATCATACTGCCTAAAACCAGTGAAATCATAGCATACTGCACAATACCCTCCAAACATCAAGCCCTCAGTGAATACATCATTGGGCAAAAAAAAGCAACCAAGGCAACACAGGCCAGAAAGAGAAGAGAGAGCATATTCAAAAGGCAAAGGTATCAACCATCATCAAAAAGAGGCTACTCAATGTCAAAACACATGTTCCTAAACTTTTCAAAGCCTAAAGGCTCCAAAGAAGTTTGAACCTGTCTAAGGCAACCAAACCCTCAAGGCCCTCAGAGCACTCATCATAGGGCGTTTTCTAACGAGCACAAAGGCATATTCAACAGCATACACAAGCATTCAAGGTATACAAGCCCTCAGAACCCTGGATTCATCATGGGGCAAGGAAGAAACATGTCAAATTAGGCAACAGAAAAGCGTACAGAAGCATAGCTGAGAAGAAGAGGAAAAGCAATAGGCAACAACACAGGCAACCAACATAAGCAAGCATACAACAAGCATACAGTGGCAAAGAAGAAGAAGAAAGAGGCGAATTCAAAAAAGGATTTTCAGTTCAGTCCATCATGCAACCCTAAAAATGGTAACAAGATAAAAGATACCAGGAAGCTCAAAGAGCAAGCATCAGCACCCTCCATCGTCGGACCTCAACGCCTCCAAAATCCCTCTTCCGCCATCTCCAAAGGTAGTACTCTTATACCTCCTTACATGCATGTCAATAACGAAAGAAAATATAAGCCGAAACCAAAATTGAAATTAAAATCAAAAGAGGAACAAAACCCTAATGCATTTGAGATTGAAATCGTACCCTATAACGTGGTCTGGTTGGTCTACGGAGGGTGAAAGGGGGACGATAGCGTTTATTGGCCTTGTGTGAAGGAGTTGCACTCAAGTATCCATGGCAAGAGATGAACGATTGGAGAAAGACGAACAAACGAACGAACGAACGCCGCCGCTGCACAAACCCTAAAGCGTATCGTCCAACTGAACCACAAGGCAATCAACCCTAAAGTGTGTTATGGCAACGTGGGCCTCATACCCCTGAATTGCCTACAGCCCATTTCTTCTTTTTGTTTTCAATTCAGTTTTCAAAAACATTATTTCCTTTTAATTAACAAAATACAAAAATTAACAATATTCTTTTTTGGTTCATTTAGAAACTTATTTTCTCTATATTTAAAATTATCTTTTCTTTTATTTCCTATATACAAAGAATATAATTTGTTTCTTAAGATTAACAATTTAATTGATATACTAATACATTAATACATAAGATGCCTAAAAATATGTTTGTTTAAAACACTTTCTTTTATTAAAACTTATTCTAATTTGTACAAACAAATGAAAAACACATTTTTTCTAATTTAATCCTTGATTTTTATTTAAAACATACTTTGTACATAAATTCTTTTTTTATTTAAAACATACTTTGTACATAAATTCTCTTTTAAATAAATACATTTTCCTTTCTTAAGAAATTTTTGTACATAACGAATAAAAATACATTTTTCTAATATTAAATTCTTAAACATTTAATTAAAATACTTTTTGTATGTAATAAACAAATACATTTTTATACGTAATTTAATTAGAATTTAAAGCATTTGATTAAAACATTTCTTTTTATACATATTAAGGAAATACAAGATTATTAAATAGACGTTTAATTTTTCTTTAGGTCAAAACAAATACCTAACAATACTTTCTTAAATTCACATCCCGCACCTGTAAATAATTACATACGCGTATGCATGATACACTTACACAATACATTCACATTGCTCCTATACACACTTGTTTATCTTATACATTGATATTCGTCATTTACATTTGATCGCAAATTCGATTTGGTTGTAACTTACTGGATACTATAAGTCTCATCCCCATTTGTGAATATTGTACCCCCAATCCCGGATACTTATTTTGTAATAGCGTAGATTTTACATTTCCGCAATTTACAGTTTTCCAATTATACCATGGTTAGACCTAGGGTTTGTATGTACATAAAATCAAACGCTAGATAACCTAATACAAGACAAATACATGAAATCAATACACAATCACACTTGCACCCTCTAGGGTAATCCCACATATTGCCTTCCAAAATGGGCCATACTTGCACGTCGAGTATCTTTGGAAAAACAAATTCAAATGATCATAAGTCCCTCGATGACGCTTTCGAATGTTGCCTAAAACGGAATGATCATAGTCCCTTCAAAGCAAATTGCCAAAGACACTTGGCACCATTGCATTCATGGTCCATACGATGACCCGCGCCCGTCCCAAATAAACTTCCTAAACGCAAGATTGTCCACCAAATTCAATGGTGGAACAAAATTGTTAAAAGGGGTTGAAAACATAGAGAAAACCTTTGAGTACAATAGGGTAGATAAAACTCTTAGTTACTTGAGATCAACTTGCAAAAACACTTGCCTTCTTTTCAAAAACCACAATCCACAAGCACTTTCAAAACAAACTCTCAAAACATTTTGAAACATCTTTTCGAAAAGATACACGCCTTTGTAAAATATTCGAGTAAAGAATTGTTACAAGGTTAGCCTAAGCCAAGGCATCTTCTTCCAAAACATTTTCAAAAACACACACACACACACACACACCATTTTCAAGCAATCGAAAATCAAGGCAAGTGATCTAAAAAACCAAGTAACTAAGAGCCCATGGATAACCATGGATGAAAAGGGTGATAATACCTTCCCTTTTCATAATCTACCCCCCGGACCCACGAAATATCTCAAAAGGTTTTTGCTGTGCTTTTTCAACCTTTCCTTTAGGATAAAATAAAAAGTCGGTGGCGACTCTTGCTCAACCGCACAAGTGCGAATACGAACGCAAAACCACAGTCAGTTCTCCCACCGTATCACATATGGCATGGAAGCTGTCCTACCCATGGAAGTTCAGATTCCTTCTTTAAGGATTATGAAAGACGCTGGTTTTAGTGAAGACGATTGGATTCAGACCCGACTTGATCAACTCAATTTGATCGATAAGAAGCGACTCGCTGCTGTTTGCCATGGTCAGACGTACCAAAAACGGATGATCAAGGCTTTCAACAAGAAAGTCAAACGTCAAGTATATCAAGTCGGAGATCTGGTAGTCAAGCGGATCATCTTGCCGCAAAGTGATCCCAGGGGCAAATGGACTCCTACTTATGAAGGACAATTTGTGATCAAGAGCATATTTTCTGGTGGGGCAATGATTTTGACCACCATGGACAGCGATGATTTGCCACACCCTGCGAATGCAGACATAGTCAAAAGATACTACGCATAAAACGACCCGACAAGTTGAAAACTCGAAAGGGCGACTTGGGCAAAAATGGGCATCCCGGTGAACCGAAAACCCGAAAGGGCGGTTCAGGCAAAAATTAGGGATAAAACAAAAAATCTGTACACCCGGCAAGTTGAAAACCCGAAAGGGCGACTTGGGAAAAAAAGGGTTTCCCGGTGGATCAAAAACCCGAAAGGGCGATTCAGGCAAAAGTTAGGGAATTAAAGCGTATGACTATGTCTCGTCGGATCACTTTAAAGAACAATCTCTTCATCAACAAGCTCCGAGCTTTTGATCAATCCAATCATCGGAGGATGAAGCAGTGAATGGACAAGATATTCAGAGTTGTGAAGGCTATAGCAGAATGGGAATCCCATGGAATTGTCACACATAGCCATCTTTCTTTTGTATAAATTTTTCAAATGTTTGCGACAACATTCTCTTACTAGGATGTCTGTCTCCTTTGTACAAAGATACTCATAAAAAGTTAATACAAATGCTTTTCCAAATACAGAAATTTGCTTTGTCTTCTTTTTCTTTTTCACACTTATGTTTTATTTGAGAAACGTCCAATGTTTTATTAAATAGGCATATGCATTTGAACATAATCATTTGCTTACAAAGTTAAGAAAAGATGATTGCTGATAGGTTGAAGGTATAGGTAGATATCTTGATACCCTTTCAGAAGAAGTCCCCCGCGGAATTAAACTCTAACATCCTCAACTGAGTTAAGATTCGGAATATACTCCCCCAACAGAGTTAAACTTCAAAATCCTCAGCAGAGCAGATGCTTTCTAAAGTTGGATTCTCCAGTTAAGATGAATTTCAAGATTCCCCTCAGAGTTAGGTTTCAAGATTCCCAGTGGAGCCAAAACTGTTAATCCCCAGCGGAGCTAAAACTTCCAACTATCAATCCCCAGCGGAACCAGATTAGTGAACATTCTCCCCACAGAGATACTTCCCATCAGATTGAAGATTCTCAGTCTCACTTCTCCAACATAAGTCTCCCTGGTTTTAAATTCCCCAGTAGAGATCGTCGGAATTCTCTTTCCCCACAAGTCACCAAGGATTTTCAATCCCCAGCAGTGGTCCTAAGATCCCTCAACAATTGAAGATCTTGTTCCCCAAGCAGTCAGCAGTCAGCAAGGATTTCTCATCTCCAGTAATCAAAGATCTTGGGAATCCCCAGCTTCGATCATGGATTTATTTTCCCCGACAACAAACAAAGGAGTTTCATAAACATTGATAAAACGCAATTCATTGCATCATACATATCATGCAACATAACTTTTTGTTTCAACTAACATTTTATCCTTTTCAGGATAAGATTAAAAGGCTATCATTAACAATTATTCAGATACGGTATGGATACACCCCAGACACGGCGGTCATTCTATTACTCATTCAGAACTTCAAGTCAAATACAGTACAGATACACCCCAGACACGGCGGTCATTCTACTACTCATTCAGACTACAGCAATCAGATACAGACTAGATATGCTCCAAACACGGTTGCCATTCTGTCACTTATTCAGATCCCAGTTACAGTTTCAGATACACTCCAGACACGGAAGTCATGCTGTTACTTATACAGATCGTAGATCCCAGTTACAGTTTCAGATACACTCCAGACACGGAAGTCATGCTGCTACTTATACAGATCTCAATCCCAGTTACAGTTTCAGATACACTCCAGACACGGAAGTCATGCTGCTACTTATACATATCTCAAATTCCAAGATACAGTCCAGATACACTCCAAACACGGAAGTCATCCTGCTACTCATACGGATCTCAATACCAGATACAGTCCAGATATGCTCCAAACACGGTTGCCATTCCGTCACTCATTCAGAATTTATTCCCAGCACGCAGTTGCTCCATACACAGATATTCCTCTGTTACCCAGATACAATACAGATACGCTCCAGACACGAAGGTCATTCTGATATTCATTCTACATTCAAACACAGTCGCAGCTCAGATCCGCCCCAGACACGGAGGCCATTCTTTTACTCATACAAACTCAGTCTCCAGATACAGTTCAAATGCATTCCAGACACGGATACCATTTTGATCCTCATTCTTCTGACCTACAACACTGCAATTCAACAAACACTCTTGGATGGCATCTTTAAGCCCATCTCCAAATGGCATCTTTAAGCCCATTCCCGCATCTATGTCTTGACGAGTGCAAATTTACGGGCACTCTAGTGTCCAATCCTCTTTTACCTTCGAGTCGCGAAAGGCAAACCTGCCAATCTAACTCTTCAGGTTCAAGAAGATTGAACAGGGGCAACTGTTGTACCCCAAAATTTGCCCTCTCATTTCATCAACATTTTCTCATCACAAGACTCTTGGAGCTCAAGATCAAGTTAGGGTTTGCTCTACTCAAGACCCCTCCTTGCACTGTTGACCCAAATTAGGGCATAGGGATGTTTTGACCTAAAATGCCCAAAGTGACTTTCATGCTTCATGTTGGACCCACAAGCTTATCCATACCAAGTTTCAAGCCTTGATTCAAATCTTTGCCCAGTCAATTAGACAGTTGACCTGGAAATCAACTGTATTGGGGAAAAAGTCAATTGTGGCCAATTTACAGTCAAACCTCATGATTTTTGACCCACATCAACATAATGAACTCATATGAACCACTTGATCAAGTTTGGATCACAATTCCACGAGAAATTTGATCAGATCACCAAAAGGGCAAAATGGTCATTTTTAGGGTTTTGACTGTACAAAGGAAATTTTTGACTGTTTGACCTAACCAATGGAAAACCAAGCTCACATATGGACTCAAGGACTCAATGGAATTGTCTTGACCCATTCAACAAGTTCAAAAGATCTCAAATGCATAGGATTGACAGATGAATTTTTCAGTCAACTGATCAAAATTTGACTGTATACTGAAAAGTCAAACTTTGACTTTTTGGTCAAAATCAAGTGCCAAGATTCATTTTTCATCAAGACATGTCAAATTATGAAACTTGTTCATCAAGAAACCCAAAATTGCAAATTAGGGTTTAAAATGAAAAAATTTCATAACTTAGAAAATTTTCTAAGTTATGAAATTTTCTTATTTTTTCCTAACTTTGTCCCATTTTTCACCAAGATGAAAATGGATTCAAACAAAACTTGAAACATGAAAGTTGTAGTCCATTGCAAAATCTACAACTTTGATTCACAAAGTATTCTCAAAGGAAGCTTGTATCTCAAGTTATGAGTTTTGGAATAAGGGTGCCAAACACTTTTAACTTAGAGAAAATTTGCCCTATTCTAGGCAGGATTTTGGTCCAACTTCTTGGCCATTTTTCACATGGTTTCACTTGGAGTTTCAATTTTCATTACAAATATGGATTTAATTACATGTTCCAAGGTTTCCAAATTGTCCAAGAACTTCTCAAACACCCTTGTGGTTAGAGAGAATCGAATTCACAAAGTTAGCCAAAACTCACTTTTGTTCATGGCCAAAGCATGTTCACAACAACTTGCATTTTCAACTCAGCATGGTTTATGCTAGCTTGCAGGCCTCTAAACCTCTCCACACTCAATAATTTAATGCCTAACCATTGTGTTAAGGTGTTATTTTATCCATTTGGGCATTACACATCAAACTAACCCCTAATTGGTAAAAGTGATTTTGCCATTTTTGCAAAAGTAGCTTTATGTCAAACCACTATGCATTGAGCCTTGAACAAAGATCTGAGATTGCAAATCAAATCCAGGGATTAGAGGGGGCCTAGAAGTTTGTTTTCAGCATACAAGATGGCCTGTACAGGCCTTTGACAAAGAACACACATCTTTTGCTTCACATAGAAGTAACTTGGCAAAACATATGCAACTTGGATTTCCTGCAAACACAAGCTTAAGCAAACCTGGTACTCATCTTCCACACATCCCAACTGACATAAAACACGACTCAAACACCCCTCATACCTCCTAATACACAAAAATACCTTCTTGCTGCAGAAACAGGGCATCCCCTGCAACTTGAGTTCCATAACCAATTCCTGTCGTGCATTTTGTCCAAAAGAAGTTCAAACACATTCCATACCATCCACTGAAACTATTCCAAGCCTTAAACTCAAGTTGTAACACCCCTAACCTCGTTTGCTATTTTTACTTTCAAGCTGTGCAGGTGGACTTCCATAGCACGATACAGGCGGTTTCAAAGCAAGCTAGGTACTTGGGAAGCATCCTTGGACTTCAGGCAAGCTCAACAAAAGCTCAAACTCCATTGAAGAAGGCCACATTTCTCTACTCAAGTCCAGCTGAAACAGGTAATCTATGGACTTCTATCTCTCTATCCAGGCATGATTAAGCTTAGGTTTGTGAATGAAACATGTTCTACTCATAGCCCTGAAGCCATACATGTGTTCACTTTTCATTTATATTAAGCATGCTGTGAGAATTTTAACCATGAATATCTGAAAAAAGCTAGGTCAGAAATTGGGGGTGATGAAATTCTCCCTGGTTTCTTAGAGTTAGGTCAAGTTTTTTACATGTTTGGAATCATGACTTCATGCTCTACAATGTTTGTGTTATGAGTTTTGGCTAAAAATCAAGGAATCAGGAGATGGAAGTTGTACAAGGAAACACACGTTTTTTGATTCAAAAGTTTGCTGGAGGTTGAAGACAGAGTTGGCTTGGGCTGGGCCTGAGTCAGTCTGGCTTTTTGCACCCCTTTTTCCATTTGCACCCCCTTGGCCCATTGTGTGAAATATTTGACATTTTTGCATTTTTCTTTTTGATCTGATTTTATATTTTTTGCTCAAACATAAAAAACACCAAAAATATTTTTCCACCCTTTTTTACATTTATTTGGCATTTATTTGCTTTATTAAATATATGTATGTAAATAAATATAAATCCTTTTCATTTAAAAAACATAAAAAATAATACAAAAATATTTATTTTTTAGTTATTATTTTTTATAAACATTTTGAAAACATTTTCTAAAATATACATTTTTGTAAATAATTAATATTTTTATTTTTGTTCATATTTAGCATATTTAATATATATAATATATAAATACTTGTATATTTTATTTTATTAGATAATTAGGACAAAAATACAAAAATAACACATTTTATTTTTTATTTAATATTTGACATCAAAAATACTTTTTTACAATATACTTTTTATTTTTTGTATATATATATATATATATATATATATATATATATATATATATATATATATATATATATATATATATATATATATATATATATATATATATATATATATATATATATATATATATATATATATATATATATATATATATATATATATATATATATATATATATATATATATATATATATATATATATATATATATATATATATATATATATATATATATATATATATATATATATATATATATATATATATTGCTATTTATTCAAAATTAGGGTTTAACCCTAAAACCACAAAAATAATCAAAAATATGACTTTTTTTATTTTGTTTATATTTCAAACATAAAACCCTTTTTACATACATAAAAAATCTTTTTTTTTGCATAATACATTGCATTTTGATATTTATTTAATTGTATTTATTTAAATGTTAAATATAAACTTGTATATTCGATATGGTTGTAATAATTTAGATTTTATTTCCTTGTCAATATCCCCTAATTCAAACTTGTATCCCCATCCCATAATCATGTTGTAATAATTTAGGACTTTAAATTCTCGCACATTTAAAAATTTCCAAATTATGCCATGATAGACTTAGGGTTTGTATGCAAAATCAATCAACAAATAGCTTGACCTAATTCAACATAAACATGCATGAAAAATAAATACAATGCACACTTGCACCCTTAGGGTTACTCCACTTGTTTCCTTCAAAAATGGGCCATGGTTGCATGTTAAGTGTCTTTGGCAAAACAAAAATAAATCAAATGATCATAGTCCCTCGATGACGCTATCAAGTTGCCTAAACAAAAATGATCAAGTCCCTTAAGAAAATTGCCAAAGATATTTGACACTATTGCCTCTATGGTCTAAACGATGACCCGCGCCCGTCCCGTTAACATCCTAACACAAGGTTGTTCACCAAATACAATGGTGAAACAACACTGTTAAAAGGGTTAAAACATGAGAAAGATCTTTGAGAAATTTAGAGTAGACAAACTTTTAGTTACTTGATCAAACTTGCAAAAAACATCCTTGCTACTTTTCAAAAACACACCTCACAATACAATTTCCAAACAACTTTCAAAAACATTGAAACATCTTTTCAAAAAGACATACACCTTTGTATATACTCAAACACGAGTCATTACAAAGGTTGCCTAGACAAGGCATCTTTTTTCAAAACATTTTCAAAACCACACACAAAGCACCATTTCAAACAATTGAAAAGCAAAAGCAAGTGATCTAAGCAAGTAACTAAGAGCCCATGTATAACCATGGATAGAAAGGGTGCTAATACCTTCCCTTTCTATAATCTACTCCCCGAACCCAAGAAAACATCTCAAAGGTCTTTCCTGTGCTTTTTGACCTTTCCTTAGGATAAATAAAAAGTCGGTGGCGACTCTTGCTAAACCGAAACATTTGCGAACAAAAAACGCAAAAACCTCAAGTCAGTTCTCCCACCGTATCACAGCAGCCACCAAAGATTCCATTAGAGCAGTGAGATTGGTCATACCGGCCTTCAGAGCAGAAACTTCTTCGCGCAGCTCGCGATTCTTTTGTTATAGATTGCCCATCTTTCTTCTGAAATTAGCTCGAGTATTATACTGATGAGACAACTTGCTGAACAAAGTAAAGAAGCTCAGTGAGACACCTGGTCATGCTCAAAAAATGCAATAAGTTGTACAATATGATGCATGATATGCAATACATATGATTTAATATTTCAAGGAACTCAAAGATTTATAGACAATTTTGAAAATATCGAAGTAATAACACATTTGAAATACTGAAAATCTCATTATAATAACCTCAAAAGAGATTACACAATTTAGTACAAATTTCAATAATCCCAAGTACAAGATGAAGATAAAGTCTAAAAACCCTAAGAAAGCAAAGTTGATGGAGATCACTCTTCATGCTGACGCTTTCCTGTGAGTCTTGCAATCCGAGCCTTCAACCTCTGGTTCTCTTCTGCATACCTGTTGGCAACCTCTTTCCAGCCACCAGAGTTGGAGAGTGAGTAACTAAGGTCTAAATGAGACTTAGAGGAAAATAAATCCGCTTGCCTCTCCATTGTCTCTACAACACGACTCTCAATAATCTCGATCAAATCGTCTTTCTCTTTTAGTTCTGCTTGGTAAGACATCTTTAGAGTCTGGCACTTATTCTTCCAAGCTTCCTTTTCCTGCTGCATCCTGACCAAGGCAAGCTGAAGTTCTTCCATATCATATAACAAGGGAGAAGTAGTCTTCACAAACATATCAGGCATGGGTGCTTCCCGGGAACACAACATCTTCAACTGGATGGCTCTTGCTTGTACCCACTGAAGATAAGGCTCCAAAGAAACAACCCCTCTAGGTCTCAAGTCCTTCCTACCTTTCTTGTGAATATGACTCCAAGCCTTCACAATCTCTTCTTTAGCTTCCTTATGAAACTCTCCCTCTTTAAGAAAGAAACCACTCAAATGAATACTACTTGGCTTATCCCTCATCGGATATTCAAGTTGTCGCCGTGCAAGAATAGGGTTGTAGTTAATTCCTCCCTTTGCATCAAGAAGAGGTACATTGGGAAAACTACCATAATTGTCAACAATATCTACATCATGGTAAGCTTGATGATACCAAACAATATATGAATGAGTAAGGGCCATAATCTTTGGAGCCCAACGAGGTTCCTTCCTGACATCCCATAAACCATCAGATCGAGGTAAGTGAGAAATAAACCATTGATACAACAAAGGCGTGCAACAAATGATCACCCCTCTATGATAAGAATCCCGAAGATGAATAAAATAATAAGCATCACCCAATAATGTAGGAATTGGGTTCCCAATCATAAATACCCTGATGGCATTAATATCCACAAACTTGTCGACATTGGGAAATAAGAACAACCCATAAGAAAGTAGAGCAAAGATGGCCTCAAAAGTAATTGTACTCTTCTTTCTGGAAAAATAGCGAGCTTTCTCCAATAAGAACTGATCTGGTAATCCTCTAATCCATCCTTTGGTAGTCAGGTGGGCTTCAACCTCAAACTTCCCCAAATGGATCAAATCAGCAATCTCATGGGATTTTGGCTCCCCCTCCAAACCAGTAAAAGGAACACGATCGGTAATAGGTAAACCCAGCAAATAAGAATACTCATCTAATGTAGGCATCAACTGATAATCAGGGAAAGTAAAGCATTGATACATTGGATCATAGAACTAGACCAAAGTCGAGAGAATACCCTCCTTTATCCTGAGATTTATAACAGAAATGATAGACCCATACTTCCTCTGAAAATCTGTAGAACTCTCGATCTCGGGTATCAGACTCACCAACTCATCTATCTTGGGATCTTTGAAACTGTACTTCTAAGTCTTTCTTTTTCCAAAATCCATAGTCAAAAAGTACCTGAGATATTTACAAAGAGTCAAATTTAAGTCCCTTAAAAAAATGTCTTTATAAGATGCTCATGGGTGCATGAATGCATGATGCAACAATCACACACAAGATCACAAACATAGGGTTCATAGGTTTAACGTCACGAGCATGAGGTTGAAGGTACTACCCATAAGGTATGATCTAAAAGTTTATCACCTTCCAAACAAGGTTCTAAGTGGTTCCCAGAGTCCACATCCTTCCTTCGAATATTACCAACTTCCCGATTGACTCGGTAATTAGCAATATTCTCAAGAAAAACTCGTCCGAGCATAGTATCACACGAGAACCATTTCCGGATTACTCTGTCATAGCTTCCGCACTACACCTAAAAGGACAAGATGGGTTAAAGGCTCTACGGTCCTCAGTTTCAGCAGGCTCCCAGGTTGAAAGCAGCACGTCTTCCCGATTACCTGATAAACGACACTACAGTCAAAGCGGCCTCCATTGAGTGGCATATCTCATGGCTCCTTTTTTGGGATTACTCTCTCAAAGTTAACATGACCATGCCACCCGTCCTATCTTAAGTTTTCCTAAGTCCGGGTATAGGACTTATGAGAAATCACCAAGCACCCTGAAAACCAGGAAAATCCAGACAAACATATATACATCATATAAGATAAAACATATAATAGCACATATTCAGATAAACAAAGATATGCTCAACCCACTTAGCGATGGACCAGCAAGAGGTCAATCTTTCCCCAGTAAAGTCACCATTTTTTCTGTGGCGGTAGAAATGTTGAGATTAAGCCATTGGATTGACTTGACTCACATAAATCAAAATAAAAATCGCCACCACACTTTATTGTTTCAAAAGGAATGGGAAAAGAGCAAATAACCCAAAAAAGAAGGGGAGAGAATCTAAGTTCGAGGGTTGGTTATGCAAAGGGAAGGTATTAGCATCCTAAACATCTATGGTACTCCGCGGGAACCTCTTTTGTAATTCTGTGTATTTTATCTATAAATGTTGTATAAAAATAGATTGTGGAGATGAGAAAAGAAGTATTTTTTTATAATTTTTGCACCCGCCGCGGTTGCGAATCTTTAGTGCCTACGTACCATCTTCCATGCAATAGGGGATCAGGGTACACGTAGTTCACCTTAAAAAAACTTTAAAACACGTGTGTGTTAGTTAATTTTAAGAGATGAGACATCATCGTCATTGTCCGAGTGAAAGAACGTACTTACTACCCACAATTATGAGAAAGTAGAATTTGCATCATCTCAAAATGGAGGATATAGCTTGGAATTTAAAATCAACAAAGCCTCACTCAACACCCAAGTGGAAAATATCAAACTTCACTATATATCGTCGAAGTATAGTAGCTCATGTTGTACCCCAAAATTTTCCCTCTCACTTATCAAGAATCTGCTCACAAGCTCTCCTTTGGGCTCAAGACTGCACTAGGGTTGATCAGCTCAAGACACCTCCTTAAGTATTGATGACCAAAATTAGGGTTTGAGATTGCACAAGGATATTTGAATTTCCAATGAACCATATGATTTTCATAGATCATTATGGACCCTCAAGATTACTCATGTCAAGTTTCAAGCTTTGGATCACACTTTTGCTCAGTCAATTGAGCAGTTGACCTAAAAATCAACTGTATTAGGGAAAAAGTCAACTATGGCCAATTTATAGTCAAACTCCATAATTTTTTATCCACATCAACATTTTAAACTCATATGTATCATTTGATCAAGTTTGGACCACAATTCCTCAAGAAATTTGATCAAATCTTCAAAAGGGCAAAATGGTCAAAATTAGGGTTTTGACTGGGAAAGGGAAATTTTTGATTTTTGACCTAGAAAATGATCAATTGGTTTAATAAATGATCTCAAGAGTCCAATTGGATCATTTTGACCGAATGACATGGCTCAAAACATTGCTCAAGTCCAATGGATTGACAAATGAATTTTCAGTCAACTGATCAAAAGTCAATTGTATACTGAAAAGTCAAACTTTGACTTTTTGGTCAAAATCAAATGCCAAAGATCACAATTCATCAAATAATGTAAAAATATGAAACTTATTCATCAAGAAATCAAAAATTCAAGATTTCATTTTGAAAAGTTAAAATTTCTAAACTTAGAAATTTTTCTAAGTGTTGGAAATTTCTTATTTTTTCACAACTTTGAGCAAACTTTTCACTATGATGCAAGAGGATTCTGAAGAAAATTTCAACATGAAAGTTGTAGATCTCCATGAAATCTACAACTTTTCTTTACACAACTCCTTCCAAAAGTGTTTGGATCTCAAGTTATAATTTTAAGAACACATGGTCATGAAACAAAACACTTAGTGAAATTTTGCCCTAATTTGGTCACGATTTTGACCCAACTTCATGGAACTTTTTCATATAGTTCCAAGGGGAATTTTCAAAATTGATTCAAAGATGGGTTGTAGAACACATTACAAGATTTCCGAAATGTCCAAGAACTCCTTGAGATCATTTTTGAGTAGGGAGAATCGAAGAGATGAAGTTAGGGTTTTCACACTTGAATTACAAGTCATTTTGTGATGAACAAAATTCAAATTCAAACTTATGCTGCATAAGCTCTGCTTTGCAGGTCTCGAACTTGTTAGGCACTCCATAATTAATTTCTTGCACAGCTGTTAGAGGTCTCAATTCAAGCATTCAATGCAAGGCCATGCTTTATATCCATTTTGGGAAGAAAGTGCACAATGCCATTTTGATAAAGTAGCTTTTTGCATAAAACTTGTTCTTGAGCCTTGCACTTGTTCTCTTCTGATCATATATGTCTTATAACTCAAGAGAAACTTGTTAGACACTTACAATCACTCAGCTCATGCTTGTACTTCCTCTTGAAACTTGTTTTCCCACTTTTCTTCAAAATTAAGTAACCTAGCAATTAGCTTGTAACTTGTTGTTGTACCCCAAAATTTGCCCTCTCATTTCATAAGGGATCACCCTGGATCTTAGGTTTGCTTCTATCAAGTTTCCAGGCCTTGAACTATCAATTTTTCCAAGGAAATCACTTCCAAGGGCAAAATGGTCATTTGCACGTTGAAAAGTCAAACTTTGACTTTTGGATCAAAATCAAGCTTCAAGAATCACATTTCATCAAAACATGTTGGAATATTAAGTTTGTATCATCAAAAAGTTCAAAAGTTAAATTTACTATGGAAAAGCCAAATTTCTAAATACTTGTAATTCTTATAAGTATTTAAGAAAAATGACACTTCAGAACTTCTGAGCCAGCCTCCAAGAAGGTGCAGTCAGAAGTTGTAAACATGGTTCAGCACATAGTCTTCAGTCAGAACATGGCTCTTCAGCATCTACGCAAGTTCAGTCAGAGTTTGTTAGGGTAATGCAAAGAAGGTTAAAGAGCGTGCTGCAAGCTTTCTAGAAAGTCTGAAAGCTCTTTCAGAACATGATGGAGCCAGAAGATACAAAGATCAGAGGATGAATGCTACGCTGAAGCAGAACTTCTAATCCAGAACTAAGCCTTGGTGTATAGTATCAAGTTGCAGGATTTCTGGTTGTGATAAGTCTCATCATCATTTAATGCTCATTTAATGCTCACAACTACCTTCTGAGTCTTTATCCAAAGGATTTTCACCACGTGTACCTCTACTGTCTTGGGATAGCAACTTTTCTTATGCTTTTCATTAAATCCTGCTGACAGCCACCATGCTTGCCTAAAAGACAAGGCAACGCTTCAACACATTGCTTATACAACTTCCTGCAGACCTATGACCAACAGCTGGCTCAGCCTACGCCTGCATCCCATGATTACACCAAACTAGCATACGAAAACTGTGATGAAAAAGCAAAAGAACAGGATGCCAAAACATGTTCAAATCCTATTTGTTTTCCCCCCAAATCACAATTTAATCATCTATAAATACTTGGCTTCATCACACGTTCAAGGGGCTGGCTTTTGAAGAGAGTGATTGGCCAAAAGAGAGAAAAGGAAGTCGTGAAACCTTCATAAAAACCCAGATCTCTCATGCATAAAAACAAACCTTTGTTCTTCCCTTTGGACAAAAGAATACAATCATTGTTCCGTCACCTTTGCTGACTCAGAACATCCAAAGGCAACCACTCAAAGCTTCAAGCACGCTCCAGGTAAGTTTTTTTGACTTCACTTGCTTTTCATTCTGAACATCATTAACATGTAAATATCATAGTATTGATGTTGTACATATCATTGCATGAATAGAAAAACTATGGATCAGAACTTCTAGAATAATGCTAGGCTCAGACTTAGGATTGGAACTTCTGGATATGTTGTGCTGTAATCATTCTGATTTGCTGAACTGAATAAATTGTTGTTGTGTTGATTAAAGAGATGAAATATAACACAAAACTTCTGTTTTTCACTCATCATTTTAACACACAGAACTTCTAGGATTTTCTCACTGTTAACACACACTGAACTTCTGATCTTCACCCACTGGCTCAGCATAATACAGAACTTCTGGGTTCTCCTCACATGTCAAATACACTGAACCTCTAATGTTTCCATCAGCTGTTTTCAAACACTCAGAGTTTATGACTTTCACATGCTGACAATGCACTGAACTGCTGACGTTTGCTCACTGTTTTAGTGTAATACAAAACTTCTGACTTTTGGTTCGCTGGCTGCATACCACCCAGAACCTCCGTGTTTGTCACCTAACGTTTCTTGCAGGACCTCATAGTTTACCAGTCCAGAACTTCCGATCCCACGGACGTCTCCTACTGAGTCACAACGCTCTTGGCCTCAGAACTTCTGATCCTAGTTGTTCTGCTTACAGCAACACGCTGTTTCTACCTTGCATTTATTTTCCTTTTCATCATTTTTTTAATATTAATATAAAAAACATAAAATTATTTTCCTTTTAATTTATTAACTTAAGAAAAACATTTTCTAAACAAGTCCATTTTACATTTCTTGTACATTATTTCAATATGGTTGTAATAATAACTTAGGACTTATTTTTACTTGTAATCCCCATTCGTACATATGTACCCCCATCCCCTAGATATTATAATAGCGTAGAATTTACATTTCTGCAATTTATTGTCTTTCTTATATTGTAAAGTAATTAGGCGTGTATAGCAAGATAAAATCAACAAGTAGATAACCAAAAATCAAAGACAAATGCATGCAATCAAACACACTTGAACACATGCACCTTTAGGGTAATATCACTTGTTGCCTTACAAAAATGGTCATGTTATGCACGTGGGATGTCTTAGCACAAACAAATCCAAAAATACAAGATCATAGTCCCTCGATGACGCTATCAAAGTTGCCTTTCAAAATGATCTTAGTCCCTAAAGAAAATTGTTAAGTCATCTCACAACATTGCTATCATGGTCATACGATGACCCAAACGCCCGTCCCTTTACATCCAACGATGGGGCTTCTTATCAATTTAATGGTAAGATAACAACATATAAAGGAGGAGGAAAAACACATCTAAGACTTTTTGAGTAGGTAGGTTCGCTCCTAGTTACTCGCTTGCTCACAATAAAAACATTTTATACACCCACACTTTCATTTGGAAACATTTTCGAAACAAACACTTTGTATACATTCTTATAGAAACGAGAATCATTACAAATTTACATTTTCAAAATAATTTCAAAAACCACACCACAAGCACATTCAAACAAAAACAAGTGATCTAGCGAGTAACTAAGAGCCCATGGAAAACCATGGATGAAAAGGGTGATAATACCTTCCCTTTTCATAATCTATCCCCCAAATTCAAGAAAACATCTCTAAAGGTCTTTCCTGTGCTTTTTCACCTTTCCTTAACGGATAAACGAAAAGTCGGTGGCGACTCTTGCTAAACCGCAACATTTGCGAACACAAACGCAAAACCTCAAGTCAGTTCTCCCACCGTATACCAGAACTGGCGACTCTGTTGGAGAATTACTTAAAAGTGGGGTTACCTTAGGGCTAGATCACATTTACTTGCTTACATTGTTTGATTTGCATGCTTTACATTTTGGTTCCTTGTTTGGGTTTATTTTAAATCCTACACCCGGATTTGGGGGCACCTTTTAGGTAAGTAGCAATAAACTGCGAGGGAACTGTGTGGGGTATACCGACACAGTTGAAGCAGTAGCTACGTTGATGTGAAACTTTGGTTGGTACCGGTAACCCTTGAGTAGTCAAGGAGAGTACGGGGCCGCCGCGTGGTATCGTGAAGCATCAACTGACCTTAGAACCTTACTTGACCAACTTGGCCATTAGGACGTAATGAGATGACCGACTTTGGTACAGTCCGAAGTTGATTGATACTCGATGCTACACTCATTGAGGTTTGACTTTTGAGTTTTGCTTGGTTGCGAGTCAATCGCTTATTGAACGAAACTTGGGGGAAAGATCAGTGATATTGTGACCCCTTAGAACCCGGTTACTCTTAACTAGGACAGGTTGAGCCGACTAAACTTCAAAAGGGCACTTACCTGAAACCCCATGCAAGCCTAAAACTAAGGACTTGTCTGCTTTGTGTGAATACGATTATTTGTATATACACTTGCTTACCTCGCATACTTGTACATAACATCATAACATCATAAACATCATACCATAGCATTTTCAATAACCATTTCAAGGATCTCGAGGGTCTTTGATGCAGGGTCACGTTGAACCAAGGCGTCTATCAAGATACAAGAGGATTTATTTCCCTCTAAACAAACGTCGTCAAAATCAGGTACAACGAACCAAAGTCAAGGGCTATGACCCACTCGATCTGGTGAGCTTGACTCTTGAAGAAGGACTCCCAACGACACGAAGTTTCTTCAATCAAGCTGCAATCAAATTCTAACAGTTTCTTGTTTACCCCACGAGATCCTTGAAAACATTGCATATATATTATACATATCATTGCATAACAGGATTCATAACAGGTTTCTCATCTCCTCCGCTGTTTATTTCAGCAATGGCTCTTGAACAAACTATCAAGGACATCCAGGCTCAAAACGCTCAATTTCAAGATATGTTCTTGAACCTATCCAAGGGGCAAGAAGAGGTCAAGGCACTCCTCACCAGGGGCATGATCATAGGGAGTCCGGAGGGCACCAAGGATGATCAGTTGGAAAGGCTACAAACTAAAATAGCCATAATGAGGGTCCAAATGATGGGACGACTCGTGGGCCAGATGGCTCTTATCCAAAATCTGGCTCAAAGACAAGAAGAGCTGAAAGTTCTTGTCAACCAACTTCGTCAAGACGATTGCAACCGTATGGGGCAAACAATCAGGGTTGGAAATCAAGTCATTGCTCAGCCTCCCATGAGATAAGATGCCGGGAGACCATCCCACTTTGCTGCCACGTCGCGAGCCCAACAACGACTTCGTCAACATCAGATCGAAAATCAGCCAAGGGTGGAAAAACCTCAAAGGCAATTCACCCAAATCAACATGCCATTGTCACAAGCATTGCAACACATGTTGAGGATGAATCTGATTACGGTGATAAACCCTCATCTGAGCCTGATGACTTCCTCTCCTAACTGCAATCTGGAGGCAAGGTGTGCTTATCATTTTGATAGCCCTGGGCATGATACAAACGATTGTTGGGCGTTGAAGTATAAGATTCAAAACCTGATCGACGAAGGAATGCTGGAGTTCACACAAGATGGCCAGACTGAGTGCTTCTGTCGTCCACCAAAGGCTCACCATCTACAGTGACAAGTTCCAACAAAGAGGCTTCTGTTCATTTGAATTTTCAAGTTGTAATCTCTTTTGTTATTCAAACAATTATCTATTAATGTCAAACTTTGTTTCATTAATGCATTGCATTTGTTTGTCTTGATTTGATCCACTCATTTTCATTACATTTAAACTATGCTTTTTACTCACTTTATGACATTCAACTCTTGCTAAAAGTTATAAGCCTTTAGAGGGAGGATGACGAAAATAACGCCATAATCTCATACAGTATGCTTTTGGACAGACCTTGATGATGATGTACATGCATTCCTTCAAATCCTAAACACTGGAGTTATAAGGAAGATAATCCCTAGTCAACCCCTTCGAGCCAAAGAAGTAGAAGTTTTCTGTTTTAACACAATATTGAAACCTTTAATCAAAACCTGGGGCAGGGTAGTCTCTCAATTAATTCAAACGCGCGTTTAGCCGCAAACTCTCGTAAATACAACGAATGATATCAAAGACATTCCTTTGGAATCAAAAGACAGTGATGGTTCCCTAACAAATAGGCAGTCATTAGCTCTCAAGAGAAAAGCCCACTAAGTCAAAACCTACAAAGGAGACTTAAGAAAACTGGGGCATCCCGCTGACTGTAACCTCAAAACAAGAACGGTCAGGCAAAAATCAGGGATAACAAATCAAAAGAAAGAGGTCACTACAAATCCTCAACAACATGAAAAAAAAGATGATGCAAAAATGACTGCCTTCCGACAAACTTAACTTGTCTGAACCATCGCCAAAATGTCATTCCAGACTCAATTGGAGTTCAAACGTACAACTAGATGAGCTTAGGACCGAAGAACATCATGAAGAACGGGTGGGTACAAATACATTTGAGCCTTTATCCTTTGTTTCTTAAACCGTGAACCAAGCCACGTTACAACCCTTCAAAAGTCCTAATTGAAGCATGGGTTAGTTCGAAAGCATACTGTTACAAAAGGTATCCTGACTCCTGTAAGGCTTTACTCAAAATCCTGAGTTGAATTTTTCTTACAAATACTTATTTACTTGCTAAAAATGCATTTTAAAAATTTCAAGACAAGCATAAACTTTGCATTATTTGAATATCGTTGTTTGCATATGGCTATTTGTTTGATAGTAGAGAAATTCACACAACGAATATCCAGTGAACGAAAGCTCTCTCAGTGAACAAAATCAATTCTAGAGGGATGACACTCTCATTGTCAAAACTCCTATCAACAGGGGGACATGACATGTCACTATCCAGCACACCTGGGGAAGTCCAGTCAAGATTTCAAGAAATCTCTTAAGAATTGCAGAGTAACCAGGGGTAAGTCTCCATCTTCGTCACTTGAGACATTGAACGTCAATCCCGACAAAGGGTTACGTACAGTCAAACATTTCCAGGCAGTGCCACAAACACTCACTACTATGGGCAGTGACAAATCTCCCTAAAATCCTTCTCATAGGATGATTCCCCAGTCAGAGTTTAATCTCTGAAAACCTTTCCCCGGTTGAGACAACCTCAAAAATCCTCAAGGACTTTCCCCAACGAAGTCGTCACCTCTCTAGCAGACCAGTAACAAGGTTTATTTCGCCAACAAACGGCAAAAATCCCCAGCTTAAAGTGGCCTCTCCAACTACTACAAATCAAAGGGCCACAACCCCTAAATCCCTAGTAAAGCCTTCCACAAAGCCTTTATTATTACCAAGAAATGCTATGAAACCTGGACTCGACCAGATAATAGCCTTGCTCTTCAAAGATATAGAAGAACCTAAACCCAATCCGACCAAGGTTTAACTTCTTTTCCCCAGTAGAGTTAACCTCTCTATCCCCAATGAAGGACTGAGAAACCTGGATCCGACCAGATATCATTTCTCATTTCTAACCTTTCAAGAAATCCATTGTGAAGCCTGGATCCGACCAGATGGCAATCATCCTCAGCTGTTTATTGTGAAGCCTGGACTCAACCAGATAGCAATTGACCTCATCAACCTCAGAAATCTGCGAAGCCTGGACCCGACCAGATAACAGTTTTCAACCAGTTTATTGTGAAGCCTGGACCCGACCAGATAACAATTAACCATGATTCCCGGAAAGACACTATGAAACCTGGATTTGACCAGATAATAGTACACCTTTCCAAAAGACCATAAAGCCTGGATCCGACCAGCTAACAGTTAACCTCTACAATCCCCGGCAAGTTACTGTGAAACCTGAACCCGACCAGGTATTAGTTCAACTTTGACTCCCCAGTAGAGCAACAGACGACTAAGACTCTTGAACTCTTTTTCCCCAAGCAGGAATCAACACTCTCCAACAAAGTTTTCAATATTCCCCAACGGAGTTCTCCTCAAAACAGGAAATCCTCAGTGGAAACATTCTAAGCAAAGTTTGAAGGCACACCTACTCTTCAACAGCAATCCGGGATTTAATAAACTCCCTAACACTTGTCAAGGATTTATTCTCCAAGACAAGATTACATTTCAACAACATTCATAACACATGCATACAAAATACATATAACATAAATCTCATTTATTTTGAGAACATCATTACGCAATGCATACATCATGACATTGCATACAACTAACTCTTTACCTTTTCAGGAAAGATCGATCGACAGATAAAAGTCATTACCTTTTGAGGTAGTAATCGTCCAAGATTCCTTCATCATCCTGTTAAGGTAGTAATCGTCCAAGATTCCTTCATCATCCTGTTGAGGTAGTAATCATCTAAGATTCCTTCATCATCCTGCTGAGATACAGTTTCAGATACGCTCCAGATACGGAAGCCATCCTGTTACTCATTCAAAGACAACTTTCAGATACAGTACGGATATGCTCCAAATACGGATGCCATCCTGATAATCATTATAATTCAACTTCAGATACAGTTTCAGATACGCACCAGATACAGATGTTATCCTGATACTCATTCAAAGACAACTTTCAGATATAGTTTCAGATACGCTCCAGATACGGAAGCCATCCTGATACTCATTCAAAGACAACTTTTAGATACAATACGGATATGCTCCAGATACGGATGCCATCCTAATACTCATTCTAATTAAACTTCAGATACAGTTCAGATACACACCAGATACGGATGCCATCCTGATACTCATTCTAATTCAACTGAGATACAGTTTCAGATACGCTCCAGATATGGAAGCCATCCTGATACTCATTCAAAGACAACTTTCAGATACAATACGGATATGCTCCAAATACGGATGTCATCCTGATACTCATTCTAATTCAACTTTCAGATATAGTACGGATATGCTCCAGATAAGGATGCCATCCTGATACTCATTCTAATTCAACTTCAGATACAATTTCAGATACGCACCAGATATGGATGCCATCCTGATACTCATTCAAAGACAACTTTCAGATACAGTTTCAGATACGCTCCAGATACAGAAACCATCCTGATACTTATTCAAAGACAAATTTCAGATACAGTACAAATATGCTCCAGATACGGATGCCATCCTGATACTCATTCTAATTCAACTTCAAATACAGTTCAGATACGCACCAGATATGGATGTTGTGATGCGGTGGGAGAACTGACTTGAGGTTTTTGTGTTTTATCGCAAATGTTGCAGTTAGCAAGAGTCGCCACCGACTTTTCTTTTATCCAAAAGGAAAGGTGAAAAAGCACAGGAAAGACCTTTGAGATTGTTTTCTTGAGTTCGGGGGGTAGATTATGAAAAGGGAAGGTAATAACACCCTTTTCATCCATGGTTTTCCATGGGCTCTTAGTTACTTGCTTTAGATTACTTGCTTTTGTTTGTTTGAAATTGTGTTTGGTGTGGTTTTGAAAGTATTTTGTAAAAGAGGCCATTCGTCTAGGCAATCTTTATAATGATTCTCGTTCGTAAGAATATATACAAAGATGTTTGTCTTTTGGAAAATGTTTTCAATGTTTGTAAGATGTTTTGAAATGTGTGTGTTTGTTTTGAAAAAAATAGCAAGGATTTGTTGTTTGAAAGGGAGCAAGTAACTAGAAGCTATCTACCTACTAAAAATGTCTTTCTTATGCATTTCCTATTCCTTTGACATTGTTCTCTTACCATTGATTTGGTAAGAAACCCTATCTTTGGATGTAAACGGGACGGGCGTGGGTCATCGTATAACCATGATTAGCAATATTTGCAAAGTATCTTAGCATTTTTGAGGGACCAAGGTCATTTTTGTTAGGCAACTTTTGAATAGCGTCATCGAGGGACTATGATCTTATATTTATTTTGTTTTGCCAAGATTCTTCGCATACGTAACATGGCCATTTTATTTTAGGCAACCAAGTGGGAGAAACCCTAAGGGTGCTTGTGTACAAGTGCTTCATTTTCATGCTTTTGATTTTGTCTTGTATTTAAGGTATTCTATTTGTTTTGCTTTGTTCTTGTCATACAAACCCTAATCACTAATCATGGCATATGAAAGCGATAAATTGCGTAATGTAAATATACTAAGCTATTACAACAATTTTATGGGAGGGGGGAATACAAGTTTGAATGGGGATTTGGACAAATATAAAGCTAAATATATTATTACAACCAAATCGAATTTGTACGAATTTAAGATAAATACAAAAAAATATTTAAAATGTAATTCAATGTGTTGTACCCCAAATTTTGCCCTCCCATTTCCTCAACATTTTCTCACCACAAGACCCTTGGAGCTCAAGATCAAGTTAGGGTTTGCTCTGCTCAAGACTCTTCCTTGCACTGTTGACCCAAATTAGGGTTTGTGTTTGCACAAAGATGTTTTGACCTAAAATGCCTAAAATGACTTTCATGCTTCATGTTAGACTCTCAAGTTTACCCATGCCAAGTTTCAAGCCTTGATTCCAATCTTTGCCCAGTCAATTGGACAGTTGACCTAGAAATCAGCTGTATTGGGGAAAAAGTCAACTGTGGCCAATTGACAGTCAAACCTCATAATTTTTTACCCACATCAACATATTGAACTCATACAAACCATTTGGTCAAGTTTGGATCACAATTCCACAAGAAATTTGATCAGATCACCAAAAGGGCAAAATGGTCATTTTTAGGGTTTGGACTGCACAAAGGCAATTTTTGACTGTTTGACCTAACCAATGTCAAACCAAGCTCATATATGGACTCAAGGACCCAATGGAATTGTCTTGACATGTTCAACAAATTCAGAAGATCCCAAATGCACAAGATTGACAGATGAATTTTCCAGTCAATTGATCAATTTTTGACTGTATACTGAAAAGTCAAACTTTGACTTTTTGGTCAAAATCAAGTGTCAAGATTCATTTTTCATCAAAACATGCCAAATTGTGAAACTTGTTCACCAAGAAATCAAAAATCCCAAATTAGGGTTTGAAATGAAGAATTTTCATAACTTAGAAATTTTCTAAGTTATGAAAATCCCTAATTTTTTCCTAACTTTGTCAAACTTTTTCATCAAGATGCATTTGGATTCAAACAAAAGTCAAAACATGAAAGTTGTAGTCCATTGAAAAATCTACAACTTTTATTCACAAAGTTTCCTCATAAGAAGCTTGTAGCTCAAGTTATGATTTTTGGAACAAGGGTGCAAAACATTTTTAACTTAGAGAAATTTTGACCTATTTTAGGCAGGATTTTTGCCTAACTTCATGGCCACTTTTCACATGCCTCCACTTGGAATTTCAATTTGCATTACAAAGATGGATTGTATTACACATTCCAAGCTTTCCAAAATGTCCAAGAACTCATCAAACAACCTTATGGTTAGGGAGAATCGAATTTGGCAATATGGGAAAAACTCACTTTGTTCATGACCAATTTACATGTCCATAACTTTGCATTTTTGAACTCAGCATGCTCTAAGCTAGATTACAGGTCTTTTATCCCATCCACACTCATAAATTTAATGCCAATCCTTCATGTTTAAGTCTTATCTTGTGTGTTTAAGCATTGCATACAAGATTAAGCCTTAATAAGAAAACGTATATTATCCATTTTTGTAAAGTGTTACTTTATGTCAACTTTGCAATCTATGAGGTACAATGCAAATCTTTGAGGCACAAAGGCATAGGCATATCCCACTAATCAAGACTCAAATGTGCAGCATAGATAGAGGCATTGTACTGGCCTAGAAACCAAGTTGACATTTCTTGCTTAAGGGTGAAGAAACTTGCATATTACACACCAACTCTCATTTCAGCAAGCACAAGCTTAAGCAAAGTTGTTGTACACCTTCCAAACATCAAACCTAAGCTAGAGCACGAGCCAAATACTTTCCAAACATCATCAAACCTCAAAACACCCTCCCACTGCAGAAAACAGAGTAACCTCTGCAGTTGGACTTCCATAAGCCAATCCATTCGTGCATTCTTGCTAAATCCAGTTCATACACATTCCATACCATATATGCAAACTGTCCCAAGCCTTGGAAGCAGACTGTAACACCTCTAACCAACTTCACCATTTTCACATTTTCTGTTTTGCAGGTGGATTGCTATAGCTTGATTCATTTGGTTTCAAAGCAAACTAAAGGTTGGAATAGAATCTCTGAACTTCAAGCAAGTTGTACCAATCCTCATTTTGCCTTGAAGGTGCCTCCATTGTCAGACACGATCCAAGCTGAACAGGTAAGTTCATGGACTTCTATCTCTCAATATAGGAAAAGTTAGCTCTAAGTTTGTGAATGAAAAATGTTCTATTCATGCCCCCGAAGCTATACATATCTTTACTTTCCATTTATATTGCATATGCTGAGAGTATTTTGAACCTGAACATTGACAAAAACTTAGGTTAAGAATTAGGGATGGAGAAATTCTCTCTCATTTCAGAGAGTTAGGTTAAGTTTTTTATATGTATGAAATCGTGGCTTGATGCTTAACATTTTTCATGTTGTGAGTTTGTGCTAAAAGTCCAAGAATCTGGAGATAGCAGAGGCGCGTGTTTTGTACAAAGAAGCTGGAGGTTGAAGAAGACAGAGTCTTGGGCTGGGCCTGAGATTTGTTTTTTCTTTTCACACCACTATTTCACATTTGCACCTCCTTGGCCCATTGCATTTTATTTTCATTATTTTTGACTTTTGATTTTTATTTCTGACTTATTTATTTTTGACAAAACATAACAAATATTAAAATTATTTTTCCCTTTTTTTTGCATTTATTTTGATATTTATTTGGCTTTATTTAGTTTTGTAAATAAATAAATAAGTATACTTTTATTTTAAAATACAAAATAATACAAACATATTTTATTTCTGATTTTTATTTTATATTATCTCTTGAAAACATTTTACATAAAATATACTCTTTTTTTTAATATTAAATATTTTATTTTTTTGTATATATAATATATATTTAATAAATAATGAAAAATACTTATATATTTATTAGTATATTTAGGGAAAATATGAAGAATTGATACATTTTATTTTTATTAATATTTTGACCTCAAAAATACTTTTTTTTTACAATATACCTTCTTTTATTTATTTTTTGTACATAATTAATAAATATTACATATATTAAATAATTAATACCTTTTATTGATAAAATTAGGGTTTTTACCCTAAATACATAAAAATACCAAAATTAATTCATTTTATTTTTGTTTATTTGACACATGAAAAATACTTTTTTCATACATATAAAAAACCATTTTTTGCATCTTACACATTTATTATATTTCTTATTTAATTGTTGTATATTAAATAGTTTGTATAATTCAATTTGGATGTAATAGTTTAGGTTTAATTTCTTGCTAAAATATCCCCATTTGAACATTTGTACCCCCCCATCCCATATATTGTGTTGTAATAACTTAGGACCTTTTATTTTTCGCATTTAAAAGTTTTCTAATTATGCCATGTTAGAATTAGGGTTTTGTATGCAAAATTAACCAAAAAATAGTTTGACCTAATTTCAAGATAAACAAGCATGAAAATGGACAACACTAATCACACTTGCACCCTTAGGGTTACTCCACTTGTTGCCTTCAAATAATGGGCCATATTGCATGTTAAGTGTCTTTCGCCAAAAACAAAACAATCAAATGATCATAGTCCCTCGATGACGCTTTCGAAAGCTGCCTAAAAATGATCAAGTCCCTTAAAGGAAAAATTGCCCAAAGATACTTGGCACCATTGCAATCATGGTCTAAACGATGACCCGCGCCCGTCCCGTTAACATCCTAACACAAGATTGTCCACCAAATACAATGGTGGAACAAAATTGTTAAAAGGGTTAAAACATAGCAAAGATCTTTGAGAAATTTAGGGTAGATAGCTCTTGGTTACTTGCCAACTTGCAAAGCAAAGACCCTTGCCTATTTTTCAAAACCACATCACAACACATTTTCAAAATAACTTTCGAAAAACATTGAAAAACATTGAAAACTTTTCAAAAGACATACACCTTTGTATACATCCAAACATGGATCATTGCAAAGGTTGCCACCACATCGGCCTCTTTTCAAGACATTTTCAAAACCCACACACAAAGCACCATTTCAAACAATTGAAAACACCATTTCAAACAATTGAAAGCACCATTTCAAACAATTGAAAATCAAGGCAAGTTGATCTAAGCAAGTAACTAAGAGCCCATGGATAACCATGGATAGAAAGGGTGTTAATACCTTCCCTTTCTATAATCTACTCCCCGAACCCAAGAAAACATCTCAAAGGTTTTTGTTGTGCTTTTTAACCTTTCCTTAGGATAAAATAAAAAGTCGGTGGCGACTCTTGCTCAACCGAAACATTTGCGAAAATAAACGCAAAACCTCAAGTCAGTTCTCCCACCGTATCACAGAACTGGCGACTCTGCTGGGGAATAATTTTTAAAAGTGGAGTAACCTTAGGGCTTAGATCACCCTCTTGCATGACTAATTGTTTGTTTTGATTGCTTTACATCTTGGCTCTCTTGTTTGGGTTTGCAATCCTACACCCGGATTTGGGGAAGCATTCATAGATAGCAATACATTGTGGAAACTGTGCGGGGTATACCGACACGGTTGAAGCAATAGCTATATTAGTGCGACATATTTGTGAGTACCGGTAACCCTTGAGTTCAATCAAGGAGAGTACGGGGCCGCTGAGTGATGTCACTAAGCACTAATGACCTAGAACCTTACTTGACCATCTTGGCCTTTCATTAGGGGTAGTGAGATGACCGGCTTTGGTGCAGTCCGAAGTTGGTAGATACTCGATACTACACTCATTGAGGGTTGTTTTCTTGGAATATTTTGGTCGCTAGTTAAGTGGCTAAACCAAAACAATGAACAATGAAAACAATCCCGTGATATTGAGCTCCTTAGAACTCGGTTATTATTTATAGGACAGGTTTTAAGCCAACTACACTCAAGAGGGTACTTACCTATGAAACCCCATGCAAGCCTGAAACTAGGGTTTGGTGTGATTTGCTTGTACATATGTTTTGTGCATACATCATAAACATCATGAAGCATCATATGCATGTACTAACCATTTCAAGGGTTTAGATCTTCATCTTTGTTCTTGTTTTGTAGGTCATGGAAATTCCTCGCAGGAAAACCATCCAAGTCAACCTTGTGAGAATCCCTCCTTAACTCAAGGAGCTCACATCAAGGATTCCGGAAAGCTCTCCCTTCAGTGAAAGACATGGTAGATTGCTCAGCCTAGTCAGCACCAACATTGAAGAGGACATGGTGAAGGTGCTGTTTCAGTTCTTTGACCCCCTTCACCACTGTTTCACATTCCCCGACTACCAGTTGGTACCCACTTTGGAGGAATTTTCTCAACTCCTGAGAATTCTTATCCTTAATCAACTACCTTTCAACGGTACGGAAAAGGAACCAAAGCCTGAAGATGTTGCTCGAGCACTACATCTACAACCATCTGACATCAAGGGGCATTGGGAAACTAGAAGCGGAGTCAAAGGCTTCTTAGCAAAATTCTTGTTTGAGAAGGCACAAGAGTGTTGGAATTCATTGGACCTACAAGCCTTTGAAGAAATTGTGGCACTCCTCATTTATGGGTTGGTCTTGTTCCCAAATCCTAACAAGCTTGTAGATGTCAACGCCTTCAAAATCTTCTTATCCAGAAATCCAGTACCAACATTGCTTGGGGACATTCTTCACTCATTTTACACTTGAACAATGAGAAAGAGGGGTGTTCTCATGTGCTGTACTCCTCTCCTTGCAAGGTGGTTTATTTCGCACCTTCCACAATCTGTCTTGAAGAACGACCAAGGCCTAAGGTGGTCATAACGGTTAATGACCCTTACTCACTCTGATGTACATTGGTGTTCTCGGTCCAGAGAAAATGTCATCATCGTCGATCGTTGTGGGGAGTTCCCTAATGTTCCATTGCTTGGCATTAGAGGAGACATTACCTACAACCCTTGTCTAGCTCTGAGACAATTTGGATATGCACGGAGGGATGGCCCTCATGACATGTTGATTCCTGACTTAGTTTTTGACTTCGACAACGATGCGCAAGGACTTCGCCAAAGATTCATCAGAGCTTAGAGGATGCCTAACAAGGTAGACAGCAAGACATTGGGGCACAAGAACTCCATCCCTGTTGAGCCTTATCTCAAGTGGGTACGAACCCGAGCCCAGAGTCTAATGATGCCTTACCCTCATGTTCTCCCTGTGATTAAAGAGCCCGTTAAGGAAGGAGAGGTTCCTTACACCATCCTATATCCTGACATGCCAACATCATGGGAGGAGATGCGGAAGAGTTGGATCCAACTCAAGGAGGAACGGAACACTTTTGAAGCCAGCTTCTACGCCAGTGAGAAGAAGGTTTTGGAGCTTACCCGCCGACTCCATGAGGAAGAGACCCTTAACACCTACATCGCACCAAAGAGGATGCGCAACGTCTTTTTACCTTGAGAAGTTTTTGTAATATTTGGCCCATGGGGCATTTATGTACTGACAAATTTCTTCTTATTAATATGACGTGCGTTCTTTTTGTTTGCAACAATTTTGAACTTTCTAAATCCTTGAATGCATTGCATACATAAGCATACCATTCATCATGTGCATAAGCAGGTCTCCACACCAGGTTTCCTTATCTTTCTGTTGTTTATTTCAGTAAGATGGATCTCGAACAGACGGTCAAGGACTTGCAGTCTCAGAACGCACAGTTTCAACAACTCCTGATGACCTTGGCTAAGGGCCAGGAGGATCTGAAAGCCCTGCTGGGGAACAAAGACCAAGTGAAAAAGAAGAAGAAGAGAGTCGGGGTGGCTACCTTGGGGAGAAGGTTTGAGGGTGAAGCCAGAAGGGTTCTTGAATTTCCTTTCGCATCCGAAGAAGAAAACAGTAAAGGAAAAGGGGTTGCGGTACCTTCCGAATCCGAAGCTGAGGAAGAAGAGGCTGAAGAAGACGAAGACTACTCAGAACAACAATACCCGCCGGCTGATGACAAGTACAAGAGTTTGGAAGACAGGTTAGCAGCTATGGAGCTGCAGAGAGTTCCAGGCTTAGATTTCAAAGATTTGGGATTAATTGCTGGAGTTGTGATCCCCCCGAAGTTCAAAGGGCCTATTTTTGCAAGATATGACGGGCTGTCCTGCCCAAAAATGCACCTAAGGTCATATGTCCGAGGAATCCAACCTCACACATCTGACAGAAACCTTTGGGTACATTTCTTTCAAGATAGCCTGTCTGGCACTCAGCTAGACTGGTTTTACAAGCTGGAAAGGTCAGAGATACGTAGTTGGGAGGATCTGGCAGCTGCTTTTTATCGCCAATATCAGTATAACTCTGACCTGGCACCAACCCGCACTCAGCTGCAGAGTATGGGAATGGCCTCAGGTGAGGGATTTAAGGAATACGCCCAGAAGTGGCGTGATCTGGCTGGAAGAGTGCAGCCTCCTCTTTCTGATAGAGAACTTGTTGATATGTTCATAGGGACCCTGTCTGGTCCATTCTTTAATCATCTGATCGGTAGCTCTTCCTCGGGGTTTACTGAATTAATTCTGACTGGCGAGCGGGTAGAAGCCGGTATCAAGAATGGGAAGATTCAGAAGGATGCATGTGCATCTACAATTGCTAAGAAATCATTTCCAGCGAAGAAAGAAACAGCTGTTGTGTATTCTCAAATGGGAGCAGGAAGAAGTGAGCGCAGGCCGACTGTGGGGGCCGTAATGATCCAAAATCCACCAAATGATCAGCCTCGCAATAACTCGTCCAGACCTAAACAGCAATGGGGAGAACGGCCACCACGGCAGTTCACCCACATTAATATGACGCTCGCGCAAGTTCTTCCACACTTGTTAAAGGTGAATCTCACAAATATCAAAGAAGCGCCGAAAAATGTGAATACGACCTCACCAGCTTACAATGCCAATGCCAAATGCGCCTACCATTCCGATAGCGTCGGACATGACACAAATAATTATTGGGCGCTGAAAAATAAAATTCAAGACTTGATAGATGCCAAAGAGGTGGAGTTCGATGCTCCAGAGAAACCAAACGTGATATCTGCTCTGATGTCGAAGCACGGTCGAAATGTCCATGCTATTGAGGAAGATTTGTACGTTTCTGATGTCAATGACCTGATAACTCCGCTGTTAACCATCAAGTTAAATCTGTTAAAGGCCGGGATTTTCCCGGGATGCAAAGAAGATTGTTACTGTTGTTACTCTCTGCCAATTAACTGCCCGTTACTGAAGAAAGGCATCCAAGGCCTGATGGACAGTCAACAAATTCTGTTTGAAAAAGTTTTTGCTACTCCGACCCCTACTGAAGATGTTTCAATTATCACCATTCACGCCAATCTTTCCAAGGCCATCAGAAAGCCTGTTAAGATTACATCTGCTACAAAATCTGTTCCTCTGAAGATAACTATGCCAGGGCCTGTCCCCTACAGTTCTGAAAAGTCAATACCATGGAATTACGGTGGAGAAATCTACTACCATGGTATTAAACAAGTTGAAATAACCAAAGGAAGCTCTGATGAAGAAGATGCCAGCATTGGGAACATTGCCGGCACGAGCAAGATCACCCGAAGTGGGAAAATATTTTCTCCAGAGATTGCCCCCCCAAAGGCAATCTTTGGACCCTCATCTGCCGCCAAAGTTATTCCTGCACCAATAAAACTTTCCGCTAGAACCCCATTGATTGAAGATGCTGCTGTTCCTGTTGTTGTCCCTCCAACTTCTGCTGATAAGGGTAAAGGGATCCAAGATGAGCTCGTCAGGACGAGGGCTCAACCTTTGGTCATCCCGGAAACCTCTAAGAAAGAGATAGAGGAGATCTTGAAGATAATTAAAAAGAGTGATTATGACGTGGTAGAGCAGCTGGGGTAAACCCCCTCAAAAATCTCCATGTTAGCATTGCTACTTTGTTCAGAGGCGCACGCCAAAGCATTGATAAAGTTCCTGAAGACAGCCCATGTGCCCCAGGAAACCTCTGCCGACCAATTCCAAAACTGTGTAGCCAGTCTTACAACAGACAACGGTTTAGGTTTCTCTGATGCTGACCTAACCTCATAAGGAAGAAAACACAATGACGCGTTACATGTGTCAGTAGAATGCCAAGGGACTACTCTAGCCCATGTTCTAGTCGACACTGGCTCTTCTCTGAACGTGCTGCCTAAGAAGGGCCTCGACCGTTTAGACTGTGAAGGTTTGGAGTTAAGGCCAAGTAATATCATTGTAAGAGCATTTGACGGGTCAAAGAGAATGGTACATGGGGAGGTGGACATTCCCATTAAGGTTGGCACAAAGGTTTTCCCCTCAACTTTCTATGTGATGGACATCCGTCCGTCATACTCTTGCTTATTGGGGAGACCATGGATACACAATGTTGGGGCAGTCACCTCTTCCCTACATCAAATGCTGAAGTACCCTATCAAAGGAAAGATAGTACCCGTCCACGGTGAAGAGGAATATATGATTAGCCACCTGAACTCCTTCAGATATGTAGAGGTAGAAGGTGAATTCATTGAGACGCCTTTCCAGCACTTCGAAGAAGTCTCTCCTGAGGGGGAAGTAGCCAAAGTGGTAGCTGAGGTACCAAAGCAGATGGCCAGGATGGCATCCCTAAAAGACGCGAAGGCCGCAATGAAGGAAGGGAAGAGCTCAACATGGGGGCAGTTGCCGGACATTCCTCACAAAACAGACAAGTTTGGTTTAGGATTCACTGCTGCGGGGCAGAAAGCTATGCGCCGTTCAAAGGTTGAAAGAGCACCCATCAATATCTCTCCTTATGGGATTAATGCTTTGGAAGGTGAAGACGAAGAGGTCAACATTGAAGATTGGATCTATCCAACCATTGAAGGGGGACTACGCAACTGGGAGGCAAAGGACTTTGTCCCCATTACTTTTATTAATCAGTAATTATCTGTCAAAAATTTCCTTTGGTCTGTAATAATTACTTTTGAACAATCCGTACACTACTTTTTCACCTCATGCCTTGCCCGGGGCATGTAGGTCCATTTATAAGGGTTTTGATTATCTTCATATCCATATGCCATGTTTAATGATTCATTGCACGTTTTTCATCGATAAACTGCTGTGTTCATTTTCCTTCCTTTTTGCATTTTTTGTTTAAAGATGGCTATCCCTTACACACACCCACGCTCACAAATGCAGGTACCCATCCACTCTGGATTCTATGGGCGACTATTCTGCTATGTGCTTCAATAACTCTGAAGATCTGGTCAATCAGGCTGAGTATGAAGATGACGAAGGTTGTGAAGTACCAGGGGAACTAGCCAGACTTCTACAGCAAGAGGAAAGGGCCATCTTACCTCACGAAGAGTCGTTGGAAACTGTCAACCTAGGAACGGAGGAAGACCGAAAGGAAGTGCAAGTGGGTGCCAATCTGGAACCAAGTGTCAAGGAGCGCCTGATACAGCTGTTAAATGAGTACGTTGAAATCTTCGCCTGGTCTTACGAAGACATGTCGGGTTTAGACACAGACATCGTGGTTCACCGTCTCCCTACAAGAGAGGATTGTCCACCGATCAAGCAAAAAGTCCGCCGAATGAGGCCCGACATGTCTGAGAAGATTAAAGCAGAAGTGATGAAACAATTCAACGCAGGCTTTCTGGCTGTTACATCCTATCCATAATGGGTTGCTAACATCGTGCCAGTTCCTAAAAAAGATGGCAAAGTCAGGATGTGTGTAGACTACCGGGATTTGAATAGGGCCAGCCCCAAAGATGATTTTCCGCTACCACACATTGACATTCTGATTGACAACACAGCTCAGCACAAGGTGTTTTCCTTCATGGATGGATTCTCGGGCTACAATCAAATTAAAATGGCCCCCGAGGACATGGAGAAAACAACCTTTGCTACACAATGGGGTACTTTCTGTTACAAGGTGATGTCGTTCGGACTGAAGAACGCAGGGGCAACTTATCAACGCGCCATGGTAGCTTTATTTCATGATATGATACATCATGAGATCGAAGTTTACGTAGACGATATGATAGCTCGGTCACAAACAGAGGAGGAACACCTTGAACACCTAGAAAAGCTGTTTGCCAGGTTGAAAGAGTACAAAATCAGGCTGAATCCAAGCAAATGTGCTTTTGGAGTTAGGTCTGGCAAACTTCTAGGGTTTATTGTCAGCAACAAAGGCATAAAGGTCGATCCAGCAAAAGTAAAAGCAATACAAGAGATGCCTGCTCCTCGTACTGAAAAGGAGGTTAGAGGGTTCTTGGGGCGCTTGAACTATATTGCCAGATTCATCTCTCATCTGACTTCTACCTGTGAGCCAATTTTCAAATTATTAAAGAAGGATCAGGTAGTCGAATGGAACGACGATTGCCAAGATACTTTTGATAAGATCAAGGAGTATTTGCTAGAACCTCCTATTCTGATGCCTCCCGTCGAAGGAAGACCATTGATCATGTATATAACCGTCTTGGATAACTCAATGGGGTGTGTTTTGGGCCAGCATGACGAGTCTGGTCGAAAAGAGCATGCTATTTATTACCTTAGCAAAAAGTTTACCGACTGTGAGACTCGCTACTCACTGCTCGAGAAAACTTGCTGCACTTTGGTATGGGCTGCTCGCCGACTAAGGCAGTATATGCTGACTCATACCACCTTGCTGATTTCCAAAATGGATCCTATCAAGTATATCTTCGAGAAGCCTGCTTTATCTGGAAGAATAGATAGATGGCAAATGATCCTAACTGAGTATGACATCCAGTACACCACTCAAAAAGCTATAAAAGGGAGTGTACTAGCTGATCATCTAGCTCATCAAGCTATCGAAGATTATCAATCCATGAGATTTGACTTCCCGGACGAGGACATCATGAATTTGGACAACATTGAAGGTAACGGACCGTATGACGGACCCGAAAAGGGATCCCGATGGACCCTGTACTTTGATGGTGCTTCAAATGCACTTGGAAACGGCATCGGTGCGGTACTCATTTCCCCGGAAGGTTGTCACACTCCTTTCACGGCTCGACTCTGCTTCAGCTGCACAAACAACATGGCGGAATATGAAGCTTGCATCTTTGGTCTCAAGGCTGCTATAGACTTGGGGATCAAATCTTTGATCGTATTTAGGGACTCGACTTTGGTTATCAGTCAAATCAAAGGAGAGTGGGATACAAAGCATCCTAATCTTATCCCATACAAAGAACATGTCCTGACATTGTTGCCTCATTTCGAGCAAATCACCTTCGAGCATTTCCCGCGAGAAGAAAATCAGCTAGCAGATGCTCTGGCAACAATGTCTTCTATGTTTAAACTCAACTGGGATAACGAGGCTCCCCAAATCACCATCGAGCGAATGGATGAACCTGCGCATTGTCACGAGATTAATACCGAAGAAGTAGTGGAACAACCCTGGTTTCACGAAATCAAAAGGTATCTCCAGACTAGAGAATATCCCGAAGGAGCTTCCGTAAATGACAAGAAGTTCCTAAGTAAATTTGTTGCCAAGTTCTTCCTGAGCAATGGCATCCTCTATAAGCGCAACCATGATTGTGTTTTACTCCGATGTGTTGACAAAGCTGAAGCAGAGTTAATCATGGCAGAGATGCACAGCGGTACATTTGGCACCCACTTGAGCGGGCATACTATGGCTAAAAAGATCCTAAGGGCAAGCTATTACTTGTCTACCATGGAAGCAGATTGCCATCAGCACTCCCGTACTTGCCACAAGTGTCAAGTCTACGCTGACAAGATTCATATTCCTCCGGTTCCTCTCAACGTGCTGACAGCCCCTTCGCCATTCGCAATGTGGGGCATTGACATGATTGGAGAAATCAAGCCCACGGCTTCCAACGGACATCGCTTCATCCTGGTTGCCATTGACTACTTCACCAAATGGGTCGAAGCAGCTTCTTTCGCCTCTGTCACTAAAAATGTGGTTGCCCGCTTCATCAAGCAAAACCTCATATGCCGGTATGGTGTTCCAGACAGGATCATCACGGACAACGGTACAAATCTGAATAATACTATGATCACCGCATTGTGCGAACAGTTCAAGATTTATCACCACAATTCATCTCCCTATCGGCCGAAGATGAACATTGCTGTTGAAGCTGCGAACAAAAACATTAAGAAGATCATTCAGAAAATGACAGTCACTTACAAGGACTGGCATGAGATGTTACCGTTTGCTCTGCATGGATACCGTATGACGGCACGTACTTCAACCGGGGCAACCCCATTTTCTTTGGTATATGGCATAGAAGCTGTCCTGCCCATGGAAGTTCAGATTCCTTCTTTAAGGATTATGAAGGACTCTGGTTTGAGTGAAGATGATTGGATTCAGACCCGACTTGATCAACTCAATTTGATCGACGAGAAGCGACTTGCTGCTGTCTGGCATGGTCAAACGTATCAAAAGTGGATGATCAAAGCTTTCAACAAGAAAGTCAGACGTCAAGTATATCAAGTCGGAGATCTCGTAATCAAGCGGATTATCCTGCCGCAAAGTGATCCCAGGGGAAAATGGACTCCTACATACGAAGGACCATTTGTGATCAAGAGCACATTTTCTGGTGGTGCAATGATTCTGACCACCATGGACGGCGACGATTTGCCGCACCCTGCGAACGCAGACATAGTCAAAAGATACTACGCATAAGATAACCCGACAAGTCGAAAACCCGAAAGGGCGGCTTGGGCAAAAATGGGCATCCCGGTGGACCGAAAACCAAAAAGGGCAGTTCAGGCAAAAATTAGGGATAAAACAAAAAAATCTGTACACCCGGCAAGTCGAAAACCCGAAAGGGCGGCTTGGGCAAAAAGGGGTTTCCCGGTGGATCGAAAACCCGAAAGGGCGATTCAGGCAAAAGTTAGGGAATTAAAGCGTATGGCTATGTCTCGTCGGATCACTTTAAGGACAATCTCTTCATCAACCAGCTCCGAGCTTCTAATCAATCCAGTCATCGGCAGACGAAGCATTGAATGGACAGATGTTCAGAGTTGTGAAGGCTATAGCAGAATAGAATCCCATGGAATTGTTTCACATAGCCATCTTTCTTTTGTATAAATTTTTCAATTTTTACAACGACATCCTCTTACTAGGATGACTGTCTCCTCTGTACAAATATACTCACAAAAAGTTAATACAAATGCTTTTCCAAATACAGAAATTTGCGTTGTCTTCCTTTTCTCTTTTCTTTTGCACTTATGTTTTATTTGAGAAACGTCCAATGTTTTGTTAAATAGGCATATGCATTTGAACATAATCATTTCCTTATGAATCAAGAAAGATGATTACTGATAGGTTAAAAGTACGGATAAATATCTTGATGCCCTTTCAGAAGGAATCCTCAGGAGAGTTATACTCCAAATTCCCCAGCCAGAGGCCCTTCCAGAACTCGATTCCCCTCAGAATTAAGTTTCAGAATCCCCAGTGGAGCCTTAAAAATCTGAAAATCCAATCCCCAGCGGAGCTAAGATTCCCTGCCATCAATCCCCAGCTGAACCAGGCTAGTGAAACTTCTCCCCACAGAGATACCTGCCACCAAGCTGAAAATTCTCAGTCATACCTCTCCAGCATGAGTCTATCAGATTCTGAACTTCCCCAGTAGAGATCTTCAGGAATTCTCATTCCCCGCAAATCACCAAGGAATGCCAGTTCTCCAGCAGTGGCCCTAAGATCCCTCAACAATTGAAGATCTTGTATTCCCCAAGCAGAATGAAGGCTCATTTCTCAATGCCTCAAAGGATGATCAGATGTTTCTCCGGTGAAGATCTCCTCAAGACAAGAATCCCCAGAAGATTGGTATACGACCCAAGCTCCTGTTTCTCCAGCAGTAGTCAACGAGGATGTCTCATCCTCAACAATCAAAATTTTTGTCTTCCCCTGCAGCAGTCAAGGATCCACTTTCCCTGGCAGCAGTCAAGATTCTTTATCTCCAGGATTCATCTATCCTCAGCAAGACAGCTCTTCGGCTTACATACGCATTCATTTACATTCATATCATAAACATTGATATAACATATTTTGCATCATATCATGCAACATAACTTTGTGTTTTAGCTAACATTTCACCCTTTTTAGGATAAAATTAAAAGGCTATCATTAACAGTTATTCAGATACAGTATGGATACACCCCAGACACGGCGGTCATTCTATTACTCATTCAGAATCTCAAGTCAGATAAAGTATGGATACACCCCTGACACGACGGTTATTCTACTATTCATTCGGACTACAGCGATCAGATACAGACTAGATATGCTCCAGACACGGCAACCATTCTATCTCTCATTCAGATTCATTTATCCACCTCAAGGTTCAATGCATTCCAAACACGGATACCATCCTAACCCTTACAACAACAATTTGATTCTCTCCAGTGCGTTCGCCACGGAAGCCATTCTGTCATTTATCTAGATCCCAGTTACAATTTCAGATACACTTCAAACACAGAAGTCATTCTGCTACTCATACGACTCTCAACTTCAGATACAGTCCAGATACGCCCCAGACACGGTTGCCATTCTGTCACTCATTCAGAATTTGTCCCCAGCACGTAGTTGCTCCATACAGATGTTTCTCTGTTATCCAGATACAATACAGATACACTACAGACACGGTAGTCATTCTGATATTCGTTCTACACTTCAAACACAGTTACAGCTCAGATACGCCCCAGACACGGAGACCATTCTTCTGCTCATACAAACTCAATCCTTAGATGCAGTTCAAATACATTCCAGACACGGATACCATTTTTATCCTCATTCTTCTGACCCGTCACACTACAGTTCAAACCTTCTAGATGGCATCTTTAAGCCCATCTCCGACAAGATTCTGTCACCCTTCAGATGGGATCTTTAAGCCCATCTCCAAATGGCATCTCTAAGCCCATTCCCATATCCGTTGTTCTGAGAAGTGCAAATTTAAGGGCACTCTAGTGTCCAATCTCCTTTTACCTTCGAGACGCAAAAGGCAAACCTGCTAATCTAACTCTTCAGGTGCAAGAAGATTGAACAGGGGCAACTGTTGTACCCCAAAATTTTCCCTCCCATTTCTTCAACATTTTCTCACCACAAGACCCTTGGAGCTCGAGATCAAGTTAGGGTTTGCTCTGCTCAAGACTCTTCCTTGCACTGTTGACCCAAATTAGGGTTTGTGTTTGCACAAAGATGTTTTGACCTAAAATGCCTAAAATGACTTTCATGCTTCATGTTGGACTCTCAAGTTTACCCATGCCAAGTTTCAAGCCTTGATTCCAATCTTTGCCCAGTCAATTGGACAGTTGACCTAGAAATCAGCTGTATTGGGGAAAAAGTCAACTGTGGCCAATTGACAGTCAAACCTCATACTTTTTTACCCACATCAACATATTGAACTCATACAAACCATTTGTTCAAGTTTGGATCACAATTCCACAAGAAATTTGATCAGATCACCAAAAGGGCAAAATGGTCATTTTTAGGGTTTGGACTGCACAAAGGCAATTTTTGACTGTTTGACCTAACCAATGGCAAACCAAGCTCATATATGGACTCAAGGACCCAATGGAATTGTCTTGACATGTTCAACAAATTTAGAAGATCCCAAATGCACAAGATTGACAGATGAATTTTCCAGTCAATTGATCAATTTTTGACTGTATACTGAAAAGTCAAACTTTGACTTTTTGGTCAAAATCAAGTGTCAAGATTCATTTTTCATCAAAACATGCCAAATTTTGAAACTTGTTCACCAAGAAATCAAAAATCACAAATTAGGGCTTGAAATGAAGAATTTTCATAACTTAGAAATTTTCTAAGTTATGAAAATCCCTAATTTTTTCCTAACTTTGTCCCACTTTTTCATTAAGATGCATTTGGATTCAAACAAAAGTCAAAACATGAAAGTTGTAGTCCATTGCAAAATCTACAACTTTGATTCACAAAGTTTCCTCAAAAGAAGCTTGTAGCTCAAGTTATGATTTTTGGAACAAGGGTGCAAAACATTTTTAACTTAGAGAAATTTTGACCTATTTTAGGCAGGATTTTTGCCTAACTTCATGGCCACTTTTCACATGCCTCCACTTGGAATTTCAATTTGCATTACAAAGATGGATTGTAGTACACATTCCAAGATTTCAAAAATGTCCAAGAACTCATCAAACAACCTTATGGTTAGGGAGAATCGAATTTGGCAATATGGGAAAAACTCACTTTGTTCATGACCAATTTACATGTCCATAACTTTGCATTTTTGAACTCAGCATGCTCTAAGCTAGATTACAGGTCTTTTATCCCATCCACACTCATAAATTTAATGCCAATCCTTCATGTTTAAGTCTTATCTTGTGTGTTTAAGCATTGCATACAAGATTAAGCCTTAATAAGAAAAAGCATATTATCCATTTTTGTAAAGTGTTACTTTATGTCAACTTTGCAATCTATGAGGTACAATGCAGATCTTTGAGGCACAAAGGCATAGGAATATCCCACTAATCAAGACTCAAATGTGCAGCATAGATAGAGGCATTGTACTGGCCTAGAAACCAAGTTGACATTTCTTGCTTAAGGGTGAAGAAACTTGCATATTACACACCAACTCTCATTTCAGCAAGCACAAGCTTAAGCAAAGTTGTTGTACACCTTCCAAACATCAAACCTAAGCTAGAGCACGAGCCAAATACTTTCCAAACATCATCAAACCTCAAAACACCCTCCCACTGCAGAAAACAGAGTAACCTCTGCAGTTGGACTTCCATAAGCCAATCCATTCGTGCATTCTTGCTAAATCCAGTTCATACACATTCCATACCATATATGCAAACTGTCCCAAGCCTTGGAAGTAGACTGTAACACCTCTAACCAACTTCACCATTTTCACATTTTCTGTTTTGCATGTGGATTGCTATAGCTTGATTCATTTGGTTTCAAAGAAAACTAAAGGTTGGAATAGCATCTCTGAACTTCAAGCAAGCTGTACCAATCCTCAATTTGCCTTGAAGGTGCCTCCATTGTCAGACACGATCCAAGCTGAACAGGTAAGTTCATGGACTTCTATCTCTCAATATAGGAAGAGTTAGCTCTAAGTTTGTGAATGAAAAATGTTCTATTCATGCCCCCGAAGCTATACATATCTTTACTTTCCATTTATATTGCATATGCTGAGAGTATTTTGAACCTGAACATTGACAAAAACTTAGGTTAAGAATTAGGGATGGAGAAATTCTCTCTCATTTCTGAGAGTTAGGTTAAGTTTTTTATATGTATGAAATCGTGGCTTGATGCTTAACATTTTTCATGTTGTGAGTTTGTGCTAAAAGTCCAAGAATCTGGAGATAACAGAGGCGCGTGTTTTGTACAAAGAAGCTGGAGGTTAAAGAAGACAGAGTCTTGGGCTGGGCCTGAGATTTGTTTTTTCTTTTCACACCACTATTTCACATTTGCACCTCCTTGGCCCATTGCATTTTATTTTCATTATTTTTGACTTTTGATTTTTATTTCTGACTTATTTATTTTTGACAAAGCATAAAAAATATTAAAATTATTTTTCCCATTTTTTTTGCATTTATTTTGATATTTATTTGGCTTTATTTAGTTTTGTAAATAAATAAATAAGTATACTTTTATTTTAAAATACAAAATAATACAAACATATTTTATTTCTGATTTTTATTTTATATTATCTCTTGAAAACATTTTACATAAAATATACTCTTTTTTTTAATATTAAATATTTTATTTTTTTGTATATATAATATATATTTAATAAATAATGAAAAATACTTATATATTTATTAGTATATTTAGGGAAAATATGAAGAATTGATACATTTTATTTTTATTAATATTTTGACCTCAAAAATACTTTTTTTACAATATACCTTCTTTTATTTATTTTTTGTACATAATTAATAAATATTACATATATTAAATAATTAATACCTTTTATTGATAAAATTAGGGTTTTTACCCTAAATACATAAAAATACCAAAATTAATTCATTTTATTTTTGTTTATTTGACACATGAAAAATACTTTTTTCATACATATAAAAAACCATTTTTTGCATCTTACACATTTATTATATTTCTTATTTAATTGTTGTATATTAAATAGTTTGTATAATTCAATTTGGATGTAATAGTTTAGGTTTAATTTCTTGCTAAAATATCCCCATTTGAACATTTGTACCCCCCATCCCATATATTGTGTTGTAATAACTTAGGACCTTTTATTTTTCGCATTTAAAAGTTTTCTAATTATGCCATGTTAGAATTAGGGTTTTGTATGCAAAATTAACCAAAAAATAGTTTGACCTAATTTCAAGATAAACAAGCATGAAAATGGATAACACTAATCACACTTGCACCATTAGGGTTACTCCACTTGTTGCCTTCAAATAATGGGCCATATTGCATGTTAAGTGTCTTTGGCCAAAAACAAAACAATCAAATGATCATAGTCCCTCGATGACGCTTTCGAAAGCTGCCTAAAAATGATCAAGTCCCTTAAAGGAAAAATTGCCCAAAGATACTTGGCACCATTGCAATCATGGTCTAAACGATGACCCGCGCCCGTCCCGTTAACATCCTAACACAAGATTGTCCACCAAATACAATGGTGGAACAAAATTGTTAAAAGGGTTAAAACATAGCAAAGATCTTTGAGAAATTTAGGGTAGATAGCTCTTGGTTACTTGCCAACTTGCAAAGCAAAGACCCTTGCCTATTTTTCAAAACCACATCACAACACATTTTCAAAATAACTTTCGAAAAACATTGAAAAACATTGAAAACTTTTCAAAAGACATACACCTTTGTATACATCCAAACATGGATCATTGCAAAGGTTGCCACCACATCGGCCTCTTTTCAAGACATTTTCAAAACCCACACACAAAGAACCATTTCAAACAATTGAAAACACCATTTCAAACAATTGAAAGCACCATTTCAAACAATTGAAAATCAAGGCAAGTTGATCTAAGCAAGTAACTAAGAGCCCATGGATAACCATGGATAGAAAGGGTGCTAATACCTTCCCTTTCTATAATCTACTCCCCGAACCCAAGAAAACATCGCAAAGGTTTTTGCTGTGCTTTTTAACCTTTCCTTAGGATAAAATAAAAAGTCGGTGGCGACTCTTGCTCAATCGAAACATTTGCGAAAATAAACGCAAAACCTCAAGTCAGTTCTCCCACCGTATCACACAATGCAATGTACATATAAAAGATTTTTGATGGCTCATTTTTATGTAAAGGAATGTTTAATCTAAACCTAAAAAAAATAAGAAAAATGATTTAATTTTTGAAAGGGATTTAACCCTAATTTTATTTAAGAGAAAATAAAGTTTCTATATTATTATTTTTGCATATTTTCTTGTATAAAAATAATAAATAATATTGTAATAAAATATAAAAGTTTATATGTATGCAAAAAATAGGGATTTATAAATATGAAATGCAAAATAAATAAACTAAGTATATTTAATTATATTTACAAATTCATTAAGAAAAATAAATTATATCCTATTAAAATAAACTATATTTTTATGTGAGAAATAAAATAAAAATAAAACAAAGTGCAATATGACTAAATTATATTTTTTAGGATTTTATATCATTTAAAGAAAATAATAAAAATATTAAAATGAAAATAAAAAAAATAAAAAAATAAAAATGTAGAAAGTTGGCCAAGGGGGTAAGGCAGCAGATTAGTGGTGATGATGAGAAAAAAATGCTGGCCCATAACAAAAGCCCAAACCTGCAAAAAAGGTGTCAAAACTGAAAAAGGAAAAAATGCCAAAATGCAAAAGTAGCGCGCAGGTTCGAACCCAGGACATGGGTCTCACCAGCGTGCTGCTTTACCACTGGGGTGGCTATACATCCATTGTCTTTACTGAAACAAAAATAATATATTACAAAACGCGTCCTTGCCCTGTTTCATCTTCTTCCTCAAGCCTTGGCCGGATCCCCTGTAACTTCCTCATGCTTCCATAAAAATGAAAACTTATAACATGAAAAATGTAGTATTTGAACTCACGAATCCAACCATATAAGTTATGTAATCTAACTATCAAAGATCAAAGAGAATTTTAAAAGCCCCAAATTCTAACCTAATATTTTCAGAGATTTCAACTTCCAAATTCTCTTAGCCCAAGTAAAATCAATGCAAGATAATGATATGTATAGCTTTGTTATGATGAGAACTGCATTTTTTATTCACAAATCGTGGCCTAAGGTTGCCTGTACAAGGAGATAGAGTTTGAAAATTTACCTCCTTCAGCTGGAATCGTGTATAGAAATGTAGTGACTTTAATGGAAGTCTGATGCTTTCTTGAGCTTCCTTAAGCTTCCCTGAATCTATTCCAACCCTTGCCTTGCTCTGAAAGTGGCTAGAACTCCCTGACCAAGTCCAACTGCAAGCTTCAAGGTCAACAATGGCAGATGGTTGAAAAGGGAATACAGAACAGGGATGATGGTTTGGATGGGTTTGATATCAAGTATGTAAGGTGTTGGAATGATCTAAACACAAAATGCACGAGCCAAATGGAAGCTGGATGTGTTTGTGCAGAAACTGAATGTTTTGGACAATTTTTTGTATTTTGCTTGCTCTGCGTGTTTCAGGTCTTGGCTTAGTGTTTTATGTGTTGAATATAGTTTGTATATTAGTATTGAGATGATCTTAGGTCAGCTTCCCAACATATCTGCCAATGCTAGCCTTTTTGCCAACTTTCTTGTACTTGAAGCAAAGTGACAAGACCAAAGCTTCACATGCTTGTACCAGCTTGCTTAGGGTTGGTATGGGTTTGTACAACTTTCTTGAGACTTGTGTGGTTTGTATGCATCAAGGGGACAGGTTCAAAGCTCAAAATTGTAAAGTTTGCAAAAGTGGTTCTTTATGAAAATGGCAATGGAACCTTTTTGCCATAAGTGGAATTATAAGTTGGATAAAGGTTCAAAAGCATGGATAGAGGCTTTGTCAACTGAGTAAGAATTTAATTAAGGAGTGTAGAACAATTTTAGGACCTGTATATCATGAAATATCCAGTATATGATTTATTTGCAACTTGGTTCTTCATGAAATGGCTTGAACAAAAAGTGAGAAAATGCCAACTTCCTCTCTTCGATTCTCCCTACTCAAAAATGATCTTGAGGAGTTCTTGGATATTTTTTAAAGCTTGAAATGTTCTCTATAATTCATCTTTGAAATGAATTTTGAGATAGCTCTTGGAACTAGGTGAAAAATTTCCATGAAGTTGGGTCCAAAACCTGCCTAAATTAGGGCAAAATTTCACTAAGTTAACAAATTCATGACCATGTATTCACAAATTTATATCTTGAGATCCAAGCATCTTTAGGGAAAAGTTTGTGAATCAAAGTTGTATATTTCATGGAGATATACAACTTTAATGTTGCGAAGTTTCCTTGAATAATTAGGCATCATGGTGTAAAAGTGGTGTAAAGTTGAGAAAAAATAAGAAAATTTTCATACTTAGAAAATTTCTAAGTTATGAAAATTTTCAAATTCAAACCCTAATTTTCAAATTTGGATTTCTTGATGAACAAGTTTCACATTTGGAAATGTTTTGATGAATTATGACCCTTGGTACTTGATTTTGACCAAAAAGTCAAAGTTTGACTTTTCAGTGTACAGTTGACTTTTAATCAATTGATTGTAAAATTCATCTGTCAATCTAATGTATTTGAGATGTTTTGAGTCATGTGATTAAGTCAAGATGATGCCATTGAAATATTGAAATCATGCTTGAACTCAATTGGTCCTTTGCTAGGTTAAAAATCAGAAATTGCCTTTCCTTAGTCAAAACCCTAATTTTGACCATTTTGCCCTTTTGATGATTTGATCAAATTTCTTGAGGAATTTGTGATCCAAACTTGACCAAATGACACATGTGAGTTTAAAATGTTGATGTTGATAAAAAATGATGAAGTTTGACTATAAATTGTCCATGGTTGACTTTTTCCCCAATACAACTGATTTTTAGGTCAACTGTCCAATTGACAGATCAAAAATGTGGTTCAAGGCTTGAAACTTGTCATGGGTGATCTTATGGGTCCATAATGATGTTTTAAAGTCATATGAAGAATTGATAGTCCAAAAATCCTTGTGCAAACTCAAACCCTAATTTGGGGTTATCAGTGCAAGATGAGATGTCTTGAGCTGACCAAACCATAATCCAGTCTTGAGTCAAAGAGATCTTGTGAGAAAAATCTTGATAAATGAGAGGAAAAATTTTGGGGTACAACAGCTGCCCCTATTCAATCTTCTTAGACCTGAAGAGTTAGATTCGCGAGCTTTGTCATTCGTGACTTGAAGGTGAAAGATGATTGGACACTAAAGTGCCCATAAATTTGCACTCGATAATGTGTAGCAGAGGGAAATGGGCTTAAAGATGCCATTTGGAGAAGAGATAGAATCTTGTTGGAGATGGGCTTGTAGATTCCATCCAATAATGTTTGTTGAATTGTAAGTTATAAGCTGGAAGAATGAGTATCAGGATGGTGTCCGTGTCTGGAACGTATCTGAACTGTATCTGAAATTGAATCTAGATGAACGACAGAATGGCTTCCGTGTCTGGAGCGTATCCGTACTGTATCCGAACTTGAAATCTGAATGAGTAGAAGAATGGCTTCCGTGTCTGAAGCATATCTGTACTGTATCTGAACTTGAAATCTGAATGAGTATCAGAATGGCATCCGTGTCTGGAGCGTATCCGAACTGTATCTGAAAGCTGAATCTGAATGAGTAACAAAATGGCAACCGTGTCTGGAGCGTATTTGTACTGTATCTGAAAGCTGAATCTGAATGAGTAACAGAATGGCAACCGTATCTGGAGCGTATATGTACTGTATCATGATTGCGCATTGTTTAACAGTAACTGTTAATCTTATCCTGAAAAGAGTAAAATGTTAGCTAGAACACAAAATTATGTTGCATGAAATGTATGATGCAATATATGTGTTTTATCAATGTTTATGATATATGGATGTAATGTATGTGCATGTAAGCTGATTTGCTGTATTGCTGAGGAAAATAAATCCTCGACTGCTGCTGAGTATATGTGGACTCTTCGTGTTGGAGTATTGACAAAAATTCTGTGGTGAGAGCAATGGCGTATACTGCTTGAGGAATCTACTTGGGGAATCCAGAGAATTTTGATGACTTCTACTGGGGATAAGTGGGAGTATTGGTTCCGTTGGGGAGTATCAGAGGTTAACTGTTATCCGGTTGGATTTCAAGTTTCAAAACAACTTGCTGGGGAACTTGGAGGAACTAGATGGTTTTTGCCAGGGATTGATAGTTTGAAGTTTTTAGTTCCGCTGGGGACTGAAGTGACCTACTGTGGGGATTATCCATGGAATAGCCTAAAGACGTTTTCCTATTCTTTCAATCTGTCAGTAATTGTCTTTTTTTTTTATTTTGTTTATTTGTAAACAGTAATTATGTTCAAATGCATATGTTCATTAACGAATCATTGGATGTTTTTGCAAATAAAACACAAGTGTAAAGAAAAAGGACAAATAGTTTTCTATACTTGAAAGATATATCTTTGTATTTACTTTGAATAAGTATTTTGTACAAAGGAGACATACATCCTAGTAAGAGGATGGTGTCGTAAAAGTAAGAAAAAAATTATACAAAGAAATACAGTTATGTGTGATAATCCCATGGGGTTCCCATTCTGCTATAGCCTCCGTATCTCCGAATATCTTGTCTATTTGTTGCTTCGTTTGAAGATGATTGGATTGATCAGAACCTCTGAGTTTGTCAATGAAGAGATTGTCCTAAAAGTGATCCGAAGGGACATAGTCATACGCTTTAATTCCCTAACTTTTGCCTAGACCGCCCTTTCGGGTTTTCAGTCCAACGGGAAACCTTTTTTTGCCCAAGTCGCCCTTTCGGGTTTTCAACTTGCCGGGTGTACATATTTTTTTTATTTTATCCCTAATTTTTGCCCGAACCTTTTGGTTCGCCGGGATGCCCTTTTTTTGCCTAGGTGTATCAACCTAGAGGGTCTCTTATGCGTAGTATCTTTTGACTATATCCACGTTCGCAGGGTGTGGCAAGTCGTCGCCGTCCATGGTGGTTAAGATCATTGCCCCACCGGAGAAGATGTTCTTGATTACAAATGGTCCTTCATAGGTAGGAGTCCATTTTCCCCTGGGATCACTTTGCGGCAAGTTGATGCACTTGATCACTAGATCTCCAACTTGATATACTTGGCGTCTGACTTTCTTGTTGAAATCCTTGATCATCCGTTTTTGATACATCTGACCATGGAAAACAGCAGTGAGTCTCTTTTCATCAATTAAGTTTAGTTGATCAAGTCGAGTCTGGATCCAATCGTCCTCATTCAAACCTGTATCCTTCATAATTCTCAAAGAGGGCATTTGAACCTCGATAGGCAAGACAGCCTCCATGCCATAAACCAAAGTATAGGGTGTTGCTCCAGTTGATGTGTGATCCGTGGTACGGTACCCGTGGAGAGCAAATGGCAGCATCTCATGCCAATCCTTGTAGGTGACTATCATTTTTTGTATGATCTTTTTAATGTTTTTATTTTCAGCTTCGACTGCACCATTCATCTTTGGCCGATAGGGGGATGAATTGTGATGTTGAATCTTGAACTGCTCGCACAAGGCGGTGATCATAGTATTTTTAAGGGTTGTACCATTATCAGTGATGATCCTTTCAGGGATACTGTACTAGAAAATGAGATTCTGCTTGATGAAGCGGGCAACAACATTCTTAGTAACAGATGCGAAGGAAGCTGCTTCGACCCACTTTGTGAAATAATCAATGGCCACTAGAATGAAGCGGTGTCCATTAGAGGCTGTAGGCTTGATCTCTCCAATCATATCGATTCCCCACATAGCAAAGGGCCAAGGAGCCTTCAAGACATTTAGAGGAACCAGAGGCACATGCACCTTGTCAGCATAAATTTGACACTTAGGACAGGTCCGGGAGTGTTGATAGCAGTCTACTTCCATGGTAGACCAGTAATAGCCTGCCCGTAGGATTTTCTTCGCCATCATATGCCCACTAGAGTGAGTTCCAAAGGTACCTTCATGCAATTCAGCCATGATCTTTTCAGCCTCAATCTTATCCATACAATGGAGCATAATAGAGTCATGATTGCGCTTGTAAATGATGTCATTACTCAGGAAGAACTTAGTAGAGAATCTCCTTAAGAACTTTTTATCATTGATTGAAGCTCCTTCTGGATATTCCTGAGCCCCGAGATACCTTTTGACTTCATGAAACCAAGGCTGGTCCACTATTTCTTTAGTATTAATCTCGTGACAGTGTGTTGGTTCATCCATTCGTTTAATGGTGATCTGGGGAGCTTCGTTATCCCAATTAAGTTTAAACATAGATGACATTGTGGCTAGAGCATCTGCTAGCTGATTTTCTTCTCGCGGGAAATGCTCGAAGGTAATCTGCTCAAAATGTGGTAGCAACGTCAAAACATGTTCTTTGTAAGGGATAAGGTTTGGATGTTTAGTGTCCCACTCTCCTTTGATCTGACTGATGACCAATGCTGAATCTCCAAACACCTCTAAAGATTTGATTCCCAAGTCTATGGCAGCCTTGAGACCAAAGATGCATGCTTCGTACTCTGCCATGTTGTTCGTACAGTTGAAGCAAAGTCTGGCAGTGAAGGGAGTATGACACCCTTCCGGAGATATGAGTATAACACTGATACCATTACCAAGTGCATTAGATGCCCCATCAAAGAACAGGGTCCATCGGGATCCTTGTTCAGGTCCGTCATATGGTCTGTCCTCTTCATATTTGTCTAATGTCATGATGTCTTCGTCCGGGAATTCAAACTTCATGGATTGATAATCTTCTACAGCTTGATGAGCAAGATGATCAGCTAGCACACTTCCTTTTATAGCTTTTTGGGTAGTGTATTGTATGTCATATTCTGTTAAGATCATCTGCCATCTAGCTATTCTTCCAGACAGAGCAGGCTTTTCGAAGATGTACTTTATCGGATCCATCTTAGATATCAACAAAGTGGTATGAGTCAACATATACTGTCTTAGCCGGCGAGCAGCCAATGCCAGAGCGCAACAAATTTTCTCGAGCAGTGAATATCTGGTTTCATATTCGGTAAACTTTTTGCTCAGGTAGTAAATAGCGTGCTCTTTTCGGCCAGACTCATCATGCTGCCCCAATACACCCCATCGAGTTCTCTAAAACGGTCAGATACATGATTAGTGGTCTTCTCTCGATTGGTGGCATACAAACAGGAGGCTCTTGTAAATACTCCTTGATCTTGTCAAAAGAAATTTGGCATTCGTCATTCCATCTAACTACTTGATCTTTCTTCAACAGCTTAAAGATTGGCTCACAAGTAGCTGTCAAATGAGAAATGAATCTGGCGATATAGTTCAAGCGTCCCAAGAACCCTCTGACTTCCTTCTCATTGAGAGGAGCAGGCATTTCTTGTATTGCTTTAACCTTGGTAGGATCAACCTTGATGCCTTTGTTGCTAACGACGAAACCTAAGAGTTTATCGGACCGGACTCCGAATGTACACTTGTTTGGATTCAATCTTAACTTGTACTCCTTCAACCTCACAAACAACTTTTGCAAGTGATCAAAGTGTTCCTCTTCAATTTGTGATCGGGCTATCATGTCATCTACATAGACCTCTATCTCATGATGTATCATATCATGAAACAAAGCTACCATGGCGCGTTGATAGGTTGCCCCAGCATTCTTCAGTCCGAATGGCATCACTTTGTAGCAGAATGTGCCCCACTATGTGACAAATGTAGTTTTCTCCATGTCCTCAGGTGCCATTTTAATCTGGTTATAGCCTGAAAATCCATCCATGAAGGAAAACACTTTGTGTTGGGTTGTATTGTCAACCAGGATGTCAATGTGGGGAAGTGGAAAATCATCTTTAGGGCTGGCCCTATTTAAATCTCTATGATCCATGCATATTCTTACTTTGTCGTCCTTTTTAGGCACGGGAACAATGTTGGCAACCCATTGAGGATATGAAGTAACGGCTAAGAATCCAGCATTGAACTGCTTCATGACTTCCGCTTTGATCTTCTCTGACATGTCAGGTCTCATGCGGCGGACTTTTTGCTTCATTGGTGGGCAGTCTTCTCTTGTGGGTAGACGATGTACCACGATGTATGTATCAAGTCCCGACATGTCTTCGTATGACCAGGCAAAGATCTCAACATAATCATGCAATAGCTGAATTAGACGCTCCTTGACACTCGGCTCTAGGTTGGCACCCACTTTGATTTCCTTTTTATCTTCCTCGGTACCCAAGTTGATCGTATCCAACGGTTCCTCATGAGGCTGAATAGCTCTTTCCTCTTGTTATGGTAGTCAGGCCATTTCCCCTGGCACTTCACAATCTTCTTCACCTTCGTATTCGGCTTGATAGATTGGATCTTCAGAGTCACTGAAGGCTATAGCAGTATCGTTACCCATGGGATCCGGAATGGAGGGGTACCTGCATTTGTGAGTGTGGGTGTGTGTAAGGGTATATCCACCTTTAAACAATAAAATTTAAAAGAAAGACAATAAGCACAAAAGGTTTGTATGTGGAAAAACGTCCATGATTCATTGAATGTCATATGAAGATGAAATAAAAACTCTTACAAATGGACCATTGTGCCTCGGGTAAGACACAAGGTTTTTAAAGTGCGAATTGTTTGTGAATATTACAAGTCCAACAGAAATGTAAAAGATAAATTACTGAGAGATGAAAGTTATTGGGACAAAGTCTCTGGCTTCCCAGTTGCGGAGTCCTCCGTTGACAGTGAGAAATATCCAATCTTCCAAGCTGCCCTCTTCTTCAGCATCTTCCACTGCGTTGACCTCTCGGTTACTAATCTTCAAAGGTGGCCCTCCAGCACGGGCACGACGCACAACCCTCTAAGCAGTTGAAGTAAACCCCAAGCCAAATTTGTCTGATTTATACGGGATGTCTGGAAGCTTCCCCCAGATCGTGTATCCACCCTCTTCTACTACTGCCTTAGCGTCCTTTAGAGATGACATCCGAAGCGGAGGTCTTGTGATCTTGGGAATCGAGGATTCCGCCTTGGTCACCGCTACTTCTTAAGAGACTTCTTTAAAATGTTGGAAAGGGGTTTCAATGAACTCACCATCCAGCTCCACATATCGGAAGGAAATCAGATGACTAATCATGTACTCCTCCTCTCCATAGACAGTTATGATCTTTCCTTGGACCGGGTACTTCAGCATTTGGTATAGTGTGGAGGTGACGGCACCGACATTGTGGATCCAGGGGCGTCCTAACAGACATGAGTAAGAGGGACGGATGTCCATCACATAGAAGGTTGAGTTGAAAGTATGAATTCCCACCTTTATCGGGACGTCCACCTCCCCGTGGACCATCCTCTTCGAACCATCAAACGCTCTTACAACTATGTTACTGGGTTTTAGAGTCAGTCCTTCGCAATCTAATTTGTCAAGGGCTTTCTTCGGTAAGACATTCAAAGATGAACCCGTGTCCACCAAGACATGGGCCAGAGTCGTTCCTCTACACTCTAGAGACATGTAATGCCTCGTTGTGTTTTCTCCCTCTGGGTGTCAAATCAGCATCAGAGAAGCCTAAGCCATTATCAATTGTCAAACTGGCCACACAGTCTTGGAATTGGTCAATGGACGTCTCTTGTGGCACATGGGTTGTCTTTAAAAATTTTACCAGAGCTTTTGCATGTGCCTCAGAGCACAGCAGTAATGCTAGCATGGAAATCTTGGAGGGAGTTTGCCCCAACTGTTCAACCACGTCATAATCACTCTTTTTTAATTATCCTCAGGATCTCTTCCATTTCCTTCTTGGATGTTTCAGGAATAGCCAATGATCAAGCCTTCGTCTGGACAGGCTCTTCTTGAATGCTTTTTCCTCGATTTTCAGCAGTAGATGTGTTGGTAGGGATATCAACAAGGGCCGTGTCATCTTTGTCGGTATGTGCACTTGTAGGTATGATTATCGGTGCATAGGTAATCTTCGGAACGACCACGGGTCCAAAAACTGCCTTTGGAGGGGCAATCTCTGGAGAGAAGATTCTACCGCTACGGGTAATCTTGCTAGTTCCGACAATATTGCTAATGTAGGAATTTTCTTCTTCGGAGCTTTCTTCTTCGATGGTTAGCCCATCTTGTTTAATACCATGGTAGTAGATTTCTCCACCGTAATTCCACGGTACTGTTTTGTCTGATTCGTATGGGACTGGCCCAGGCATTGTAATTATGAGAGGAGTAGTCTTCGGAACTGATGTAATCCTAACGGGTCTTTTGGGGGCCCTGGAAGGATTGGCGGAGATGGTTATGATTGAAATGTCTTTAACTGGAACGGGTGAAACAGGAGCATTCTCAAACAGAATTTCTTGGTTGTCAATCAGGCGTTGGATACCTGTTTTCAATAGAGGGAAATCAATTGATGAGGATAGGAAAACATGGCAGTCTTTACCACAACCTGGGAATATACCAGCTTTCAACAAATTCAACTTGATGATCAGGAGCGGAGTCAAGAGTTCATCTACTGTAGCAACAAACAAATCTTCCTCGATAGCATTGGCGTTGTGACTATGTCTAGGCATAGGAGCGGAAATAACATTTGGTTTCTCTGGCACCTCAAACTCAATCTCTTTTGCATCTATGAGGTCTTGAATCTTGTTTTTTAACGCCCAACAGTTATTGGTGTCGTGGCCCGGACTTTCGGTATGGTATGTGCATATGGCATTCGGGTGATAATGGGGGGACGCCATGTTGGGATTCTTTGGAGCCTCCTTCAAAGTCGCCAAATTAGATTTCAACAGATGTGGTAAAATCTGGGCTAGAGTCATATTAAGTCTGGTGAATTACCGGACTGGCCTTTCCATCCTTGGTTGGTTACTTCTCGGTTGATCAGATGTCAACTTTGGGATCATAACAGCCCCCACCATTGGTCGACGCTCAGCTCTCCCCTGGTTTCTTTATGGATAAATAGTAGATACCTCCTTCTTTCCAGTAAAATGTTTTCTTACGGCTGTAGAGGCAGACGAATCCTTCTGAATCTTTCCACTTTTTATGCCAGCCTATACCCTTTCTCCGGTTAATATTAACTCAGTAAATCCAACAGATGAACTCCCAATCAAATGGTTGAAGAAAGGGCCTGATAAAGTACCTAAGAACATATCCACCAACTCCCTCTCAGACAGAGGGGGTTGCACTCTCCCAGCTAGATCCCTCCATTTTTTCGCGTAATCTTTGAAGCCTTCATTTGAAACCATAGCCAGACTCTGAAGTTGAGTACGGGTAGGTTCCAAATCTGCATTATACTGGTATTGTTTATAGAAAGCCGCGACAAGGTCTTCCAGTTGTGGACGTCAGCCCTTTCTAATTGGTAAAACCAATCGAGTTGCGTTCCTGATAAACTGTCTTGGAAAAAATGCACCCACAAGTCTTTATTGGTAGAGTGTGGCTAAATCTTTCTCACGTATGATCGGAGGTGCATTTTAGGACACGACACTCCATCATATTTTGCAAACAGTGGTACTTTGAACTTTGGTGGGATTACAATTCCTGACACCAGCCCCAATTCTTCAAAATCTAGACCTGGTACCCTTTGTATTTCCATAGCGCTTAAATTCTCTTTAAGATGTCTGTACTTATCATCAGCCGGAGGGTATTGCTCTTCAGAGTAGTCTTCCTCTTCTTCAGATTCTGATGGTACTGTTGTTTCTTTTCCTTTTCCTTCTCCTTCCCCGAAAGTGGTTGCAAAATTCAAGGTCCTTCTAGTCTGTCCTTGAAATCTTCTCCCCATATTCAAAACCCTAGTGGCTTTCTTTGGTTTCTTCTTTCTCTCTTCAGCTAACAGAGTCTTCAATTCATCTTGCCCCTTGGCTAGGGTCGTGAGCAACTGTTGAAACTGCGTGTTTTGAGCTTGGAGATCTTTGACCTTCTGTTCAAGATCCATCTTACTGAAATAAACAGTAGAGAGATGAGGAAACTGGTTGCAAAAGACCTGCTTATGTCATGATGAATGATATGTATACATGCAATGCTTTCAAGGATTTAAAAAAAAATCAAATTTGTTTTAAACAAAAAGAAAACACACGTTATATTAATAAGATAGAATTTGAGTACATCAATGCCCCTTGGGAAAAATAATACAGAATTCTAAGTTAAAAAAGTGTTGCGCATCCTCTTTGGTGCTATATAGGTATTCAGAGTCCGCTCCTCATGAAGTAGCCTAGTGAGTTCCAAAACCTTTTTCTCGCTTGTGTAGAATTGGGCTTCAAAAGTATCTCGCTCTCCTTTAAGTTGTATCTGTTGTACCCCAAAATTTTCCCTCTCATTTTATCAACATTTTCCATCACCAGGCTCTTGGAACTCAAGACCAAGCTAGGGTTTGCTTTGCTCAAGACATCTCCTTGCACTGTTGACCTAAATTTAGGGTTTGAGTTTGCACAGGGATTTTTGGACCTTCAATTCCCAATTTGACTTTCATACTTCATGTTGGACTCATAAGTTTGCGCATACCAAGTTTCAAGCCTTGAACTAAATTTTTACCCAGTCAATTGGACAGTTGACCTATAAATCAGATGTATTGGGGAAAAAGTCAACTGTGACCAATTGACAGTCAAACCTCATAAATTTTGACCCACATCAACATTATGAACTCATATGAACCATTTGATCAAGTTTGGACCACAATTCCATAAGAAATTTGATCAGATCACCAAAAGGGCAAAATGGTCATTTTTAGGGTTTTGACTGCACAAAGGCAATTTTTGACTGTTTGACCTAACCATTGGCAAATCAAGCTCAACCATGGACTCAAGGACTCAATGACACTATCTTGAACTATTCAACAAGTTCAAAAGATCTCAAATGCATAGGATTGACAGATGAATTTTCCAGTCAACTGATCAAAATTTGACTGTACACTGAAAAGTCAAACTTTGACTTTTTGGTCAAAATCAAGTGCCAACGGTCATTTTTCATCAAGATATGTCAAATTATGAAACTTGTTCATCAAGAAACCCAAAATTACAAATTAGGGTTTGAAATTGAAAATTTTCATAACTTAGAAATTTTCTAAGTTATGAAATTTTCTTAATTTTTCCTAACTTTGTCCCACATTTTCACCAAGATGCAAATGGATTCAAACAAAACTTAAAACATGAAAGTTGTAGTATATTACAAAGTCTACTACTTTGATTCACAAAGTTTTCTCAAAAGATGCTTAGATCTCAAGTTATGATTTTTGGAACAAGGGTACCTAAAACTTTTAACTTAGAGAAATTTTGCCCTAGTTTAGGCAGGATTTTGACCCATCTTCTTGGAAATTTTTCACATAGTTCCACTTGGAGTCTCAAGTTTAATTTCAAATATGGATTATAGTATATGTTGTAAGCTTTCCAAATTGTCCAAGAACTCCTAAAACACCTTTGTGGTTAGGGAGAATCGAATGCTTGAAGTTGGCAAAAACTCACTTTGTAACCATGGCCAATACATGTTCATACCACTTGCAAAATCTAACCAAACTAGCTTAGTACATAATTACAGGCCTCTAAACCAATTTACACTAAAAAATTGAATGCAAATACATTGGACATTGGTGTTATTCTGATCATTAGAGCTTGGCACATTGAATAATTTCATTTTGGGCATAAAGATGGCACTTCCATTTTCATAAAGGCAACTTTATGTCAAATTGCATTTTCTTGAGCCTTGGACTTCTTTCCTTGCAGCAAACAAGTTCTATAAACCCATGAAAAGGTACAAGGAACTTGTGCATGCTTGGAGATAGCCTGTACAGGCCTATCTCACTTCACTTCACACTTTTCTTTCAAAACAAGTCATTGTGCCAAAAGTCCGTATCTCACATATCTGATATATTCAACTTAAGCCAAGGTTTCAAACAAGTTTTACACATCCTTGTAAGCCAGAAACACGAGCCTTTCACCCCTAAAACACCCTCATACTCAAAAACCACATTTTCTTGCAAAACAGGGCAGGACCTGCAAATCACAAGCCAAATCACATTCCACTCGTGCGTTTTGCTTGCAATCAGTTCCAATATCTTCCACTCAACTCACTCAAGCTATCCCAAACCTCCATTGCCAACTGTAACTTCATTTAGTGTTCACCATTTTTTTTGGAAGCTTTGCAGGTTGAGTTCTGTAGAACAATTCAAGACACTTCAAAACAAACTAAGCATTGGGAAAGGTTCAGGGAACATCAAGCAAGCTCAAAAGAACCTCAGGCCTCACTAAAAGTTGCTGCATTGTCCAACTCGTGTCCAACTGAAACAGGTTTTTCATGAACTTCTATCTCTCTATTTAGGAACATTTAGCCTTAGGTTTGTGAATAAAAGATGTTGTACTCATTGCCCTGAAACCATACATATGCTCAGTTTTCATTTATATTAATCGTGCTAGGAGAATTTCATCCATGAACATGTTGAAAAAGTTAGGTTAGATTTTAGGGCCAGAGAAATTTTCTCTGGTCTTTGAGAGTTAGATTTAATGTTTTATATGGTTGAAATTATTGTTTGATGCTCTACAGGTTTCATGTTTTGAGTTTTGTCAAAAGATCACGTTTCCAGGAGTTGACAGTTTGTACAGAGCAAGCGCGCGTTTGACATAAGGAAGAAGATGAAGTGGAAATAGGTTGGGCCTGTTTTGTTCTTCTTTTTGCACCTCCCTCTTTTCTTTTTGCACCCCCTGGCCCAATTTATTTATATTTTGTTATTTTTGCATTTTTATTTCATTTCTGACTTTATTATTTTATCCTCAAATATAAAAAATGCTTAAAAATATTTTCACATTTTTTTTTACATTTATTTGGCATTTTATTCTTTTCTTTCTAATGTTAAAAACACTTTTAATACTTTTTATTATTTGTTTAAATCCAAAAATAATGTAAATAATACTTTTATTTTCCTTTTTTACTTTTATTCACATTGAAAATATTTCTTGAATATACTTTATTTTTGTAAATATTTTATTTTATTTTATACATATTTAATATATTTAATAATATATATATATATATATATATATATATATATATATATATATATATATATATATATATATATATATATATATATATATATATATATATATATATATATATATATATATATATATATATATATATATATATATATATATATATATATATATATATATATATATATATATATATATATATATATATATATATATATATATATATATATATATATACCTATATTTTACTAAATAATTAGAGTAAAATATAAAAATATTACCCTTTTTATTTTTATGCTAAAAAATACATTTTCTTCAATATATTCCATTTTGGTACATATCAACATATTTTTGTATATAAATAATAAATAATATCATTTTCTTAAAGAAAATTAGGGTTTACCCCTTTAATAAAAAAAAAATTAATCCTTTTTATTTTTTCTTTATATTTCTTTACCTTTAAAAATACTTTGCATACATAAAAACTTTTTTTGCATAATACATTTTTTATTTATTTAAATATTGTATATTTAAATGTTATGCATTGTAAATTAAATTTGGTTGTAATAATTTAGGGCTTTTAATTTCTTGCAAAATAATCCCCTATTCAAAATTGTACCCCCTCCCCTATATCTATGTTGTAATAGCTTAGATTTATTTTTACGCACTTAATGCTTTCAATTATGCCATGATTAGAGAATTAGGATTTGTATGCAAAATCAAAACCAACAAATAGTTTGACCTAATCAAAAGTCAAAAATACATGAAAAAACAAACACAATGCACACTTGCACCCCTAGGGTTACAATCCACTTGTTGCCTTCAAAAATGGGCCATGGTATGCATGTTAAGTACTTTGGCAAAACAAAAACAAACAAAAGATCATAGTCCCTCGATGACGCTATCTGAGTCGCCTAAACAAAAATGATCAAGTCCCTCAAGAAAATTGCCAAAAATACTTAGCATCATTGCTATCATGGTCTATACGATGACCTGTGCCTGTCCCGTTTAACATCCTAACACAAGGTTGTTCATCAAATAAAATGGTGAAACAACACTGTTAAAAGGGTTAAAACATAAGAAAGATCTTTGAGTAAAATAGGGTAGATAGCTCTTAGTTACTTGATCAAAAGCTTGCAAAAACATTCTTTCTATCTTCAAACACACTTCACAACACAATTTCAAAACCCTACTTTCAAACATTGAGAACTTTTCAAAAGACAAAAAACACCTTTGTATACATTCAAACAAGAATCATTACAAAGGTCTCCACAACGACGGCCTCTTTTCAAAATATCTTTCCAAATCACACACAAAGCACCATTTCAAACAATTGAAGAGCAAAGCAAGTGATCTAAACAAGTAACTAAGAGCCCATGGATAACCATGGATGAAAAGGGTGCTTGCACCTTCCCTTTTCATAATCTACTCCCTGAACCCAAGAAAACATCTCAAAGGTTTTTCCTGTGCTTTTTGACCTTTCCTTAGGATAAAATAAAAAGTCGGTGGCGACTCTTGCTAAACCGAAACATTTGCGAACACAAACGCAAAACCTCAAGTCAATTCTCCCACCGTATCACAATATCTAATCCCTTTGTAGATCTTCAAGTGATGTGGGCATGTCAGGATGTAGGATAGTGTATGGAACTTCTCCTTCCTTAACAGGCTCTATAATCACTGGGAGAATGGACGGATAAGGCATCATAAGACTTTGAGCGCGGGTTCATACCCACTTGAGGTAAGGCTCAAGATGGATGGAATTCTTGTGTCCCAAAGTCTTGATATCCACCTTATTTAGCATCCTCCAAGCTCGGATGAATCTCTGGCGAAGACCTTGATCGTCGTTGTCGTAGTCGAATACCAGGCCTTGAATCAGCATATCATATGGACCATCCCTTCGTGCATAACCGAACTGTCTTAGAGCCAAGCATGGGTTATAGGTGATGCCTCCCCTAATTCCAAGTAGATGGACATTAGTAAATTCCCCATAACGGTCAACAATGATAACATTCTCTTTGGAACGAGAGCACCAGTGAATATCTGAATGTTTGAGCGTCATTAACCTTTGTGACCACCTCAAACCTTGCTCATTATTTAAGACTGATTAGGGAAGATGAGAAATAAACCATCTTTCCAGGAGGGGAGCGCAACACATAAGGACACCTCTCTTCCTCATTGTACGAGTGTGAAAAGAGTGTAGGATATCCCCTAGCAATGTAGGCACCGGATTGCGTGACATGAAGATTTTGACGGCATTTATATCTATGAGTTGGTCAGGATTGGGGAACAAGACCATCCCATAGATAAGAAGAGCCACAATCTCCTCAAAAGCTTGTAAGTCTAGGTAATTCCAACAACTTTGGGCCTTCTCAAACAGAAACTTTGCTAAGAAGCCTTTGACACCACTTCTAGTTTCCCAATGGGTTGTGACATCAGATGAGTGCAAGTGCAGGGCTTGAGCAATCTCTTCTGGCTTTGGATCTCTTTCCGTACCGTTGAAAGGTAGTTTATTGAGAATAGGAATCCTCAAGAGTTGAGAAAATTCCTCCAAAGTAGGCACAAGCTGATAGTCAGGAAATGTGAAGCAATGATGCAAAGGGTCAAAGAACTGGAAGAAAACCTTCATCATATCTTCCTCTGTGTTGGAAGTGACCAAGTTAAGTAGACGACCATGCCTCTCGGTGAATGGTGAGTTCTCAGGGATCCTTGTAGCTAGCTCCTTGAGTTGTGGAGAAATTCTTACAAGGCTGATTTGGATAGTTTTCCTGCGAAGCGAATCCATATCTTACAAAACAAGAACAAAAATGAATCTCCAAAATCCTTGAAATGGTTAGTGAATGCATATGATGTTCATGATGTCCATGATGTTATGTACAATTATGCATATACAAGAAAAGCAAACAAGTTCTTAGTTTAGGATTGCATGGGGTTTTATAGGTAAGTACCCTCTTGAAGTTTAGTTGGCTCAACCTGTCATAATAATAGTAACCGGGTTCTAAGGAGCTCAATATCACTGGATTGTTTCCTTGGTCATTGTTTCAGCTCAAGCCTCTTTAATGGCGACCGAAATATCCCAAGAAACTAACCCTCAATGAGTGTAGTATCGAGTATCTAACAACTTCGGACTGCACCAAAGCCGGTCATCTCACTACATCCTAAAGGCCAAGTTGGTCAAGTAAAGGGTTCTAGAAGTTCATTAGTGCTTCATGACATCACTCAGCGGCCCCGTATTCCCTTTGATTGACTCAAAGGCTACCGGTACCCATAAATATGTCACACTAACATAGATATTGCTTAGACCATGTCGGTATACCCCACACAGTTTCCACAACGTATTGCTATTTACCTATAATATTTCCCAAATCCGGGTGGAGGATTCAAACCCAAACAAAGAACCATAATGTAAAGCAAATAAGTCAAAAAAATGTAAGCAAATAAATGTGATCTAAACGCTAAGGTAACCCCACTTTTATAATAGTCCCCAACAGAGTCGCCAATTCTGTGATATGGTGGGAGAACTGACTTGAGGTTTTTGCATTTTATCGTAAATGTTGCGGTTAGCAAGAGTCGCCACTGACTTTTCTTTTATCCAAAAGGAAAGGTGAAAAAGAACAGGAAAGACCTTTGAGATTGTTTTCTTGAGTTCGGGGGGTAGATTATGAAAAGGGAAGGTATTAGCACCCTTTTCATCCATGGTTTTCCATGGGCTCTTAGTTACTTGCTTTAGATCACTTGCTTTTGTTTGTTTGAAATTGTGTTTGGTGTGGTTTTGAAAGTATTTTGTAAAAGAGGCCATTTGTTTAGGCAATCTTTGTAATGATTCTCGTTTGTAAGAATGTATACAAAGATGTTTTTCTTTTGAAAAATGTTTTCAATATTTGTAAGATGTTTTGAAATGTGTGTGTTTGTTTTGAAAAAAATAGCAAGGATTTGTTGTTTGAAAGGGAGAAAGTAACTAGAAGCTATCTACCTACTCAAAATGTCTTTCTTATGCATTTCCTATTCCTTTGACATTGTTGTCTTACCATTGATTTGGTAAGCAACCCTATCTTTGGATGTAAACGGGACAGGCGTGGGTCATCGTATAACTATGATTAGCAATATTTGCAAAGTATCTTAGCATTTTTGAGGGACCAAGATCATTTTTGTTAGGCAACTTTTGAATAGCGTCATCGAGGGACTATGATCTTATATTTGTTTTGTTTTGCCAAGATACTTCGCATGCGTAACATGGCCATTTTATTTTAGGCAACCAAGTGGGAGAAACCCTAAGGGTGCTTGTGTGCAAGTGCATCATTTTCATGCTTTTGATTTTGTCTTGTATTTAAGGTGTTCTATTTGTTTTGCTTTGTTCTTGTCATACAAACCCTAATCACTAATCATGGCATATGAAAGCGATAAATTGCGTAATGTAAATATACTAAGCTATTACAACAATTTTATGGGAGGGGGAATATAAGTTTGAATGGGGATTTGCACAAATATAAAGCTAAATATATTATTACAACCAAATCAAATTTGTACGAATTTAAGATAAATACAAAATAATATTTAAAATGTAATGCAATGAAATGTACATGTAAAAGATTTTTGATGGCTCATTTTTATGTAAAGGAATGTTTAATCTAAACCTAAAAAAAAATAAGAAAAAGGATTTAATTTTTGAAAGGGGTTTAACCCTAATTTTATTTAAGAGAAAATAAAGTTTCTATATTATTATTTTTGCATATTTTCTTGTATAAAAATAATAAATAATATTGTAATAAAATATAAAAGTTTATATGTATGCAAAAAATAGGGATTTATAAATATGAAATGCAAAATAAATAAACTAAGTATATTTAATTATATTTACAAGTCATTAAGAAAAATAAATTATATCCTATTAAAATAAACTATATTTTTGTGTGAGAAATAAAATAAAAATAAAATAAAGTGAAATATGACTAAATTATATTTTTTAAGATTTTATATCATTTAAAGAAAATAATAAAAATATTAAAATAAAAATAAAACAAATAAAAAAATAAAAATGTAGAAAGTTGGCCAAGGGGGTAAGGCAGCAGATTAGTGGTGATGATGAGCAAAAAATGCTGGCCCATAACAAAAGCCCAAACCTGCAAAAAAGGTGTCAAAACTGAAAATAAAAAAATGCCAAAATGCAAAAGTAGCGCGCAGGTTCGAACCCAGGACATGGGTCTCACCAGCGCGCTGCTTTACCACTGGGGTGGCCATACATCCATTGTCTTTACTGAAACAAAAATAATATATTACAAAACGCGTCTTTGCCCTGGTTCATCTTCTTCCTCAAGCCTTGGCCGGATCCCCTGTAATTTCCTCATGCTTCCATAAAAATGAAAACTTATAACATGAAAAATGTAGTATTTGAACTCACGAATCCAACCATATAAGTTATGTAATCTAACTATCAAAGATCAAAGAGAATTTTAAATGCCCCAAATTCTAACCTAATATTTTCAGAGATTTCAACTTCCAAATTCTCTTAGCACAAGTAAAATCAATGCAAGATAATGATATGTATAGCTTTGTTATGATGAGAACTACATTTTTTATTCACAGATCGTGGCCTAAGGTTGCCTGTACAAGGAGATAGAGTTTGAAAATTTACCTCCTTCAGCTGGAATCGTGTATGGAAATGTAGTGACTTTAATGGAGGCCTGATGCTTGCTTGAGCTTCCTTAAGCTTCCCTGAATCTATTCCAACCCTTGCCTTGCTCTGAAAGTGGCTAGAACTCCCTGACCAAGTCCAACTGCAAGCTTCAAGGTCAATAATGGCAGATGGTGGAAAAGGGAATACATAACATGGATGATGGTTTGGATGGGTTTGATATCAAGTATGTAAGGTGTTGGAATGATCTAAACACAAAACGCACGAGCCAAATGGAAGTTGGATGTGTTTGTGCAAAAACTGTATGTTTTGGACAGTTTTTGGTATTTTGCTTGCTCTGCGTGTTTTAGGTCTTGGCTTAGTGTTTTATGTGTTGCATATAGTTTGTATATTAGTATTGAGATGATCTTAGGTCAGCTTCCCAACAGATCTGCCAATGCTAGCCTTTTTGCCAACTTTCTTATACTTGAAGCAAAGTGACAAGACCAAAGCTTCACAAGCTTGTACCAGCTTGCTTAGGGTTAGTATGGGTTTGTACAAATTGCTTGAGACCTGTTTGGTTTGTATGCATAAAGGGGACAAGTTCAAAGCTCAAAATTGTAAAGTTTGCAAAAGTGGTTCTTTATGAAAATGGCAATGGAACCTTTTTGTCATAAGTGGAATTATAAGTTGGATAAAGGTTCAAAAGCATGGATAAAGGCTTTGTCAACTGAGTAAGCATTTAATTAAGGAGTGTAGAACAAGTTTAGGACCTGTACAAATGAAATATCCAGCATAGGATTGATTTGCAACTTGGTTCTTCATGAAATGGCTTGAACAAAAATTGAGAAAATGCCAACTTCCTCTCTTCGATTCTCCCTACTCAAAAATGATCTTGAGGAGTTTTTGAATATTTTGGAAAGCTTGCAATGTGCTCTATAATTAATTTTTGAAATGAATTTTGAGATACCCCTTGGAACTAGGTGAAAAATTGCCATGAAGTTGGGTCCAAAACCTGCCTAAATTAGGGCAAAATTTCACTAAGTTAACAAATTCATGACCATGTATTCACAAATTTATATCTTGAGATCCAAGCATCTTTAGGGAAAAGTTTGTGAAGCAAAGTTGTAGATTTCATGGAGATCTACAACTTCCATGGTTGGAAGTTTCCTTGAATAATTAGGCATCATGGTGTAAAAGTGGTGTAAAGTTGAGGAAAAATAAGAAAATTTTCATACTTAGAAAATTTCTAAGTTATGAAAATTTTCAAATTCAAACCCTAATTTTCAAATTTGGATTTCTTGATGAACAAATTTCACATTTGGAAATGTTTTGATGATTTATTACCCTTGGTACTTGATTTTGACCAAAAAGTCAAAGTTTGACTTTTCAGTGTATAGTTGACTTTTGATCAATTGACTGTAAAATTCATCTGTCAATCCAATGTATTTGAGATGTTTTGAGTCATGTGATTAATTCAAGATGATGCAATTGAAATATTGAAATTATGCTTGAACTCAATTGGTCCTTTGCTAGGTTAAAAATCAGAAATTGCCATTCCTCAGTCAAAACCCTAATTTTGACCATTTTGCCCTTTTGATGATTTGATCAAATTTCTTGAGGAATTTGTGATCCAAACTTGACCAAATGACACATGTGAGTTTAAAATGTTGATGTTGATAAAAAATTATGAAGTTTGACTATAAATTGGCCATGGTTGACTTTTCCCCCATATAACTGATTTTTAGGTCAACTGTCCAATTGACTGATCAAAAATGTGGTTTAAGGCTTGAAACTTGTCATGGGTGATCTTAGGGGTCCATAATGATGTTTGAAAGTCATATGAAGCATTGATAGTCCAAAAATCCTTGTGCAAACTCAAACCCTAACTTGGGGTTATCAGTGCAAGATGAGATGTCTTGAGCTGACCAAACCCTAATCCAGTCTTGAGTCAAAGAGATCTTTTGAGAAAAATCTTGATAAATGAGAGGAAAAATTTTAGGGTACAACAGATGACATCCTGATACTCATTCTAATTCAACTTTTGATACAGTTCAGATACGCTCTAGATACGGATGCCATCCTGATACTCATTCAAAGACAACTTTCAGATACAGTACGGATATGCTCCAGATACGGATGTCATCCTGATACTCATTCTAATTCAACTTCAGATACAGTTTCAGATACGCACCAGATACGGATGCCATCCTGATACTCATTCAAAGACAACTTTTGATACAGTTCAGATACGCTCAAGATACGGATGCCATCCTGATACTCATTCTAATTCAACTTCAGATACAATACGGATATGCTCCAGATACGGATGACATCCTGATACTCATTCAGATTCAACCTTTTGATACAGTTCAGATACGCACCATATACGGATGCCATCCTGATACTCATTCAAAGACAACTTCAAATACAGTCCAGATACGATCCAAATTCGGATGTCATTCTGTCACTCATTCAAATACATTCCAGATACGCTCCAGACACGGACACCATTCTGATACACATTCTTTCAACTTTCAATTACAATTCAACAATCATTTCTGGATGGCATCTTTAAGCCCATCTCCAAAAACTATCTGGTATCTCTCCAAATGGCATCTTTAAGCCCATTCCCAACATAATCAACTAACACATCTTCGAGTGCAAATTTTCTGGACACTCTAGTGTTCAATCATCTTCCACCTTCAAGACACGAATGGTAGAATTACGAATCTAACTCTTCAGGTGTAAGAAGATTGAACAGGGGCAGCTGTTGTACCCTAAAATTTTCCCTCTCATTTCATAAAGGATCACCCTGGATCCTAGGTTTGCTTCTATCAAGTTTCCAGGCCTTGAACTAACAATTTTTACAAGGAAATCACTTCCAAGGGCAAAATGGTCATTTGCACGCTGAAAAGTCAAACTTTGACTTTTGGATCAAAATCAAGCTTCAAGAATCTTATTTCATCAAGACATGTTGGAATATGAAGTTTGTATCATCAAAAAGTTCAAAAGTCAAATTTACTATGGAAAAGCCAAATTTCTAAATACTTGGGATTTTTCTAAGTATTTAAGAAAAATGACACTTCAGAACTTCTGAGCCAGCCTCCAAGCAGGTGTAGTCAGAAGTTGTAAACATGGTTCAACACATAGTCTTCAGTCAGAACATGGCTCTTCAACATCTACGCAAGTTCAGTCAGAGTTTGTTAGGGTAATGCAAAGAAGGTTAAGGAGCGTGCTGCAAGCTTTCTAGAAAGTCTGAAAGCTCTTTCAGAACATGATGGAGCCAGAAGATACAAAGATCAGAGGATGAATGCTACGCTGAAGCAGAACTTTTGATCCAGAACTAAGCCTTGGTGTAGAGTATCACGTTGCAGGATTTCTGGTTGTGATAAGTCTCATCATCATTTAATGCTCACAACTACCTTCTGAGTCTTTATCCAAAGGATTTTCACAACGTGTACCTCTACTGTCTTAGGATAGCAACTTTGCTTTTGCTTTTCCTTAAATCCTGCTGACAGCCACCATGCTTGCCTAAAAGACAAGGCAGTGCTTCAGCACATGAAGGCTATTTTCAACGCTTTGGTCAGAACTTGACCAAATCCCAAAACATTGCTTATACAACTTCCTGCAGACCTATGACCAACAGCTGGCTCAGCCTACGCCTGTATCCCATGATTAAACCAAACTAGCATACGAAAACTGTGATGAAAAAGAAAAAGAACATGATGCCAAAATAGGATCAAGTCCCATTTGTTTTTCCCCTCAAATAACAGTTTAATCATCTATAAATAATTGGATCCATCACACGTTCAAGGGGCTGGCTTTTGAAGAGAGTGATTGGCCAAAAGAGAGAAAAGGAAGTTGTGAAACCTTCATAAAAACCCATATCTCTCATACATAAAAACAAACCTTTGTTCTTCCCTTTGGACAAAAGAATATAACCACTGTTCCGTCACCTTTGCTGACTCAGAACATCCAAAGGCAACTACTCAAAGCTTCAAGCACGCTCCAGGTAAGTCTTTCTGGCTTCACTTGCTTTTCATTCTGAACATCATTAACATGTAAATATCATAGTATTTATGTTGTACATATCATTACATGAATAGAAAAACTATGGATCAGAACTTCTAGAATAATGCTAGGCTCAAACTTAGGATTGGAACTTCTGGATATGTTGTGCTGTGATCATTCTGATTTGCTGAACTGAATAAATTGTTGTTGTGCTGATTAAAGAGCTGAAATGTAACACAAAACTTCTATTTTTCACTCATCATTTTAACACACAGAACTTCTAGGATTTTCTCACTGTTAACACACACTGAACTTCCGATGTTCACCCACTAGCTCAGCATAATACAGAACTTCTGGGTTCTCCTCACATGTCAAATACACTGAACCTCTAATGTTTCCATCAGATATTTTCAAACACTCAGAGTTTATGATTTTCACATGCTGACAATGCACTGAATTGCTGACGTTTGCTCATTGTTTTAGTGTAATACTGAACTTCTGACTTTTGGTTCGCTGGCTGCATACCACCCAGAACCTCTGTGTTTGTCGCCTAACGTTTCTTGCAGGACCTCAGAGTTTACCAGTCCAGAACTTACGATCCCACGGATGTCTCCTGCTGAGTCACAACGCTCTTGGCCTCAGAACTTCTGATCCTAGTTGTTCTTCTTACAACAACACGTTGTTTCTACCTTGCATTTATTTTCCTTTTCATCATTTTTTTAATATTAATATAAAAAACATAAAATTATTTTCCTTTTAATTTATTAACTTAAGAAAAACATTTTCTAAACAAGTCCATTTTACATTTCTTGTACATTATTTCAATATGGTTGTAATAATAACTTAGGACTTATTTTTACTTGCAATCCCCATTCGTACATATGTACCCCCATCCCCTAAATATTGTAATAGCGTAGAATTTACATTTCTGCAATTTATTGTATTCCTTATACTGTAAAGTAATTAGGCGTGTATGGCAAGATAAAATCAACAAGTAGATAACCAAAATCAAAGACAAATGCATGCAATCAAACACACTTGCACGCATGCACCTTTAGGGTAATCTCACTTGTTATCTTACAAAAATGGTCATGTTATGCACGTGGGATGTCTTAGCACAAACAAATCGAAAAATACAAGATCATATTTCCTCGATGACGCTATCAAAGTTTCCTTTCAAAATGATCTTAGTCCCTAAAGAAATGTGTTAAGTCATCTCACAACATTGCTATCATGGTCATACGATGACCCAAACACATGTCCCTTTACATCTAACGATGGGGCTTCTTATCAATTCAATGGTAAGATAGCAACATCTAAAGGAGGAGGAAAAACACATCTAAGACTTTTTGAGTAGGTAGGTTCGCTCCTAGTTACTTGCTTGCTCACAATAAAAATATTTTATACACCCACACTTTCATTTGGAAACATTTTCGAAACAAACACTTTGTATACATTCTTTTAGAAACGAGAATCATTACAAAATTACATTTTCAAAATACTTTCAAAAACCACACCACAAGCACATTTAAACAAAAGCAAATGATCTATCGAGTAACTAAGAGCCCATGGAAAACCATGGATGAAAAGGGTGCTAATACCTTCCCTTTTCATAATCTACCCCCCGAATTCAAGAAAACATCTCTAAAGGTCTTTCCTGTGCTTTTTCACTTTCCTTATTGGATAAAAGAAAAGTCGGTGGTGACTCTTGCTAAACCGCAACATTTGTAAACATAAACACAAAACCTCAAGTCATTTCTCCCACCGTATCACACTTGTACTTATGACCTTCCAAAGCACTCAAGACCTCTTTCTTATACATACACAAGTTATTTTCCACAAATCCCACGCATGCTTGACCCCTGAAAACACCAAGAACCCAGAATCACCAAAAACACTTCAAAACTTGCCATTTATGAGTTTTGAATCCAATATCCCAATTTGCTTGTGTGATTTTTGGCCTTTTACTTTCAAAAGCTTCTAAACAACATACACAAACAAACCTAACACCTGCAAAACTACTGTAACACCTCCACCCTCATCCACCATTTTCAAAAACAGCACCTTGCACCTTGACTTCTCCAGAACTCCTCAGGCACTTTCAGCTCAAGCTAAGCATCCCATTAGCTTCCTGGGAACTTTAGGAAGCTAATCCAATCATTAGAACTCACTAAAAGCTACTCAAACTCCAAACTCGATACTCTCTTGCAAGGTAAGTTTTCTGACTTCTGAACTCTTCATACAGGCATCATTAATGGTGTATTTGTGAATGAAAAATGTAGATATCATTGCCCTAAAGCTAACCATGTCCATAGTTTTCATTTATATTGCTTGAGCTTAGAGAATTTTAGGATTGAAGTTTCTGAAATTTTTAGGGTTCAGATTAGGGCCATTAAAATTCATGCTTGTCTTTGATCTATAGTTTTATTGCTTTGCATTTATGAAATCGTGAGGAAATTTGCTACAAGTTTCCTGTTTACACTTTTCATTTTTGTTGACATTTGATTGAGATACAGAGGTTCTGACTGGGCGTGAGGTTGAAGATGAAGTTGGCCTCAGGAACGTGTTTACCATATATATTTATGGTTTGATTTATACAAACGGGTGTATAGCCACCCCGGTGGTAGAAGCGCGCGCCTGTGACTATAGGGACATGGGTTTGAGCCCCAGTGGTACCCTTTTGGATTTTTTTGTTGCATATTTCTCATATTCTAACTTTTTGGACAGACGCCTGGGCCTAACAGTCTTGGGCTTTTATTTTTTTTCTTACTGCTGACCCCCCTGCTGGCTACTCACACCCCTGGCCCATTTTATTTTCTTTTGCTCATTTTTAATTATTTATTTTCTTAAATATTTTATGTAATACTAAAAAATCAAAAAATATATAAAAAACATAGATTTATATTTTGATAAGGTTTATTCATTTTTTACACAAAAAATTATTTTATTTAATCATACTTTATTTTATTTTACTAATTGTTTTGTAAATTTAATTAAAAAACTAGGGTTTTAGTTATTTTATTTTACACCATTTAAATATATTATTTTAATATATAAAAAGACCAAAAATATTTTATAATACTATAAATTAATTTTAAGACAAAAATACCAAAAATATTCTTCTTCTAAACTTAATTTCTTTTAATCAATTAATAGATTAGGGTTTTATTTAATTTCTTTTCCTATTAAATTTAGTTTTACTTTTTATTATTTTAATTAATAATTTTCTTTTAGTTAATTAGGTTAAAACAAAATCCCTTTTCCCTAAAAATCCAAATAAACGTCCATTTTCTTTACATTTACATTCTTGTATATTTATTCATTTTTGTACATTTATTTATTCAATTCTTGTACAAATTCAATATGGTTGTAATAGATGATTAGGTTTATTTTCTTGCAATCCCCATTTATAATTTGTACACCCCCTCCCACAAGTATTGTAATAGCATAGTAATTTTAAATTCCACAATGTATCGCTTTATATACAAATGTTGGTAATTAGGGTTTGTATGGAAAGACTAAAACCAATCAATTATAAAACCTTAATCAAAAAACAAAACCAAGCATGAAAAACAATGCACTTGCACACAAGCACCCCTAGGGTAAATCCACTTGGTTGCCTTACAAAATGGACATATTACGCATGTGAGGTATCTTGGAAAAAAACAAGCAAAATATAAGATCATAGTCCCTCGATGACGCTATCCAAGTTGTCTTTCAAATGATCTTAGTCCCTTAAAGAGAATGCTAAGATACCTTACAACATTGCTAATCATGGTTATACAATGACCCATGCTCGTCCCGTTTACATCCAAAGATAGGGTTACTTACCAAATCAATGGTAAGATAACAATGTCAAAGGAAAGAGGAAATGAACATGAAAGCCTTTTGAGTAGGTAGAATATTCCTAGTTACTTGCTCATTTTCAAAACAAAACATCCTTGCTATTTTCAAAACAAACACCTACACTTTCAAAACATCTTATAAACTTGAAAACATTTTCAAAAGATCAACATCTTTGTATACATTCTTAGGAACAAGAATCATTACAAAGTTTGCCTAAACAATGGCCTATTTACAAAATACTTTCAAAAATCACACAAAGCACAAATTCAAACAAAAGCAAGTGATCTAGCAAGTAACTAAGAGCCCATGGAAAACCATAGATGAAAAGGGTGCTAATACCTTCCATTTTCATAATCTACCCCCCGAACTCAAGAAATAATCTCAAAGGTCTTTCCTGTTCTTTTTCACCTTTCCTTTTGGATAAAAGAAAAGTCGGTGGCGACTCTTGCTAACCGCAATATTTGCGATCAAACGCAAAACATCCAAGTCATTTCTCCCACCGTATCACAACTCGCATCACTACATAGATTGACAAGAGTCTAATCTTTTGAGAAAATTTTAAAGTAAAAAGCCAAAATGGCAAAATGGTTTGAATGAGATTGATTTACTTTTAGTCTTCTCACAAAAATGTCAAAGTTTTATTAAGTTAATTAAAGTTTGATTAAAAAAAAGTTTTGAAAATGCATGGACCTAAGTCCAAGTTTATTATGAAAGTGGTTCAAGTTTTTAAATAAGAAGAGTCTTTAAAGGGAGGGAGAAGATTTTTGAAATTAAAGAAGATGGGAGGAGATGAAGGGACTATCCTAAAGAATAAGGTAAAAGCTAGGGAAAAGAACCATCTAACCAACAAGAAGCCAACACTTGATACAAAAAGTCAATGTAGAATTCCCATCCTTTGGATTTGAAACCAAACAAGAAAAGACAATAAACCTTTTAAGAAAACCAATCTTCATTTGCATTAAGTCTTCACAAAAATTGGGCAGAGTAACAGTTGTATACAGATGAATTCCAGATCACAGACAAAACATGTAATCATAATAACCTGCACACAAAACAAACAAACAACCCAATGTCTTCGGGGTAAACCCCAAGAACTCAAGACAAAATAATAGATGTGGTCACAAGATCTCAAAGTAGGTCACAACTTCTAATCCTAAGTCCAAGAAGTCCATCACTTCATAATGCCAAGGATAGTAACCAAGTAGTCCAAGTAACATTAAAGTTTTTTAGGGTTCAAGTTGATTATTAGGTATCTTTAAAAAGAAAAATGAAAAGCTCAAGTGAGCAAAATAAAAATGACATAAAAAGTAAATGCTCAAGTGAGCAAAGATGAAAATAGTATGAAATGTAAATGCTAAAATAAATGTGCTTAAAGTAAAAGCATAAATAAAAGCATAAAATAAAGTCAATTGTTATAAATTAGTGGTTAGTTGAATGACCATCTTGAAACTTGTATTTGGAACTCATTATAAGATTGATAAAATCAAAGCCTCTCAACAACAAGTTGCATTTGCTTTTTGTCAATTATATCATTCATTTAAATCTCAAGGCAACAATAAATGATCAATGATGTTTAAGTGATCCAATTTGACCAAAGTTGATGAAAATTCATTAGAGGATTGGTAGGACCAAAGCTTCCTAACAATGAATCTCAAGGTTATTGGATCAAAGGGTTCAAATTAACATACTTGGGCTTGCAAACATAGGTTTGGGCCACGAATGATCATTTTCTCAAATCGGGACAAAATTTAGCGCTATGTTAAGCAATCGTAAGTGGACTTATATAAAATTCAACTTATTTTGAGGTCGGTCAATAGCAATCTATGTACCATATGTTTTGAGAAATGATATGTAAATCATTCTCCAATAACATTTAGTACAATAAGAAGGGGGTAAGATGAAGAGTGATGGGGTAAGAATTAAACCACATTTGAATCAAAAATTTAATCAAACTGTTATTAAAATCATTCATCCATTTTTTGTGGAGTCAAACTCAACACCATGGATCCAATGATGTTAATAAAGCTTATGATCAAAATTTCATAGTCCAAGATCAGCCAGAATATAATACAAAATAAATGGTATTTTAAAATAAATAACATGATTTTTAAAATGATTTTTTAAATGAAAATAAAGGGGAAAATAGCAATTGTATTCAAAACATACAATAAAAATCAACTAAGACCATAGAAAAGGAGTGATGTCAAGGTTTTCCTAGCAAAGTCCTTGTTTGAGAAAGACCAAAGCTATTGGAACTCTTTGGATTTGCAAGATTTTGAGGAAATTGTGGCTCTCCTCATCTATAGGATGGTTTTGTTTCCAAATCCTGACCAACTCATAGATGTGAACACCGTCAAAATCTTCATATCCTGCAACCCGGTGCCCACTTTGCTAGGGAACATCCTACATTATTTTCACACTCGCACTATGAGGAAAAGAGGTATCCTTATGTGTTGTACTCATCTCTTGGTAAGATGGTTTATTTCGCATCTTCCCCAATTTGTATTAAAGAACGAGCAAGGTTTAAGGTGGTCACAAAGGTTGATGACGCTCAAGCATTCAGACATTCATTGGTGCTCCCGATCCATAGAGAATGTTACTATTGTCGACCGTTGTGGAGAATTCCTACATCCTGACATGCCCACCTCTCTTGAAGACTTACAAAGAGATTGGATACAACTCAAGGGGGAGTGAGAAACTTTCGAAGCCCAATTCTACGCTAGCGAGAAGAAGGTTTTGGAACTCACTAAGCAACTTCAAGAGGAGCGGACTCTGAATGCTTACATTGCACCAAAGAGGATGCGTACAATCTTTTTATCTTAGAGTTTTTGTATTGTTTTGCCCAAAGAGGCATTGATGTACTCAAACTTTAATTTATCAATATAACGTGTGTTTCCTTTTTGTCTAAAACAAATTTGAATCTTTAAAATCCTTGAAATCATTGCTTATGCATTTACCATTCATCATAACATAAGCATTTTTCTTGAAACAAGTCTCCTCATCTTTCTACTATTTATTTTAGTACTATGGATCTCGAGCAAACGGTGAAGGACCTCCAAGCACAAAATGCTCAGTTTCAACATATGTTCTTAACTCTAGCCAAAGGACAAGAAGAGTTGAAGACCTTGCTGGTTGAAGAGAAAAAGAAGAAAGTAAAGAAAATAACCGGAGTTCTAAATATGGGAAGAAGGTTCCAAGGACAAGCAAGAAGGACTCTGGACTTTGCAACGTCATCTGGTGAGAAAGACAATCAAGATGGGAAAGGCAAGAAGATTATTCTGAAGAACAATGTCCTTCAGCCGACGATAAGTATAAGCATCTGGAAGAACGATTAAGTGCAATGGAAATTCAAAAGTGCCTGGATTGGACTTTGAGGAGTTGGGGTTAGTATTTGGGATTGTCATTCCTCCAAAATTCAAAGCACTGGTGTTCGCCAAATATGACGGAGTTTCATGTCCCAAAATTCATCTCCGGTCCTATGTGAGGAAAATACAGCCTCACACCGCTGGAAAGGATTTATGGGTACACTTCTTTCAAGACGGTCTGTCTGTAACTCAACTTGATTGGTTTTATCAGTTAGAAAGAGCCAATATTCATAATTGGGAAGATCTGGCCGCTGCCTTTTACAAACAATACCAATACAACGCTGATCTTGCTCCCACCCATACTCAACTCCAGAGTATGGCCATGGTTTCAAGTGAAGGCTTCAAAGACTACGCGCAAAAATGGAGGGACTTAGCAGGAAGAGTCCAGCCTCCCCTATCTGAAAGAGAATTAGTAGACATGTTTTTGGGCACCTTGTTCGGTCCTTTCTTCAATCACTTAATTGAGAGCTCCTCGGCGGGTTTTACCGAATTGATATTGACCGGAGAAAGAGTGGAAGTCGGGATAAAGAATGGAAATATTCAAAAAGAAGCATCCTCTGCTGCTGTAAGGAAACCATTCATTGAAAAAAAAGAAGTTGTTGATGTATATCCTCAGAGAAATCAAGATAGGGCTGAACGTCGTCCAATGGTGGGGGCTGTCATGATTTCTAAACCCGCACCTGCTCAGCAAAGAAGCAACCAGCCAAGAACGGAAAGACCAGTCAGACAGTTCACTCGAATTAATATGACATTATCTCAAGTATTGCCACATTTGTTAAGATCCAATCTAGTGACTTTGAAAGAAGCTCCAAAGAATCCTAACACAACCTCTCCTCATTATCATCCTAATTCCTGTTGTGCATACCATTTTGAGAGTCCCGACCATTACACTAACAACTGTTGGGCTCTAAAAAACAAAGTACAAGACCTTCTTGAAGCCAAAGAGATTTAATTCGATGCGCCAGAAATTCCCAATGTCATCACTGCCCTTATGCCTAAGCATGACCGTAATGTCAACACCGTTGAGGAAGATATGTATGTTACTTTGGTTGATGAACTTGTGACCCCACTCCTGACTATCAAAAAGAACTTGTTGAAAGCCGGTGTATTTCCAGGCTGTGATGAAATCTATCATTTCTGTTTATCCTCACCAACCAGTTGTCCTTTGTTAAAAGCAGGCGTTCAATGCCTAATAGATGACAAGGAGATTTTGTTCGAGAAGACTTCTATTCCAATTGTTTCTTATAATGATGTTTCCATCATGACCATTTCCGCCAATTCTTCCAGGGTCTCCACCAAAAGACCCATTAGAATTACATCAGTTTCTAAAGTAGCTCCGTTGATGATTACAATGCCTAGACCAATCCCGTATTCGTCAGAAAAAACCGTCCCATGGAATTATGGAGGCGATGTCTACTACCACGGTATCAAGCAAGATTGGCCAGCTGTTAAAAATTCAAGTTCTGAGAAAGTTGACTCCGATATCAGTAATATCACAGGGACTAGTAAGATAACCCGAAGCGGAAGGGTATTATCTCCAGAAATTTCTCCTCCAAAAGCTATTTTCAGACCTGTAATCATTCCTGTTGTTGTTGCTCCTCCAAAGGCTATTCCCAATCCTGCAATCATCTTTGCTGATACTCCTGTTGACAAAACTGTTACAGTCCTTGCTATCACCCCTACTAACATTCCTACTGCCGAGTCAGCCGAGACTCGAGGCAAAGGTATTCTGATAGAGCTTGTCCGGATGAAGGCACAATCAGTAGCTATCCCTGAGACCTCCCGAAAAGAGATGGAGGAAATTCTAAAGAATTAAAAAAGAAGCGACTACAACATAGTCGAACAATTGGGGAAAACTCCATCAAAAATTTCCATGCTGGCTTTATTGTTATGTCCCGAAGCTCATGCAAAGGCCTTGGTAAAGTTCCTTAAAACTTCCCATGTACCCCAAGAAACATCTGCCGATCAGTTCCAAGACTGCGTAGCCAGCTTGACTGTAGATAATGGTTTAGGTTTTTCGGGTGCTGATTTAACGCCAAGGGTGAGGAAGCATAACGAGGCATTTCATGTCTCAATCGAATGCAGGGACATGACTTTGGCTCATGTCTTGGTTGATACCGGTTCGTCTCTGAATGTGTTGCCTAAAAAGGCTCTTGATAGGCTTGACTGTGAAGGATTGACTTTGAAACCTAGCAATATAGTAGTGAAGGTCTTCTATGGCTCAAAAAGTATGGTCCATGGGTGTTTTAACCCAAAATTTCCCCTCCCATATTTCTCAAGACATGGCAATAATAATCTCCAAGTGGCTCAAGGTTGCTCAAGAGTTGGACAGTCAAATCATCTCCTAAGGCAGTCAATCTCAAATTAGGGTTTTGTGTTGCATCAAGGTCCTTACATCCAAATGACCCCAAGTGCTCCCCAATTTCCTAATATGCTCTAAAGTTCATCCATGTCAAATTTCAAGCCTTGCAGAGGAAGTTTGGTCAGTCAATTGCTCAAGAGGTCCAAAAATCGACTGCGCTAGGGCAAAAGTCAACTGTGACCCAAATACAGTCAAACCTCAATATTTTTTGTCAACATTCTCATTTTGAAGTATAATTCATCATTTTATCAAGGTTTGATCATGATTCATCAAAGATTGCTCAAAATTCATCAAGACTCAAAAGTTGCTAAATTAGGGTTTTGTAGGAAAAGTCAACTCAACTTTGACCAAGCATAACTTTCTCATACTTTATGAGAAATGACCCATACAAAGCTCATTTTGAAGAGGATGACATTTCCTACAATCCATCTTCACACTCCAAGATCAATAAATTCACTCACAAAAAGTTACAAATTTGGACATTATAGGTCATTTTTGAAAGTCAACAAAACACCTTTTTTTACAAAGCTTATAACTTGATCATGGAATATAAAAATGAGAGGATACCAAAAGGGTTAGTTATAGGACATCTCAAGGTTTCTAAAAAGTCCAAGAACACTTCTAAAAGTTCAAAATTGAAGAAGTTATGCATTGTTGAAGTTGAGCATTTTTCTAAAATTGCCAAAAGTCAACTATCCCCAAAACTTCAAATTTTGACAAATGGGCCCACTGTTTTCCACTTGATTTGATCTTTTAATACCACACACGTGTCCTATATTCATTTTTATGTCCATTCAATAATTTTTCTATTTTATTTGATTTTTATTGAATTAATTCACTTTTAATCAATTTAAATCCAAATAAAATCCAAATATTGATGAAATAAGATCTTTTTTATTGATACAGGTTTCAATTATCATCATGGACCAGATCAAATCCGAATCATGCCATGTTATAAACAAAATATTTGATTTGAGACAATTTAAGAAGCTTTTTAATGGTGATTCATATCAAATCTTCAAACATCAATGCTCATGGATTCAAGGCCCAAAATTAAACCTAATTCACTCTATTATACTCACACAATGCAAAGGCACAAAGGACACGACCAAGAGGCTGCATAATCACCAATACAAAACTTGAGAAAAAGCTTGAAAAGTGTGAAACTGAAATCCATATAGGAGGCAAATTCAAGGCCAAAACTAAACGTAGACTTCTTGCTTGAGATCCACTGAAGCTATTGCAATCAAAAGCCAAGCCAATCACCTCTTGAATCGCACTGTAAGTCCTTCGAAACATGGCCCTGTACATGAAAACATAACCTTTTATTCTTGCATCTTTTTGCCAAAATCTTGACATTATCAAGTTTATCGTTCCATTTAGAACGTTTCTGCATTATTTGATTTTGTTTTGGTAGCTTGTAACCCTGTAACCGAACCTAGGGTTTGGAAGGTTGTTTTTTAGGCATTTTTGCTACAGGTGAAATCAAGCCAATTGATGGATATGGATGTGTTCACGAGACCCAGACAAATCGAACCATGGTCTTGGAATTGATTTTTACAGCCTAGAGAAGATTTTAGGAGTGAGCCATGGATTTAGCTGCGGATGAAATCCGCAGGTAAATAACCAGGCTTTTCGTTGAAGAAGACGACTATGTGTCTTCTCCTGATTGGTGGTTTCAAAATATTCGCGCTATTTTTTTTTATTTCCAGGCATAATGATTTGTTTTCTATATAATAATCATTGTTTATTTCATTAACAATTAAACATAATAGCTCAGTTGGTGAAGGCGCTAGTGCATTGGCTAATGGGACCTGGGTTCAAATCCAAGGTCCCCCGTATATTTGTTGCTATTTTATTTCAGGCATTCCAGTGAGTCTCAAACTTTGCAACATATCACACACCTTCATCCAACGCCTGCCAGATGGCCTCCAGGCCAAATCTGATGGCCCATATTGGAGGTCCCTCGTGAGACCTAGTCAACCAATGCACGTGGAACCATGGAAAGTCATGCAGGCTGGCAACTATTGGGCTTGGAATTTGCTCTTCTCACCACCAATTTGGGCCCATACCCCCTTGGGTTATTTCTTTTCCTTTTTATATTTTCATTTTATTTATTTTATTTTGATTATTATTTTTATTGTTTAATTAACCAATCAAGTTATTTTTCTCATAAAATCAAAAACACAAAAATATTTTTATTAAAATTAAATTCACCATTTTATTTTTGTAAATAAATTAATTTAATTGATTTAGCTTTAATTAGGTATAATTTCAATATTTTTGCAATAATTAAAATTAATGTAGAATATTAGGTTTTAATAATTTTGACCAAATTTATTTTATTTCATTAAATATAAAAAATCCAAAAATATCTTTTTTAATTAATTAATTAATTTATTTAATAATTAGCTTAGGTTTAATTCCATTTAATTCAAAAATAAACCAAAAAACATGCTTTCTTTCAAAAAAGGGTCAAAACCCTAAAAAATGCGCCGATTTAATTTTCTCGCACGCGATCAATTTTTTCATATTATTGTACTTGCTTCCGGAATGTAATAGCTTTAAATAGGACTTTAATCATTTTATCGCTTTCTTTTATTTTCCTCAATTTAAATTAAAGGGTTGTTTTTGGCGATGTAAATACCCGACGCCTTGTAATAGTTTAGATTTAATTTCCGCAATTTAAATTCCGCAACTATACACTGTTAGATGTTTGATAATAGGGAATGCATGATAAGATCAAATGTATGAACTTAAAATCAACGTAGCTCACCCATAACATGTACAAAGATAATATAACCGAACTAACACACTCGCACATGCGCACTCTTAGGGTACACCTCACTTGGTTGCCTTCGAACGTGGTCATTGAGTATAGGAAGTTTTAGAGGTCGTCCTCTTGTCCAAAGATCATAGTTTCCTCGAAACGGTTGCCTCGGAAAAATGATCTAAGACATTAGGGGTACCGCTAAGGCGTCCTAACATTGCTTTAGTGACCACACGTCCCCTAATCGAATTGACCCTTAAAACTCCAACGACGGTGCTACCTACTCATTCATAGTGGGATAGCATTGTCTTAAGGACATTTGCACAGATTAATTCCTTTTTCGAGTAGGTAGATGGTTCTTAAGTACTTGCTCACTCTCAAAACAAAACAAAACTTTTCACACTTACACCTTTCAAACAAAAACTCTTTTCAAACCCACAAACACAAAGAAAAGCAATTTTGAAAACACTTTGAGCAAGTACCTAAGAGCCTGTGGATAACCACGGATAGAAAGGGTGCTAACACCTTCCCTTTCTATAATCTACCTCCCGGACCCGAGAAACATCTCGAAAAAGGAATTTTTCTGTGCTTTTTTCCTTTCCTTGTTGGATAAAATAAAATACGGTGGCGACTCTTGCTTACCGCGACATTTTTACGAAAACAAACGCGAACCAGCATTCCAAAACAGTCAGTTCTCTTCCCACCGTATCACAGAACTGGCGACTCTGCTGGGGACATAATAAAGTGAGGTGTACCTTAGGATTAGATCATTGTGTTTTCAATTGTATGCTTTGTATGCTTTAATTTTGTGGGGTTGTATCGGAGTTTCTATAGATCCTAACCCGGATCTGGGGGTACCCTTTAGGTAAGTAGAAATAAACTGTGAGGGAACTGTCTGGCGTAGACCGACACGGTTGAAGAAGTAGCTACGTTGGTGTGGCACTTTAGTCTGTACCGATATCCCTTGTGTTGGAACGAGGAGAATATAGGTCTTCTAAGGAGTCATTAAGCACCAACTGACCTTAGAACCTTTAAATTGACCAACTTGGCCATAGAACAGTAGCAGTATGCTACACTCATTGAGACTAAACACTAGCGATGATTCTGGCCACAAGAAAAGGTTGCTAAACTGGAATTATGACCGATCGAGGGTAGTCAGTGATATTGAGATCCTCTAGAACCCGGTTACTATTTTTAGGACAGGTTTAAACCAACTGAACTGAAAGAGGGTAGTACCTAAGCTCCTTGCCATCCTGAAATCTAAGGGCTCTCTGTGTGACTTGTGTGCCTTTACCATGTTTGCTATTTGTGGATACTTGTGATGTGCTCTTTATCATGACATCATGACATCATAACATTGCATACATATTGCATAAGACTAACCTATTTCAAAGACAAGAGGGATTCATCTTTGCTCTGTTTTGTAGGTCATCATGATGCCTATGCGTAGGAATACCATCCGGATTAACTTTGTCCAGGTTCCCACTATGCTTAAAGATTTGGTTGTAAGGATGCCAGATACTACTTCCTTCATCAGAAGACATGGGCATCTTCTTAGTTTGGTCACCTCCCAGTTGGATGAACAGATGATGAAAGTCTTGGTCCATTTCTATGATCCGATGTACCATTGTTTTACTTTCCAGGACTACCAGTTGGTTCCCACCCTAGAAGAGTTCTCTGAGCTGCTCGGTATCTCTGTTCTGGAGAAGACCCCGTTTACTGGTTGGGAGAAGATTCTTAGGCCCGAAGAGATTGCTGCAGCCCTTCATATGACCAAAGAAGAGGTAATGGCTAATTGGGAGACTAGAAGTGGATCAAAGGGTTTTCTGACTAAGTTCTTGGTTGGTAAGGCTAATTATTTCTGGGATAGCCTAGACTTCAAGGCGTTCGAGGATATTCTGGCCCTTCTGATATACAGTTTGGTATTGTTTCTGAACTCTGACTCCTTTGTTGATGTGAATGCGATAAAGATCTTCATCTCTCGGAATCCGGTACCCACCCTCTTGGGTGACATTCTTCATCAGCTCTATGCTCGTACTACCCGAAAGCGGGGAACCTTGATGTGTTGTGCTCTATTATTGTCGAGGTGGTTTATTTCGCACCTCCCAAATTCAGTGCTAAATAACAAAGAAGGCATGGGCTGGGCTTATAGGGTGATATCTCTCTCACATAATGACATTATTTGGACTCTCAAAGGTATGGACGAGGTAACTATCATTGATCGCTGTGGGGAGTACCCTAATGTTCCATTGATAGGAACCCATGGAGGAATTTCTTACAACCCATGCTTAGCTCTCCGTCAGTTCGGAAGAGCCAGAAGAGAAGGACCTCATGAGATGCTAATGCCTAGTATCGTCTTTGATTTTCAAGGGGATAGCGACGAGCAACGTCGCAGATTCATAAGGGCTTGGGATAGAGTTCACCAATCTGATCCACATGAGCTGGGTCCAAAGACTTCACTTCCAATGGAGCCATATCTCAGATGGGTTCGCATCCGTGCCCAAAAGCTGGGTATGCCATATGAAGTTGTCTGTCCTGTCACTCTTGAAGTTGCTAATGAAGAAGGAGTTCTTCCAACCATCCTCCATCCTTATATGCCCACTGACATTGGGGAACTGAAAAGGTCTTGGATGCAGCTGAGGGAAGAATGGGATTCTTACCGAGAGAGGTTCAACGAGCAAGATCAGAAGATCCAGAAGCTGACTAGGCAGTTGGAGAACGAGCGGATTCTCAATGACTATGTTCGCACTGATAAGAAGAGACCATGGGAGCGTTGATTGACCTTTGATGATTTCCTTTCCAGTTTTTATTTACTTTTCAGTATTTCCTTTCATGTAACGCCTTAAGGGCATCAATTGAACAATTTGAATTACAAAGTTTATCTAATAAAGTGTGCTTCCTTTCTGGTTTACAAATTTGAATCTCCCGATTGTCTTTGAAATCATAATCATACACATTTCATCCCATGCAATTTATAAACAGGTACCCGTTATAGGTCTCTTATCTTCTTCGCTGTTTATTTCAGCAATCATCATGTCTGCTGAACCTTCAACTGAGCAAGACATCAAGGCTCTCCAGGCCCAGAATGCTCAATTTCAAGAGTTGTTCATGAATCTAGCTAAGGGTCAGCAAGACTTGAAGATCCTGATTCTGAAAGAAAAGAAGAAGAAGAAGAAGAAGAGGATAATCCTGTTTAACACAGGGCACAAGTTTGGAAACAGGCTTCAGAATGAAGTTGATCTGACCACCTCATCTGGAGGGAAAGATAGTCAAGAGGAAAGGAGGGCTCCTAGCCCTGTGGTCTCCGACAACGAGACGGACTTCGATGAAGAACAGTATCCTCCTGCTGAGGATAGATACAAGTAACTGGAAGACCGGTTGAGTGCTATGGAAGTTCAGAAAGTGCCTGGTTTGGATTTTAGTGATCTAGGTCTATCATCCGGGGTAGTGATTCCCCACAAATTCAAGGCACCAGCCTTTGCTAAGTATGACGAAATTTCTTGTCCGAAGCTGCACCTCCGGTCATATGTAAGGAAGATTCAACCATACACTGCTGATAAGAACCTATGGATCCACTTCTTTCAAGACAGTCTCTCAGGGACTCAGCTTGAGTGGTTCTACCAGTTGGACGGAGCCAGTATTCGCAGTTGGGAGGATTTGGCTACTGCTTTCTACAGACAGTATCAGTACAACTCCGACCTTGCTCCTACGCGTACCCAACTCCAGGGTATATTAATGGGAATGGGTGAAGGATTCAAAGATTATGCTCAAAAGTGGAGGGACCTCGCCGGAAGAGTGTAACCACCCTTGGCTGATCGGGAGCTAGTTGACATGTTTCTGGGGACCCTGTCGGGTCCATTTTTCAATCACCTGATTGGAAGCTCTTCGTCTGGGTTTACAGAGCTTATTTTGACCGGTGAGAGGATTGAGGCTGGTATTAAGGCTGGTAAGATACAGAAGGGTGCTTCATTAAGCACCGAGAAGAAGCCGTTTAAGAAAGAGTCCAGTGATGTCTACAGTGCGAGAAGACAGAATAGACCTGAACACCACCAAGCTGTCAATGCGATTGTTATTTCAAAACCTGTTGGTGCTCTGCAGCACAACAATCAACAGAAGGACGAGAGACCTCGAAGGCAATTCACCCATCTCAACATGACCTTATCTCAGATTCTGCCACAGTTGTTGAAGACTAATCTATTGATTCTAAAGGAAGCTCCGAAGAATCCAAATACTACCTCACCGAAGTATAACCCTAATGCCCGCTGTGCTTTTCACTCTGATAGCCTGGGGCATAATACAGATGATTGTTGGGTTTTGAAGAACAAGGTAAAAGACTTGATTAACGCGAAAGAGATTGAGTTCGGAGTACCAGAGAAGCCTAAACAAGGTGCAGGGGTGAATGCTATCATGGATGACGATGATGAAGAGTTTGATATTGACAGTTGGATCTACCCGACTGCCAATGGTGGATTAAACAACTGTACATCGAAGGATTCTATGCTCGTTTCTGTTATCACCCAGTAATGAAACTTTTGTTTTGAATTTGTAACAGACAATGTTTTAAACTTTATGGCCCAATGGCTTACCCGGGGCACCGTGGCTTCATTTGTGAGGGCTTTATGTGTGTCATTTTCATATATCATTAATAAAAGCATTGGAAGTTCTTGCATTTCAAATTTTGTGCTCCTTGTTTTTCTTTATTATATATTGAAAAACATCTATTTTACACACACTCACGTATACAGGTCCACATCCACTCTGGATCCTACTGGTAACGACTCTGCTACTGCCAGTTATGACTTCGAAAATCCGATCAACTTAGCCGAAGACGAAAGTGAAGATGATTGCGAAGTGCCTGGTGAACTTGCAAGACTGTTACTCCAGGAAGAGAGGGTTATTCAGCCACATGAGGAGCCGGTGGAATCAATGAATCTGGGTACTGAGACAAATAAGAAAGAGGTCAAGGTTGGTGCCAATCTGGAGCTTAGTGTGAAGCAACGGTTGATTCAGATGTTGCGCGACTATGTTGAGATCTTCTCCTGGTCTTACAAAGATATGCCTGGTTTGGATACTGATATTGTGGTTCATCGCCTGCCTACCAAGGAAGATTGTCCTCCAGTAAAATAGAAGGTCCGCCAAATGCGCCCAGAGATGTCTGAGAAAATTAAGGCTGAAGTTATGAAACAATTTGACGCCGGTTTTCTAGCAGTTACTTCTTACCCTCAGTGGGTGGCCAACGTGGTTCCTATGCCGAAGAAAGATGGTAAGGTTCGGATGTGTGTCGACTATAGGGATCTGAGCAGGGCAAGCCCCAAGGATGACTTCCCTCTACCTCACATCGACGTTCTGGTTGACAACACTGCTCAGCACAAGGTATTCTCCTTTATGGATGGTTTCTCCGATTATAATCAGATTAAGATGGCACCCGAAGACATGGAGAAGACAACCTTTGTTACTCAATGGGGTACTTTTTGCTACAAGGTCATTCCCTTTGGATTGAAAAATGTTGGGGCAACGTATCAGCGTGCCATGGTTGCGTTGTTTCATGACATGATCCATCATGAGATTGAAGTATATGTCGATGATATGATTGCAAGGTCCCAGACTGAGGAGGAACACCTTGACCATCTGCAGAAGCTATTTGACAGGCTGGGGTTGTACAAGCTGAGGTTGAACCCGAACAAGTGCACCTTCGATGTGAGATCTGGTAAACTGTTGGGTTTCGTCGTGAGCGACAAAGGTATTCAAATGGACCCTGCAAAAGAGAAAGCTATACAGGAGATGCCAGCTATTGTACCCCAAAATTTGCCCTCGTATTTTTCCACAAGAAATCACAGCTTCGGGCTTTTCCGGATTTTTTCAGATTGGCGTAAGAATCAGTCAAACAGACTTTTCTTATCAGTCAGACAAAATTAGGGTTTTCTTTGATTTTAAAGCAGTTCAGGCAGATTGCTAAGGTTTGGTTGAGTTGGCTCAGGTTTTGATCAGGCGGACGTTTCTTTGACATTTAATCAAGAATTATGGTTTTTGTGCGCATATTTCTCAGAAAGAATTAATTTTACAGTTCTTTTCAGTTTACTCTGAGATTTGGATTGAGGCATTTGAATCAAGAACTTGCAGGGTTTTGTTTAATCAGTAAAGGCCAAAGCATTTGATTTGAGATGAGATAAAAGCTGAGGTGCTTAAATTGAGAATCTGCAGTGTTGAGATAAATATCTGGATATTGGTTTGATTAACGGTGCATTGTTTAATTGGAGCGTCGGGCTTATTATTGATCGATGCTAAAACCACAGTGTTTATTAATTGTTTATTTGTTCTAAGTTAGGATAATTGGAATTTATTTCCATTTATTATAATTTAAGAATTTATAAGTAATTAAAATAGACAGTAGAAAGAAGAATTAACTGATAAAAAGGATTTCATTCATCTTTAATTGTTCTGTTACAAGTTATTATTTGAACAAACTGTAAATTTATTTACATCTTTGATTACAATAATAATAGTACAAATAATTGAAATGAAATAAAACTATCCTAAATATTCCTAAGTCTTCAAATATTCAGCTTCTACTGCTACTCCTCTCCATTTGAGTTTTATCTGCAAAACAAAGAAACGAAAGAAAAGTCAAAGCAGATAAAATAATTAAAGGTGGACAGTTAAAAAGATTCATCATTAAAAGCAACTGGCCGGAATCAGTTCGCCCTCTCTGCAAATCACGAGATTTCTCCCGGTTCACAAAGAGGGATGAAAAATGCTTGCAAAAGAAAAAGACATGAATGCACAAAGTTATGATTTTGCACAAGTTCAAATTGTCAACCAACTGCATAGTTTCCAAACAAACAACATGCCTAACCAAAGTCCAAACTGGACAGCAAGATGTAAAAAGCTGTCCAAAAAGATATCAAAAGATATCAAAATCTCCACAAGTACAAAAGGCTACTCAAAGTTGTCCAAGAGATATAAAAAGATGTCAAAGAAGTACATAAAGTATGCAGGAAAGCATGAATATGCAGAGTAAACCAACAATGCAAGCAAACTCTTCATTTCATCATTTTCAAGGCCATTTGCTTTTTCAGAATTAGTACAGTGCTAAGCAATATTATATGCTTTTAATCTGTCAAAGAAGGAGAGAGAGAAGAGGAAAAGAAGATAGGCTTACAGGCTTTAGGCTTGAAGAAGAAATATATAAAACAAACTGTTATCAAGACAGTAAAAGGGGGCAGAAGATAACACAAGAAAAAGAAGATAACAAAACTGTAACATTAGAACCATCAAGCTTCAGCCAAAAAACTCTAAAACTGTAAAAAGTCTCAAAGCTGCCTCCACCCTGCTTAAAACAAACAGCAAGCCTTACCTGTGTCAAGCTTAAACAAACAGAAAGCCATAACCTCAGACCTGCATAACTCAAGCCTCAAGCTTCAAGTCCAAACCAGAGCATCAAACAAACAAGCCCTTTTCAAGACAGTGTTAAGCCACAAAAGCCTAAAGCCTGCTGAAGCCTAAACCAAACACAAACTCACAACACAGGCCTGTAAGCACACTAAGCCTAAAGCCTGCTGAATATCAACCTGTCAAAGGCCAAGCCCATTCAAATAACACAAAGTTTATACCAGGGTCAGATCAAAGCCACCAAACCCTCAGAAAGGTTTCATCATTGGGCCAATAATATAAAATAACCATCACTCACAAGCATACTCAGTATAACCAACATCAACAGGCAACTCAGAAGCCAACAAGAAGAAGAAGATAAAGAAGCATCTCAGGGTATACAGGCAACTCAGAAGCCAACAAGAAGGAGAAGATAAAGAAGCATCTCAGATGCAAGCATACAAGCAACTGAAGCAAGCATAAGAGGAAAGTGATATGAACTAAGGTTCTCAAACATCATCATTGAACCAACACACAAAAAGGCAAAAAATACAGAATACCAGGGTTTCCAAGCAAAGCGCGCCTCATCATCGATTCCTCCGCCCTCAGCCATCCTAGACGCCTCCAGACCCACCGTCCTCCTCCAACAAAGGTAGTATAACTTCTTTTCCTTCCTTTCGTACACCTCAACAGAAACAACAATAATAACATAAAATCAGAACACGCAAAGAGAATTAATGAAAAACCTAACGCATTACAACGAAGAGATCAAACCTTGTAGCCATCACTGAGCGACCATGGAGGGAAGAGGACGAACGGCGGCGCCTGGTGGCCTTGGACGGAGGGTTGCATCAGTGGCTGTGGCTCGAGGGATGAAGACGAAGTGACGAAGTAAACGCCGCGCCTCTGTGTACACCAAACCCTAGAATCCCCTTTCTGAAACAATAACTCAAACCCCTTGCAATTTGATTTGTGAAGCAAAGTGGGCCTTGCCCATTCACGAAACCAATTGGCACCCCTCGTTTCCTTATTTCCATCAGCATCAGTATGAGCCAAACGTCCACCCTTGAGCCCATTTTCCTTTTTTTTTGTTTTAAACTAACATCCTTTTATTTATCATCCTTTTTTTATTTAAACTAATATATAATACTTTTTGTTTTGTTAAATAAAATAACACCTTTTTACAAAATATTATTAATTATTACATTTTAGAAAATATACAAAATTAACTTTTTCTTAAATTTGAAACATTTTTCTTTTCTTTTTTATACATAAGGATATTCATTAAAATACATAAATATTAATATATATATAATTAGGTTAATAGATTTTATCTAAAAAACTCTTTTAATAAATCTTTTTGTACATAAAAATACTAAATACAAATACACTAACATTAATACATAATACATAGAACTTAAAACCTTTTCTTTTTCTTAAACTTAAAACTTTTTTTATTTAAAATGTTTGTACATACTTAGAAAAAATACAAGAATACAATAATACATAAATAAAATACTCAATTTTCTCATTAAGTTAGCAATACTTAATAAATGCACTTTCTCATTTGTAAATAAAACATACACCTACACTTACACAAATATATTGATACATTGGTATGTTTACATTTGCTATTCTTATACATTGCTATACATTATATTTTACATTTGCGCAATTCGATTTGGTTGTAAATTATTTGGGCACTATTCTCCCATTTAAGTCTCATCCCCATTTGTAAATTTGTACCCCCACTCCCGGATACTATTTTGTAATAGCGTAGACTTTAAATTCCCGCAATTTATCACTTTCAAATATACCATGGTTAGACCTAGGGTTTGCATGTACATAAAATCAAACGCTAGATGACCTAATACAAGACAAATACATGAAATCAATACACAATCACACTTGCACCCCTAGGGTAATCCCGCTTGTTGCCTTCCAAAATGGGCCATGCTTGCACGTTGAGTATCTTTTGCAAAACAAAACAATTCAAATGATCATAGTCCCTCGATGACGCTTTCGAAAGTTGCCTATCCAAATGATCATAGTCCCTTCAAGCAAAATTGCCAAAGACACTTGGCACCATTGCATTCATGGTCCACACAATGACCCGCGCATGTCCCGTTAAACATTCTAAACGCAAGATTGTCCACCAAATACAATGGTGGAACAAAATTGTTAAAAAGGGTTAAAACATGAGAAAAACCTTTGAGTACAATAGGGGTAGACAAAACTCTTAGTTACTTGATCAAACTTGCAAAAACACTTGCCTACTTTTCAAAACCACACTCCACAAACACTTTCAAAACAAAACTTTCAAAAACATTTGAAACATCTTTTCGAAAAGATACACACTTTGGTAAAACACTCAAACACGAGTCATTACAATGGTTGCCTAAGACAAGGCATCTTCTTCAAAAACATTTTCAAAACACACACACACACCATTTCAAGCAATTGAAAATCAAAGGCAAGTGATCTAAAACCAAGTAACTAAGAGCCCATGGATAACCATGGATAGAAAGGGTGCTAATACCTTCCCTTTCTATAATCTACTCCCCGAACCCAAGAAAACATCTCAAAGGTTTTTGCTGTGCTTTTTAACCTTTCCTTAGGATAAAATAAAAAGTCGGTGGCGACTCTTGCTCAACCGAAACATTTGCGAAAACAAACGCAAAATCTCAAGTCAGTTCTCCCATCATACCACAGAACTGGCGACTCTGCTGGGGATATTTCTAAAAGTGGGGTTACCTTAGGGTTTAGATCACCTTTACATTCTTGCTTTGATTGCCTTGATTGCTTTACTTTTTTGGTTCCTTGTTTGGGTTTGTTGTAAATCCTACACCCGGATTTGGGGCACCTTCTTAGGTAAATAGCAATAAAACTGTGAGGGAACTGTGCGGGGTATACCGACACGGTTGAAGCAGTAAGCTATGTTAGTGTGACATATTTGTGAGTACCGGTAACCCTTGAGTTCAATCAAGGAGAGTACGGGGCCGCTGAGTGATGTCGTGAAGCACTAACGAACTCTTAGAACCTTAATTGACCATCTTAGCCTTTTTAGGGGTAGTGAGATGACCGACTTTGGTGAAGTCCGAAGTTGGTAGATACTCGATACTACACTCATTGAGGGTTGTTTTCTTGGAATATTTTGGTCGCCAGTTAAGTGGCCAAATCAAAACAATGAACACAGAAAACAATCCAATGATATTGAGCTCCTTAGAACCCGGTTTCTATTTCTAGGACAGGATGAGCCAACTGACTTCAAGAGGGTACTTAACTACAACCCCATGCAAGCCTAAAACTAAGGACTTGTTTGCTCTGTGTGAATATGATTACCTGTATATACACTCATTTGCTTTTGCATACATGTACATAACATCATAACATCATACCATAGCATTTTTCAATAACCATTTCAAGGATCTCGAGGGTTCTTTTGATGCAGGGTTACGTTGAACCAGACGTCTACCAAAGGGCAAGAGGTTTCTCCTCTAAACAAATGCCAATCAAAGATCAAGTGCAACAACTTGAATCAGGGGCTATGACCCACTTGACATGGTGAGCTTGATTCTCGTGGAAAGACATCCACCAAATGCAAAGTTCTCCAATCAAAGATCAAGTTGCAACAACTTGAATTAGGGGCTATGACCCACTTGACATGGTGAGCTTGATTCTCGTGGAAAGACATCCACCGGGGCAAAGATCTCCAATCAAAGATCGAAGTTCAACCTCTAACATTCTCTTGTGTTTACCCCAAGAGATCCTTGAAAGCATGCATCCACATATCATGCATTGCATCTTGACAGTTTTTCCTTTTTCAGGTTTCCTTACTCTCATATTGTTTATTTCAGTAAGAGATGGCTCTAGAGAGGACTGTCAAGGATATCCAGGACCAGACTGCTCAGCTGCAGGAAATGTTCTTGAACCTGTCTCTGGGGCAAGAAGAAATGAAAGCTCTCCTCACAAGGGGTTTGGTTCAGGAGAATTCAAACAATTCCAGGAGTGATCAGCTGGGGGAACTACAGTTTGATTTGGAAACATTAAGGATCCAAGTGATGGGGCAGCTGGTGGGCCAGATGGCTCTCATCCAGGACCTGTCTCAAAGACAAGAGGAACTCATAGTTCTCGTCCGCCAACTGCTTCGGAACAACCAACTGGGGCAAACGCTTGAGGTTGAAGAGCAAGTCACCACTCAACCCCCCTCCAGCCAAGAAGACGAGGGGAAGGCTCATCTGCTTGATTCAGGGTTACAAGCCCAGCAACAACCTCGCCAGCGTCAACGGGGTAATCGGCGTAAGCAAGAAACATCGGGAAGAAAGTTCACGGAGACTGACATACCGTCATCTCTGATACTAGAGCGCTTGTTGGAGGTCAATCTGACTGCTTTGAGGGATCCTATCCGGAACCCAAATACCTCCACTCCTAACTATCATCCCGATGCATTTTGTGTTTACCACTCCTACAGCCTGGGACATGACACTGACGACTATTGGGCCTTGAAGAACAAGATTCAAGATCTGATTGACATAGGAGTGCTGAGTTTCATGCCAGACGGCGAGATGAAAATCTTCCGTTAAGGAGTTCTCCACCTGGAGTGACAAAGCTCAAACTGAAAGACTTTTTGCTTCATTTGAATTTTCAAAGTTGTAATTTTTTTTGTTATTCAAACAATTATCTGTTGATGTTAAACTCTGTTTCATTAATGCATTGCATATGTTTGTCTTGAATTCATCCATTCGTTTTCACTACTCTTATGTTTTCTTTATGATATTTAACTCTTGATAAAAAGCTGCAAGCCTTTAGACGGAGGATGACGAAACAATACCATGATATCATGCAGTATGCTTTTGAACGGACCTTGCTGATGATGTACAAGCATTTCTTTCAATTCCCAAACACTTGAGTTATAAGGAAGATAATCCCTAGTCAACCCCTTCGATCCAAAGAAGTAGGAGTTTTATGTTCTAAACAATCAAAACCTTTGATATAAACCTGGGGCAGGGTAGTATCTCAGTTAATTCAAAAGAAAATGCGCGTTGAAGTCGCAGACTCTCAGTTCGTAACGCAACGAACGACGTCAACAAAAGAAAGCATTCCTTTGGAATCAAAAGACAAGGGTGGTTCCCTATCACATAGGCAGTCAATCTCTCAAAAGAGAAAAGCCCACCAAGCCAAAACCTGTAAAGGAGGCTTAAGAAAGCTGGGGCATCCCGCTGACTGTAATCTCGAAAACGGGAACAGTCAGGCAAAAGTTAGGGATAACAAATCAAAATCAAAATAGAGAGGTCATTACAAATCCTCAACAACATGAAAAATGTTGCAAAGAAAAAAGGAGATGATGACTGTCTCCCAAACTCAACTGGTGAACCATCACTCAAAAGCCATTCCAAACTCAAATAGAGTGCGACGCACAATTAACTGAGCTTAGGGTTGAAGAACATCACGAAGAGCGGGTGGGTACAAATATACTTTGAGCCTATATCCTTTGTTTCTTAAACCGTGAACCAAGCCACGTTACAACCCTTCAAAAGTCCTAATTGAAGCATGGTTTAGTTCGAAAGCATACTGTTACAAAAGGTATCCTGACTCCTGTAAGGCTTTGTTCTAAAATCTTGTGTTGATTTGTCTTATAAAAAGTTTTCTGCTAAAAAACGCATTTTTCAAAAACTTCAAAGACAGACATAAACTTTGCATTATTTGAATATCACTGTTTGCATTTGGCTACTTGTTTGACAGCGAAGAAATTCATACAGCGAATGTTCGGAGGAACGAAAACTCTCTCAGTGAACAAAAATCACTTCAAAAGGATGACACTTCCATTGACAAGTCTCCTATCAACAAGGGGCATGACATATCACTATCCAGTTAACCTGGGGCAGTCTAGTCAAGGTTTCAACAGATCTTTCAAAGTTCAGTTAACCTGGGGAAGTCCAGTCAAGATTTCAAGAAACCTCTCAATTTGCAGAGTAATCTGATTCAGGACTCCTTCATCATCACTTGGGGCATTCGAATGTCAAAAGTGTCCGAAGTTTTCCTTCATCACCTGCTGGGAATTACAACCACCAACAGAATACTGTCACAATTCCAGATTCGATACCTGTATCTAGCCAGGAAAATATCTGTGGACGACTGATTATGGATTAACACCTGTAACAAGCCAGGAAATCATCTACATGAAGAGATTGAAGATCAACACCTGAAACAATCTAGGGAACCATCTTTCTTTCTCAGGTCAGAGATCAACACCTGTAACAAGCCAGGACAGTATCTCTTTGACCAACCTTTCTCAAGTTCCAGATTCGATACCTGTATCTAGCCAGGGCATATTTGTGAGCGACTGATTGTGGATTAACACCTGTAACAAGCCAGGAAATTATCTACATAAAAAGTCTCCTTCATCACCACTTGGGGCATTCGAATGTTAAAAGTGTTCAACAATTCCTTCATCACCTGTTGGAAGATACGGTCTAGATGTGCTCCAGACACGATTGCCATTTTGTCACCTTTCTTAAGTTCTAGATCAATACCTGTAACAAGCCAGGAAAATATCTGTGGATGACTGATTGTGGATTAACACCTGTAACAAGCTAGGAAATTATCTACATCATCACTTGGGGCATTCGAATGTCAAAAGTGTTCAACAATTCCTTCATCACCTGTTAGAAGATGTTAGTTTTACACGGACTCATCATCAGGAAACCCTACACCAGTTCCTTCTCAAACTCAAAAGATTCTTGTAATCCCCAACCAGAGAACCTTCCAGAATCTAATTCCCCTCAGAGTCAAGTTTCAAAATCCCCAGTGGAGTCAAAACTATCAATCCCCAAGCAGAGCAAAGACTCTCATCCTCAGGTCCTCACAGAATATTCGAATATTCTCCAGTGAAGATTCCCTCAAGACAAGAATCCCCGGTAGATTGACATATAACCCAAGCTCCAGATTCCCCAATAGTGGTCCCAGGACTTCTCATCTTCAACAATCAAAAGATTCTCGCCTTCCCCTACAGCAGTCAAGATCCTTTTATCCCCAGCGGAGTTCATCAAATTCCCCAACATAACATATCAGTGGAATCCCCAGCGGAGCTCTCATCAAAAACCTCAGCGAAGCATCTCTTCCCACAGAGTATTTCCCCTCAGAGTAATCTCTCCAACAAGTTTATTCCCCAACGGAGTCATCTTCTCCTACCGGTTTATTCTTGCAACCATCATCCCCAGCGGAAGCGAAGAACTCTACTCTTCAACATCAGCCCAAGATTTAAGTTCCCGGCACTCGTCAAGGATTTATTTTCTTAGACGAAAATACATTCATAGACATTTCACACATCCTGCTTACATACATGATAAAGTGCATACAACACTATCTCATTTTGAGTATCATGACATCATGCATTTCATACATCATGACACTGCATACAACTAATGTCTTGCCTTTTCAGGAAAAAGGCCCATCCGAAGATGATTACTATCAACTGTCGCAATTCCAGATTCGATACCTGTATCTAGCCAGGGCATATCTGTGAGCGATTGATTGTAGATTCGATACCTGTATCTAGCCAGGGCACATCTGCATGAAGAGTTTGAAGATCAACCCCTGTAACAGGCCAGGAAATTATCTTTCATTCTCAACCAGGGCATATCTGTAGACAACAAATTCCAGATTCGATTCCTGTATCCAGCCAGGGCATATCTGTAGACGATAATTTCCAGATTTGATTCCTGTATCCAGCCAGGGCATATCTGTAGACAACAATTTCCAGATTCGATTCCTGTATCTAGCCAGGGCATATCTGTAGACGACCAATTCCAGATTCGACACCTGTATCCAGCCAGGGCATATCTGTAGACGACAATTTCCAGATTCGACACCTGTATCCAGCCAGGGCATATCGGTAGACGACTAATTCCAGATTTGATTCCTGTATCTAGCCAGGGCATATCTGTGAGCAATCGATTGTAGATTCGATACCTGTATCCAGCCAGGGCATGTCTGCATGAAGAGACTGAAGATCAACCCCTGTAACAGGCCAGGAAATTATCTTTCTTTCTCAAGTACGCAAATTCTCGCTAAGGGATCTCTTACGCGATCGACACACAATTCCAAATGACATCTATAAGCCCATTCTCAACAAAGTTCCGACGCACCTCCCGATGGCATCTATAAGCCCATCTCCACAACTATCCATTACACTTCCAAATGGCATCTATAAGCCCATCCCCGACAAGGTTCTGTCACATCCCTAGATGGCATCTTTAAGCCCATCACCAAATGGCATCTGTAAGCCCATTCCCTCTACCATCACATCACCGAGTGCAAATTTTAGGGCACTCTAATGTCCAATCTCCTTTTACCTTCAAGTCGCGAAAGGCAAACTTGCCAATCTAACTCTTCAGGTTCAAGAAGATTGAACAGGGGCAACTGTTGTACCCCAAAATTTGCCCTCGTATTTTTCCACAAGAAATCACAGCTTCGGGCTTTTCCTGATTTTTTCAGATTGGCGTAAGAATCAGTCAAACAGACTTTTCTTATCAGTCAGACAAAATTAGGGTTTTCTTTGATTTTAAAGCAGTTCAGGCAGATTGCTAAGGTTTGGTTGAGTTGGCTCAGGTTTTGATCAGGCGGACGTTTCTTTGACATTTAATCAAGAATTAGGGTTTTTATGCGCATATTTCTCTGAAAGAATTAATTTTACAGTTCTTTTCAGTTTACTCTGAGATTTGGATTGAGGCATTTGAATCAAGAACTTGCAGGGTTTTGTTTAATCAGTAAAGGCTAAGGCATTTGATTTGAGATGAGATAAAAGCTGAGGTGCTTAAATTGAGAATCTACAGTGTTGAGATAAATATCTGGATATTGGTTTGATTAACGGTGCATTGTTTAATTGGAGCGTCGGGCTTATTATTGATCGATGCTAAAACCACAGTGTTTATTAATTGTTTATTTGTTCTAAGTTAGGATAATTGGAATTTATTTCCATTTATTATAATTTAAGAATTTATAAGTAATTAAAATAGACAGCAAAAAGAAGAATTAACTGACAAAAAGGATTTCATTCATCTTTAATTGTTTTGTTACAAGTTATTATTTGAACAAACTGTAAATTTATTTACATCTTTGATTATAATAATAATAGTACAAATAATTGAAATGAAATAAAACTATCCTAAATATTCTTAAGTCTTCAAATCTTCAGCTTCTACTGCTACTCCTCTCCATTTGAGTTTTATCTGCAAAACAAAGAAACGAAAGAAAAGTCAAAGCAGATAAAATAATTAAAGGTAGACAGTTAAAAAGATTCATCATTAAAAGCAACTGGCCGGAATCAGTTCACCCTCTCTGCAAATCACGAGATTTCTCCCGGTTCACAAAGAGGGATGAAAAATGCTTGCAAAAGAAAAAGACATGAATGCCCAAAGTTATGATTTTGCACAAGTTCAAATTGTCAACCAACTGCATAGTTTCCAAACAAACAGCATGCCTAACCAAAGTCCAAACTGGACAGCAAGATGTAAAAAGTTGTCCAAAAAGATATCAAAAGATATCAAAATCTCCACAAGTACAAAAGGCTACTCAAAGTTGTCCAAGAGATATCAAAAGATGTCAAAGAAGTACATAAAGTATGCAGGAAAGCATGAATATGCAGAGTAAACCAACAATGCAAGCAAACTCTTCATTTCATCATTTTCAAGGCCATTTGCTTTTTCAGAATTAGTACAGTGCTAAGCAATATTATATGCTTTTAATCTGTCAAAGAAGGAGAGAGAGAAGAGGAAAAGAAGATAGGCTTACAGGCTTTAGGCTTGAAGAAGAAATATATAAAACAAACTGTTATCAAGACAGTAAAATGGGGCAGAAGATAACACAAGAAAAAGAAGATAACAAAACTGTAACATTAGAACCATCAAGCTTCAGCCAAAAAACTCTAAAACTGTAAAAAGTCTCAAAGCTGCCTCCACCCTGCTTAAAACAAACAACAAGCCTTACCTGTGTCAAGCTTAAACAAACAGAAAGCCATAACCTCAGACCTGCATAACTCAAGCCTCAAGCTTCAAGTCTAAACCAGAGCATCAAACATACAAGCCCTTTTCAAGACAGTGTTAAGCCACAAAAGCCTAAAGCCTGCTGAAGCTTAAACCAAACACAAACTCACAACACAGGCCTGTAAGCACACTAAGCCTAAAGCCTGCTGAATATCAACCTGTCAAAGGCCAAGCCCATTCAAATAACACAAAGTTTATACCAGGGTCAGATCAAAGCCACCAAACCCTCAGAAAGGTTTCATCATTGGGCCAATAATATAACAGAACCATCACTCACAGGCATACTCAGTATAACCAACATCAACAGGCAACTCAGAAGCCAACAAGAAGAAGAAGATAAAGAAGCATCTCAGGGTATACAGGCAACTCAGAAGCCAACAAGAAGGAGAAGATAAAGAAGCATCTCAGATGCAAGCATACAAGCAACTGAAGCAAGCATAAGAGGAAAGTGATATGAACTAAGGTTCTCAAACATCATCATTGAACCAACACACAAAAAGGCAAAAAATACAGAATACCAGGGTTTCCAAGCAAAGCGCGCCTCATCATCGCTTCCTCCTCCCTCAGCCGTCCTAGACGCCTCCAGATCCACCGTCCTCCTCCAACAAAGGTAGTATAACTTCTTTTCCTTCCTTTCGTACACCTCAACAGAAACAACAATAACAACATAAAATCAGAACACGCAAAGATAATTAATGAAAAACCTAACGCATTACAACGAAGAGATCAAACCTTGTAGCCATCACTGAGCGACCATGGAGGGAAGAGGACGAACGGCGGCGCCTGGTGGCCTTGGACGGAGGGTTGCATCAGTGGCTGTGGCTCGAGGGATGAAGACGAAGTGACGAAGTAAACGCCGCGCCTCTGTGTACACCAAACCCTAGAATCCCCTTTCTGAAACAATAACTCAAGCCCCTTGCAATTTGATTTGTGAAGAAAAGTGGGCCTTGCCCTTCTCATCATCCTAAGCCCATTCACGAAGCCAATTGGCACCCCTCGTTTCCTTATTTCCATCAGCATCAGTATGGGCCAAACGTCCACCCTTGAGCCCATTTTCCTTTTTTTTTGTTTTAAACTAACATCCTTTTATTTATCATCCTTTTTTTATTTAAACTAATATATAATACTTTTTGTTTTGTTAAATAAAATAACACCTTTTTACAAAATATTATTAATTGTTACATTTTAGAAAATATACAAACATTAACTTTTTCTTAAATTTGAAACATTTTTCTTTTCTTTTTTATACATAAGGATATTCATTAAAATACATAAATATTCATATATATAATTAGGTTAATAGATTTTATCTAAAAAACTCTTTTAATAAATCTTTTTGTACATAAAAATACTAAATACAAATACACTAACATTAATATATAATACATAGAACTTAAAACCTTTTCTTTTTCTTAAACTTAAAACTTTTTTTATTTAAAATGTTTGTACATACTTAGCAAAAACACAAGAATACAATAATACATAAATAAAATACTCAATTTTCTCATTAAGTTAGCAATACTTAATAAATGCACTTTCTCATTTGTAAATAAAACATACACCTACACTTACACAAATATATTGATACATTGGTATGTTTACATTTGCTATTCTTATACATTGCTATACATTATATTTTACATTTGCGCAATTAGATTTGGTTGTAAATTATTTGGGCACTATTCTCCCATTTAAGTCTCATCCCCATTTGTAAATTTGTACCCCCACTCCCGGATACTATTTTGTAATAGCGTAGACTTTAAATTCCCGCAATTTATCGCTTTCAAATATACCATGGTTAGACCTAGGGTTTGCATGTACATAAAATCAAACGCTAGATGACCTAATACAAGACAAATACATGAAATCAATACACAATCACACTTGCACCCCTAGGGTAATCCCGCTTGTTGCCTTCCAAAATGGGTCATGCTTGCACGTTGAGTATCTTTGGCAAAACAAAACAATTCAAATGATCATAGTCCCTCGATGACGCTTTCGAAAGTTGCCTATCCAAATGATCATAGTCCCTTCAAGCAAAATTGCCAAAGACACTTGGCACCATTGCATTCATGGTCCACACAATGACCCGCGCCTGTCCCGTTAAACATCCTAAATGCAAGATTGTCCACCAAATACAATGGTGGAACAAAATTGTTAAAAAGGGTTAAAACGTGAGAAAAACCTTTGAGTACAATAGGGGTAGACAAAACTCTTAGTTACTTGATCAAACTTGCAAAAACACTTGCCTACTTTTCAAAACCACACTCCACAAACACTTTCAAAACAAAACTTTCAAAAACATTTGAAACATCTTTTCGAAAAGATACACACTTTGGTAAAACACTCAAACACGAGTCATTACAATGGTTGCCTAAGACAAGGCATCTTCTTCAAAAACATTTTCAAAACACACACACACACACCATTTCAAGCAATTGAAAATCAAAGGCAAGTGATCTAAAACCAAGTAACTAAGAGCCCATGGATAACCATGGATAGAAAGGGTGCTAATACCTTCCCTTTCTATAATCTACTCCCCGAACCCAAGAAAACATCTCAAAGGTTTTTGCTGTGCTTTTTAACCTTTCCTTAGGATAAAATAAAAAGTCGGTGGCGACTCTTGCTCAACCGAAACATTTGCGAAAACAAACGCAAAACCTCAAGTCAGTTCTCCCACCGTACCAAACCAGCTCCTAGAACAGAGAAAGAAGTCAGAGGCTTCCTGGGACGACTAAACTACATTGCCATCTTCATCTCACACATGACTGCTACTTGTGAACCAATCTTCAAGCTGTTGAAGAAAGATCAAGTAGTACGTTGGAACGATGAATTCCAGGCCGCTTTCGAAAGGATCAAAGAGTATCTCCAAGAGCCACCTATTCTGATGCCTCCAGTTGAAGGGAGACCTTTGATCTTATACTTGGCAGTACTCGATAACTCAATGGGGTGTGTGCTGGGTCAACATGACGAGTCTGGCCGAAAAGAGCATGCTATTTATTACCTTAGCAAAAAGTTTACCGACTGTGAGACCCTATACTCACTGCTCGAGAAAACTTGCTGCACTTTGGCATGGGCTGCTCGCTGGCTGAGACAGTATATGTTGACTCACACTACTTTGTTGATATCAAAGATGGATCCAATCAAGTATATCTTCGAAAAGCCTGCCTTGTCCGGAAGAATAGTGTTGTACCCCAAAATTTGCCCTCCCTTTTCTCATTGATTTCTCATCACCAAGTCCCTGAAGATCAAGATCCAGTTAGGGTTTCATCTGCTCAAGACTTCTCCTTGCACTGTTGACCCAAATTAGGGTTTGTGTTTGCACAAAGATGTTTTGACCTAAAATGCCTAAGATGACCTTTTTGCTTCATATTGGACTCCCAAGTTTATCCATATCAAGTTTCAAGTCTTGATTCCAAGTTTTGCCCAGTCAATTGGACAGTTGACCTAGAAATCAACTGTATTGGGGAAAAAGTCAACTGTGGCCAAATGACAGTCAAACCTCATGAAAATTGACCCACATCAACATTATGAACTCACATGGACCATTTGATCAAGTTTGGATCACAATTCCACAAGAAATTTGATCAGATCACCAAAAGGGCAAAATGGTCATTTTTAGGGTTTTGACTGCACAAAGGCAATTTTTGACTGTTTGACCTAGCCAATGGCAAACCAAGCTCACATATGGACTCAAGGACCCCATGGAATTATCTTGACATGCTCAACAAGTTCAAAAGATCCCAAATACACAAGATTGACAGTTGAATTTCCCAGTCAATTGATCAATTTTGACTGTATACTGAAAAGTCAAACTTTGACTTTTTGGTCAAAATCAAGAGTCAAGATTCATTTTTCATCAAAATATGCCAAATCATGAAACTTGTTCACCAAGGAATCAAAAAATGCAAATTAGGGTTTGAAATGGAAATTTTTCATGACTTAGAATTTTTCTAAGTTATGAAAAACCCTAATTTTTTCCCAACTTTGCCCCACTTTCTCACCAAGATTCATTTGGATTCAAGCAAAAGTCAAAACATGAAAGTTGTAGCTTGTTGCATAATCTACAACTTTGATTCACAAAGTTTTCCCAAATGAGGCTTGCATCTCAAGTTACAATTTTTGGAATAAGGGTACTAAACCATTCTTAACTTAGTGAAATTTTAACCTATTTTGGCAAGGTTTTCTACCCAACTTCAAGGCCATTTTCCATACACTTCCACTTGGAATTTCAATTTTAATTTCAAAGATGGATTGTAGTACACATTCCAAGCTTTCCAAAATGTCCAAGAACTCATCAAACAACCTCATAACTTGAGAGAATCGAATTTCACAATATGGCAAAAACTCACTTTTGAATTGGTCATGTACATGTTCATAACTTAGGCCATTTTCAAGTCAGCATAGTTTGTGCTACATTACAGGTCCTTAAACCATCCAACACTCAATAATTTAATGCATGTTCATTGTGTTAAGGCTTTGTTTCATGAGCTTGTGCATTACATGTTGGATTAGTCCATAAATATATAAAGCATTTCTTCCATTTTTGCAAAAGCAAGCTTTATGTCATATTGCAAATCCAACAAGTACAAATGAAATCTAATTGGCACAAGATTATGAGCATAACACACTGATCAAGGAGGGGTTTTGCAGCATGATTAGGGGCCCTCTACCTGCCTAGAACACAACTTGGCTTTTGTTGGCTTAAGTGTGAAGAAACATCCCATGTCACAACATAACTTTGATCTCAGCATTAGGAACCTTAAGAAAATATTGTAGACACATTCCAAACATCCTAACCAAGCTGAAGCATGACCCTAAGACCATCAACACCTCCCCATTGCCAGAATCACTCTCAAACTGCAAAAACAGGGCAAGGCCTGCAGTTTGAACACCATCTCTCATTCCTTGCATGTTTTCTTGACCAAAGCTCATCAAACACATTCCCTAGCATCAATAAAAGCTAACCAAAACCTAAAACACGATCTGTAATTCCTCTAACCAGTTCCACCATTTTCACTTTTCTGATTTGCAAGTGAAGAGCTCTAGCACGATTCAAAAGGTTTCAAGACAAAGTAAAGCTTGGAATAGCATCCCTGGACATCAAGGAAGCTATACCAATCATCACTTTGCACTGAAAGTTCCTCCATTGCCAGATAGAACTTCAACTGAACAGGTAAGTTCATGGATTCGTATCTCTCTTATTAGGCATTGTTAGCTTTAGGTTTGTGAAGATAATATGTCACATTCATAGCCCTGAACATGCCCATGTAGTTAGATTTCATTTATGTTATGTGTGCTGCAAGAATTTTGGGTCTGAACATGGCAGAAAACTTAGGTCAGGATTTGGGAATGTCAAAATTCTCTCTCATTTCTGAGAGTTAGGATGAGTTTTTTATATATTTGGAATCGTGATTCAATGCTTAACATTTCTTATGTTGGAAGTTTGTGCAAAAAATCAAAGAATCCAGGTGTTTGAATGTGAAATACAGGCGTGCGTTTTGACATGTTTTTTTGTCTGAAGGTTGAAGAAGAAGGTTCATGGGCTGGGCCTTCTGTGCAATTTCTTTTCACACCACATTATTTCTTCTGCACCCCCTGAGCCCATTTGCTTTATTTCATTGATTTTTTGACTTTTCTTTTTTCATTCTAACTTATTTATTTTTGTTAATAATATTAAAAACCTAAAAAATATTTTTTGCACCATTTTTATATTTTTAGGCATTTATTTGATTACATTGATATTTGTATGTAAATAAATACATATTATATTATTTAGAATAAATAGGAAAAATAATATAAACACTTTGTATTTTTCCATTTTTTTTATTTTTATCTTCTTAAAATACTTTATATGAAATATACTTTTTTATAAAAATTAAATGTTTTTTTTTATTTTGTGCATATTTAATATATATTTGTAAATAATTGAAATAAATACATATACATTAGCACACTTAAGATAAAAATACCAAAAATATACATATTTTTATATTTAACACTAAAAAATGTATTTTTATAAATATACTTCATTTTCATTTTATTTTTGTATATAAATAATAAATATTATATATATTGAATAAATACTACATTTTATTTAATAAACTAGGGTTTTGCCCTAAATATGAAAATACTCCAAAAATAATACCTTTTTATTTTGTTTATTTGAATGCATAAATAATACCTTTTTATTTTGTTTATTTGAATACATAAATAATACCTTTTCTTTTCATATACATAAAAACCTTTTTGCATTTTTGCATCTTTATTATTTTCCATTTAATTTATGCAATCAATTATTTGTAAATATTCCAAAAATGATGTAATAGCTAGGTTTAATTTCTTTGTCTAAATATCCCCCCATTTGAACATTTGTACCCCCCTTCCCATATTGTGTTGTAATAGTGTAGGAATTTTACTTTTCGCACTTTAAACGCTTCCTAAATATACCATGCTAGAATTAGGGTTTGTATGCAAATAAAAAGAACAAAATAGCTTGACCTAATTTCAAGATAAATGAGCATGAAATATGGACAACACATATCACACTTGCACTCCTAGGGTATTCTACTTTGTTGCCTTCAAATAATTGGGCCATATTGCATGTTAGGTTTCTTTGGGTAAAACAAACAATCAAATGATCATAGTCCCTCGATGACGCTTTCGAAAAGTTACCTAAAATGATCAAGTCCCTTTCAAAGAAAAAATTGCCCAAAGACATTTAACACTATTGCAATTATGGTCTAAACGATGACCCGCGCTCGTCCTTTTCACCTCCTAATACAAGATTGTCCACCAAATGCAATGGTGGAACAAAATTGTCAAAGGGTTTAAAAACATAGCAAAAATGTTTGAGAACTTTAGGGTAGATAACTCTTAAGTACTTGTCAATTTGCAAAAGAAAACACTTGCCTATTTTCAAACTACACTTCACAAACACTTTCAAAACAAATTTTCAAAAAAACCTTGAAACATCTTTTCAAAAAGACAAACACCTTTTGTAAAACATTCGAGTAAAGAATTGTTACAAGGGTAGCCTATACAAGGCATCTTTTTCAAAACCTTTTCAAAAACCATACACACAAAGCACCATTTCAAACAATTGAAAACCAAGGCAAGTTGATCTAAGCAAGTACCTAAGAGCCCATGGATAACCATGGATAGAAAGGGTGCTAATACCTTCCCTTTCTATAATCTACTCCCCGAACCCAAGAAAAATCTCAAAGGTTTTTGCTGTGCTTTTTGAACCTTTCCTTAGGATAAAATAAAAAGTCGGTGGCGACTCTTGCTCAACCGAAACATTTGTGAAAACAAACGCAAAACCACAGTCAGTTCTCCCACCGTATCACAAATAGCAAGGTGGTAGATGATATTGAATGAGTATGATATCCAATATACGACCCAAAAGGCAATCAAGGGAAGTGTGTTGGCAGACCATTTGGCACATCAGGCAGTGGATGATTACCAGTCTATAAACTTTGAATTTCCGGACGAAAATATCATGTTGGTAACTGATTGTGAGACACCTGGGCCGGATGAAGGACCTGAGGAAGGATCCCGATGGTCTATGTACTTTGATGGAGCTTCGAACGCTTTGGGTAATGGCATTGGCGCTATGATTATATCTCCTAAAGGCTCTCATACTCCATTTACCGCCCGACTATGTTTCAACTGCACCAACAATATGGCGGAGTATGAAGCGTGCATCATGGGTCTTCGAGCAGCAATTGACCTAAGGATTAAGTTTCTAAATGTCTTTGGAGATTCCGCTCTCGTGATCAGTCAGATCAAAGGCGAGTGGGATACGAAACACCCAAATATTATTCCTTACAAGGAGTATGTATTGACGTTGCTTCCCCATTTCGAGGAGATAACCTTTGAACACTTCCCTAGAGAGGAGAATCAGTTGGCGGACGCGTTAGCTACGATGTCTTCTATGTTCAAAGTCAATTGGGACAACGAAGCTCCCCAGATCATCATTGAAAGACTGGATGAACCTGCACATTGCTGTGACATTGAGACTGAAGAGGTAATAGAAAAGCCCTGGTATCATGAGGTGAAGAGGTATCTTGAAGCTCAGGAATACCCCGAGGGTGCATCTGTTAATGACAAGAAGTTTCTGAGGAGGTTCGCGACGAAGTTTTTCATCAGCAATGGCATTCTTTACAAGAGAAACCATGGTTCGACCTTACTGCGTTGTGTGGATAAGAATGAAGCAGAAAGGATCATGACAGAGTTACATGAAGGTACTTTCGGAACCCACTCTAGTGGACACACCATGGCAAAGAAAATCCTTCGGGCAGGATATTATTGGTCCACAATGGAAGCTGACTGTTATCAGCATTCTCGGACATGTCACAAGTGCCAAGTCTATGCTGATAAAGTGCACATATCTCCAGTCCCTTTGAATGTCTTGACGGCACCTTGGCCTTTTTCCATGTGGGGCATTGATATGATCGGCGAGATCAGACCTACGGCATCCAACGGGCATCGTTTCATCCTGGTAGCTATTGATTACTTTACGAAGTGGGTTTAAGCAGCTTCCTTTGCTACCGTAACCAAGAACGTCGTGGCACGGTTCATTCGGCACAATCTGATATGTCGATATGGTGTACCAGAGAGGATCATTACAGATAATGGTACCAATCTCAACAACAAGATGACCACTGAGCTCTGTGAGCAATTCAAGATACAGCATCATAACTCTTCTCCCTACCGATCGAAGATGAATGGGGTTGTTGAAGCGGCTAATAAGAACATTAAGAAGATTGTGCAGAAGATGACAGTGACATACAAAGACTGGCACGAGATGTTACCATTTACTCTTCATGGGTACCGCACCTCAGCGCGAACGTCAACAGAGGCAACACCCTATTCCTTGGTATATGGTATGGAGGCAGTCTTGCCCATTGAAGTTCAGATACCCTCTCTCGAATTATGAAGGATGCAGGTTTAAGAGAAGATGACTGGATTCAAACCCGGCTTGATCAGCTAAACCTAATCGACGAAAAGAGACTCACTGCTATTTGTCATGGTCAGACGTACCAAAAACGGATGATCAAGGCATTTAACAAGAAAGTCAGACGACAAGAGTATCAAGTTGGAGACCTGGTAATCAAGCGCATTATTCTACCTCAAGGTGATCCCAGGGGAAAATGGACCCCTACTTACGAAGGGCCATTTGTGGTTAAGAACATTTTCTCAGGAGGAGCTATGATTCTAACCACCATGGATGGTGACGACCTTCCTCACCCCGTCAATGCAGACATAGTGAGAAGATACTACGCATAATCAAAAGACCCGCTAGGTTGACTGGCCTAGGCAAAAATAAGGGCTTCCCGGCGAACCAAAAGGGTTCGGGCAAAAATAAGGGATGAAAATATAAAAAAATCTGTACACCCGGCAAGTCGAAAACCTGAAAAGGCGACTTGGGAAAAAAGGGTATCCCGGTGGACTGAAAACCCGCAAGGGCGGTCCAGGAAAAAATTAGGGATCAAAGCGTAACACTGTGTCTCATTGGATCATCTTGCATCCAGACTTCGGTATCGACTATCAAGCTCGGACGACACTAATCAATCTGATTCATCTTCAACCGAGCAACAAAGTGATGAGATGCTTGAAGATATAAAGGCAATAGCAGAGTGGGAACCCAGTGGGATTATTCACATAGTTGTTTTATTTTCTTTCACAAATTGTGTAAATTCTATTGTTCGGCGGCGTTCTCTTACTAGGACGTCAGCCTCTTGTACAAAAATGCCTATTTACAGGCCAAACTTCAAAATCAATATAAAGCATTTTCAGACAAATTTCAAACAGTTTTTCCTTTATATGTTTTGTTTTGCAAAGAACGTCCAATGTTCATTTTTTGATATATGCATTTGACATTAATTGCTGATCATAAATATTTACATACGAAACAAAAGACGAATTACGGGTAACATCAGAAACAGGGGCAATAAGAATTGTCCGAGCTGTATGGTTGCTCTGTTCACCAGGTACAAAGGTAGATTCAGCTGAAGAATATGGCTAAAATACCTTCACTGCCCGCAGAGTAAGATAGTAATGGTAGCTCTCCCCCAGCTGAGACTCGCAACCGTGAACGAATCAGTAATACTCTCCCCAAGCAGAGTTAATCTACCATCAACCCTAAAAAGGCTTGGTTTCCCCAGAAGGTCTTAATATTCCCCAGCGGAGTATAGGAATATTCCCTAGCAAGTACAAGAGTATCACCGACAGTCTTAATATTCCTCAACGGAGTATAAGAATGTTCCCCGACAGAATACAAGATACCCCCAGTGGAGTCAATATTTTCCCAACACGGTCTGGAAAAAGCTTCCCCGACAGAGTTGAATCAGCATCCCCAGTAGACTGTGGAAGTTTATCCCCAGCGGAGTACAAAATCTCCCCATCCAAGTTCAAGGGACCATTCCCCAGCATAATTCAGAAGGATTATCCCCACAAGAGTCTAACAGGGTTATCCCCAGCAAGTTGCAACTGAAAGATCATCCCCAGCGAAGTTCTTTCCTTTCACAAGCAAGAATTCAACCCTCAACAGATTTGATATCACCAGCAATGGTAATCCATCCCCAGCGGAGTTTATCAATGGAATCCCCAGCGGAGTTTATCATTGAAATCCCCAGCGGAGCTTATCAGCGGAATCCCCAGCGGAGTTTATCGTTAAAATCCTCAGCAGAGCATCCCTCCCCCACAGAGTAATTCCATTCGAAGTAATCTCCTCATCAGTTTATTCCCCAACGGAGTTATTCTCTCCTGTAAGTTTATCACCTTCGTTCATCATCCCCAGCGGAAACGAAGAATTCAACTCTTATTCTCCAGCAGCTCCGGGATTTATTTTCCCCAGATAAAACATCACATTTCCATACATCATGATACATGCATATACGCATCATATAATACAATCTCATTTATGTTGAGAACGTCATTGCTTGATCCATATCATGCATTGCATATGACTGACCTTTACCTTTCAGGAAAGATCCAGTTAAGTTCTCAGCCAGTCAAAGGAGACAAATCCAGTCAAAGGAGACAAATGCAGTAAAAGGAGACAAATCCAGTCAAAGGAGACAAATGCAGTCAAAGGAGACAAATTCAATCAATGGAGACAAGACCAGTTAAATTGATTCCTAAAGATTTTTCTGATGCGAACCCGTCAATGGAGACAAGACCAGTTAAATCGATTCCTAAAGATTTTTCGGAGGCAAAGCCAGTCAATGGAGACAAAACCAGTTAAATTGATTCCTAAAGATTTTTCTGAGGCAAAGCCAGACAATGGAGACAAAACCAGTTAAATCGATTCCTAAAGATTTTTCTGAGGCAAAGCCAGTCAATGGAGACAAAACCAGTTAAATCGATTCCTAAAGATTTTTCTGAGGCAAAGCCAGTCAATGGAGACAAAACCAGTTAAATCGATTCCTAAAGATTTTTCTGATGCAAACCAGTCAATGGAGACAAAACCAGTTAAATCGATTCCTAAAGATTTTTCCGAGGCAAAGCCAGTCAATGGAGACAAAACCAGTTAAATCGATTCCTAAAGATTTTTCTGAGGCAAAGCCAGTCAATGGAGACAAAACCAGTTAAATCGATTCCTAAAGATTTTTCTGATGCGAACCCGTCAATGGAGACAAGACCAATTAAATCGATTCCTAAAGATTTTTCTGAGGCAAAGCCAGTCAATGGAGACAAAACCAGTTAAATCGATTCCTAAAGATTTTTCTGAGGCAAAGCCAGTCAATGGAGACAAAATTAGTTAAATCAATTCCTAAAGATTTTTCTGAGGCAAAGCCAGTCAATGGATACAAAACCAGTTAAATCGATTCCTAAAGATTTTTCTGAGGCAAAGCCAGTCAATGGAGACAAAACCAGTTAAATCGATTCCTAAAGATTTTTCCGATGCGAACGCAGTCAATGGAGACAAAACCAGTTAAATCGATTCCTAAAGATTTTTCTGATGCAAATGAAGTCAAAGGAGACAAATGCAGTCAAAGGAGACAAAACCCCCTCTGGTCCAGTTAAATTGATTCCTAAAGATTTTTCTGACGCCAATCCAGTCAATAGAGACAAAACCCCCTCTAGTCCAGTTAAATCGATTCCTAAAGATTTTTCTGACACCGATCCGGTCGAAGTTCAGACGACCTACCAACAATCTCCAAATGGCATCTGTAAGCCCATTCCCGACATCACAATGCTGATACCAGTTCATGCGAGTGCAAATTTCTGGGCACTCTAGTGTTCAATCATCTTCCACCTTCGGATCACGAAAGGCCCGAAAGCCAATCTATATCCTCAGGTTTAAGAAGATTGAACAGGGACAACTGTTGTACCCCAAAATTTTCCCTCCCATATTTCTCAAGACATGGCAATAATAATCTCCAAGTGGCTCAAGGTTGCTCAAGAGTTGGACAGTCAAATCATCTCCTAAGGCAGTCAATCTCAAATTAGGGTTTTGTGTTGCATCAAGGTCCTTACATCCAAATGACCCCAAGTGCTCCCCAATGTCCTAATATTCTCTCAAGTTCATCCAGGTCAAATTTCAAGCCTTGCAGAGGAAGTTTGGTCAGTCAATTGCTTAAGAGGTCCAAAAATCGACTATGCTAGGGCAAAAGTCAACTGTGACCCAAATACAGTCAAACCTCAAGATTTTTTGTCAACATTATCATTTTTAAGGATAATTCATCATTTTATCAAGGGTTGATCATGATTCATCAAGGATTGCTCAAAATTCATCAAGACTCAAAAGTTGCTAAATTAGGGTTTTGTAGGAAAAGTCAACTCAACTTTGACCAAGCATAACTTTCTCATACTTTATGAGAAATGACCCATCCAAATCTCATTTTGAAGAAGATGCAATTTCCTACAATCCATCTTCACACCGCAAGATCCAGAAATGCACTCACAAAAAGTTACAAATTTGGACATTATAGGTCATTTTTGAAAGTCAACAAAAACACCTTTTTTTCCAAAGCTTATAACTTGAGAATGGAATATCAAAATGAGATGATACAAAAATGGTTGGTTATAGGACATCTCAAGGTTTCTAAAAAGTCCAAGAACACTTCCAAAAGTTCAAAATTGAAGAAGTTATGCATTGTTGAAGTTGGGCATTTTTCCAAAATTGCCAAAAGTCAACTATCCCAAAAACTTCAAATTTTGACAAATGGGCCCACTTGTTTCCACTTGATTTGATCTTGTCACACCACACACGTGTCCTATCTTCAGATTTATGTCCATTCATTAATTTTTCTATTTTATTTGCTTTTTATTGAATTAATTCACTTTTAATCAATTTAAATCCAAATAAAATCCAAATATTGATGAAATAAGATCTTTTTGATTGATACAGGTTTCAATTATCATCATGGACCAGATCAAATCCGAATCATGCCATGTTATGAACAAAATATTTGATTTGAGACAATTTTAGAAGCTTTTTAATGGTGATTCATATCAAATCTTCAAACATCAATGCTCATGGATTCAAGGCCCAAAATTAAACCTAATTCACTCTATTATACTCACACAATGCAAAGGCACAAAGGACACGACCAAGAGGCTGCATAATCACCAATACAAAACTTGAGAAAAAGCTTGAAAAGTGTGAAACTGAAATCCATATAGGAGGCAAATTCAAGGCCAAAACTCAACGTAGACTTCTTGCCTGAGATCCACTGAAGCTATTGCAATCAAAAGCCAAGCCAATCACCTCTTGAATCACACTGTAAGTCCTTCGAAACATGGCCCTGTACATGAAAACATAACCTCTTATTCTTGCATATTTTTGCCAAAATCTTGACATTATCATGTTTATCGTTCCATTTAGAACGTTTCTGCATTATTTGATTTTGTTTTGGTAGCTTGTAACCCTGTAACTGAACCTAGGGTTTGGAAGGTTGTTTTTTGGGCATTTTTGCTACAGGTGAAATCAAGCTAATTGATGGATATGGATGTGTTCACGAGACCCAGACAAATCAAACCATAGTCTTGGAATTGATTTTTACAGCCTAGAGAAGATTTTAGGAGTGAGCCATGGATTTAGCTGCGGATGAAATCCGCAGATAAATAACCAGGCTTTTCGTTGAAGAAGACGACTATGTGTCTTCTCCTGATTGGTGGTTTCAAAATATTCGCGCTATTTTTATTTATTTCCAGGCATAATGATTTGTTTTCTATATAATAATCATTGTTTATTTCATTAACAATTAAACATAATAGCTCAGTTGGTGAAGGCGCTAGTGCATTGGCTAATGGGACCTGGGTTCGAATCCCAGGTCCCCCATATATTTGTTGCTATTTTCTTTCAGGCATTCCAGTGAGTCTCACGCTTTGCAACGTATCATACACCTTCATCCAATGCCTGCCAGATGGCCTCCAGGCCAAATCTGATGGCCCATATTGGAGGTCCATCGTGAGACCTAGTCAACCAATGCACGTGGAACCATGGAAAGTCATGCAGGCTGGCAACTATTGGGCTTGGAATTTGCTCTTCTCACCACCAATTTGGGCCCATACCCCATTGGGTTATTTCTTTTCCTTTTTATATTTTCATTTTATTTATTTTATTTTGATTATTATTTTTATTGTTTAAAAAACCAATCAAGTTATTTTTCTCATAAAATCAAAAACACAAAAATATTTTTATTAAAATTAAATTCATCATTTTATTTTTGTAAATAAATTAATTTAATTGATTTAGCTTTAATTAGGTATAATTTCAATATTTTTGCAATAATTAAAATTAATGTAGAATATTAGGTTTTAATAATTTTGACCAAATTTATTTTATTTCATTAAATATAAAAAATCCAAAAATATCTTTTTTAATTAATTTATTTATTTATTTAATAATTAGCTTAGGTTTAATTCCATTTAATTCAAAAATAAACCAAAAAACATGCTTTCTTTCAAAAAAGGGTCAAAACCCTAAAAAATGCGCCGATTTAATTTTCTCGCACGCGATCAATTTTTTCTTATTATTGTACTTGCTTCCGGAATGTAATAGCTTTAAATAGGACTTTAATTATTTTATCGCTTTCTTTTATTTTCCGCAATTTAAATTAAAGGGTTGTTTTTGGCGATGTAAATACCCGACGCCTTGTAATAGTTTAGATTTAATTTCCGCAATTTAAATTCCGCAACTATACACTGTTAGATGTTTGATAATAGGGAATGCATGATAAGATCAAATGTATGAACTTAAAATCAACGTAGCTCACCCATAACATGTACAAAGATAATATAACCGAACTAACACACTCGCACATGCGCACTTTTAGGGTACACCTCACTTGGTTGCCTTCGAACGTGGTCATTGAGTATAGGAAGTTTTAGAGGTCGTCCTCTTGTCCAAAGATCATAGTTGCCTCGAAACGGTTGCCTCGGAAAAATGATCTAAGACATTAGGGTTACCGCTAAGGCGTCCTAACATTGCTTTATTGACCCTACGTCCCTTAATCGAATTGACCCTTAAAACTCCAACGACGGTGCTACCTACTCATTCGTAGTGGGATAGCATTGTCTTAAGGACATTTGCACATATTAATTCCTTTTTCGAGCAGGTAGATGGTTCTTAAGTACTTGCTCACTCTCAAAACAAAACAAAACTTTTCACACTTACACCTTTCAAACAAAAACTCTTTTCAAACCCACAAACACAAAGAAAAGCAATTTTGAAAACACTTTGAGCAAGTACCTAAGAGCCCGTGGATAACCACGGATAGAAAGGGTGCTAACACCTTCCCTTTCTATAATCTACCTCCCGGACCCGAGAAACATCTCGAAAAAGGAATTTTCTGTGCTTTTTTCCTTTCCTTGTTGGATAAAATAAAAGACGGTGGCGACTCTTGCTTACCGCAACATTTTTGCGAAAACAAACACAAACGCAAACCAGCATTCCAAAACAGTCAGTTCTCTTCCCACCGTATCACAATGGGGAAGTGGACATCCCCATAAAAGTTGGAACCCAAAAATTTGATTCAACTTTTTATGTAATGGATATTCGCCCTTCATATTCCTGTTTATTAGGCCGACCGTGGATTCACAATGCTGGTGTCGTTACCTCTATGTTGCATCAAATGCTGAAATATCCAATTCAGGGGAAAATCATCATTGTTCATGGAGAAGAAGAATATATGGTCATCCATCTAAATTCCTTCAGATATGTGGAATTAGATGGTGAATTTATTGAAACTCCATTCCAGCACTTTGAAGAAGTCCCGCAAACTGTGGCAGTAACCAAGGCTGTGTCTCAAGTCCCAAAGATTACAAGGCCTCCGCTCAAGATGTCGTCTTTGAAAGATGCCAAGGAAGTGATAGAAGAAGGTGGGTGCACTATTTGGGGCCAACTCCCAGATATCCCATACAAATCTGACAACTTTGGTTTGGGTTTCACTTCAGGAGCCCAGAAAGCTGTATGTCGCGCTAGTGCCGGAGGACCACCCTTGAAGATCAGCAACCGCGAAGTTAACGCAGTAGAGGATGATGAAGATAGCTATAATCTGGAGGATTGGATTTCCTAACTATCAGTGGAGGGCTTAGCAACTGGGAAGCTAGAGATTTTGTCCCGATCACTTTTATCCAACAATAGTTTGTCTTTAAATTTTGTCGGACCTGTAATATTAAACAATTCAGACTCTTAAAACCTCGTGTCTTACCCGAGGCACAATGGTCCATTTGTAAGGGTTATTATCTCATTTCCATATGACATCAATGAATCATGGAAGTTTTTGCATACAAACTTTGTGCTCATTGTTTTTTCTTTTTACATTTTCATTTCTTTCAAAGATAGTTATACTCTTACTCACACTCACATTCAAATTGCAGATCTACATCCATTCGGGATCCCATGGTTAATGATTCTGCTATGGCCTTATGTGATTATGAAAATCTAATCTACCAAGCCAAAGACGAAGCTGAGGAAGATTGTGAAGTTCCAGGGGAACTCGCCAGGTTACTACAACAAGAAGAGAGGACCGTTCAGCCCCACGAAGAACCAGTGGACACAATTAACCTAGGTACCGAAGAAGAAAAGAGAGAAGTCAAGATGGGTGCCAATCTGGAACCCAGTGTCAAAAAGCGTCTAATTTAGTTGCTACACAATTATGTTGAGGTCTTTGCCTGGTCGTACGAAGACATGCCAGGACTTGATGCAGATATCGTAGTACATCGTCTACCTACAAAAGAGGACTGCCCTCCGGTAAAACAAAAAGTATGTCGCATGCGACCAGACATGTCAGAGAAGATCAAGGCGAAAGTCATGAAACAATTCAACGCCATATTCTTGGCCGTCACTTCCTATCCACAATGGATTGCCAATGTTGTTACCGTGCCTAAAAAGGACGACAAGGTACGAATGTGCGTGGACTACAGAGATTTGAATAAGGCAAGCCCTAAGGATGATTTCCCACTTCCCCACATTGATATTCTAGTTGACAATACGACACAACATAAAGTGTTTTCCTTCATGGACGGTTTCTCAGGCTAAAACTAAATCAAAATGGCGCCTGAGGACATGGAGAAAATAACCTTTGTCACACAGTGGGGCACATTCTGCTACAAGGTTATGCCATTCGGGCTGAAGAATGCTGGGGCAACCTATCAACGTGCCATGGTAGCTCTATTCCATGACATGATACATCACGAAATAGAGGTCTATGTGGACGACATGATAGCTAGATCTCAAATAGAAAAGAGCATCTTGATCATTTACAGAAACTGTTTGAGAGACTAAAGAAATACAAGCTGAGGTTGAACCCAAATAAATGCATATTTGGAGTAAGGTCCGGTAAACTCTTAGGATTTGTTGTCAGCAATAAATGTATCGAAGTGGATCCCGCCAATGTGAAAGCGATACAAGAAATTCCTGCTCCTCATACCGAGAAGGAAGTCAGAGGATTCTTGGGACATTTAAACTACATTGCCAGATTCATTTCTCACCTGACAGCTACTTGTGAACAATCTTCAAATTACTGAAGAAAGATCAAGTAGTCAAATGGAATGATGAGTGTCAAACTGCCTTCGGTAAGATCAAAGAATACATGCAAGAGCCTCCGGTTTTGATGCCACCAGTCGAGGGAAGACCATTGATCATGTATCTAACTGTTTTGGAAAATTCAATGGGGTGTGTGCTGGGGCAGTATGACGAGTCTGGCCGAAAAGAGCATGCTATTTATTACTTGAACAAAAATTTTACCGACTGTGAAACAAGATATTCATTGCTCGAGAAAACTTGATGCGCTCTGGCTTGGGCTGCTCTCCAGCTAAGACAGTATATACTGACCCATACTACCTTATTGATATCTAAAATGGATCCAATAAAATACATCTTCGAGAAACCTGTCCTCTCTGGGAGAATAGCGAGGTGGCAGATGATCCTGACAGAATATGACATATAATATACTACCCAGAAGGCTATAAAGGGCAGTGTACTAGATGATCACCTTGCTCATCAAGCTGTGGATGACTACCAGTCCATGAAGTTCGAATTTCAAGATGAAGACATCATGATGGTAAACAATTGTGAAGAATTCAGACCATATGAAGGACCTGAACAAGGATCCCGATGGACCCTGGTTTTTGATGGGACGTCCAATGCACTCGGCAATGGTATAGGTGTTGTACTCATATCTCCTGAAGGATGTCATACTCCCTTTACGGCAAGACTCTGCTTCAATTGTACAAATAACATGGCAGAATACGAAGCGTGCATTTTTGGTCTCAAAGCTACAATAGATTCGGGGATCAAATCCTTAAGTGTATTCAGAGATTCAGCTTTGATCATCAGCCAGATCAAAGGGGAATGGGACACCAAACACCCTAACCTCATCCCCTAAAAAGAACATGTGTTGGCATTGATCCCACATTTTAAGAAGATTACCTTCGAGCATTTCCCGCGAGAAGAAAATCAATTAGCAGACGCACTAGCCACAATGTCATCCATGTTTAAACTTAAATGGGATAACGAGGCTCCCCAGATCACCATTGAACGAATGGATGAACCAGCTCACTGTCATGAGATTAATGCTGAAGAAGTAGTGGACCGGTCTTGGTTTCACGAAGTCAAGAGGTATCTCGAGGCTCAAGAATATCCAGAAGGAGCTTCAGTCAATGATAAGAAGTTATTAAGGGGATTCTCTGCTAAATTCTTCCTTAGTAATGACATTCTCTACAAAAGCAACCATGACTTTGTTTTGCTCCGTTGCATAGACAAGGTTGAGGAAGAAAAGATCATGGCTGATCTACATGAGGGTGTTGTACCCCAAAATTTGCCCTCCCATAATCTTCAAAGTTATGACAAGCAAATGGTTCAAGGTCTACTCAAGGGCTACACAGTCAACCATCCTCCTAAGCCAGTCAAATGAGGGTTTTGGTTCCTGCAAGGAAGTTGAGGTTTTCAAGGGCTCGATCAAGTCCCATATGCTCATACACATTGTCAAGCACCTACATGTCAAGTTTCAAGGCTCACAAGGTCAAGTTGCACAGTCAAAAACCCTAATTGCTCAACAGTCAACTGTAGGGGCAAAATGGTCATTTGGCAGTCAAAAGTCAAAATTTTTGGTCAACATCTTATTTTGAAGCCACAATCATCATTTGGTCAAGTCTTGACCATGATTCCACAAGAATGGCTCAAAAATCATCAAGATGCAAAAGTTTCTATTTTTGGACAGTTGAAAAAGTCAACTGCAAATTGACCAGGGCATAACTTCCACATGGTTCATCAGAAAAATCCCATCCAATGCTCATCTTGAAGGGGGTGACATTTCCTACAACTCATCTTCACACTCCAAATCCAAGAAATGCTCTCACAAAAAGTTATCAATTTCAACATTATAGGTCATTTTCAAAAGTCAACAAAAAGGGACTTTAAGTCAAAGACCATAACTTGAGATTGGTAAATCAAAATGACATGGGACCAAAGACATTGGTTAGAGGACTTCAATACCTTTCCAAAATGTCCAAAAACATGTTCATAGCTTCAAAATTGAGCAAGATATGCATTGGAGAAGTTGGGAAATTTTTGTGAAATGGCCAAAATCAATTATCCTTGAAACTTCATTTTTGACAAAAGGGGCCCACTTTTTCCACTTGTTTCAGCTTGGCCATGCTTCCCACGTGTCCCACAAATTATTTCAAGATTTAAAATTAATTTTTCCATTTTTATTTAATTTTATTTGATTTAATTCATTTTAAATCTTTTAAAATCAAATAAAAATCAAGAAAATTAATTAAAGGGTATATTTTGTATTGAAATGCTTTGATACACCATCATGACCATTCCAAATTCGTGCAAAGGGCTAAATCAAGCAAGAATTCAAATTTGGACACAAAAAGGGAAAGTGTTTTAATGGAGGTTATGCCAAAATCTTGAACATGAATGCATAAGGTTAAGGCCCTTAATTCTGATCAAAACTCATTACATAACCTGTATGCAAGCCATCACAAGTGGAGGCACGACCTAAAAAGCTCCAAAACAGCCATACACTTTTAAAAATTTCAAAGAAAAAAAGAGAAACTGAAAACCTAGTTGCAGCGCCTCTCAAGCCTCCATTCCAATCCAAACACATTCCTGGTATCCCAAGGAAACTTTTGCAATCAAAAACCAATCCAAACGTGCCCAGAATCTTAGAACTCAGGCCAAACGGTTTGCATTTTTTTCTTGAATTCTATATAATCATTCATGCGTTTTTGACATTCTTTTTGAATTGATTTATACTCATAGGGACATCCTGAAGCTTTTGGTACCATTCAATTGAACAATAGCATCCCATATCAAAAATTGCCATTGATGGACATTAGGTTTTCAGAAGCTCGAAATTAGGCATTTACACATATGGTAAAATTAGGCTACCAAACTGGTACCATTGAATTCGTGACATCCAAACGAATCGTTCCATGACCTCGCGCTCAATTTATGGTCAAGCATGTGCTAATCGCTATTATCTGCAGGCTTGTGTTTTGGGGGGGGGGGGGGTTTAAAACCCCCGCTATCTCATTTATGTTACAGGGACAAACGGAGAAGAAGGCTGAGCTGTCCAGGCGTGAGTGGAAGGTTCAAATCCACGCGCGCATTTTTTTGTTTTTTAGCATATAATGTTTTTAGTCTATATAATATTTCGTTTCCATGTTATTTACAAACGCGTGTAATGGATCAGATGGTAGGAAGGTGGTTTGGTAAACGCTGGGACCTGGGTTCGATTCCCAGGTCCCCTCACAATTCCCATATTATTTTTCATTTGACTTTCCTGTGCAGCGCTCCAAGGAAGGTTCATCATAGGCCTCACAGATCCAACAAGCCAGGTGTCTTCAAGGCATATCCAAAGGCCACAAAAGAGGCTTACCATATGCTTCAGTCAATGGATGCACATGCAAGCAGAAAAGTCAACAAGGCCTTTGCCTCAATGGGCCCAGATTCAGCATCATACCCTCCTATTTGGTCCAAAACCCCCCATGGGTTTGCATTATTTTCCTTTTTATATCTATTTGTTTTATTTTATTTTTTTCTCTAAATTAACCATTAACACAATTAATCAATTAACCATTTTCATAAAAAACCAAAAAATAGAATTAACATTATTATCATTATTATTATTTTATTTTGTAAATAAATATTAACCAAAATAGTTTAATTAGGCAATTGTAATTCCTTTTCTTAAATAATTAAAATAACTTAGATTTAGGATTAACTTTTAATTTTGTTTCTTTCATTTTTATTTTATTTCATAAAAACATAAAAAAAACAAAAAAATATTTTCTTTTAATTAAAATAATCAATTAGTCATTAATTAGTTTTTAATTTCATTTAATTACCAAAAAGACCAAAAATCAATTTTCTTTTCTAAAAAGGGTCAACCCCCTTAGAACATTCCGATTTAATTCGCGCACAGTTTATTATTATGTAATTGCTCTGGACATGTAATAGTAATTAGGACTTTACTATTTTTATTTACTTTCCGTACTCATTTACTAAAAAAATGGGTCTTTGTAATTTTTGGCGATGTATAGACCCGCGCCTTGTAATAGCGTAGGATTTACATTTCCGCAATTTACTTTCCGCACCCCCTTAACTGTTAACTTGTATGAAAGAATGCATGCCAATTAAAAACAAGCGTAGCTCACCATGCCATGGTCAAAGATAAACTTAACATGAAAATAACACACAAATTCACACACCACTCTTAGGGTACGCCTCACTGTTGCCTTACCTTCGAAACGTGGTCGTCGAGTATAGGACGTCTTAGTAAGTCCTTGTGTCCATTGATCCCGTTGCCTCAAAACAAGTTGCCTCGAAACGGTTGCCTCAAAACAAGTTGCCTCGAAACGGTTGCCTCGGACTAAAAAAGGATCAATGGAATAAGGGTAGCTTCTAAGGTGTCCTATTGTTGCTCTGGTGACCACACTGTCCCTACAATCGAATTGACCCGAACACCTCCAACGGTGGTGCTACCTACCTCTCAATGGTGGGATGGCACTACCTAAAGGATTTCTACACAGCTTAATTCCTTAGGGTAGGTAGATGACTCATGGATACTTTCTCTAAAAAACAAATCAAAACTCTTTTCACACAGACACTTTCAAAAAGCTTTCAAAATAATTTTTCAAACACTCTTGAGGACTGATACAAGAGCCGATCTGAAATCTTTAAACGAAACTTTTTCAAACCCACTCACACTTGAAAAGCAAACAATTTTGAAAACATAAGAGCAAGTACCTAAGAGCCCGTGGATAACCACAGATAGAAAGGGTGCTAACACCTTCCCTTTCTATAAATCTACCTCCCGAACCGAGAGACATCTCGAATAAGGAATTTTGCTGTGCTTTTGTCCTTTCCATGTTGGAGAACATAAAAGACGGTGGCGACTCTTGCTTACCGCGAAATTTCGCGAAACCAGCTTAAAAAACAGTCAGTTCTATTTCCACCGATCACAGAACTGGCGACTCTGCTGGGGATACTTAAAGTGAGGTGTACCTTAGGATAGCTCATACTTGTGTTTTCAATTGCCTGTTTTGATTGCTTTATTATTGTGGGTACTGTCTTGGGAGTTTCTATAGATCCTAACCCGGATCTGGGGGATACCTTCTTAGAAAGTAGCAACGAGACTGTGAGGGAACTGTGCGGGGTATACCGACATGGTTGAAGCAGTCTGCTACGTTGATGTGGCACTTTGGTGAGTACCGGTAACCCTTGAGTCCAGTCAAGGAGAGTACGGGGCCGCCGCGTGGTGTCGTGAAGCATCAACTGACCTTAGGAACCTTAATTGAACCATCTTGACCTCTTTAGGGTAGTGAGATAACTGACTTTGGTGCAGTCCGAGGTTGGTTGATACTCGATACTACACTCAATTGAGGGTTGTTTTCTTGGAATATTTCGGTCGCCAGTTCAGTGGCTAAATCGAAACGATGAACAATGAAAGCAATCCAATGATATTGGGACCCTTAGAATCCGGTTACTTCTGATAGGACAGGTTGAGCCCACCAACTTCAAGAGGGTAGTACCCCAAACTTCATGCTGGCCTAAACTCTAAGGGTTGTCTGGTGTGACTTGTGTGCCTTCCAACTTGACTATTTGCATGCTTGTTATCTGACACTTGAGTTTCTTGCAGGTTTTGTTTACAGTCCTTAATTGGGACTCATAACAAGGTTTACCCACATTACCCCATGCATAGCATAACATCATACCATTGCATACATCCTGCATAAGGGCTAACCCATTTCAAGGATCTCAAGGGCTTGTGATGCAGGTCATGCTGAACCAATTATCCAGCAAGGGGCAAAGAGGATTTATTTTCCTCTAGCCAACATTGTCAGAGGCTATGACCCACTTGACATGGTGAGCTTTGACACTTGAAGAAGGTTCCCCGAGCCAAGATTGTCAGGGGCTATGACCCACTCGATATGGTGAGCCTTGACTCTTGAAGAAGGATTCTCAACAACATGCAGTTCCTTCGATCAAGCTATCGGATCCCAACTCTAACAATTTTCTTGTTTACCCCGCGAGATCCTTGAAAACATTACATGCATACATACACGTCATTGCATTACAAGTACCCCTTTTACAGGTTGCTTACCTTCTTTGCTGTTTATTTCAGCAGTCTCATTATGAATCTCGAATCATCTACTGAGCAATCCATCAAGGCTCTCCAGGCTCAGAACGCCCAGTTCCAAGAGTTGATCATGAGTTTGGCCCAGGGGCAACAAGATCTGAAGACTCAGCTCCTGAAGAAGAAGAAGAAGAGGACGGTGTTGTTCAACCCTAGACGCAAATCTGGGAATGGATCACGAAATGAAGTTGAGCAGACTACCCCATCTGTTGGGAAAGACAGTCCCCAAGAAAGGGAGGTTCCTAGTCCAGTGGTCTCCGACAACAAGACCGATTATAATGATGAGCAGTGCCCTCCAGCTGAGGACAGGTATAAACAGTTGGAAGACCGGCTAAGTGCCATGGAGATACAAAAGGTGCCCATCCTGGACTTAGAGGATCTAGGTCTGTCTTCTGGGGTAGTAATCCCGCACAAATTCAAGGCACCTGCCTTTGCCAAGTACGACGGGGCATCCTGTCCTAAGCTGCATCTCAGGTCGTACATAAGGAGGATCCAGCCCTACACGGCTGACAAGAATTTATGGATTCACTTCTTTCAGGATAGTCTGTCAGGAACTCAACTCGACTGGTTCTATCAACTGAATGGAGCCAACATCCGCAGCTGGGAGGACTTGGCCACTGCATTCTACAAACAGTACCAGTACAATGCCGACCTTGCTCCCACGCGCACTCAGCTTCAGGGAATGTCTATGGGTGCAGGTGAAGGTTTCAAAGAATATGCTCAAAAATGGAGGGACCTTGCTGGAAGGGTACAGCCACCTCTAACTGACCGCGAGCTCGTCGACATGTTCTTGGGGACCCTGTCTGGTCCGTTCTTCAATCACCTGATTGGGAATTCGTCTGCTGGATTCACAGACCTGATCTTGACCGGGGAAAGAATAGAAGCTGGCATCAAGTCGGGGAAAATACATAATGGTGACTCCTCGAACATTGAGAAGAAACCATCCAAGAGAGAATCTAGTGCTGTCAACGCGGTAGCTACTGCAAAGCCGGCCGGTGCTCCTCAGCGTCGCCATCAACAAAGGGAAGAAAGACCTAAAAGGCAATTCACTCCCCTCGGCATGACTTTGTCACAGGTATTGCCACAGCTGCTGGAAACCAAGTTGGTAACTCTCATGGACCCTCCAAAGAATCCTAACAGGACACCTTCAAGGTACAACCCCAATGTTCGCCGCGCCTATCATTCTGACAGCCCGGGGCATGCTACAGATGACTGTTGGACTTTGAGAAACAAGGTTCAGGATCTGATCGATGCAAAGGAAGTCCAGTTCGACTCTCCAGAGGCTCCGAATGTGATCACTTCTCCCCTGCCAAAATATGGCTAGGATTGGAAATTTTTTGTTCATTCGAATGTTCAATTTGTAATTTTCTTTTGATTGTTCAAACATTTATTCATGCTAAACGTTGTTATTTCATCAATGCATTACACATGTCTGTTTTGAAGCAATTATTTTGTATTCACTATATGCAAAATGCTTTCATTTTCTTGATGTCAACTCTCAATTAACAATTCTAAGCCTCTTGAGGGAGGATGACGAAAACGATACCACGATCCTTACAGTATGCTTTTGGACAAACCCCGCTGATGAGGTACAGGCATTGTTTCAATTCCTAAACACTGGAGTTATAAGGATGATAATCCCTCGTCAACCCCTTTGAGCCTAAGAAGTAGGAGTTTTTCTTTTCGAAAATTAAAACCCTTATTTATAACCTAGGGCAAGGTAGTTCTCTCAGTTGATCTAAGTGCACAGCGAATGGCACCAAAGAGGTCCTTACCAAAACAAAAGAAAGACAATGATGGTTCCGAATAATCATAAAGACAGGCAGTCATTATCTATCAAAATAAAAAGCCCAATAAGTCAAAACCTATGAAGGAGACTTACAAAACTGGGGCATCCCGCTGACTGTAATTCCACAAAAGAAACAGTACAGGCAAAAAATAGGGATAACGAAATCAAAAAGAAAGAGGTCCTACAAACCCTCAACAAAAAAGGAAATGACTGCCTAATCAAAATAAATCGTCAGCATCCGAACCATCACTGGAATATCAGAGCAAAGACTCAACAAGATCTAACGCACGATCAGCTGAGTTTAGGTTTGAAGAACATTACGAAGAGCGGGTGGGTACAAATAAAATTTGAGCCTTTACCCTTTGTTTCTTAAACCGTGAACCTGGCCATGTTATAACCCTTAAAAGTCCTAGCTGAAGCATAGGTTAGTTCGAAAGCATACTGTTACAAAGGTATCCTGACTCCTTAAGGCTTGCGGTAAAATAACGAGTTGACATCACAATTTACAAAATTCACTTGTTTTTTATGAAAAATGCATTTTCAAAATCTTCAAGACAGACATAATCTTTGCATTTTTGAAATAACATTGTTTGCATACGACTATTTGTTTGAACAACATAGAAGTTCGCACGAAGAATATCTAGTGAACAAAAGCACTCCCAAACAAGGGGCATGACATGATCATTGTCCGTCATCTGGGGAAGTTAAGTCAAGATTCAGAGAATCTCTCAAAAGGCCAACCAGCTTGGGGAAAACCTCCCTCTGAGTCACTTGGGGCATTGGACATGAATTCCGACGACGAATCTTGCATGATCAGACATCTTCTGGCAGCATGGCAACGCTATCAACAGGGGCACCTCCCTACCCTCCGAGAGTGTGGACATAGTCGGAAAAAAATACTACGCATAATCAAAGACCCGCTAGGTTGACACACCTAGGAAAAAATAAGGGCTTCCCGGTGAACCAAAAGGGTTCGGGCAAAAATAAGGGATGAAATGAAAAATCTGTACACCCGGCAAGTCAAAAACCTGAAAAGGCGGCTTGGGCAAAAATGGGTATCCTGGTGGACTGAAAACCCGAAAGGGCGGTCCAGGCAAAAGTTAAGGATCAAAGCATACGACTATGTCCCGTCATCTCGTCACTTGCCTACCAGAAGAAGATTTGTCAATCGGCAGTCATCAAACACCTTCACAGGTACCTTCTTCTCCAACAGAAACTGGGGCAATAATGAGTTGTCTAAATGATCCGGTTGCTCTGTCCACCGAAGTGCCAAGGTAAGGTCAGTTGAAGAATGACCAAGATACCCTAATTCCCCACAGAATGAGACAAGGTTCAGCCATACTCCCCCCGAGCAGAGAAGGCACAATACCTCCAGCAAGTCAACAACACTCTCCCCAAGCAGAGTTAGCTTACTGTCAGCCTTAAGGAAGTTGGATTATCCCCCGAAGATCTCAATATTCCTCAGCAGAACATACAAACATTCTTAACAAGCGTCCCTGGCAATCTTGATCTAAGATTGTTCCCCGGCGGAATATCGGACATCAAGTGGAGCCACTTCCCCAGTACAGTTCAAACTTTCCCCAGGAAAATCCAGTCCAGAAGTTTCCCCAGGAAAGTGGTATCCATCTCCCCAGCAGGAAGCTTATCCCCAGTAGATTCTGGAAGCATATCCCCTGCAGTACGAACGCGTCTCCCGGATTTTATTCAAAGGTTATTTCCCCACCAGGATATAACTGGGTTATCCTCAGCCAATGACCACGGAAAGATCGTCCTCGGCAAAGTCTTCCTATCCCCAGCGGAGTTCATCAGATCTTCCAACAAAGCTCGTCAATGGTATCCCCAACGGAGTTATCATCAAAACCTCAGCAAAGTACCTCTCTTTCCCCACAGAGTTACCTCCCCGCAGAGTAATCTATTCGCCAAGTTTATTCCCCAACGGAGTCATCTTCTCCTACTGGTATTCTTGCAATCATCATCCCCAACGGAAACGAAGAATCTCGCTCTTCAACATCAGCCCAGGATTTGACTTCCCGGCATCCGTCAAGGATCTATTTTCCCAGACGAAGATACATTCATAAACATTACATTGTTATACATCATGATACATGCATATACGCATCATATCATACAATCTCATGTGTTGAGAACATCATTGCTTGATTCATATCATGCATTGCATATGACTGACCTTTACCTTTCAGGAAGGATACAGATTAATGACCAGCTATGTAGACGAATACAGTCAAAAGAGACCAACCCAGTCAAAGAATACAAATCCAGTTAAATCAATGCCTAAAGATTTCTCTGATACCACTCGTCGTCATAGACACTCGTCGTCATAGACACTCGTCGTTATAGACACTCGTCGTTATAGACACTCGTCGTTATAGACACTCGTTGTTATAGACACTCGTCGTCATAGACACTCGTCGTTATAGACGCTCATCGTCATAGACACTCGTCGTTATAGACACTCGTCGTTATAGACACTCGTCGTTATAGACACTCGTCGTTATAGACACTCGTCGTTATATACACTCGTCGTTATAGACACTCGTCGTTATAGACACTCGTCGTTATAGACACTCGTCGTTATAGACACTCATCGTTATAGACACTCGTCGTCATAGACACTCGTCATCATAGACACTCGTCGTTATAGACACTCGTCGTCATAGACACTCGTCGTCATAGACACTCGTCGTTATAGACACACGTCGTTATAGACACTCGTCGTTATAGACACTCGTCGTTATAGACACTCGTCGTCATAGACATTCGTCGTCATAGACACTCGTCATCATAGACACTCGTCGTTATAGATACTCGTCGTTATAGACACTCGTCGTTATAGACACCCGTCGTTATAGACACTCGTCATAGACACTCGTCCATGGAAATAACCTGTCAGTGGAGACAACTCACCAACCTTTCCATATTCCAGACTCGATTCCTGTATCTTTCCAGGGCACGTCTGAAGAGTTCGAAGATCCGATTCCTGTATCTTGCCAGGGTGTATCTGTTGACGACTATATTCTCCGGACTCGATTCCTGTATCTTGCCAGGGCACGTCTGAAGAGTTTAAAGATTCGATTCCTGTATCCAGCCAGGGCACATCTACATAAAAAGTTTGAAGATCAACTCCTGTAACAGGCCAGGTAATTATTTTCTTTCTCAGGTACGCAAATTCTCGCTAAGGAATCTCTTACGCGATCAACACCTAGATGGCATCTATAAGCCCATCCACATACCAACAGTTCCAAATGGCATCTATAAGCCCATTCCCGACAAAGAATCTGTCATACTTCCAGATGGCATCTATAAGCCCATCCTCCTACCCATCATCTCTCCAAATGGCATCTGTAAGCCCATTCCCGCTATCACACTGCTGATACTCTACTATGTGAGTGCAAATTTCTGGGCACTCTAGTGTTCAATCATCTTCCACCCTCGGATCACGAAAGGCACACAAGCCAATCTACATCCTCAGGTCTAAGAAGATTGAACAGGGGCAACTGTTGTACCCCAAAATTTGCCCTCCCATAATCTTCAAAGTTATGACAAGCAAATGGTTCAAGGTCTACTCAAGGGCTACACAGTCAACCATCCTCCTAAGCCAGTCAAATTAGGGTTTTGGTTCCTGCAAGGAAGTTAAGGTTTTCAAGGGCTCAATCAAGTCCCATATGCTCATACCCATTGTCAAGCACCTACATGTCAAGTTTCAAGGCTCACAAGGTCAAGTTGCACAGTCAAAAACCCTAATTGCTCAACAGTCAACTGTAGGGGCAAAATGGTCATTTGGCAGTCAAAAGTCAAAATTTTTGGTCAACATCTTATTTTGAAGCCAAAATCATCATTTGGTCAAGTCTTGACCATGATTCCACAAGAATGGCTCAAAAATCATCAAGATGCAAAAGTTTCTATTTTTGGACAGTTGAAAAAGTCAACTGCAAATTGACCAGGGCATAACTTCCACATGGTTCATCAGAAAAATCCCATCCAATGCTTATCTTGAAGGGGGTGACATTTCCTACAACTTATCTTCACACTCCAAATCCAAGAAATGCTCTCACAAAAAGTTATCAATTTCAACATTATAGGTCATTTTCAAAAGTCAACAAAAAGGGACTTTAAGTCAAAGACCATAACTTGAGATTGGTAAATCAAAATGACATGGGACCAAAGACATTGGTTAGAGGACTTCAAGACCTTTCCAAAATGTCCAAAAACATGTTCATAGCTTCAAAATTGAGCAAGATATGCATTGGAGAAGTTGGGAAATTTTTGTGAAATGGCCAAAATCAATTATCCTTGAAACTTCATTTTTGACAAAAGGGGCCCACTTTTTCCACTTGTTTCAGCTTGGCCATGCTTCCGACGTGTCCCACAAATTATTTCAAGATTTAAAATTAATTTTTCCATTTTTATTTATTTTTATTTGATTTAATTCATTTTAAATCTTTTAAAATCAAATAAAAATCAAGAAAATTAATTAAAGGGTATATTTTGTATTGAAATGCTTTGATACACCATCATGACCATTCCAAATTCGTGCAAAGGGCTAAATCAAGCAAGAATTCAAATTTGGACACAAAAAGGGAAAGTGTTTCAATGGAGGTTATGCCAAAATCTTGAACATGAATGCATAAGGTTAAGGCCCTTAATTCTGATCAAAACTCATTACATAACCTGTATGCAAGCCATCACAAGTGGAGGCACGACCTAAAAAGCTCCAAAATGGCCATACACTTTTAAAAATTTCAAAGAAAAAAAGAGAAACTGAAAACCTAGTTGCAGCGCCTCTCAAGCCTCCATTCCAATCCAAACACATTCATGGTATCCCAAGGAAGCTTTTGCAATCAAAAACCAATCCAAACGTGCCCAGAATCTTAGAACTCAGGCCAAACGGTTTGCATTTTTTTCTTGAATTCTATATAATCATTCATGCGTTTTTGACATTCTTTTTGAATGGATTTATACTCATAGGGACATCCTGAAGCTTTTGGTACCATTCAATTGAACAATAGCATCCCATATCAAAAATTGCCATTGATGGACATTAGGTTTTCAGAAGCTCGAAATTAGGCGTTTACACATATGGTAAAATTAGGCTACCAAACTGGTACCATTGAATTCGTGACATCCAAACGAATCGTTCCATGACCTCGCGCTCAATTTATGGTCAAGCATGTGCTAGTCGCTATTATCTGCATGCCTGTGTTTTGGGGGGGGGGGTTTAAAACCCCCGCTATCTCATTTATGTTACAGGGACAAACAGAGAAGAATGTTGAGCTGTCCAGGCGTGAGTGGAAGGTTCAAATCCACGCGCGCATTTTTTTGTTTTTTAGCATATAATGTTTTTAGTCTATATAATATTTCGTTTCCATGTTATTTACAAACGCGTGCAATGGATCAGATGGTAGGAAGGTGGTTTGGTAAACGCTGGGACCTGGGTTTGATTCCCAAGTCCCCTCACAATTCCCATATTATTTTTCATTTGACTTTCCTGTGCAGCGCTCCAAGGAAGGTTCATCATAGGCCTCACAGATCCAACAAGCCAGGTGTCTTCAAGGCATATCCAAAGGCCACAAAAGAGGCTTACCATATGCTTCAGTCAATGGATGCACATGCAAGCAGAAAAGTCAACGAGGCCTTTGCCTCAATGGGCCCAGATTCAGCATCATACCCTCCTATTTGGTCCAAAACCCCCCATGGGTTTGCATTATTTTCCTTTTTATATCTATTTGTTTTATTTTATTTTTTTCTCTAAATTAACCATTAACACAATTAATCAATTAACCATTTTCGTAAAAAACCAAAAAATAGAATTAACATTATTATCATTATTATTATTTTATTTTGTAAATAAATATTAATCAAAATAGTTTAATTAGGCAATTGTAATTCCTTTTCTTAAATAATTAAAATAACTTAGATTTAGGATTAACTTTTAATTTTGTTTCTTTCATTTTTATTTTATTTCATAAAAACATAAAAAAAACAAAAAAAATATTTTCTTTTAATTAAAATAATCAATTAGTCATTAATTAGTTTTTAATTTCATTTAATTACCAAAAAGACCAAAAATCAATTTTCTTTTCTAAAAAGGGTCAACACCCTTAGAACATTCCGATTTAATTCGCGCACAGATTATTATTATGTAATTGCTCCGGACATGTAATAGTAATTAGGACTTTACTGTTTTTATTTACTTTTCGTACTCATTTACTAAAAAAACGGGTCTTTGTAATTTTTGGCGATGTATAGACCCGCGCCTTGTAATAGCGTAGGATTTACATTTCCGCAATTTACTTTCCGCACCCCCTTAACTGTTAACTTGTATGAAAGAATGCATGCCAATTAAAAACAAGCGTAGCTCACCATGCCATGGTCAAAGATAAACTTAACATGAAAATAACACACAAATTCACACACCACTCTTAGGGTACGCCTCATTGTTGCCTTACCTTCGAAACGTGGTCGTCGAGTATAGGACGTCTTAGTAAGTCCTTGTGTCCATTGATCCCGTTGCCTCAAAACAAGTTGCCTCAAAACGGTTGCCTCAAAACAAGTTGCCTCGAAACGGTTGCCTCGGACTAAAAAAGGATCAATGGCATAAGGGTAGCTTCTAAGGTGTCCTACTGTTGCTCTGGTGACCACACTGTCCCTACAATATAATTGACCCGAACACCTCCAACGGTGGTGCTACCTACCTCTCAATGGTGGGATGGCACTACCTAAAGGATTTCTACACAGCTTAATTCCTTAGGGTAGGTAGATGACTCATGGATACTTGCTCTAAAAAACAAATCAAAACTCTTTTCACACAGACACTTTCAAAAAGCTTTCAAAACAATTTTTCAAACACTCTTGAGGACTGATACAAGAGTCGATCTGAAATCTTTAAACGAAACTTTTTCAAACCCACTCACACTTGAAAAGCAAACAATTTTGAAAACATAAGAGCAAGTACCTAAGAGCCCGTGGATAACCACAGATAGAAAGGGTGCTAACACCTTCCCTTTCTATAAATCTACCTCCCGAACCGAGAGACATCTCGAATAAGGAATTTTGCTGTGCTTTTGTCCTTTCCATGTTGGAGAACATAAAAGACGGTGGCGACTCTTGCTTACCGCGAAATTTCGCGAAACCAGCTTAAAAAACAGTCAGTTCTATTTCCACCGATCACAGAGGGCATTTTTGGCACCCATTCCAGTGAGCATACGATGGCAAAGAAGATCCTACGGGCAGGCTATTACTAGTCTACCATGGATGCATATTTCTATCAACACTCTCGAACCTGCCACAAGTGTCAGATTTATGCTGACAAGGTGCACATACCTCTGGTTCCTTTGAATGTCTTGACGGCTCCTTGGAATTTTTCTATATGGGGAATCGATATGATTGGAGAAATCAAACCAACAGCCTCTAATGGACACCGCTTCATCTTAGTGGCCATTGACTATTTTACAAAGTGGGTTAAGGCAGCCTCTTTCGCTTCCATCACCAAGAATGTTGTAGCCCGGTTCATTAAACAGAACCTCATTTGTTGATACGGTATCTCGGAGAGGAACATCACATATAATGGTACGAATCTTAACAACACTATGATCACCGCACTATGCGAGCAATTCAAGATCCAGCATCACAATTCTCCCCCTTACCGGTCAAAGATGAATGGTGTTGTCGAAATCGCAAATAAGAACATAAAAAAGATCGTACATAAAATGACAGTTGCATACAAAGACTGGCATGAGATGCTAACATTCGCTCTCCACGGTTATCGTACCATGACACGTACATCAACCGGGGCAACACCCTACTCTCTGGTATACGACATGGAGGCTGTCTTGCCTATTGAGGTCCAGATCCCCTCTCTGAGAATTATGAAGGATGCAGGTCTGAACGAAGATGATTGGATCCAGACTCGACTTGTTCAACTAAACTTGATTGATGAGAAAAGGCTTACTGATGTCTCATGTTCAGATGTATCAAAAACGGATGATCAAGGCTTTCAACAAAAAGGTCATACGCCAAGTGTATCAAGTCAGGGATCTGGTGATCAAACGCATCACACTGCCGCAAGGTGATCCCAGGGGAAAATGGACTCCTACATACGAAGGACCATTTGTAATCAAAAGCATATTCTCTGGTGGAGCCATGATCTTAACCACTATGGATGGCGACGACCTGCCGCACCCTATGAACGCGGACATAGTCAAAAGATACTACGCATAAGAGACCCTCTAGGTTGACACACCTAGGCTAAACAAGGGCATCCCGGCAAAACAAAAAGGTTCAGGCAAAAATTAGGGATAAAATAAAAAAATCAGTACACCCGGCAAGCTGAAAACTCGAAAGGGCGGCTTGGGCAAAAAAGGGTATCCCGGTGGACTGAAAAACCGAAAGGGCGGTCCAGGCAAAATTTAGGGATTTAAAGCGTATTATTATGTCCTGTTGGACAACCTTACGGGCAACCTTTGGATTCAACTGACGAACTCGAAGGTTCTGATCAATTCAACCAGCTTCAGACAAGGCAACAAATAGATAAGACGCTCGGAGACACAAAGGCTATAGCAGAATGGGAACCCCATGGGATTATTTCACATAGCTATCTTTTCTTTATATCAAATTTTCATTTTTTACGACGGCATTATCTTACTAGGATGTTTGTCTCATTGTACAAAAATACTCACTTAAAGTCAATACAAAAATGACCATGTGAAAGTATAAAACTATCTGTTTTTCTTCACTCTTGTGTTTTGTTTACGAAAACGTCCAATGATTTATTTTTGAACGTAACTACCGTTTACAAATAAACAAAATAGAAAGACAATCACTAATGGCTTTAAGAAATAGGGAAATATCTCTAAGCTATTTCCATAGAAATCCCCCGTAGTGTGCAATTTAATCCCCAACGGAACAAGACTTCCAGTTATCACTCCCCGTAAGAAGTCGCCAAAATTCTCAGGATTCCCCAACAAGATTTCGCAAGCAGTACACAACATTTCCCTTACAACAAGGTTTATTTCTCCAAGTGGAGATTCATCAACACTTCAAAACATGAAGACTTGCACTCTGTATCCTCAGCAGTAGTCGGGGATTTATTTTCCCAATCCAACAGCAGTGTAGCAAATTAGCTCACATACGCATACATCACATCCATATATTACAAACATCGATAACACGAATGCATGTATCACAATCTCATTACACCATGCATTTCATACAACATGACATTGCATATTAGCTAACATTTTACCCTATTCAGGATAAGGTTAATCAATAGCTACCATTTTCAAAGGCTTTTCAGATACAATTCAGATACGCTCCAGACACGGATGCCATCCTGATACTCATTCAGATTCAGCTTTCAGATACAGTTCAGATACGCTCCAAACACAAATGCCACCCTGATACTCATTTAAATTCAACTTTCAGATACAGTTCAGATACGCTCCAAACACGGATGCCATTCTGATACTCATTCAGATTCAACTTTCATATACAGTTCAGATACGCTCCAGACACGGACGCCATTCTGATACTCATTCAGATTCAACTTTCAGATATAGTTTAGATACGCTCCAGACACGGATGCCATTCTGATACTCATTCAGATTCAATCTTCATATACAATTCAGATACGCTCCAAACACGGATGCCATTCTGATACTCATTCAGATTCAACTTTCAAATACAGTTCAGATATGCTCCAGATACGGATACCATCCTAATACTCATTCAGATTCAACTTTCAGACACAGTTCAGATACGCTCCATACACGGACGCCATTCTGATACTCATTCAGTTTCAGCTTATAAATACGGTTCAACAATCATTTTTGGATGGCATCTACTAGCCCATCTCTAAAAACCATTCCATCATCCCTCCAAATGTCATTTTAAGCCCATCCCCTATACTATCAACCATCACATCACCGAGTGCAAATTTCTGGGCACTCTAATGTCCAATCATCTTCCACCTTCGAGTCACGATGGGAAAAACTCGCCAATCTAACTCTTCAGGCTTAAGAAGATTGAATAGGGGAAGATGTTGTACCCTAAAATTTTCCCTCTCACTTATCAAGAATCTACTCATAAGCTCTCCTTTAGGCTCAAGACTGCACTAGGGTTGATCAGCTCAAGACACCTCCTTAAGCACTGATGACCAAAATTAGGGTTTGAGATTGCACAAGGATATTTGAATTTCCAATGCCTCATATGATTTTCATAGATCATTATGTACCCTTAATATTACTCATGTCAAGTTTCAAGCTTTGGATCACACTTTTGCTCAGTCAATTGAGCAGTTGACCTAAAAATCAGTTGTATTGGGGAAAAAGTCAACTATGGCCAATTTACAGTCAAACTCCATAATTTTTTATCCACATCAAAATTTTAAACTCATATGTATTATTTGATCAAGTTTGGACCACAATTCCTCAAGAAATTTGATCAAATCTTCAAAAGGGCAAAATGGTCAAAATTAGGGTTTAGACTGGGAAAGAGCAATTTCTGATTTTTGACCTAGCAAATGATCAATTGGTTTAAGAAATGATCTCAATAGTCCAATTGCATCATTTTGACCTAATGACATGGCTCAAAACATTGCTCAAGTCCAATGGATTGCCAGATGAATTTTCAGTCAACTGATCAAAAGTCAATTGTATACTGAAAAGTCAAACTTTAACTTTTTGGTTAAAATCAAATGCCAAAGATCACAATTCATAAAAGCATGTCAAAATATGAAACTTATTCATCAAGAAATCAAAAATTCAAGATTTCATTTTGAAAAGTTAAAATTTCTAAACTTAGAAATTTTTCTGTGTTGGAAATTTCTTATTTTTTCACAACTTTGAGCAAAATTTTCACCATGATGCAAGAGGATTATGAAGAAAATTTCAACATGAAAGTTGTAGATCTCCATGAAATATACAACTTTTATTTATACAACTCCTTCCAAAAGTGCTTGGATCTCAACTTATAATTTTAAGAACACATGGTCATGAAACAAAACACTTAGTGAAATTTTGCCCAAATTTGGTCAGGATTTTAACCCAACTTCATGGCACTTTTTCATATAGTTCCAAGTGAAATTTTCAAAATTGATTCAAATATGGGTTTTATAGAACATTACAAGCTTTCCAAAATGTCCAATAACTCCTTGAGATCATTTTTGAGTTGGGAGAATCGAAGAGATGAAGTTAGGGTTTTCACACTTGAATTACAAGTCATTTTGTGATGAACAAAATTCAAATTCAAACTTATGCTGCATAACCTCTACTTTTCAGGCCTCGAACTTGTTAGGCAATCCATAATTAATTGCTTGCACAACTGTTAGATGTCTCAATTCAAGCATTCAATGCAAGGCCATGCTTTATATCCATTTTGGGAAGAAAGTGCATAATGCCATTTTGATAAAGTAGCTTTTTGCATAAAAATTGTTATCGAGCCTTGCACTTGTTCTCTTCTGATCATACATGTCTTATAACTCAAGATAAACTTGTTAGACACTTACAATCACTCAGTCTGTGCTTGTACTTCCTCTTGAAACTTGTTTTCCCACTTTTCTTCAAAATCAAGTAACCTAACAATTAACTTGTAACTTGTACTTCTGACTTTCCAAAGCACTCAAGACCTCTTGCTTATACATACACAAGTTATTTTCCACAAATCCCATGCATGTTTGACCCATGAAAACACCAAGAACACAGAATCACCAAAAACACTTCAAAACTTGCCATTTCTGAGTTTTGAATCCAATATCCAAATTTGCTCGTGCATTTTTTTGGCCTTTTACTTTCAAAAGCTTCTAAACAACATACACAAACAATCCTAACACCTGCAACACCACTGTAACACCTCCACCCTCATGCATCATTTTCAAAAACAGCACCTTGCACCTTGACTTCTCTAGAACTCCTCATGCACTTTCAGCTCAAGCTAAGCATCCCATTAGCTTCCTGGGAACTTGAGGAAGCTAATCCAATCATTGGAACTCACTAAAAGCTACTCAAACTCCAAATCATATACCCTCTTGCAAGGTAAGTTTTGTTACTTTTGAACTCTTCATACATGCATCATTAATGGTTTATTTGTGAATGAAAAATATAGATATCGTTGCCTTAAAGCTAACCATGTCCATAGTTTTAGCTTAAGAATTTTAGGATTGGAGTTTCTGAAATTTTTAGGGTTCAGATTAGGTCCATTAAGATTCATGCTTGTCTTTGATCTATAGTTTTATTGCTTTGCATTTCTGAAATCGTGAGGAAATTTGCTACAAGTTTCCTGTTTACACTTTTCATTTTTGTTGAGATTTGATTGAGATACAGAGGTTCTTGATGGGCGTGAGGTTGAAGATGAAGTTGGCTTCAGGAACGTGTTTACCATATATATTTATGGTTTGGTTTATATAAGCGGATGTATAGCCACCCAAGTGGTAGAAGCGCGCACATGTGACTATAAGGACCTGGGTTCGAGCCCCAGTGGTACCCTTTTGGATTATTTTTTTGCATATTTCTCACATTCTGAATTTTTGGACAGGCGCCTGAGCCTAACAGTCTTGGGCTTTTATTTTTTTTCTTACTGCTGACCCCCTGCTGGCTACTCATACCCCTGGCCCATTTTATTTTCTTTTGCTCATTTTTATTTATTTATTTTCTTAAATATTTTATCTAATACTAAAAAATCAAAAAAATATAAAAACATTACATTTATATTTTGATAAAGTTTATTTATTTTTTACGCAAAAAAATTATTTTATTTAATCAAACTTTATTTTATTTTACTAATTGTTTTGTAAATTTAATTTAAAAACTAGGATTTTAGTTATTTTCTTTTACACCATTTAAATATATTATTTTAATATATAAAAAGACCAAAAATATTTTATAATACTATAAATTATTTTTAAGACAAAAATACCAAAAATATTCTTTTTCTAAACTTAATTTCTTTTAATCAATTAATAGATTAGGGTTTTATTTAATTTCTTTTCCTAGTAAATTTAGGTTTACTTTTTATTATTTTAATTAATAATTTTCTTTTAGTTAATTAGGTTTAAAAAAATCCATTTTCCCTAAAAATCCAAATAAACATCCATTTTCTTTACATTTACATTCTTGTATATTTATTCATTTTTGTACATTTATTTATTAAATTCTTGTACAAATTCAATATGGTTGCAATAGATAATTAGGTTTATTTTCTTGCAATCCCCATTTATAATTTGTACACCCCCTCCCACAAGTATTGTAATAGCGTAGTAATTTTAAATTCCGTAATTTATCACTTTATATACAAATGCTAGTAATTAGGGTTTGTATGGAAATACTAAAACCAATCAATTAGAAAACCTTAATCAAAAAACAAAACCAAGTATGAAAAACAATGCACTTGCACACAAGCACCCCTAGGATAAATCCACTTGGTTGCCTTACAAAATGGCCATATTACGCATGTGAGGTATCTTAGCAAAAAACAAGCAAAATATAAGATCATAGTCCCTTGATGATGCTATCCAAGTTGCCTTTCAAATGATCTTAGTCCCTAAAAGAGAATGCTAAGATACCTTGCAACATTTCTAATCATGGTTATACGATGACCCACGCCCGTCCCGTTTACATCCAAAGATAGGGTTACTTACCAAATCAATGGTAAGATAACAATGTCAAAGGAAAGAGGAAATGAACATGAAAGACTTTTGAGTAGGTAGAATGTTCCTAGTTACTTGCTCATTTTCAAAACAAAACATCCTTGCTATTTTCAAAACAAACACCTACACTTTCAAAACATCTTACAAACTTGAAAGCATTTTCAAAAGATCAACATCTTTGTATATATTCTTACGAATGAGAATCATTACAAAGTTTGCCTAAACAATGGCCTCTTTACAAAATACTTTCAAAACCCACACAAAGCATAATTTCAAAAAAAAAAAAGCAAGTGATCTAGCAAGTAACTAAGAGCCCATGGAAAAACATGGATGAAAAGGGTGCTAATACCTTCCCTTTTCATAATCTACCCCCTGAACTCAAGAAATAATCTCAAAGGTCTTTCCTGTGCTTTTTCACCTTTCCTTTTGGATAAAAGAAAAGTCGGTGGTGACTCTTACTAACCGCAACATTTGCGATCAAACGCAAAACACCCAAGTCAGTTCTGCCACCGTATCACAACTCGCATCACTACATAGATTGACAAAAGTATAATATTTTGAGAAAATTTTAAAGTAAAAACCAAAATGGCAAAATGGTTTGAATGAGATTGATTTACTTTTAGTCTTCTCACAAAAATGTCAAAATTTTATTAAGTTAATTAAAGTTTGATTAAGAAAATATTTTGAAAATGCATGGACCTAAGTCCAAGTTTATTATGAAAGTGGTTCAAGTTTTGAATCAAGAAGAGTCTTTAAAGGGAGGGAGAAGATTTTTTTAATTAAAGAAGATGGGAGGAGATGAAGGGACTATCCTAAAGCATAAGGTAAAATCTAGGGAAAAGAACCATCTAACCAACAAGAAGCCAACACTTGACGCAATAAGTCAATGTAGAATTCCCATCCTTTGGATTTGAAACCAAACAAGAAAAGAAAATAAACCTTTTAAGAAAACCAATCTTCATTTGCATTAAGTCTTCACAAAAATTGGGCAGAGTAAGAGCTGTATACAGATGAATTCCAGATCACAAAAAATATATAATCACAATAACCTGCATACAAAACAAACAAACAACCCAATGTCTTCGGGGTAAACCCCAAGAACTCCAGACAAAATAACAGATGTGGTCACAAGATCTCAAAGTAGGTCACAACTTCTAATCCTAAGTCCAAGAAGTCCATTACTCCATAATGCCAAGGATAGTAACCAAGTAGTCCAAGTAACATTAAAGTTTTTTAGTGTTCAAGTTAATTATTAGGTATCTTCAAAAAGAAAAATGAAAAGCTCAAGTGAGCAAAATAAAAATGACATAAAAAGCAAATGCTCAAGTGAGCAAAGATGAAAATAGTATAAAATGTAAATGCTAAAATAAATGTGCTTAAAGTAAAAGCATAAATAAAAGCATAAAATAAAGTCAATTGTTATAAATTAGTTGTTGTTGAATGACCATCTTGAAACTTGTATTTAGAACTCATTATAAGATTGATAAAATCAAAGCCTCTCAACAACAAGTTGCTTTGCTTTTTGTCAATTATATCATTCATTTAAATCTCAAGGCAACAATAAATGATCAATGATGTTTAAGTGATCCAATTTGACCAAAGTTGATGAAAATTCATTAGAGGATTGGTAGGACCAAAGCCTCCTAACAATGAATCTCAAGGTTATTGGATCAAAGGGTTCAAATTAACATACTTGGGCTTACAAATATAGGTTTGGGCCACGAATGATCATTTTCTCAAATCGGGACAAAATTTATCGCTATGTTAAGCAATCGTAAGTGGACTTATATATAAGTCGCACCTATTTTGAGGTTGGTCAATAGCAATCTATGTACCATATGTTTTGAGAAATGATATGTAAATCATTCTCCAATAACATTTAGTACAATAAGAAGGGGGTAAGATGAAGAGTGATTGGGGTAAGAATTAAACCATATTTGAATCAAAAATTTAATCAAACTATTATTAAAATCATTCATCCATTTTTTGTGGAGTCAAACTCAACACCGTGGATCCAATGATGTTAATAAAGCTTATGATCAAAATTTCATAGTCCAAGATCAGCCAGAATATAATACAAAATAAATGGTATTTTAAAATAAAGAAAATGATTTTTAAAATGATTTTTTAAATGAAAATAAAGGGGGAAATAACAATTGTATTCAAAACATCCAAGAAAAATCAACTAAGACCATAGAAAAATCAGAAATGAGCTCAAATATTTATACAAAAAATTTGGTAATTTTTTAAAGTCAGAAATTATTTCTAAAATTAAAAGAAATAGGCAAAACAAACCAAAAATTGTGAAAATAGTAAAGTCAAAAATAAAAATAAAATGAGGTCACCAATATTTGTCAAAAGGTCATTGGATTCTTCCATATTTTTTTTAGAATTTAAAAATTAAGAAAAATATTTTTAAACAATTAAAATAATTCAAATAAAGTGAAAAATTATAAAAAATATCAAAACACAATAAAATTGTGAAAAAATAATAATCAGAAATAGAAAAATCAAAAGTATTTTTCATAATTTTTTCAGATTTTTTGAAGTTAAAATGATTTTTCTTTGATTTTTTGAAGTTTAAAACAATTTAAATATAAAAATCAGAAAATAAAATAAAGTCAAAAGAATGTGGATCAATGGATGACAGTCAAAACGCGTTAGTAAGCTAACCCAATAGATCAGACGCGTTGTGCATATCATGGTCTTTAGTGAATAATGCATTGGATCAACAATTAAATCAGATTTTTGAAAAATGTGTGGCACGCCTTCATTGGATGATAGATGACACGTTGGTCATATTAAACCTCCATCCAACGGATCTGCAGGTTCCAGAAACTGTAAAATGAGGACACGAGACCAGTACCATTCGCTTCGTCTCTTCAAGACGATTCCAATGGTACCTTTGCGAAAAATTTATATAAAATGTAGCTCAATCATTTTTGAAATAAAATTATGAAAAGGGATTTGAAATTTCATGATCAAAATGTACTTCCAGTTGAAAACAAGTGTTACGTCTAGAATCGGGATGATGATAGCTTCATAACAATATCAAAGTTTGAGAGAATTGGTGAATGAATCTACCTATTGAAGTTAAGTTGCAGAGCTCTGAAACTGGACTTGGCTAGCAAGATTTAGGAAGTCTTAGAGCTTAATTCTTCTTCTGTTAGCTTCAGTGAGGTTCAAGGAAGGTGAATTAATAAAGAAAAATGATTGAGAAAGTTTGTAAGAGCAAATTCGAAGTTGCGGAAAATTGAGTTCAAGAGGAAGTTTGGCAGGGCGATTCTGGCTCTCTAAGCTTGAGAAAATAAATTAGGGATGATCCTCTATTTATAGGGAAGCTAATTGAATGCTCAAGCGTGTGAAATGATGAAGTTTTGAGGGAAATCGTGTGAAGTTGCAAACAAGGAAAAAGTGACTTGTAATTTGATCAAAACTCATCCAAACCTTGTGTTTCAATGCACTAATCACTTCTGGAAGTTTACTAAACATGTTTAGAATCAAAAGCGCATAGAAAAAATGTGTTTAGAAGCTAAATCAAGGATTTCAAATTCTGACATTTGAAGATACTTCAGTTTCAAGTTACCAAGTTCAAATCAATGGCATTCTCAACTCAAGGAGTCTTAAGACATGACTCTTGAAGCTTTAGAAAGATGAGATTGCAAGCTTTATAATATGAAAAGAATGAAATCAAATTGATGCTTGAGCTGAAAGTTGCAATGAGTCAAAGTTGAGAAAAAAAGGTTGACTTACTATACTTAGAAATTTTCTAAGTTTTTCTTCAAAAATGACCTATAATGTCTTGCATTCAAACATGGTCTTCCATTTGAAATTTGCCCTTGACAAAAAAAGATGGAATGAAGTAGATATCTTGAATGGCCTTTTGAGAATTGAACCATTTAAAATCTCCAAAAATTGAGAAAGTTATGACTTGTTGAAGTTGGCAAAAATTCATGAAATGACCTATAATCTTTTGCATCCTTATGGCATCTTCCATTCATTTTCACACTTTGCACTTAAACGAAGGGTTGAAGTTCATATCTTTCAGATTAATATGGAAAAAGAATGGGCTCAAGGTGATAAAAATTGACCAAGTTGTGATCTTTTGAAGTCACACATGGGAATTTGATGGTTTGTCTAGAGGACTTGTAATCTTTCTTCATCATTAGGTATATTCCTCATAAAATTTCCTTGAATCTTTTGAAGTGATTTGTTGATATATCTTTGAAGAGAAGGATGTATTTGGAATCACCTAAAAATACCAAAATATGAACAAACTACACCCCTTTGAAGTTCAAAACCCTAACTCCTAGAGCAACAAAACGCCTTGGGAACCCCTTTCAATTTGGATAAACTTTCTTGCACAAATACTTTTGTCATGTAAATAGAAGTTGTTGAGGATGATAATGAGAATCCATAGCAAACATAACCACTTCCAAATCTTGAGAATTAATGTAGATATGCACTTGCGATCAATGAAACTAAAGACTTGTCCAACTAGGTCAAACTTCTTCAATCAACCCTTGTACCTTTGAATTATTTTTGATAAATTGAGGCATGATGGATCATAATAGACTTTGCCATGATGTTTTTTCAAAATATCTTCAGTAGTGAGGCGTGAATCTCAATGAAGTTTTGTTGAAGAATGCATGGGAATAAACTCATGAACCTATGGGTCAACTTGATGGAATGTATTGTGCTTTCACCTATGATACCAACAATTAGAGCAAACATACATTGCATTTATTAGTTAAAATTTAATCAAAACATAGATAACAACAAGATACAAATCAAGGTGCTTGGTGGTTCCTCATGGGCAAAGCTAAAGATGGGAAGAATAACCAAACCCTAGTGTGTGATCTTGTTGTGATTGAATTGATATGATTGATAGAGGAATCTTAGGGGCAAAAATTGGGGTACAACACACGTGACTCGATACAAGTGTGACATGCAATCTCCCAAGACTCCAACCAATTGTTCCTCTCTCTGCAAGACAAACTCAACGAGAATCACTCATACTCCTCAAAACAAATCACTTAATTATTCCCCTCCCCGCGAGGCAAACACGACAAACATCATTTATAGCCATCAAAGCAATGTCAACCAAGAAGCGTCCCTGTTTTGCTGGCTAATTCTAAGTCATTACTCCTCTGCTTAGAAGCAACGACCTGGGGGCTTCTGTTTTGGACTGGCCCAATGAATAGAATTGGCCCAATCCGCTTCTACCCTTGGCACGACCAACAACAGGGGCCCATCATTCTGGTCGACCACACCCCTGAGCATAAAACTAGCTATGCCCGACACACATCTGATCCTATCAGCAGTTGTCTCCCATGAACCCGACACGAGTCGAGCAGACCACTAGGAAACATCCAGAACGACCATCTACATGTAATCCGCCTCCTCATCGCATCCAACGGCTAATTGCAAGCATGCATGCCTGTTTTGACTGAGTCTTGGCAGTTACCTATATTTGCAGACCTGCATATCTAGGACCAATAATAAGAACCAATGGCCACGTGTTGGGGGAATTATATAAACCCTCACACTTGTAAGGTCTAAGTATTCACAATCTCACACCTTAAACCCTAATATTCTGCTTGTATCTCTTGGCTCCTACACTTACTTGATTGTCAAAGTGACTTGCAGGTAAACCCTCCCTTGTCATCGACCTTTCCAACCCATCGAAGATCATCCTCTGGCCAGCTTGCAGGTTCTGATCAACCATTAAGATCAATACCCTTCTCAGAGTATAATACCTCCATTCCTATAAAGTAAACATGCTTTCGTAGGTCAGTCATCTCAAACTCATTCATCAGAGTCTTCTTGAACTTGACAACTTCTTCAAAATAGCTTTCCGTCAGCAATATGTCATCAACATAAAGACACACGAGTATAATATTGCTTTTAGAATATTGAATATAAACTCCATATTCCATCTCACACATCTGAAAACCACGATTCTTGAAAAATGAATCAATTTTCAGATTCCAAGCTTTGGGCGCTTGCTTCAATCCATATAGAGCTTTATGTAACTTGTGCATCTTGCATTTTTCTCATGTACATAACTTCAATTAGATCATACAATAAATCATGCATCATCAATAAGTTTAGCAAGGGATCAATGTTCATGAATGGAATTAGAGTTTTACCCTGGTTTGAGGTGTACAAATTAAATAAGCTCGGATTATCTTGTTCCCTTATGAAGCATGAATTAGGGAAGTATGATTTTGATATGTTCATTCATTGTAGACTTATTTATCATCAAATTACATGGTGTGCTTCTACCAAGATTGATCAAGGGTAAGTGCTTAGGGTTTTATCAATGTTTCAACCAAGAGTACTTTGAGTTAGGGTTTTGGTTTTTCTCTACATCTCAAGTCATTCTTTCATCAATATGTATTCAAGACATGAGATTAGGGCTTTATCTTCATCAAAGGGTTTCCTCAAAGGCATTACTTTGGTGTTGAGATCACTGGTCATCATTTCAAGATGTGAACCATGGTGCAAGATGTGGAACTTGATTACTCTTTGTGTTCAAATCACCATTATTATTTAAACTACTTGTTGTTTCAGTCAAAAGTTAATTCAATTGAGGATAACGCATTAATCAAGCATGGTGTGTGTTGGACTCATTTTATCATAGTCAATTTAAGGGTTTATATGAGCTATAAACGCAATATTTTCGTGTGATATCGAATATGAACATACACACATCAAGTTCATTCAAGATCAAGTTTCAATATCCAATGTCCAATTCATCATCATTTTCACAAAATTCAAGTTCCATACAAGGTTTCAAGACAAATTCATTTGAAGTTGTTCAAATACATTCATGGTCAAGAATTCAAAGTCATTCAATTTTAATATCGAATCCATACAAATTCTAAGCGATAATTACAAAAAATACAAGTTCCACCGAAGTTATTCAACTTCAGTCAAGCCATATTCAATTTCCTTTATACATTGTAATTTATTTTACACTACAATATATCCATATAAGTCACACAAAAAATACAAAATCCTAATGTCCTAATCTTCATCCTCAAGATTGCCTTCATATCGTGCTTTAGCTTGCGAGGTCTCATGTTATGCCCAAGACTCCAACCCTTGTCCATACATAATCACCAAACTGAAAAAGCCATGCACACGTAATCCAAAACAGTTGGCATTTAAAAATTGCACCAATCCTAATGTTAAAATTTCCAAATGCCAACCATGTTACGCATAAAACCTGTTGCTGCAACATATATTAAAATAGAGTCGGATCAAGTTCAAATATCCAAAACCAACACCAAAATATATCCATAGCCATGCTTCAGTTCAATATATCAAGAAACAGTGAAATCAGGAGAAAGTATTAAACCAGAAAATCATTATACCAAAATCCTGCACATGGAAAAACAGAATATTCCAATTAGCTCATCAACATTCAAACTAACTATCTACAACAGAAAAATAGAGAAATATCGAAACACAAAAAATAGCTAATTCTCAATGGAAACAAACTTAAAAGCTAGCTAACTGTTTTTTTAAACCTCCTAACTGTAACCGAAACTAACAACTCAAACTACCTATAACAGAAAAATAACAGAATTCCATAACCCCTAACCAACTCTCTAACTGTCCTAACCGATTTCGACAGCTCAGCAATAAATAACATATTTCTAAACCTACTAACTGCTCTCATCTTATCTGTCTGTTCCATAACAGAATCACAAGTTAACGGTTCAGGGTTCTTTAATCTCTAACAAACTAACAGGATGTAAATACCAAGACTCACCAGAATTGATCATTCTTCACACACTGAAGAATCACACCCAGAAAACTCCAGAAAAATCTCTGCTCTCTCTGGAAAACCTTGAATCTTCATCTCAATTCTGAGTTTATTTCTCAAATTCTCTATGATTCCTCTCTAAACCTTCATCCTCCATCACCAAAAAAACCATAAAAGAATCTCTGCAACAACCTTCTCTACATTGTGGTTTCCTTGCCTTCGCATCTTCAACGATCGCAACAATTTGCAAACGCGTCTATTGTACCCCAAAATTTGCCCTCTTTTCATACACGCGTATTATTGGTTTTATGGTTATGGAATAAAGGTATATTTATCAAGATTCTTCAGGTTATAAGTGACGTTTATTTCGCCAATGGATGTTCTCAGAGTATTTTTCATGCTGAAGATCGGTTCATCGTTTTGCAATGATTCGGGGTTCAAAGATTCACAAGTCCAACCCGACGCGTCATATTCGGGTGTTCTTTCGCCAAGATATCTCTGATAACGTATTCTAAAATTCAGGTTCGGCTCAAGAGTCAATTCTTTAAAGAAGTTCTCCGAATGTGTGATTTTTCTCGAAGAAATATGGTGAAAAGTGTGCTGAAAGTGCAATTTTTACGCACACAAAAATTCATAACTTGAAGATCGTGACTTGTTTTAAACCCGTTCGGGGGCCAAAATTCCGCATTGACGTCATCTACGTTTTCATCCCTCACGGATGGAAGCCAATTTCAATCAGAAGGTCTTCAAAAATGCGGATTTATCAAGTATTTTCGTACAAAAAATTTGTGACAAAAGTTTATTTGCGTCATGTTCAGAAAATCATAACTTGGTCGATTTTTATCGTATCGAGCTGGTTCCGGCGCCAAAATTTCACAAATTGAGTTGGCTAAGTTTTCACAAGAGGTATTGAGTTCGAAAGGTATCCAAAAGGCCTCCGTTTTTTGCTCAGAGTCGTGTGACGCGTCGAAAATCCTGAATGCTGAATACTATTTCATCTGGATCGAAACTTTGAAAATTCATAACTCGGTCAATTTTTATCGGATCGACTCCATCTTTTTACACAAGGTCAGTGACTCAGAGATCTACAATTTTTCTACCAAAGTCCTGACCGGATTATGCTCCGATCAATACCAGTTTTTTATTGAAGAACGTGTCAGAGTCGACACTGGAGCCCAAAATAAGTTTGTCTGAGCTGAAATTTCAAAAATTCATTACTAATTCACTGTTTATCCGATTGAGCCCATTTTCGGACAAGAGTTATTTCTTGATGTCGGCTACATTTTGTTTTCACATTTCAACTTCAAAAATTGCACTTAAGCCCCCGCGATTTAGCCTGAAATGTGACGGACTCAAGTGAATATTGGAGGCCCAATTGCACATTCAAAGCCTATTTTTTTCTCTCTAATTTCTATTATATAATCTCATTCTTTTCACACAAACAAGAGAAGAAAAAAAAACCTTTGCCACAACTCTGTCAGAATACCAAATTCTTTCAAGAACCCTAAAACCTTTAAATCCTTATTACAAATCCCCATCTTACTGCAAACAAGCCATCCTTGTTACAAACCCACATCTCACTACTTTTCAAGTAAGGGTAAGGCTGGTTTGATCTTTATGATCAAAAGGGCATAAAAAGCATTCATCTCACTACTTCTCCCATAAGGGTAAGGCTGGTTTGATCTCCATGATCAAAAGGGTATAATCATTCATACATGCCATATCGGGTTTAACATTAATTTTTTTTCCATATATTTGCTTTATTTGTATTTCCTGATATAGTAACTTATTTAATGTGTTCATGAGATTCAACACTGCAGATTTAGACAGGGTCCCATGTAGGTTCATTATAGGATGTTGAGGCCAAAACACTAATGGCCAAAATAGAACAACCATTAATGCATGACGAGGCAGACATCCTGAGAAGGTTAAGGGCGTGGGTTCAACAACCACCCCTATTGGTTTTGGTTTTCTTCCTTTCTATTTATCCTTTTACCTATTTTCATTCTTTTTGTTTAAAACTTTTTTTTTTCATAAAACTTAACATTTTTCACAAACCTTTGATTTTTTTATAATAAACTTGAATAATTAATTTTAGGTTTTTTTAATTTAATTTTAGGTTTTAAATTAATTTTTGGTTCAACAACCACCCATGACATTTGCATTTTTTTTATTTTCTAACCCTATTTTTCATTGATGTTTCTTGCCCTATCTATTTTTTGGCAAACTTAATCTTTTTTATTAATCATTAGACATAAACTTTTTTTAAAACCTTTTTTTTATTAAAATTAATTAGGTTTTAGGTTTTTTTAATTAACCTTCTTTTCAAAATTAACTTTTTTTTATTAATTAAAATTAATTAGGTTTTAGGATTTTATAATTAACTATTTTTTTCAAAACTAACCTTTTTTTTAATTCAAACAAATTAGGATTAGGTTTTTGTTTTAGTTAGTAACTGAATTTTTCGCTTTTTTTCATTTATTAATAAATTAAGTTAATTAATTTTTTTTTACTAAAATTAGTTAGAATTAGGTTGTTTAATTAACTTAAAATTATTTTCTACAAAAAACACCAAAAATATTAACTTAGAATTTTAGGTTTTAATATTTCCTTAATTTATTTTTATTTATTATTATTTTACATTTTAATTTCTAGGAAAATTGTATAGGTCGCATTATCAATGTAATAACATAGATTTATCTTTTCTCGCATTTTTTTATTATTATTGTAACTGCTCCGAGTTTGTAATAGTAATTAGAATTTTAAATTCCGCATCTTTATTTTTCGGTCAAAATAATTATGTATCTGCAAAAGCCCTGTAATAGCTAGGACTTTAAACTTTCTTGCTTTTAATTCCGCAAACTATAAACTGCTTAGATGTATGTTAATAGGATTGTATGGAAAGACAAACTAAAAATTAATACGGTAGAAAACCCTAAATGTGCAAAGATAAATTAACTGAAAATTACACTCGCACATGCTCACTCCTAGGGTTTGCCTCACTTGGCTGCCTCAGAAATAATGGTCATGTCCCTCGAACGTAGGGATATCTTAGCAAAAGACCCTCAATCTAAAAATCATCATAAAGATCATAGTCCCTTAACGTCCCTCGAGTTGCCTACGAGAAATGATCTTGTCCCTCGATGTTGCCTACGAATATATGATGACAACCCCTTCGAAATGCTAAGGTATCCTTACATGTTGCCTTCAATGACCATTACGTCCCTTTCGATAGTCCCTCAAACATCCAAAGACTAGGGTTACCTACTCACTAATAGTAGGATAACACGGTCTAAAGGATAGGAGGAAAAGAACGCCTTTTTTCGAGTAGGTAGATAACTGTTAGGTACTTTCTCAAAACAATAAACTTTTTTCACACAAACACTTTCCAAACGAAGTTTTCAAAAACAACTTCGTAACACTCTTGAGAACAAAAACAAGGGTTAAAACAAAGTAAAACAAAACTTTTTCAAAGCAAGCACACACAAGAAATTTTTAAAATGAGCAAGTACCTAAGAGCCCATGGAAAACCATGGATGGAAAGGGTGCTAACACCTTCCCTTTCTATAATCTACCCCCCGTACTCAGAATATTCTCGAAAAAAGGTTTTTTCTGTTCTTTTTTCCTTTTCCTGATTGGATAAAATAAAAGTCGGTGGCGAATCTTGCTTACCGCGACATTTTGCGAATAAAAAAACGCAAAATGCAAACCAGTATTAAATAGTCGGTTCTGCCACCGTATCACAGAACTGGAGACTCTGTTGGGGACTAATAAGTGGGGTATACCTTAGGATCTAGTTCATCATAATTGCTTCTCTTGATTGCTTTGTTTGCTTTACTTTTAAGGGTTTTGTTTGGGAGTTACTATAGATCCTAACCCGGATCTGGGGACACCTTTTAGGTAAGTAGCAATAGACTGTGAGGGAACTGTACAACGTAGACTGATACGGTTGAAGCAGTAGCTACGTTGATGTGACATATTGGTTGGTACCGGTATCCCTTGTGGAGAAACAAGGAGAATACGAGGCCGTCGCATGGTGTCGTTAAGCATCAACTGACCTTAGAACCTTTAATCGCTCAACTTGGCCATAAGAAAGTAGTAAGATAGCCGGCCTCGGTGTAGAGCTGGGAACTGGTTGATACTCGATGCTACACTCATTGAGATCATACTCTCGGAATAATTTCGGCCGCAAGAAAAGATTGCATGAGCTGAAACCATGACCGATGGAGGATGGTCAGTGATATTGAGATCCTCTAGAACCCGGTTACTTTTTAGGATAGGTTGAACCAACTAAACTTCAAGAGGGTACTACCTTAAAATCCATGCAAGCCTAAACCTAAGATTGTTTGTGTGACTTATGTGCTTTCAACTTGAATTACTTGCACAGTTTTATTATCTGACAACATGAATTCCTTACAGGTTTTGTTTACAGTCCTTATCCAATAACTTGGATTTCTTGCCGAGTTTACTTGCTTACATCACCTTGCACTTTTGCTTAAATGCATAACATACACATCATAACATCATGCCTTAACATTTCCTTAACCATTTCAAGGATCTCAAGGGTTTGTGATGCAGGTTACGGTAAATCAGACGTCTAGAAAGGGGAAAGGGGATTTATTTTCCTTTAGCCAATGTCGTCTAGAGATCAAAACACGATAACTTGAGTCAGTGGCTATGACCCACTCGATATGGTGAGCTTGACTCTTGAAGAAGGACTCTTAACGACATGAAGTTTCTTCAATCAAGCTGCAATCAAATTCTAACAGTTTCTCTTGTTTACCCCGCGAGATCCTTGAAAACATTGCATACATATATCATACATATCATTGTGTGATACGGTGGGAGAACTGACTTGAGGTTTTGCGTTTGTATTCGCAAATGTTTCGGTTTAGCAAGAGTCGCCACCGACTTTTTATTTTATCCTAAGGAAAGGTTAAAAAGCACAGGAAAAACCTTTGAGATGTTTTCTTGGGTTCGGGGAGTAGATTATAGAAAGGGAAGGTATTAGCACCATTTATATCCATGGTTATCCATGGGCTCTTAGTAACTTGCTTAGATCACTTGCTTTGCATTTTCAATTGTTTGAAATGGTGATTTGTGTGTGTGTTTGAAAGATGTTTTGAAAAGAGGCCATCATTGTGGCAACCTTTGTAATGATTCTTGTTTGAATGTATACAAAGGTGTTTGTCCTTTTTGAAAAGGTTTTCAATATTTTGAAAGTTGTTTTGAAATTGTGTTGTGGAGTGTGTTTTTTGAAAAAATAGCAAGGGTGTTTTGCAAGATTTTTGATCAAGTAACTAAGAGTTGTCTACCCTATTTTACTCAAAGATCTTTCTTATGTTTTTAACCCTTTTAACAGTGTTGTTTCACCATTGTATTTGGTGAACAATCTTGTGTTAGGATGTAAACGGGACGGGCGTGGGTCATTGTATAGACCATGATAGCAATTTTGCAAAGTATCTTAGCATTTCTTTTGAGGGACTAAGATCATTTTCGTAAGGCAACTTTGGATAGCGTCATCGAGGGACTATGATCTTTTGATTTTGTTTGTTTTACCAAGATACTTTGCATGCGTAACATGGCCCATTTTTGAAGGCAACAAGTGGACGTAACCCTAGGGGTGTTATTGTGCAAGTGTGTTTTATTGCATACAAGAGTTTATCTTTGAATTAGGATTTTCTATTTCATTGATTTTATCTTGCCATACACATCCTAATTACTAGCAATAAAAAGCAGAAATATAAAATCCTATGCTATTACAACAATTAGGGGGTAGGGATACACATTTGTACATGGGGTGGTTCAACGAGAAAAATAGACAAGAAAAGAAAATAACAAAAACAAGATAGAGAGAAAGAGAGAGGGAGCCAGCGCGCTGCTGAGAGGTCATCAGAAGTTCTGACTCAGGCCCGCTGCCAGATGATCAACCTTTTGGTTAAACTGTATGAGTCAGAACTTCTGACTCTGGCACCTGCAAAACAGAAACCTGTTAGTGGGAAGATCAGAAGTTCTGACCCCCCTGCGCTGCAAGACAAAAGTTTGTTAGTGGGGAAATCAGAAGTTCTGATCCTGCTGGAAATACAATAATTCTCAGAAGTTCTGATATTATTGACAACAAAACAGGCTTCAGATGTGCTAACGTCAAAGTCAGCACTTGGCTTCTCCCTGTGCTAATCAGAACATCTGCAAATTTGTTATTTTTCCACAAAACAGAAAACATGTTTGGAGCAGTTCCAGCAAATGTCAAAGTGTTTCAGAGGACAGAACCAACAGGGTCACATGCAGGTTCTAGGCTGACTCAAAACGTTCTGAGGTATGAAAATCCTCAGAACACAAACAGCAACAACATGATATTTACATTATGTTTATCTGAGCATGCAAAGCTGATGATGCTTAGCAGCCTGATGAAGGTCAGCAAGTGCTTACCTGGCTGTTGGAAAAGTTTGTGAATGAGAGCTAGCTTTTGGCTCTGATGGTGTTCTGGACAGGTTCTTTTTTGAAAGGGGTAGATGAAGGTGTATGTGTATGTATGGTTAGAGGTTGAAAGGGTGTTCTTTAGTCACAAAGAAAACTGGGTATTGATGAAGTTTAAAGGTAAGAAATTCAAAGTTATGAAACACTGGGGATTTTGGCAGAGTTTCGCAACACTTTCTTGCTAAAGATTTCTGTTTCTCTTCTAGCAATTTTTATGTTTTTTGGACGCCCTTTTTCAGTGGACAATGGTTCTCTATTTATAGGCCAAGCTCTTGTGGATTTCTTGAACATTAAAGGCGCCAACAGAGGTTGAATTGTTCTTTGAAAGTAATTCCTGGGAAGTTGTGATAACAGATAGCCTTTCAGCCTAGGCTGGAGCAGCAGACATGGATTGGGGAGAAGTGACCTCTTAGGTGGACGGTGGCGCGTAGACCCATGCTTGAACCTGCATAAAGGCGTTTACCAAGCCACACGTGAAGGGACTACTTGGATGAATGTTCAGGAGTGGTTGGGAGCATTAATGAGCATTAAATGGTGATGAGACTCATCAACACCAATATTCTGGTAATAGGAAACTTGAACCAGCAGTTCTGTTTTACCAAAAACAACGTAAACCATGCTCTGGTCTTGGCCCCCTATTGTCTTAGCAAATTCTGGGGATTCTCCTGACTTTCTGACACGTTCCTTGGATTTGCTTCTGGAAATCCTGGACTTAGAGATTCTGTATCAGTATAACACCCACTCTTCTGACCTTTTCATCTTCTGATTTCAGCATGTTCTGAAGGAGCCTTCAGACTTCCTTGCCTCCTTTGCGTTCCTTTAGCAAACTCTGGCTGAACTTACGTAACTGTTGAAAGAGTCATGTTCTGTTTGAGGCTTACGTGTTGAACCACGTTTGCAACTTCTGACTGAGTTGATGTAGCTGCTGAAGAGCCAACTTCTGACTGCGTTGAGCCAAGCTTGCAACTTCTGACCGTTTCTATCTGGAGTTTGGTCCAGAAGTTCTGAAGCGCTAATTTCTTCTTAAACACCCATTTTTTAGAGAAAAATTCCAAGTGTTTAGAATTTAATTTTTCTCAAGATAAAAGCGTTGCCTTTAGAGCTTGTGTGATCATTTTTCTCTTGTAAATGGTTTGCTTGGGCAAAAATGATAATTCAGAACTTGGGTTCATTTCAGTGGGACTCTGAGAATCCAGGATGATTTCCTGAAGAAAGAGAGGGCAAATTTTAGGGTACAACAGTTGCCCCTGTTCAATCTACTTGGACCTGAAGAGTTAGATTGGCAGATTCGCCTTTCGTGGCTCGAAGGTAAAAGGAGATTGGACACTAGAGTGCCCTTAAATTTGCACTCGTCAAGATGTGGATGCGGGAATGGGCTTAGAGATGCCATTTGGAGATGGGCTTAAAGATGCCATCTAGAGGGGTGACAGAATCTTGTCGGGGATGGGCTTAAAGATGCCATATGAGATGTTTGTTGAACTGTAACGTGATAGATCAGAAAAATGAGGGTCAAAATGGTATCCGTGTCTGGAATGCATTCGAACTGTATCTGGAGACTGAGTTTGTATGAGCAAAAGAAATGGCCTCCGTGTCTGGGGCGTATCCGAGCTGTAACTGCATTTGAAGGAAGAATGAACATCAGAATGACTGCCGTGTCTGGAGTGTATCTGTATTGTATCCGGGTAACAGAGAAATGTCTGTGTGGATCCACTGCGTGCTGGGGACAAATTTTGAATGAGTGACAGAATGGAAACCGTGTTTGGAGCGTATCTGGACTGTATCTGAAGTTGAGATTTGTATGAGTAGCAGAATGACTTCCGTGTCTGGAGTGTATCTAAAACTGTAACTGGGATCGAGATCCGTATGAGTAATAGAATTACTTCCATGTTTGAAGTGTATCTGAAACTGTAACTGGGATCTAAATAAATAACAGAATGACTTCCGGGGCGAACACACTGGGGAGAATCAAACTGCTGTGGTAAGGGTCCGAATGGTATCCGTGCTTGGAATGCATTGAACCTTGAGGTGGATAAGTGAATCTGAATGAGAGATAGAATGGTTGTCGTGTCTGGAGCGTATCTAGTGTGTATCTGATCGCTGTAGTCTGAATGAGTAGTAGAATGACCGTCGTGTTTGGGGTGTATCTGTATTGTATCTGACTTGAAATTCTGAATGAGTAATAGAATGACCGCCGTGTCTGGGGTGTATCCATACTGTATCTGAATAAATTCTGAATGAGTGATAGAATGACCGCCATGTCTGGGGTGTATCCATACTGTATCTGAATAAATGTTAATGATAGCCTTTTGATTCTTATTCTGAAAAGGATGAAATGTCATCTATAACACAAAGTTATGTTGCATGATATGTATGGTGTAATATATATGTTATATCAATGTTTATGATATGAATGTTAATGAATGCGCATGTAAGCTGAAGAGCTGTCTTGCTGAGGATAGATGAATCCTGGATGGCTGGAGATAAAAGAATCTTGACTGCTGCCAGGGAAAGTGAATCCTTGACTGCTGCAGGGGATTGCAAGAATTTTGATCGCTGAGGACGAGACATCCTTGTTGACTACTGCAGGAGAATCAGGAGCTTGGGTTGTATGCCAATCTACTGGGGATTCCTGTCCTGAGGAGATCTTCACTGGGGAACATCTAAATATCCTGTGAGGAACTGAGAATGAGAGTCTTCACTCTGCTTGGGAAATGCAAGATCTTCAATTGTTGAGGGGATCCTAGGACCATTGCAGGGAATTGGAATTCCTTGGTGACTTGCAGGGTAAGAGAATTTCTGATGATCTCTACTGGGGAGTTTAGAACCTGATAGACTCATGCTGGAGAAGTAAGACTGAGCATCCTTAGTTCGGTGGGAAGTATCTCTGTGGGGAGAAGGTTCACTAGTTTGGTTCCGCTGGGGATTGAATTTTCAGATTTTTAAGGCTTCACTGGGGATACTGAAACTTAATTCTGAGGGGAATTGAATTCTGGGAGGCCCTCTGGCTGGGGAGATCAGTTTTGAGAAAGCTTTCTCTGCTTAGGATCCTGAAGTTTAACTCTGTTTAGGGAATTAAGTTCTGACTGAGGAATTTGGATTTCAAATCTGCTGGGGATTTCCTCTGAAAGGGCATCAAGATATCTATCTGCACCTTCAACCTATCAGTAATCATCTTTCTTGATTCATAAGGAAATGATTATGTTCAAATGCATATGCCTATTTAACAAAACATTGTACGTTTCTCAAATAAAACATAAGTGCAAAAGAAAAAGAAAAGGAAGACAACGCAAATTTCTGTATTTGGAAAAGTATTTGTATTAACTTTCTATGAGTATATTTGTACAGAAGAGACAGTCACCCTAGTAAGAGGATGTCGTCGTAAAAATTGAAAAATTTATACAAAAGAAAGATGGCTATGTGAAACAATTCCATGGGATTCCATTCTGCTATAGCCTTCACAACTCTGAATATCTGTTCATTCAAGGCTTCGTCTGCCGGTGACTGGATTGATCAGAAGCTTGGAGCTGGTTGATGAAGAGATTTGTCCTTAAAGTGATCCGAAGAGACATAGTCATACGCTTTAATTCCCTAACTTTTGCCTGAATCGCCCTTTCGGGTTTTCGATCCACCGGGAAACCCCTTTTTGCCCAAGCCGCCCTTTCGGGTTTTCAACTTGCCGGGTGTACAATTTTTTTTTGTTTTATCCCTAATTTTTGCCTGAACCGCCCTTTCGGGTTTTCGGTTCACCGGGATGCCCATTTTTTTCCAAGCCGCCCTTTCGGGTCTTCGACTTGTCGGGTTATTTTATGCGTAGTATCTTTTGACTATGTCTACATTTGCAGGGTGCGGCAAATCGTCGCCGTCCATGGTGGTCAGAATCATTGCACCACCAGAAAATATACTCTTGATCACAAATGGTCCTTCGTATGTAGGAGTCCATTTTCCCCTGGGATCACTTTGCGGCAAGATAATCCGCTTGATTACGAGATCTCTGACTTGATATATTAGACGTCTGACTTGATATATTTGACGTCTGACTTTCTTGTTGAAAGCCTTGATCATCCGTTTTTGATACGTCTGACCATAGCAAACAGCAGCGAGTCGCTTTTCGTCGATCAAATTGAGTTGATCAAGTCGGGTCTGAATCCAATCATCTTCATTCAAACCAGCGTCCTTCATAATCCTTAAAGAAGGAATCTGAACTTCCATGGGTAAGACAGCTTCCATGCCATATACCAAAGAAAATGGGGTTGCCCCTGTTGAAGTATGTGTCGTGGTACGGTATCCATGCAGAGCAAACGGTAGCATCTCATGCCAGTCTTTGTAGGTGACTGTCATTTTCTGAATGATCCTCTTAATGTTTTTGTTCGCAGCTTCAACAACACCGTTCATCTTCGGCCGATAGGGAGATGAATTGTGATGATAAATCTTGAACTGTTCGCATAGAGTGGTGATCATAGTATTATTCAGATTTGTACCGTTGTCCGTGATGATCCTGTCGAGAACACCATACCGGCATATGAGGTTCTGCTTGATGAAGCGGGCAACCACATTTTTTGTAACGGAGGCGAAGGAAGCTGCTTCGACCCATTTGGTGAAATAGTCAATGGCAACCAGGATGAAGCGATGTCCATTGGATGCTGTGGGCTTGATCTCTCCAATCATGTCAATGCCCCACATTGCAAACGGCCAAGGAGCTGTCAGAACGTTGAGAGGAACCGGAGGAATATGAATCTTGTCAGCATAGACCTGAAACTTGTGACAAGTACGGGAATGTTGATGGCATTCAGCTTCCATGGTAGACCAGTAATAGCCTTCCCTTAGGATCTTCTTAGCCATTGTATGCCCGCTCAAGTGGGTGCCAAACGTACCGCTGTGTATCTCAGTCATGATTAACTCTGCTTCAGCTTTATCTACGCATCGGAGTAAAACACAATCATGGATGCGTTTATAGAGGATGTCGTTGCTCAGGAAGAACTTGGCAGTAAATTTCCTTAGGAACTTCTTATCATTGACGGAAGCTCCTTCGGGGTATTCTCTAGTCTGGAGATACCTTTTGATTTTGTGAAACCAGGGTTGTTCCACTACTTCTTCGGTATTAATCTCGTGACAATGCGCAGGTTCATCCATTCGCTCAATGGTGATTTGGGGAGCCTCGTTATCCCAGTTGAGTTTAAACATGGAAGACATTGTAGCCAGAGCATCTGCTAGCTGATTTTCTTCTCGCGGGAAATGCTCGAAGGTAATTTGCTCGAAATGAGGCAACAATGTCAGGACATGTTCTTTGTATGGGATAAGATTAGGATGTTTGGTATCCCACTCTCCTTTGATTTGACTGATAACCAAAGCCGAGTCCCCAAATACGATCAAAGATTTGATCCCCAAGTCTATAGCAGCCTTGAGACCAAAGATACAAGCTTCATATTCAGCCATGTTGTTGGTACAGCTGAAGCAAAGTCGGGCCGTGAAAGGCGTGTGACAACCTTCCGGGGAAATGAGTACCGCACCGATACCATTTCCAAGTGCATTTGAAGCACCATCAAAGTACAGGGTCCATCGGGATCCTTTTTCAGGTCCGTCATACGGTCCGTTACCTTCAATGTTGTCCAAGTTCATGATGTCCTCGTCTGGGAAGTCGAATCTCATGGATTGATAATCTTCGATAGCTTGATGAGCTAGATGGTCAGCTAGTACACTCCCTTTTATAGCTTTTTGGGTGGTGTACTGGATGTCATACTCAGTCAGGATCATTTGCCATCTAGCGATTCTTCCAGACAAAGCAGGCTTTTCGAAGATATACTTGATAGGGTCCATTTTGGAAATCAAAAGAGTGGTATGAGTCAACATATACTGCCTTAGTCGGCGAGCAGCCCATACCAAAGCGCAACAAGTTTTCTCGAGCAGTGAGTAGCGAGTCTCACAGTCGGTAAACTTTTTGCTAAGGTAATAAATGGCATGCTCTTTTCGACCAGACTCGTCATGCTGGCCCAACACGCACCCCATTGAGTTATCCAACACGGCCAGATACATGATCAGCGGCCTTCCTTCGACGGGTGGCATCAGAATAAGAGGTTCTAGAAAATACTCCTTGATATTATCAAAAGAAGCTTGGCAATCGTCGTTCCATTCGACTACCTGATCCTTCTTTAATAGTTTGAAAATTGGCTCACAGGTAGAAGTCAGATGAGAGATGAATCTGGCAATATAGTTCAGGCGCCCCAAGAACCCTCTAACTTCCTTTTCAGTACGGGGAGCAGGCATTTCTTGTATTGCTTTCACTTTCGCTGGATCGACCTCGATCCCCTTGTTGCTGACAATAAATCCTAGAAGTTTACCAGACCTAACTCCAAAGGTGCACTTACTTGGATTCAGCATGAGTTTGTACTCCTTTAACCTGGCAAACAGCTTTTCCAGATGTTTAAGGTGTTCCTCCTCTGTTTGTGATCGAGCTATCATATCGTCTACGTAAACTTCGATCTCATGATGTATCATATCATGGAACAAAGCCACCATGGCGCGCTGATAAGTTGCCCCTGCGTTCTTCAGTCCGAACGACATCACCTTGTAGCAGAAGGTACCCCATTGTGTAACAAAGGTTGTTTTCTCCATGTCCTCGGGGGCCATTTTGATCTGGTTGTAGCCCGAGAATCCATCCATGAAGGAAAACACCTTGTGCTGAGCCGTGTTGTCAATCAAGATGTCGATGTGCGGTAGCGGAAAATCATCTTTAGGACTAGCCCTATTCAAATCCCGGTAGTCCACACACATTCTAACCTTGCCGTCTTTTTTAGGTACTGGCACAATGTTAGCAACCCATTGTGGGTAGGATGTAACAGCCAAAAAACCAGCGTTGAATTGCTTCATTACTTCAGCTTTAATCTTCTCAGACATGTCGGGCCTCATTCGGCGGACTTTTTGCTTGATCGCTGGACAATCCTCTCTTGTAGGGAGACGGTGAACCACGATATCTGTGTCTAAACCCGGTATGTCTTCATAAGACCAGGCGAAGATTTCGACATATTCATTCAACAGTTGTATCAAGCGCTCCTTGACACTTGGTTCCAAATTGGCACCCACTTGTACTTCTTTTCGGTCTTCCTCCGTTCCTAAGTTGACAATTTCCAACAACTCTTCGTGAGGCAAGATGGCCCTCTCTTCTTGTTGTAGAAGCCTGGCTAGCTCTCTTGGTATTTCACAATCTTCGTCGTCTTCATACTCAGCCTGATTGACCAGATCTTCAGAGTTATTGAAGGACATAGCAGAATAGTCACCCATAGATTCCAGAGTGGATGGGTACCTGCATTTGTGAGTGTGGGTGTGTGTAAGGGATAGCCATCTTTAAACAAACAAAAATGCAAAAAGAAAATGAACATAGTAGTTTATCAATGAAAAACGTCCAATGAATCATTAAACATGGCATATGAATATGAAGATAATCAAAACCCTTACAAATGGACCTACATGCCCCGGGCAAGGCATGAGGCGAAAAAGTAGCGTGCAGATTGTTCAAAAGTAATTATTACAAACCAACAGGAAATGTTTGACAGATAATTACTGATTAGTAAAAGTAATAGGGACGAAGTCTTTCGCCTCCCAGTTGCATAGTCCCCCTTCGATGGTTGGGAAGATTCAATCTTCAATGTTGGCCTCTTCGTCTTCACCTTCCAAAGCATTGATTCCATAAGGAGAGATCTTGATGGGTGCTTGTTCAACTTTTGAGCGGCGCATAGCTTTTTGCCCTGCAGCAGTGAATCCTAAACCAAACTTGTCTGTTTTGTAGGGAATATTAGGCAACTGCCCCCATGTTGAGCTCTTTCCTTCCTTCATCGCAGCCTTCGCGTCTTTTAGAGATGCCATCCTGGCCATCTGCTTGGGTACCTCGGCTACCGTTTTTGCTACTGCCATCTCAGGAGAGACTTCCTCAAAGTGCTGGAATGGGGTTTCAATGAATTCACCCTCCACCTCTACATACCGAAAGGAGTTCAGGTGGCTGATCATATATTCCTCTTCACCGTGCACGGTTATGATTTTTCCTTTGACAGGGTATTTCAGCATTTGATGTAAGGAAGAAGTGACTACGCCAGCATTATGTATCCATGGTCTCCCCAGTAAGAAAGAGTATGACGGATGGATGTCCATCACATAGAAAGTTGAGGGGAACACTTCTGTGCCTACCTTAATGGGAATGTCAACCTCCCCATGTACCATTCTCTTTGACCCATCAAATGCCCTTACAATGATGTTACTTGGCCTTAGCTCCAAGCCTTCACAATCCAATCGGTCGAGAGCCTTCTTAGGCAGCACGTTCAGAGAGGAACCGGTGTCGACCAAAACATGGGCCAGAGTAGTTCCTTGGCATTCTACTGACACATGTAATGCGTTATTGTGCTTTCTTCCTTTTGGAGTCAGGTCAGCATCAGAGAAACCTAGGCCGTTGTCTGCGGTAAGGCTGGCTACACAATCTTGGAATTGATCGACTGAGGTTTCCTGGGGCACATAGGCTGTCTTCAGAAATTTTATCAATGCTTTGGCGTGCGCCTCTGAACAAAGTAGTAATGCTAACATGGAGATCTTCGAGGGGGTTTGCCCCAGTTGCTCTACCACGTCATAATCACTCTTCTTAATTATTTTCAGAATCTCCTCCATCTCTTTCTTAGAGGTTTCGGGGATGACCAAAGGTTGAGCCCTCGTCCTGACGAGCTCATCTTGGATCCCTTTCCCCTTATCAACAGAAGTAGGAGGGACAACAACAGGAATAACAACTTCTTCAATCAACGGAGTTCTTGCGGAAAGTTTTATCGGTGCAGGAGTAACTTTGGCAGCAGCTGAGGGTCCAAAGATTGCCTTTGGGGGGGCAATCTCTGGAGAAAATATTCTCCCACTTCGGGTGATCTTGCTTGTACCGGCAATGTTTCCAATGCTGGCATCTTATTCATCAGAGCTTCCCTCGGTTATCTCAACTTGTTTAACACCATGGTAGTAGATTTCTCCACTGTAATTCCATGGTATTGACTTGTCAGAACTGTAGGGGACAGGCCCAGGCATAGTTATTTTCAAGGGAACAATCTTTGTAGAGGATGTAATCTTAACAGGCTTTTTGACGGCCTTGGAAAGATTGGTGGAAATGGTGATTATTGAAACATCTTCAGTAGGGGTTGGAATAGCAGGAATATTTTCAAACAGAATTTGTTGACTGTCCATCAGGCCTTGGATGCCTTTCTTCAGCAATGGACAGTTGATTGGTAGAGAGTAACAACAATAGCAATCTTCTTTACATCCTGGGAAAATCCCAGCTTTCAACAGATTTAACTTGATTGTTAACAGCGGAGTCATCAGGTCATCAACATTAGAAACATACAGATCTTTTCCAATAGCATGGACATTTCGACCATGCTTCGGCATCGGAGAGGATATTACGTTTGGCTTCTCTAGAGCATCGAATTCAACCTCTTTTGCATCTATCAAGTCTTGAATTTTATTCTTTAGCGCCCAACAATTGCTGGTGTCATGTCCGACGCTATCAGAATGGTAGGCACATTTAACATTGGCATGATAGTATGGAGATGTGGTGTTAGGGTTTTTCGGTGCCTCCTTTAAACCAGTCAGATTCAACTTCAACAAATGTGGAAGAACTTGCGCAAGTGTCATATTGATGCGGGTGAATTGCCGTTGTGGCCGCTCTACCCGTTGCTGATTTGGTCTGGACTGATTGCCACGAGGCTGATCACTTGATGAATTTTGGATCATCACGGCCCCTACAGTCGGTCGGTGCTCAGTTCTTCCCACTCCTCTTTGATAGTACACAACAGCCGCTTCCTTCTTCGCCGGAAATGATTTCTTGACAGTTGTAGATGCAGAGGCATCCTTTTGAATCTTCCCATTCTTTATACCGGCTTCCACCCGTTCACCAGTCAGAATTAATTCAGTAAACCCTGCGGAAGAGCTCCCGGTCAGATGGTTGAAGAATGGGCCAGATAGGGTTCCCAGGAACATATCAACTAGTTCTCTATCAGAAAGAGGTGGCTGCACTCTTTCGGCTAAGTCGCGCCATTTCTGGGCGTATTCCTTGAATCCCTCACCTGAGGCCATCCCCATACTCTGTAGCTGAGTGCGGGTTGGCGCCAAGTCAGAGTTATATTGATATTGGCGATAAAAAGCAGCTGCCAAGTCTTCCCAAATACGTATCTCTGACCTTTCCAGCTTGTAAAACCAGTCTAGCTGAGTGCCAGACATGCTATCTTGAAAGAAGTGCACCCAAAGATTTATGTCGGATGTGTGAGGTTGAATTCTTTGGACGTACGACCTTAAGTGCATCTTCGGGCAAGACAACCCATCATACTCTGCAAAGATTGGCACCTTAAACTTTGGAGGGATCACAATTCCAGCAATTAATCCCAAATCTTCGAAATCTAAGCCGGGAACTCTTTGCAGCTCCATAGCTGCCAGCCTATCCTCCAAGTTTTTGTATTTGTCATCGGCCGGCGGGTATTGTTGCTCTAAGTATTATTCATCTTCTTCATCCTCTTCTTCTTCAGCTTCGGATTCAGAAGGTACCGCAGCCCCTTTTCCTTTACTGGTTTCCTCTTCGGATGCGGAGGGAAATTCAAGAACTCTTCTGGCTTCACCCTCAAACCTTCTTCCCAGGGTAGCTACCCCCACTCTTTTCTTCTTCTTTTTCACTTGCTCTTTGTTCCCAAGCAAGGCTTTTAGATCCTCCTGACCCTTTGCCAAGGTCATTAGGAGATGTTGAAACTGTGAGTTTTGAGACTGCAGATCTTTGATCGTCTGTTCGAGATCCATCTTACTGAAATAAACAGCAGAAAGATAAGGAAACCTGGTGTGGAGACCTGCTTATGCACGTGATGAATGATATGTTTATTTATGCAATGCATTCAAGGATTTAGAAATTCAAAATTGTTGCAAACAAAAAGAACACACGTCATATTAATAAGAAGAAATTTTGTCAGTACATAAATGCCCCATGGGCCAAATATTACAAAAAACTTCTCAAGGTAAAAAGACGTTGCGCATCCTCTTTGGTGCGATGTAGGTGTTAAGGGTCTCTTCCTCATGGAGTCGGCGGGTAAGCTCCAAAACCTTCTTCTCGCTGGCATAAAAGCTGGCTTCAAAAGTATTTTGTTCCTCCTTGAGTTGGATCCAACTCTTCTGCATCTCCTCCCATGATGTTGGCATGTCAGGATATAGGATGGTGTAGGGAACCTCTCCTTCTTTAACGGGCTCTTTAATCAAAGGGAGAATATGAGGGTAAGGCATCATTAGACTCTGGGCTCGGGTTCGTACCCACTTGAGATAAGGCTCAAGAGGGATGGAGTTCTTGTGCCCCAGTGTCTTGCTATCTACCTTGTCAGGCATCCTCCAAGCTCTGATGAATCTTTGGCGAAGTCTTTGCGCATCGTTGTCGAAGTCAAAAACTAGGTCAGGAATCAACATGTCATGAGGGCCATCCCTCCGTGCATATCCAAATTGTCTCAAAGCTAGACAAGGGTTGTAGGTAATGCCTCCTCTAATGCCAAGTAATGGAACATTAGGGAACTCCCCACAACGATCGACGATGATGACATTTTCTCTGGACCGAGAACACCAATGTACATCAGAATGTGTGAGGGTCATCAACCGTTGTGACCACCTTAAGCCTTGGTCATTCTTCAAAACAGATTGTGGAAGGTGCGAAATAAACCACCTTGCAAGGAGAGGGGTACAACACATGAGAACACCCCTCTTTCTCATTGTTCATGTGTAAAATGAGTGGCGGATGTCCCCAAGTAATGTAGGTATGGGATTCCTGGATAGGAAAATCTTGACAACATTGACATCTATAAGTTGGTCAGGATTTGGGAACAAGACCAACCCATAAATGAGGAGTGCCACAATTTCTTCAAAGGCTTGTAGATCCAAGGAATTCCAACACTCTTGTGCCTTCTCAAACAAGAATTTTGCTAAGAAGCCTTTGACACCACTTCTAGTTTCCCAATGCCCCTTGATGTCAGATGGTTGCGAGCGTAGTGCTTGAGCAACATCTTCAGGCTTTGGTTCTTTTTCCGTACCGTTGTAGGGTAGTTGATTAAGAATAGGAATTCTCAGGAGTTGAGAAAATTCCTCCAAAGTGGGCACCAATTGGTAGTCGGGGAATGTGAAACAGTGGTGAAGGGGGTCAAAGAACTGAAACAACACTTTCACCATGTCCTCTTCAATGATGGTGTTGACTAGGATGAGCAGTCTACCATGTCTTTCACTGAAGGGAGAGCTTTCTGGAATTCTGGATGTGAGCTCCTTGAGTTGAGGAGGGATTCTCACAAGGTTGACTTGGATAGTTTTCCTGCGAGGAATTTCCATGACCTACAAAACAAGAACAAAGATGAAGATCTAAACCCTTGAAATGGTTAGTGGATGCATATGATGCTTTATGATGTTCATGATGCATGCACAAACATATGTACAAGCAAGTCACACAAAACCCTAGTTTCGGGCTTGCATGAGGTTTCATAGGTAAGTACCCTCTTGAGTGAAGTTGGCTTAAAACCTGTCCTATAAATAGTAACCGGTTTCTAAGGATCTCAATATCATTGGATTGTTTTCCATGTTCATTGTTTTGGTTTAGCCACTTAACTAGCGACCAAAATATTACAAGAAAACAACCCTCAATGAGTGTAGTATCGAGTATCTACCAACTTCGGACTGCACCAAAGCCGGTCATCTCACTACCCCTAATGAAAGGCCAAGATGGTCAAGTAAGGTTCTAGGTCATTAGTGCTTAGTGACATCACTCAGCGGCCCCGTACTCTCCTTGATTGAACTCAAGGGTTACTGGTACTCACAAATATGTCGCACTAATATAGCTATTGCTTCAACCGTGTCGGTATACCCCGCACAGTTTCCACAACGTATTGCTATCTATGAATGTTTCCCCCAAATCCGGGTGTAGGATTTCAAGCCCAAACAAGAGAACCAAGATGTAAAGCAATCAAAGCAAACAATTAGTCATGCAAAAGGGTGATCTAAGCCCTAAGGTTACTCCACTTTTGAAAAATAATCCCCAGCAGAGTCGCCAGTTCTGTGATACGGTGGGAGAACTGACTTGAGGTTTTGCGTTTGTATTCGCAAATGTTTTGGTTTAGCAAGAGTCGCCACCGACTTTTTATTTTATCATAAGGAAAGGTTAAAAAGCACAGGAAAAACCTTTGAGATGTTTTCTTGGGTTCGGGGAGTAGATTATAGAAAGGGAAGGTATTAGCACCCTTTCTATCCATGGTTATCCGTGGGCTCTTAGTAACTTGCTTAGATCACTTGCTTTGCATTTTCAATTGTTTGAAATGGTGCTTTGTGTGTGTGTGTTTGAAAGACGTTTTGAAAAGAGGCCATCGTTGTGGCAACCTTTGTAATGATTCTTGTTTGAATGTATACAAAGGTGTTTGTCCTTTTTGAAAAGGTTTTCAATATTTTGAAAGTTGTTTTGAAATTGTGTTGTGGAGTGTGTTTTTTGAAAAAATAGCAAGGGTGTTTTGCAAGATTTTTGATCAAGTAACTAAGAGTTGTCTACCCTATTTTACTCAAAGATCTTTCTTATGTTTTTAACCCTTTTAACAGTGTTGTTTCACCATTGTATTTGGTGAACAATCTTGTGTTAGGATGTAAACGGGACGGGCGTGGGTCATCGTATAGACCATGATAGCAATTTTGCAAAGTATCTTAGCATTTCTTTTGAGGGACTAAGATCATTTTCGTAAGGCAACTTTAGATAGCGTCATCGAGGGACTATGATCTTTTGATTTTGTTTGTTTTACCAAGATACTTTGCATGCGTAACATGGCCCATTTTTGAAGGCAACAAGTGGACGTAACCCTAGGGGTGTTAGTGTGCAAGTGTGTTTTATTGCATACAAGAGTTTATCTTTGAATTAGGATTTTCTATTTCATTGATTTTATCTTGCCATACACATCCTAATTACTAGCAATAAAAATCAGAAATATAAAATCCTACGCTATTACAACAATTAGGGGGTGGGGATACACATTTGTACATGGGGTGGTTCAACGAGAAAAATAGACAAGAAAAGAAAATAACAAAAACAAGATAGAGAGAAAGAGAGAGGGAGCCAGCGCGCTGCTGAGAGGTCATCAAAAGTTCTGACTCAGGCCCACTACCAGATGATCAACCTTTTGGTTAAACTGTATGAGTCAGAACTTCTGACTCTGGCACCTGCAAAACAGAAACCTGTTAGTGGGAAGATCAGAAGTTCTGACCCCCCTGCGCTGCAAGACAAAAGTTTGTTAGTGGGGAAATCAGAAGTTCTGATCCTGCTGGAAATACAATAATTCTCAGAAGTTCTGATATTATTGACAACAAAACAGGCTTCAGATGTGCTAACGTCAAAGTCAGCACTTGGCTTCTCCCTGTGCTAATCAGAACATCTGCAAATTTGTTATTTTTCCACAAAACAGAAAACATGTTTGGAGCAGCTCCAGCAAATGTCAAAGTGTTTCAGAGGACACAACCAACAGGGTCACAGGCAGGTTCTAGGCTGACTCAAAATGTTCTGAGGTATGAAAATCCTCAGAACACAAACAGCAACAACATGATATTTACATTATGTTTATCTGAGCATGCAAAGCTGATGATGCTTAGCAGTGTGATGAAGGTCAGCAGGTGCTTACCTGGCTGTTGGAAAAGTTTGTGAATGAGAGCTAGCTTTTGGCTCTGATGGTGTTCTGGACAGGTTCTTTTTTGAAAGGGGTAGATGAAGGTGTATGTGTATGTATGGTCAGAGGTTGAAAGGGTGTTCTTTAGTCACAAAGAAAACTGGGTATTGATGAAGTTTGAAGGTAAGAAATTCAAAGTTATGAAACACTGGAGATTTTGGCAGAGTTTCACAACACTTTCTTGCTAAAGATTTCTGTTTCTCTTCTAGCAATTTTTCTGTTTTTTGGATGCCCTTTTTCAGTGGACAATGGTTCTCTATTTATAGGCCAAGCTCTTGTGGATTTCTTGAACATTAAAGGCGCCAACAGAGGTTGAATTGTTCTTTGAAAGAAATTCATGGGAAGTTGTGATAACAGATAGCCTTTCAGCCTAGGCTAGAGCAGCATGCATGGATTGGGGAGAAGTGACCTCTTAGGTGGACGGTGGCGCGTAGACCCATGCTTGAACCTGCATAAAGGCGTTTACCAAGCCACACGTGAAGGGACTACTTGGATGAATGTTCAGGAGTGGTTGGGAGCATTAATGAGCATTAAATGGTGATGAGACTCATCAACACCAATATTCTGGTAATAGGAAACTTGAACCAACAGTTCTGTTTTACCAAAAACAACGTAAACCATGCTCTGGTCTTGGCCCCATGTTGTCTTAGCAAATTCTGGGGATTCTCCTGACTTTCTGACACGTTCCTTGGATTTGCTTCTGGAAATCCTGGACTTAGAGATTTTGTATCAGTGTAACACCCACTCTTCTGACCTTTTCATCTTCTGATTTCAGCATGTTCTGAAGGAGCCTTCAGACTTCCTTGCCTCCTTTGCGTTCCTTTAGCAAACTCTGGCTGAACTTACGTAACTGCTGAAAGAGTCATGTTCTGTTTGAGGCTTACGTGTTGAAACACGTTTGCAACTTCTGAATGAGTTGATGTAGCTGCTGAAGAGCCAACTTCTGACTGCGTTGAGCCAAGCTTGCAACTTCTGACCGTTTCTATCTGGAGTTTGGTCCAGAAGTTCTGAAGCGCTAATTTCTTCTTAAACACCCATTTTTTAGAGAAAAATTCCAAGTGTTTAGAATTTAATTTTTCTCAAGATAAAAGCGTTGCCTTTAGAGCTTGTGTGATCATTTTGCTCTTGTAAATGGTGTGCTTGGGAAAAAATGATAATTCAGGACTTGGGTTCATTTCAGAGGGACTCTGAGAATCCAGAATGATTTCCTGAAGAAAGGGAGGGAAAATTTTGGGGTACAACACATTGCATAACAGGTCTTCCAGTACAGGTCTCTCATGTTCTCGCTGTTTATTTCAGCAATGGCTCTCAAACAAGACAATAGAGATCTTCAAACTCAAGAAGCTCAGTTCAGGGAAATATTCCTAAACCTATCCAAGGGGTAGGAAGAGTTGAAAACACCCCTCGTTGGGAACTTGGTCAAGAAAAGTCCTGAAGACAATAAGGACGAACGGTTGGAACAACTGCAAGCTAAGGTTGGTGCAACGAGAACCCAAATGCTAGGGCGGATGGCTCTTATCCAAGGCCTAGCCCGAAGACAAGAAGAGATGAAAGCCATCATCAACCAACTTCATCAAGACGGATACAACAGTATGAAGTAAACAGTCGAGGTCGGGGACCAAGTCATTGATCAACCTCCAAGAAGACAAAAGGTTGGTTTGGTGAAGAGTGGACCTTTCCAAATTGCTACTACATCACGGGTCCAATAACAACCTCACCAAAAACAACGGGTTAATCAGAGTAAGCCGGATATGCCCAAAAGGCTGTTTACCAAACTCAACATGTTGTTGTCTCAAGCTTTGCAACACCTATTAAGGATGAATCTGATTACGTTGATAGAACCTCATCTGAATCCCAAGACTTCTTCCCCTAACTACAACCCTGATGCAAGGTGTGCATATCGCTCCAACAGTCTGGGGCATGATACTGACGACTGTTGGAGGTTGAAATACAAAATTCAAGACCTGATTGATGAAGGAGCATTGGAATTCACACAAGATGGTCAACTGGAATGTTTCTGTCAATCCTCCAAGGCTCACCATTTGAAGTTACAAGTTCTGACAAGAGAGGCTTTTGTTCATTAGAATTTTCAATTTGCAATTTTCTTTTGATTGTTCGAACATCTATTCATGTTAAACTCTGTTACTTTATCAATGCATTGCATATGTCAGTTTTGAATCAATTCATTCGTATTCACTATATTTAAATTGATTTCCTTTTTGTGATATTCAACTCTCGAACAAAAGTTCTGAGCCTTTAGAGGGAGGATGACGAAAATGATACCACAATCTCTACAGTATGCTTTTGAACAGACCCTGCTGGCGATGTACATGCGTTGTTTCAAATCCTAAACAGTGGAGTTATAAGGAAGATAATCCCTAGTAAACCCCTTCGAGCCAAAGAAGTAGGAGTTTTTATTTTTATACATATTAAAACCCTTAATCATAACCGGGGGTAGGGTAGTTTCTCAGTTAATTCAGATGTGCATTCAGTCACAATCTTCCGCTTCGTACATAATGAATGGCATCAAAGACGTCCTTCCAAAACAAAAGACGGTGATGGTTCCCTATAATCGTCAAGACAGTCAGTCATTATCTCTCAAAATAAAGCCCATTAAGTCAAAACCTATGAAGGAGACTTAAGAAAAAACACTAGGGCATCCTGCTGACTGTAATCACAAAAAGAAACAGTTCAGGCAAAAGACAGGGATAATAAAATAAAAAAGAAAGAGGTCCTACAAACCCTCAACAAAAAGAAATGACTGCCTATTCAAAATAAATTGTTAGTATCCGAACCATCACTAGAGTATCAAAGCAAAGACTCAAACGGGATCTAAATGCACAATTAACTGAGTATAGGATCGAAGAACATCACGAAGAATGGGTGGGTACAAATAAATTTTGATCCTTTATCCTTTGTTTCTTGAACCGTGAACCAGGCCACATTATAATCCTTAAAAGTCCTAGCTGAAGCATGGGTTAGTTCGAAAGCATATTGTTACAAAAGGTATCCTGACTCCTGTAGGACTTGCTGTAAATCCTGAGTTGACATCACATTTTACAAAATTTGCCTATTTTACTGAAAAATGCATTTTCAAAAATTTCAAGACAGACATAAGCTTTGCATTCTTAAAATATTATTGTTTGCATATGACTATTTCCTCAACAGCATAGAGATTCGCATGACGAATATCTAGTGAACAAAAAACCTTCTCGATAAAAAGGATCACCTCAAGTGGAAAAACACTTCCAACCAAGGGGCACGACATGATCATTGTCCATCATCTGGGGCAGTCAAGTCAAGATTCAAGGAATCTCTCAAAGATGTCAAATAGCCAGGGGAAGATCTCCATCTGAATCACTTGGGGCATTCGACATGAATGCTGACAACGAATCCTGTACGATAAAACAAACATGTTTTGGCAGTGTGGAAACACTTACTACTATGGACAGTGACAACTCCCTACACCCTGAGAGCGTGGACATAGTCAGAAAATACTGCGCATGAAAAAAGATCCCCTAGGTTGACACACCTAGGTAAAAATAAGGGAATCCCGGCGAACCAAAAGGGTTCGGGCAAAAGTTAGGGATATACATAAAAAAAAATTTTGTACACCCGGCAAATCGAAAACTTGAAAAGGCGGCTTGGGCAAAAAAGGGTATCCCGGTGGACTGAAAACCCGAAAGGGCGGTCCAGGCAAAAGTTAGGGATTTAAAACGTACGATTATGTACCGTCACCTATCTATCAGTGGAAGACTTATACCTTGATCAACATTCATCAAGAGCACTAGAATTCAGATACAGTTCAGATACGCTCCAGATACGGATGCCATTCTGATACTCATTCAGACTCAGCTTTCAGATACAGTTCAGATACGCTCCAGATACGGATACCATTCTGATACTGATTCAGATTCATCTTTCAGATACAGTTCAGATACGCTCCAGATACGGATGCCATTCTGATACTCATTCAGACTCATCTTTCAGATACAGTTCAGATACGCTCCAGATACGGATGCCATTCTGATACTCATTCAGATTCAGCTTTCAGATACAGTTCAGATACGCTCCAGATACGAATGCCATTCTGATACTCATTCAGATTCAGCTTTCAGATATGCTCCTGATACATATGCCATTCTGATACTCATTTAGGTTCAGCTTTCCGATACAGTTCAGATACGCTCCAGATACGGATGCCATTCTGATACTCATTCAGATTCAGCTTTCAGATACAGTTCAGATACGATCTAGATATGGATGCCATTCTGATACTCATTCAGATTCAGCTTTCAGATACAGTTCAGATACGCTCCAGATACGGATGTCATTTTGATACTCATTCAGATCCAGCTTTCAGATATAATTCAGATACACTCCTGATACAGATTCCATTCTGATACTCATTCAGGTTCAGCTTTTCGATACAGTTCAGATACGCTCCAGATACGGATGCCATTTTGATACTCATTCAGATTCAGCTTTCAGATACAGTTCAAATATGCTCCAGATACGGATGCCATTCTGATACTCATCCAGATTCAACTTTCAGATACGATCTAGAGATGAATGTCATCCTGACACTCATTCAACACATGTTTCAAGTACAGTTCAAATACGATCCAGAGACAGATGTCATCCTGACACTCATTAAATACATGTTCAAGTACAATCACGACATAGATCCATCCATAAAATCTCTGCATGTACTTTTTCTAGAAGGTAGAAGGGGCAGAGACAGTTGGAAGAGAAGTCACTATCACATACACGCCCGTGATATTTATATTCCACATATAGTAAGGACAACCAAGGTCCGACCTCCGTATCCCCAAGCAGGAATTCATTCCCCAGCAAGTTCCTTCAGAAAGCTGATATCTGCATTCCCCAATCGAGTTTTATAACCATGAGCAGTTTATAAAGCCATCTCCCGAGCAGAGTTTTTTCTCTGACAGCGAAAGCTCAATCTCCAACAGAGCTCTTCTCTCTAGCAATAGAAGTTAACCACCAGCTGAGTTTATTTCTCCAAGTCAGAAGATCGTCCCAACAGAGTACTTCTCTTCCCCAAGCAGAGTTTATTTCTCTCACAAGTAGAAATTCAATCTCCAACAGAATTCATTATCGCCAGCAACGGAAATTCATCCCCGATGGAGTTTATTTCTCCAAATCAGAATGACCTATCACCAGAGTATCTCCTCTCCAACAAAGTCATTCCCTTACAGGATTATTCTCAAACAGAGTCTCTCCCGACGAAACATTCTCGAGCAGAACGGACGCAAGTCTCCAGCTAACCATCTTCTGTCATTATCCCCAGCAAGAACGAAGAACTCAACTCCTTATACTCTCCAACAGCAGTCCGGGATTTATTCTCCCTAGCCGAAGAATATCACAAGAACATTGTATATCCATACGTTGTGGCATGCGCATACGCATCATGTAGCATAATCTCACTTATTTTGAGAACATCATCACTCAATACATTTCATACATCATGAAATTACATACGACTAACTCTTTACCTTTCATGGAAAGATGCAATCAAGTTCTGACAAGTTTTCTCTAGTTCAGTCAAACCGACACTAAGGTTTCTATTCTAGTCAAAGACATTTTAAGACTTTCGTCTGGGTCATCCGAATCGCCGCTAAGATTCCCCTGATTTCTATGCCAGTCAAAGTTAATCCGAGACCTCTCCCGAGATCAATTAAATCGATACTAAGATTTCTCTCCTAGTTGAAGTTCTCACAAATTTTCTCTGGCTCAGTCAAACCGACACTAAGGTTTCTATTCTAGTTGAAGATGTTTTAAGACTTTCGTCTGGGTCAGCCGAATCACCGCTAAGATTCCCCTGATTTCTATGCCAGTCAAAGTTAATCTGAGACCTCCCTTGGGATCAGTCAAATCGACACTAAGATTTCTCTCCCAGTTGAAGTTCTCACGAGTTTTCCCTGGTTCAGTCAAATTGATACTAAGATTTCTATTCCAGTTCAAGCTATGAAGCCCGGAAATCGACCGGATAATATCTTGATTTCACCAAAATACTACGAAGCCTGGAATCGACCAGATAGTGGTATATCTCAAGTTCAAGCTATGAAGCCCGGAAATCGACCGTAAAATAGCTTAATCCCCAGCAAGTTAGTGAAGCCTGGAAATCGACCGGATAACAGTACAAGATACTATGAAGCCCGAAAATCGACCGGATAATATCTTGATTTCTCCAAAATACTACGAAGCCTAGAATTGACCAGATAGTGGTATATCTCAAATTCAAGCTATGAAGCCCAGGAATCGACCAAATAATATCTTGATTTCTCCAAAATACTATGAAGCCTGGAATCGACCAAATAGTGGTATAAGACACCGTGAAGCCTGGCGCACGACCAGATAACGGTATAAGACGCTGTGAAGACTGGAGCACGACCAGATAGCGGCGAAAGACACTGTGAAACCTGGGACACGACCAGATAATAGTATAAGGTACTGCGAAGCTTGGAATTTGACCAAATAGCAGTTTACTCGGCCAATTACTATGAAGCCTGGAAATCGACCGGATATTAGTATGCCTCAAGTTCAAGTTGAAACCTGGATGCGACCGGATAACTAATTAAATCCTTCTGAAGCCTGGAGCACGACCAGATAGGAATTGAGAAATGAAAAGTCTGGAGAACGACAAGATAGCAAGTTTAATCTCATCTCCCCAGTAAGTCATTGTGAAACCTGGAGTGCGACCAGATAGTAGTTAATCTTATCATCCTCATCAAATCACTGTAAATCCTGCATCATATACTTCGACCAGATATGCAGTTCACTTCCACTTCCTCAAGCAGGAGTTATTTCCCCAGTAGAGTAACGGACAATTGAAGCTCCTAAAATTCTATTTCTCACAAGACAGAGACCAACATTCTTCAGCAGATTCCTCCTCAACGATGGGAACAGGAATTCTCATCAAAGGAATATCTCGAGAAATCAACATCCTCTAGATGGCATCTTTAAGCCCATCTCTGACGATTCTCCGTCATATCTTTCGGATGGCATCTTTAAGCCCATCTTCAGTGTCCTTCCGTCATCTCCTTCAAATGGCATCTGTAAGCCCATTCCTAATACTACCTACATAGTCAAGCATCATTACAGACGAGTGCAAATTTTTGGGCACTCTAGTGTTCAATCATCTTCCACCTTCAGATCACGAAAGGCAGACGAGCCAATCTAAATCTTTAGGTTTAAGAAGATTGAACAGGGGCAGCTGTTGTACCCCAAAATTTGCCCTCTTTTCATACACGCATATTATTGGTTTTATGGTTATGGAATAAAGGTATATTTATCAAGCTTCTTCAGGTTACAAGTGGCGTTTATTTCGCCAATGGATGTTCTCAGAGTATTTTTCGTGCTGAAGATCAGTTCGCCGTTTTGCAATGATTCAGGGTTCAAAGATTCACAAGTCCAACCCGACGCGTCATATTCAGGTGTTCTTTCACCAAGATATCTCTGATAACGTATTCTCAAATTCAGGTTCGGCTCAAGAGTCAATTCTTTAAAGAAGGTCTCCGAATGTGTGAGTTTTCTCGAAGAAATATGGTGAAAAAGTGTGCTGAAAGTGCAGTTTTTACGCACAAAAAAATTCATAACTTGAAGATCATGACTTGTTTTGAACCTGTTCCGGTGGTTAAAATTCCGTATTGATGTCATCTACGTTTTCATCTCTCATAGATGGAAGCCAATTTCAATCAGAAGGTCTTCAAAAATGCGGATTTATCAAGTATTTTCATACAGAAAATTTGTGACAGAAGTTTATTTGCGTCATGTTCAGAAAATCATAACTTGGTCGATTTTTATTGTATCGAGCTGGTTCTGGCGCCAAAATTTCATAAATTGAGTTGGCTACGTTTTCACAAGAGGTATTGAGTTCGAACGATATCTAAAAGGCCTTCGTTTTTTGCTCAGGGTGCGTGTGACGCGTCAAAAATCTTGAATGTTGGATATTATTTCATCTGGGTCAAAACTTCGAAAATTCATAACTCGGTCAATTTTTATCGGATCGGCTCCATCTTTTTACACAAGGTCACTGACTCAGAGATCTACAACTTTTATTCCAAAGTCGAGACCGGATTATACTTCGATCAATACCAGTTTTTTATTGAAGAACGTGTCAGCGTCGACACTGGAGCCCAAAATAAATTTGTTTGAGCTGAAACTTCAAAAATTCATAACTAATTCACCGTTTATCCGATTGAGCCCATTTTCGGACAGGAGTTAGTTCTTGATGTCGGCTACATTTTGTATTCACATTTTAACTTCAAAAATTACACTTAAGCCCCCGCGATTTAGCTTGAAACGTGACGGACTCAAGTGAATATTCGAGGCCCAATTGCACATTCAATGCCCATTTTTTCTCTCTAATTTCTATTATATAATCTCATTCTTTTTACACAAACAAGAGAAGAAAAAAAGCCTTTACCACAACCCTATCAGAATACAAAATTCTTTCAAGAACCCTAAAACCTTTAAATCCTTATTACAAATCCCCATCTTACTACAAATAAGTCATCCTTGTTACAAACCTACATCTCACTACTTCTCCAGTAAGGGTAAGGCTGGTTTGATCTCCATGATCAAAAGGACATAAAAGCATTCATCTCACTACTTCTCCAGTAAGGGTAAGACTGGTTTGATCTCCATGATCAAAAGGGTATAATCATTCATACATGTCATATCGGTTTTAACATTAAATTTTTTTCATATATTTGCTTTATTTGTATTTCATGATATAGTAACTTATTTAATGTATTCATGAGATTCAACACTGCAGATTTAGACAGGGTCCCATGCAGGTTCATTACAGAACGTTGAGGCCAAAACACTAATGGCCAAAATAGAACAACCACCAATGCATCACGAGACAGACATCCTGAGAAGGTTAAGGGCGTGGGTTCAACAACCACTTCTATTGGTTTTGGTTTTCTTCTTTTCTATTTATCATTTTACCTATTTTCATTCTTTCTGTTTGAAACTTTTTTTCTTCATAAAACTTAACATTTTTCACAAACCTTTGATTTTTTATAATAAACTTGAATAATTAATTTTAGGTTTTAAATTAATTTTTGGTTCAATAACCACCCATGACATTTGCGTTATTTTTATTTTCTAACCCTATTTTTCATTGATGTTTCTTCTCCTATATATTTTTTGGGAAACTTAATCTTTTTTATTAATCATTAGACATAAACTTTTTTTAAAACCTTTTTTTATTAAAATTAATTAGGTTTTAGATTTTTTTAATTAACCTTTTTTTTCAAAATTAACTTTTTTTTATTAATTAAAATTAATTAGGTTTTAGGATTTTTTTAATTAACCATTTTTTTCAAAACTAACCTTTTTTTTTAATTCAAACAAATTAGGATTAGGTTTTTGTTTTAGTTAGTAATTGAATTTTTGGCTTTTTTTTCATTTATTAATAAATTAAGTTAATTAACTTTTTTTTAATTAAAATTAGTTAGAATTAGGTTGTTTAATTAACTTAAAATTATTTTCTACAAAAAACACCAAAAACATTAACTTAGAATTTTAGGTTTTAAATTTTCCTTAATTTCTTTTTATTTATTCTTTTACATTTTAATTTCTAGAAAAATTGTATAGGTCGCATTATCAATGTAATAACGTAGATTTATCTTTTCTCACATTTTTTTAATTATTATTATAACTGCTCCGGGTTTGTAATAGTAATAAGGATTTTAAATTCCACATCTTTATTTTTCGGTCAAAATAATTATGTATCTACAAAAGCCCTGTAATAGCTAGGACTTTAAACTTTCTTGCTTTTAATTCCGCAAACTATAAACTGCTTAGACGTATGTTAATAGGATTGTATGGAAAGACAAACTGAAAATTAATACGGTAGAAAACCCTAAATGTGCAAAAATAAATTAACTGAAAATTACACTCGCACATGCTCACTCCTAGAGTTTGCCTAATTAGGTTGCCTCAGAAATAATGGTCATGTCCCTCGAACGTAGGGATATCTTAGCAAAAGACCCTCAATATAAAAGTCATCATAAAGATCATAGTCCCTTAACGTCCCTCGAGTTTCCTACGAGAAATGATCTTGTCCCTCGATGTTGCCTACGAATATATGATGACAGTCCCTTCGAAATGCTAAGGTATCCTTACATGTTGTCTTCAATGACCATTATGTCACTTTCGATAGTCCCTCAAACATCCAACGACTAGGGTTACCTACTCACTAATAGTAGGATAACACGGTCTAAAGGATAGGAGGAAAAGAACGCCTTTTTTCGAGTAGGTAGATAATTGTTAGGTACTTGCTCAAAACAACAAACTTTTTTCACACAAACACTTTCCAAACAAAGTTTTCAAAAACAACTTCGTAACACTCTTGGGGACAGAAACAAGGGTTAAAACGAAGTAAAAGAAAACTTTTTCAAAGCAAGCACACACAAGCAATTTTCAAAATGAGCAAATACCTAAGAGCCCATGGAAAACCATGGATGGAAAGGGTGCTAACACCTTTCCTTTCTATAATCTACCCCCCGTACTCAGAATATTCTCGAAAAAAGGTTTTTTCTTTTTTTTTTTCCTTTTCCTGATTAGATAAAATAAAAGTCGGTGGTGACTCTTGCTTACCGCGACATTTTGCGAATAAAAAAATGCAAAACACAAACCAGTATTAAACAGTCGGTTCTGCCACCGTATCACAGCGTCACAACTTCGCATCACAACTTCGTACCGTAATTGCATCGTAACTGCATCACAATATACCGCATCATCATCATCTTTACCGCATCAGGTTCTGCATAACTCCATCATCAATTTCTCTGAAAATGACATTTCGTAACAGAATCAGCAACAGTAAAGAACTCACGGAAAGAAAACGAGGAAGAAGATAGAAGAAGAGAAGAATAAAGCTTGAGGATTACCACACTTCACACATCGTCAAGATTTGATGCGCTCAACACCGTTAAAATTGCCCCTCATTGTCGTCCGAGTCAGGTTTACGTTCTTCTTGAACTTCTGCTGCAATTTAAGGTTGATTTTGGCCCACATCACGGTGGTTAGAGGATGCCGATGGTAATCACCACGGTGGCGGATTTGTTAAAGAAAACAAGGTCAAATGAATTGGAATAGGAGAAATAGAAGAGAGGTTGAGATGAGGATTTTTGTGTTGGTGGCAGTGGTTACGACGTTGAGACGGCGGTGGAAGCATGAAGAAGGAGTAGATTACGAGCATCGCCGTTGAGAGATCGAAGAAAAGGAAGGATTTTTCATGAAGTACAACTGTCATCCCTCATCTATAAACCTAATCCCTTTTTTTAATTTTATTTTATTTTTATTATTTGTTCTTTTCTTTTTTTCTTATATACAACAAGCGATATACTGATAGTTCAAAATAAAAATAGAAATTGAATGAAATTTGAGGTCTTGGATCGAAACCCTCCTTGCAATGGGCCTGTAACATACATTTTTGCACATGTGAGAGCTGAACAAAAAAGGGGTTGGCTCTGAGCACCTCCTGACTTCATGTTACACCCTTGGTCCTCATAATCTCTTATTTAGATTTAAGATTTTATTTTTTGGATATAATTTTGTCTATTTCTTTTTTATAATAAAATTATAAAATCCATAAAAACTTGTTAGTTTTTTTTTTGTAATTTAGGAATTAATTCTTTAGTTTTTTTTTGTTAGAATTTTCTCTATAAAAAAATAATAAAGAAGTGGTTAATTGTTCTTTTAGAAATATAATTTTTTCTAAGATTTCTTCTTTTAGAATTTTGTTTAGATTCTTCTATTATTGTTTATGTTTAGTAACAATTTTGTTACTCGAGATTTGTGATTCACCTTTGCTTATTGAGATTTGAGTCTTACACAGGTTTATTGTGTGATATTCAGATATGATTGGCGCACCTTTCGCTTGTGATTTATTTTCACGTTGATGATGCTTTGATGCTTACTCAAAGTTTTATGGGTTTCTCTGCTTTACTGGCGTGGCTTTGAAGATGCAACAGACCTTCTCCATTAGATATCTTCATGGCTTCATTCTATTCTTTATTTCCACACTTTATCGTATTTCTTTACTGCTTTCTAGATATCATGAGAAGTAGGAAATAAAGAGCGTGCGCTCGGAGTCGTTGTTTAAAGTCCTGTAGAAGACACCTATTTCTGTATGCTATTTGTGTTTGTTTAAAACCCTACCTTTGAAGTAGGTATTTCGCACGTGTGTTTACATTTGTGCTCGCATCTATTCCCCATCCCTTATTGAAGTCCTCAAAAGGAGGCGAGCAAAAAGGGTTCACAATCAACCCCCGCATTTCGTCTGTGTCATTCTTAGCTCGTGACGCACCACGATGCTTCAAAGTTGTGCATACTCTTGTTATCGAGTCATCAAGTGGAAAAGGGTTTCGCAATATAACCCCCACACTTTGTCAGAAGTTCGCATTGGCCGATGCTGACACTCCGTGATTGTTTATATTGCCTTATGTCGCCTACCTCGATCTTCTATGCCTTGGTTAGGTGATCAGATGCTTTAGACATCACATTTTTGTTTTATATCCTACCCCACTTAGATAAAGCATTTCTCTTCTTTTATATTTCACTTTCGCTTGTTTGTATCGGGTGATTCTCTCCCCTTGACTAAAGAATCTAGCTTCTTTTCTTTACCATTTCATGTGTATGCTCTTTCGAGCTTGTTTGCTTACTCGCTTTCTGTTATGTTTCCTTAGGATGTACTTGTTCCTTTCGGATGCAAGTTAGACCTTAGGTTGCAAACCATGCATGCTAACATTAGGTAGAAATTTCCCTTTCATCCTTGGCGTAGGGTCATCATTGTATGATAACATTAGGATTAGAAATAGGCTAGTCTTCCGTAGACTCTTTTTCTCCCCCTTCTTGCATTTGCATTTAAAACTAAAACTTTCTTTTTTCTTAGCAAATCAAAAACACTCTCTAACAGTAAAAACTCCTTATCAAGGTAAAAAGATACAAACCAACTCAAACCTTTTTGTGCGTCTGAGCACCTTTTATTTCTAAAACCATTTTCAGGTAAGGACATGTTAATTTAATTATGTGTCAATGCGTGAGTCCCCAAAGGTCAAACTGCGGCAGAAGGGCAGAATTAATATTGTTCATTAAAAAATGTAAAACAAACAAAACATGTAAGCTGAACTACGGTAACACTGATTCCTTAAAAAGAATACGTAGGCATTGGGGTAGGGCCCAAGCGAGCATAACTTTATTTTTCCTACACTATTTTCTCGTTTCTTTTTATGCATTCTTCCTTAGTAGTAAGCAGCAAACATAGATTAAACACACCCATAAGATAGATAATAAGAGTGGATACCATAGAATACTACGGGCGTGTGGGGTGCTACTACTTTCCCCTCGCATAACAAACTCCCTTACCAGATCTCTCGGTCGCAAGACCGTGACTTCTCCCTTCTCAGGTTTTCTCGATGTTTACATATCCCTTTCACGTAGGATAAAAATGTTCGATGACGACTTTATTGTCTGATGATTTTCAGCCAGTTGTTTCACATGGCATTCAACCATACTTTCTTCTTGAGAGCTTCTTCAATACTCACAGGTTCAGAGTCTACTAACATGGCACACCGAACAATTTCTCATTCTGAATCTACTTCAGTATCTTGCAACATGTCAAACTCTACAAACCTTCTTGGTGTTTGTCTGATTCTTTGTGGCCTCTTAACTTGTTCATAAAATCTTTCCAATTTTGGAATAGTATCAGATACTTGATCACCAACAGAAGTTGGATTTCCTTCAGAATCTCTACCTTCTGAAGTTCCACCTTCAGAATCACGACCTTCACCAGAAACATGATCATCTTCAGAAGCTTGTCCTTCAGAACTTACGTCTTTAGAGTTTTTCCTTCTAGAAGCATGATCACCACCAGATTTTGGATCATCATCAAAATCAGGACTAGAATTAGATTCAATATCTGTCTCATCTTCAAAGTTTCCAGAATCATCATCTGACTCTGACTCTTCTTCAAAATTGTCAAGTTCTGACTTATCTTCAGAAATAGATTGAGACTTTCTCCAATCCCATACTTCTGATTATTTTACAACGACGTCTCTGTTGACTTCAACTTTATTAGTTTCTGGATAATAAATCTTATACGCACCTGTACTGTGGTATCCCACCAGAATCATTACTTTGCTTCTATCATCCAGCTTCTTTCTTCTAGCTTCTAGAACATGTTTGTAACATACATAACCAAACACCTTTAGATGGCTAACACTTTGATTGTCTCCAGTCCACTTTTCTAAAGGAACAATTTCATTCAGCTTCTTAGTTAGACACTTGTTGAGCATATAAGATGAAGTAGCTACAACTTCTCCTCGCAATTTATGAGGTAGCTTCTTCTCTTTCAGTATGCTTCTAGTCATATCAAGCAAAGTACGATTTCTTCTTTCAGCAAGACCATTGTGTTGAGGAGTATAAGGAGCATTAACCTCATGCCTAATTCCATTCTCATCATAGAAATTCTGGAATTCTGTAGAGTTATACTCACCTCCACCACCCATTCTGAGAATCTTTAGCTTCTGACCACTTTGTTTCTCAGCCTTCACCTTGAACTTATGGAACTCGGTAAACACCTCATGTTTAAACTTGATAAGTGTTAACCACGTCATTCTTTTGAACTCATCCAAAAAAGACACAAAATATATATTTCCTCCAAGTGAAGGTTCTGGAAATGGTCCACAAACGTCAGAACGCACTACTCCCAAAGCATGTTTTGCTCTTGGGGCTACTTATGACATAAATGGAAATTTGGGTTTCTTGCCTTTCATGCATACCTCACATGACTTCTCAAGCCTCACAATATTTTGAATGCCACATACGAGCTTCTTAGAACTCAGATGCTCTAAACTTTTGTAGTTCAAATGCCCTGACCTCTTGTGCTACAACTTACTATCAGCTTCCGCGTCTTCTGAACTAAGACATTTTGCTTCCGCTGTCTCCACATTCACCTTGAATTTCTGTTGCTTCCTTATTCTGATTGTATAATCAGCTTCTGATTAGCATCATACAGCTTCAAGAGGTTATCCTTCATAATAAATGAGAAACTTTTCTCAATGAGTTGACCCACACTCATCATATTTCTCTTATTTCCAGGAACATACCAAACATCCTTGATCAGAACGGTCTTCCCATTTTTCACTTTAACTTTGACATTTCCTATACCTTCTGCATTAAGGTATTTATCATCAGCACGTATGATTTTTGTCCTCCTTCTGGAGTCAAAATCTATCAGAAATTGTTTGTTTATAGTCAAGTGATTTGAACAGCCAGTGTCCATATACCATCAGTCTTCTAAACACTTTCCATCAGACTCAAAAGCCATCAGTAGCACAGGTTCATCATCGAAATCTCCTCTGGCTATATTTGCTTCTTCTGATCTCCTTCCCTTATTTGACCAGTAATCTTTGGCAAAATGGCCAAACTGCTTACAATAGTAACATTGAACCTTCTTCTTATCAAACTTCTCTTTTCCCTCTGATGTTTCTTCTCATCAGAAGTAGAGGTTTATGACTTCTGGATTATATTACCACGTCTATTCTTGGTTTCTTACCAAGAATGTTTCTAGTCCTTCTTGACAAAAGAATCCTTCAGAGGCTGCTTAACTTCACTCTCAGAAGTTCCTTAAGTCAGATGCAACTCATGCACCTCTAGACTGCTTTTCAGCTCTTCTATTCTCATGGTTTCCAGATCTTTAGAATGTTCAATTTCTACAACAATGTAATAAAATTGAGGAATACATGACTTCAATATCTTCTACTTGTTCAGAAAGGGTTTCTCCACAAGCCTTCATCTCATTAGTGATCAGAAGCACTCTAGAGATGTACTCAAGAACCTTCTCATTATTCTTTATATTGAGATTCTCATATTTCTTTCGTAGGGACTGAAGCTTTACCTTATTCACTGATGCGTCACCACCATAGCATCTGACCAATGTGTCTCATGTCTTATTCACTGTCGCCGAATCAGAAATCATAAACACATTCACATCCACACACTGGTGGATGTAGAACAACGCCTTCTGATCTTTCTTCCTTTTATCTCTCTGTTCATTTCTCTCTTCTTTCATCGCATCAGCTGCAACTGGAACATAGTTATCGGTAACAAGCTTAAGAGCATCCTGAGAACCAAATAGCACGCGCATCTGAATCATCCAACTGTTCCAGTTCTTGCCATCAAAAACAGGAAGTTTGATACTCTGATTACTATTTTCGTTCATCCTTAACCTTGTACAGAACACTCAGATCTCACAAGCATAGTGTTTCCCAATCCCACATGATTAGAAAATGTGATTCTGTTATAATTTTGTTCAAAGATTCAACACGAACTCAGAACCAAAATCAATCATACAAATGCTCATATTTCACCCGTGTTTTCTTGTGTTTCCTTGTGGATCAGAACGAGAGCTCTAGATACCAATTGTTAGTGTATAAGAATTAATGATGAACAAAGAATAAATTTAAGAGAGCAAAGAGAATGACGGTTGTAAAAACTGCAAGAGGAATAAATATTGTTGTTGTATTTATGACATTTATAACTATATTTATACACAAAAATAAATGCCACATAGTCCCTAATAGAATAGACTTAATAACTAAGTTATCAAAAAATATTTATAAATACTAAAATACCCTTTAATAGCTATTTGATGTTGCTAAAACTAATGTCAATAGAGAAAAACAATATTAGAATCAAATATTAACTTGAGAATTTGTTGGGAAGAGGATAGAATTGATCAGGAATGGTAATGTACTTAAGGTGAGTACAATAGAAGTTATCATGCCTATGATAAGATGTGTAAGAGGATTTGTATTATAATATGTAAAAGAGTGAATGAATTACCCAATTGTCTAGTTAGAGTATTTATAGGCTCAGTTACTTGATCCATGAGCCACTACGAATAACAATTATGTGTTTATGAATCTGGCCACGCGCCCCCTGATTTTCAGTTTCATCAAGTCATTTCATAATTTCCATAACTTAAGAGACTAGGTTATATAATCAGTCAATATTGGCATTATCAGCTTCTCTTAGTTACTCGATCATTTTTTTCATGTATTTTTTGCTATCACCTTTGCTTTCCTCATAATTTAGGGTTTTAATAACTGGGTTGTCACTATTCTTAGTTGATTTGTCATTATTATTGATATACATCTTTTCTTTTATAAGAATAAATAAAGCTAAATAATAGTAGCTGGACAATCAGATTAGGAAGTATTATATCAAACAAAGTTTTATAAAGTTTTCTCCAAAACATGCTATGATGTTTGTATACAAATTTACATGGGGTCATATATTTCATATAACATTTTCATGACATGAAGTGTTTGATTTTATATAAAATACTATTTGGTTATTTTTCAATTGTAGGAACCAAGTTGTTTTTTCTTGTAACGATCATGATTGAAAGGAATCTTACAAAAATTGCTTTTCCTTTTTCATTTCATTCATGTACCCCTTTTTTCTCATTTAAATGTTATGCAAGGTTACATTGTTCTTTTTATACTCATTTCTTAGGATCAAACCTTGGGCAATTGTTAAGAGAATGAATCTAAATCTTCTAATGAGTTATCTGAAAGGAATCTTGAATTTTGAGCCAGAACAATTCTACCACACTTGAGGAAGGAAGCTGACCATTATGTAATGTTTTTACAGCATCAAATTAAGGTCAATACTGCTACACTTTGCAAAGACAATAACTCATCATTTTCTCTATTGAATTTTTAGCAGTAGCTTCTATCCAAGTTGTTATTCTAGGCCTTTGAACCGTTTTTTTTTAAACATTTAAATTTGTTAAGCTTTATGGTGGATCATCTATTCACCAAGAAAATTGCATTTAAATATTCAGCAATTTATTTGTTTTGATGACTCTGGAAGTCTACATAATGCTATTGTTGTCTCAATTCAGTTTTTAAGTCTTGGTATATACAATGGTGATGGAGCTGCAATGTTCTTTCAACTAGGTTTGTTGTGTTGTCAAGAAAATGTAGAATTTGCATCATTTTGTCCATTTAGTTTATAATTCTATGGAGTTTAAATTTCAACGCATTAATCAATCGCTTCATAGTTGTCGTATTCTAAATTTGTCCTACTTCAACGATCGTATTTTCAAGATTAAAATAATAAAGAAACATTTAATTCAGGATGGTACAACAATATCTGATGATCTATTCTTAAATTTAGGTCAATTAGAGGGTGTATTTTAATTCAGGAGAGCGGGGATTTCCAAATTAGAAAGACTCATATATCCTAGGTCCATTCGCGAAGCATGTTGGCCAATGGCCCATGAGATTCGAAAATGGAAAATTATTTCAAAAATGATTATTAAGTTTAAATCCATATAATTGTTATTAGTAAAGGAGAGGTTGAATTTAAGTATAACTAAGTCCATTTAGGTGTTATTATTGTTAGTGAAAAGGAAAGGAGGTGTAATTGCTAATAACAGGCCCATTATGTTTTCTAGCCAAAGCCTAGTGGATGTTTTTGTCATTTGCTGGTTAGGAGTTTTGTTTTTGGGTGAGAATATGTTGGATCAAATTAATGTTGGGTCCAATTTGTGGCAAAGAGGCCCAATTCGGATTGTGCCAGTAATTAAAATATTAAAAAGCATTAAGTATTAAAATTGTTTGTTATTCTTAGAAAAAATAATAAATAAATTTCTTTGTTAAGAGGAAAAAACGTAATGTATTTTTTACTGATAAACTTTTTGATACAATAATGTTTTATTAAAATTGGTTTATTAAGATTTTTTGTTGATTGATTTGAAAAGGGGCCGGTTGGGTCTAGGTGTATTTTAAAGAGAAAAAACGGTTTTGCTGTAACAATTATGATGCTACCGGGCTAAATAATAAAATAACAATGCAAGGCCCTGTCTGGCTAAGAAGAAAACGCGCTGGGCTGAGTGGAGCAAGTAATGTGCAGGCCCAAAGTGAATAAAAAAACAACAACAGTGCAAATTTAAACCAAAATTGACGCAATGAACAACTGCTGTAGAAATCCAAAGTTATCAAACTAAATCAAATCTAAAAAACCTAAGTCATTAACGAATCAAATGCAGAAAATAATTAAACTAAAACAAATCAGATCTTTAAACAACATAATATAAATCCAGAAAATCAGTACAAATTGAAACAAAACCAGATCTAGAAATTATAGTAAAACAAAATCGACTATATTGTAGAAAGCAATTTACAGCATCAATTAACAAATTCGAAAATCCCTAAATTGATTCTAATCTCCTAAAATATGTGCTAATAAATTTGTAAATCTAAAACCTAACATCTAAAAGCCTATAAATAACTACAAAAATTAACATAAAGAAGGAGGAAAATGGAATTTCGATACAGAAAAGGGGGGGGGGATTTTACGGCGAAGAACCCAGCAGAGGAACAACCAGGATACGAAAGAACAGAGAAAAGTTGAAGAAGAACGGAGCACCGATTGGGGTTTCGATCTCCGAAACCCTAATCGGCCTTACTAACCTCTCCGCCGCTGGCAATCGTACACCATCATCTTTAACACTCCGCCTCTGCTACTCAAGCTCCACCGTAACCTGTAATAAACGAAGAAGAAAGAGGAGATTAAATCGGACACGCTCAGAAACCGGAACAACGAAATCACGAAGGGGGGGGGGGGGGTAAAACACTTAGCTCTTTTTTTTTTGTTCTTGTATTAGGATTGCTGGGTCGAATTCATGTTGGGTTTTTGGTAGAGTCACCGCCGTGGTTAGGGAGCCAGGGTTTGCAGGTTGGGGGTAAGAGGCTGCGCGAAGAGAGGAGGATGAAGGGTTCATTATGAAAGCAAAAGACAAAAGAATGAATGAAAATGTAAAATGTGTTAAAACAAAAAAATATAATTTGTTACGATCCCGTATGTGCTAGCCTATCGTAACTAACATGGTCCCTCGTTCTTATTTGTTTAATCTAGATCTGATGGCCTTAAGGCCAAGTCACACGTTAGGTAGCGTACTCCCTCACTCACACAATCTCCCTGAACATCTCTAACTGCGTTTGGGCCTAAGCCCGGTATTGTCCAAACCCCCTTTCACTTAATTGTTAAACATACAAGACGAATTACACCCCCCCCCCCCCCCGCCAAAGATATATTTGGGCCTAGCCTAGTTTTCTGTTAGCGCCCCCTGTTTTACTTACTGATTTAAAACTGCACCCCCTGACTATTTAAATTATTTTCTTTTATAATTCTTATACTTTTTTTCTATTTCTCTTTTTTATATTATCTACCTTTTTTATATATAGTAATTATTAATATTACCTTTAATTGTTATATATGTATCATTATTTATTATTAATATCATAAATAAATTGTATTTTATTTCAAAACGCATATATTATTTTCTTATATTATTTGCATTAAATATTATTTAATCATGCATTAACAAGAGTTTTTTTTGCAGTTAATGCGATTAAAAAATACTCAACAAACAACAAATTATTTTTCACAATCAACTAAGCTAATCAACTGTTTTGACAAAAGGGTTTCAAACAGATTTTGACTTACCGCGCATTTAGTCAAAATCTCTGCAATCACTACTCCCGGCCAAAATACGAGGTGATTCAAAGTACGTTTGCAACCCTTAAAAAAGCACCAACCCCATACGAACTACGAATTAGGACTCTGATTCCTTATAAGAGGATACGTAGGCATACGATCAAAAATCGTAGCGAGTTCTCATATAAAAAATTAAAACATTTTCCCCTAATAAAATATAAATCTTGTTTCCCCAACTCAAGCCTAAAACCTATTATCCTTGTGAACAAGGTAGATGAAAGGTGCCTAACACATTCCTTTCATATAAAGAAGTCTGAAACCTAGAATCTCTGTCTGCGAATTAGGGTTTTCTGTTAGATTGCCTTACCTAGGATAAAAACTGATAGTGGTGGCTCTGATTTAAAAACCAGTCGCAACAGCTGGCGACTCTGCTGGGGACTTCAACTTTAGGTTTTAGGGTTTTTTGCTTTGGGGTTTTCATTGATTTATTTATTTATTGCTTTCATTTATTCATTGCATTTATTTAATTATTGTCTATTGTTTATCATCATATATACTGCGTGGCGGGATTTTTTATTTCTCAAAATATTTTCAATAACCCTTAGAAAGAAGGTTCGTCTATTAGCTTAGGGGGTACATCATCCCTGCAGGTTTATGTGACGACTTCTCCTAGAGTCGTTGAACTTACGAAAAAAGGAATACTTATCAAGAGATATCCTCTTGACGAGTAGGACTTTGGAAGGTCACCCATGACTCTTTGTAACAGCCTTAACCTAAAATCTCATGACGAGACCTTTCACGACTTTGAGACGGAAGTCTCGGTCCGTAAAGAGGATCCACCTAAGGGAGGCCCTTGTGCTTTTTCCCTTTGGTGTTATTCATGATACCCTTAAGGAAACCACCTTCTGGGAGGGTAGATCAACCGTAGGTCAAAGTTAAGGAGCCTACCTTCTAAGGATACTTATCACAAAAAAAAACCCGTTATTGAACCATACATCCCTACCTTATAGGGGTACTTATCACAAAAATCTCGTCACTCAACCCTACACATATGCATGCATGCATTTCATATATTCGTCATACATTTCATATATTCGTCACCCGTTTCTTTTTTGTCTTATTCACAGGGGGTACAAAAAATAATAATAAACTCAAGATTTTTGGTGACTGTCCTTAAAAATTGATACCAAAGGAAACAACTTGGCCGCGTCAATGAGCCAAACATGTCTGAAATCAAAGTCACAAAAGGGAAATAATGTACTGAAGACTTTCTCAAGCTTTGTCAAGCAAAGGTGGATGGTCTCAAGAGCAGACATTTGCGGGCGTACCTAGAAGACTTATTTCCCTTTGCTTGATTTCACGCAAATAAAGTTTTGGTTTAAGATTGTAATATTTTTCAATATCTGAATTATGTTACCTTCAATAAAGGTATTTTGTTTCCACAACTCGTTTGTGTACCTATTTTAAAGATACTCACCAAGTGAAATAATAAGCAAAAGACAAGCATGTACCCAAATGAATAAGACATTTAAAACAAGTAACCATTTCATACATAATCATACGCATGTACGCATTCATAAACACCTACATATCATATCAAAAATCATCTTGATTTTTCAAAATAATCTCTCTAGTTAAGACATTGGTATAAGAAGATCTCCACCTCATTGGCCTCCATATCAAACAAGGGCCTATCAACAAAAAGCAATGGAGCAAATCGAGGAAACTCAGGTTGCATTCAAAGAGGATCTCGACCAAGTAAAGGGTGATGTAACTTCAATGAAAGGAGATCTAATTCAATTTCTCCTAGCTTTAAAGAACATCATCGACAGGAAAGACCAGATTCCCAAGGTAGCTTTCGAAGAAGTAGCCCAAACGATTGGTGCATCAAGCGGTCACCAACTAAGGAAAGAGCCAGAAGCAGGACTCCAAAAGTCCGTCATAGCCCAACAAGAAGTTGAAACTGAAGGGTTTGTCCCACCCCCACCAAAATCAGGTGTTATACCCCAAAATTTTCCCTCTCATTTATCAAGATTTTCCTCACAAAAACTTCTTGGACTCAAGACAAGATTAGGGTTTGCTCAGCTCAAGACCTCACCTTGCACTGATGACCTGAAATTAGGGTTTGAGTTTGCATAAGGATTTTTGGATCATCAATGCTTCATGTGACTTTAATACACCATCTTGGACCCCTAAGATTGCTCATACCAAGTTTCAAGCCTTGAATCACATTTTTGCCCAGTCAATTGGATAATTGACCTAAAAATCAGCTATATTGGGGAAAAAGTCAATTATGGCCAATTTACAATCAAACTTCATAATTTTTGATCCACAAAAACATTTTAGGCTCCTATGTACCATTTGATCAAGTTTGGATCACAACTCCTCAAGAAATTTGATCAAATCATCAAAAGGGCAAAATGGTCAAAATTAGGGTTTTGACTGAGAAAGGGCAATTTCTGATTTTTAACCTAACCAATGACCAATTGGGTTCAAAAATGATCTCAAGGACTCAATGGAATAATCTTTACCTAATCACATAATTCAAAAGATCTCAAATGCATTGAATTGACAGATGAATTTTCCAGTCAATTGATCAAAAATCAACTGTACACTGAAAAGTCAAACTTTGACTTTTTGGTCAAAATCAAGTGCCAAGGGTCATAATTCATCAATATATGTAAAAATATGAAACTTGTTGATCAAGAAAATCAATTTTGCAAATTAGGGTTTTAATTTGAAATTTTTTCATAACTTAGAAAATTTCTAAGTATGGAAATTTTCTTATTTTTTCCCAACTTTTCACCACTTTTTCACCATGATGCAATTGGATTCAAACAAAACTTCCAAAATGAAAGTTGTAGTCCTCCATGAAATATACAACTTTTATTCACAAAGTTTTCCCAAAATATGCTTGGATCTCAAGATATGAGTTTATGAATAAGGGTCCATGAACTAAATAACTTAGTGAAAATTTGCCCTAATTTAGGCAGTTTTTTGACCTAACTTCATGGACATTTTTCACCTAGTTCCAAGAGGTATCTCAAATTTCATTTCAAATATGGATTATATAGCACATTACAAGCTTTCCAAAATGTCCAAGAACTCTCCAAGATCATTTATGGTTAGGGAGAATCGAAGAAGAGAAAATGGCAATTTGTCACTTTTGTTCAAGCCATGTTTACAAAGCTTCAAGTTGCAAATCAGATCCTAGCATGCTTGTACCTTGCATTACAGGTCCTAATCCCTTCTACACTCCATTATTAAATGCAAACTCATGGGATAATGGTTTTATTTTAGTTGTTGGAGCATTGTACAAAGAATAAATCCAATTATGGCAAAAAGGTCACAATACCATTTTGATAAAGCAAGCTTTTGCAAACTTTATCAGCATTAAGCCTTGGAATTGTTCCTTGAGTACAGGCATTTTCCATAGATCACAAGAAATGTTTACCAACTATTATCAGCCCTAGAACTACCAAGTACATGCCTGCTAGCATAGTCATTTCACTTTTCTTCAAAAACAAGAAAAGTTGCAAAAGTCAAGGGAGCTTGTACATCTGATAAAGAGAAGGCTTGGCTTCATTCTAAACAACTTCAAAAACTTATCTCAAGCAAATACACGAATTCATAGCATCTGAAATTCTCCCAAACACAAAAAACACAAGTTTCTGCCCAAACAGTGCAGCTTCTGCAAAACTCTTGCCAACTCAATATTGGCTCGTGCGTTTCTCATTTTAAGACTTCAAACACTTTACATACATCCTACCTAAACTATCCAAGCCCTTGTCCTGGTTCTGTAAGCCCTATTTCAAACATCACCATTTTCACTTTGGAAGGTTGCAGGTTGACTTCTACAAGGAGTTTCAAGCATCCTCAAGGCAAGCTGAGCATTGGAAAAGCTTGAGGAAACTTCAAGGAAGCTCACACGATCTTTAGGCCTCACTCAAAGTCCCCACATTGCCATATCCAAACTCAGCTGAACAAGGTATTTTTCAAATCTCTATCTCTTTATTTAGGCATCCTTAAGTCACGATTTGTGAAGCAAAAATGTAGTCCTTAACTTGCTGAAACTGTACATATGTGTAGTTGTTATTTATATTAACTGAGTAGTGAGAATTTGAAGCTTGAAGTTCATGAAAAATTTAGGTCAGAAATTAGGGGTGATAAAATTCTCCTTGATCTTTGAATGTTAGGTCACAAACTTTATATCACAGGAATCGTGAGATCATAAGCTACATTTTTTGTGTTATAAATTTTTGATTTTATGCAAGATAGAGTAAGTTACAGATTGAAGGCAAAACGCGCGCAAACGTTGGCTGGAGGACAGGGACGAAGCTGGCTTGGGCCTGGCGCGCTTGGGCTTGTTGTTTCTACTTTTCACACCCCTGACTTGATATCCACACCCCCTGACTCATTATTTTATATTTTTGTATTTTCTTGCATATTTTTATTTTTTGTGCTTGCATTCATTTTTTCTAATGATAAAAAATACCCAAAAACATTTTCTTAACTTTTTGCATTTTTATTTTATTTTTTATCTTATTTTTTGCATAAAATATTGATTATCTTAAATAGAATAGAAATTATTTCCTTAAATAAATAGTAAACATATTTAAAAATATCATACATTTTTATTTTTATTATTCATACACATAAAATATTATTTCCACATATACTTTAATTTTTAATATTTGTAAATAATTTTATTTATTATTTCTTGTATAAAAATAGACAAAATAAAATAAATTTAGAACATAATTTTCTTTTAAACCAAAAATTAGGGTTTCCCCTTTCAAAAATAATATTATTATTTTTCTTATTTTTAGGACTTAAATAATTTTATTTTTACATATATAAAATAAATACAAAAAACATTTTGCATCCATACATTTTATTGCATATTTAAATAATTGTTTATTTATTTATTGTACCAAAATTCAATTGAGTTGTAATAATTTCTAGGGTTTTATTTTGAGCAATATCCCCCATTCAAAAACTTGTATCCCCCTTCCCATAATAATTGTTGTAATAGCTTAGATTTATTTTACGCAATTTATCGCATTATATACATGTTTAGTAAAATTAGGGTTTGTATGATAAGACAAAAATCAAACAAATAGCAAAGACCTAATACAAGAAAAATGCATGAAAATGATAACACATTGCACACAAGCACCCCTAGGGTTTCACCCACTTGGTTGCCTAAATAAAATGGCCATGGTATGCATGCTAGGTATCTTGGCAAAACAATACAAACAAATAAGATCATAGTCCCTCGATGACACTAGACAAGGTTTCCTAAAAACAAATGATCTTGGTCCCTAAAACTTGCTAAGATACTTGGAACCATTGCTATCATGGTCATACAATGACCCACGCCCGTCCCGTTTAACATCCAAAGATAGGATTGTTTACCAAAGCAATGGTAAATCAACAATGTCAAAGGAATAAAAATATACAAGAAAGACTTTTGAGTAGGTAGATAGCTTCTAGTTACTTGATCAATTTGCAAACAATCCTTGCTATTTTCAAACAATCACACACACATTTTCAAAACATTTCCAAACAACTTTCAAAACATTGAAACATCTTTCAAAGACAAACATCTTTTCATACATTCTTACGAACGAGAATCATTACAAAGATTGCCTAAGCGATGGCCTCTTTTCAAAATACTTTCAAAACCATACAAAGCACCATTTCAAACAATTGCAAAAGCAAAGCAAATGATCTAAACAAGTAACTAAGAGCCCATGGAAAACCATGGATGAAAAGGGTGCTAGCACCTTCCCTTTTCATAATCTACCCCCCGAACTCAAGAAAACATCTCAAAGGTTTTTCCTGTGCTTTTTTACCTTTCCTTTTGGATAAAAGAAAAGTCGGTGGCGACTCTTGCTAACCGCAACATTTGCAAACACAAACGCAAAACATCAAGTCAGTTCTACCACCACATCACAGAACTGGTGACTCTGCTGGGGAAGATATTATAAAAGTGGGGTTACCTTAGGGTTTTAGATCACCTTTACATGCTTACAATTGCTTGACTTGTATGCTTTACATTTTGGTTCTATTGTATGGGTTTGAATCCTCTACCCGAATTTGGGAAACATTCATAGGTAAATAGCAATACATTGTGGAAACTGTGCGGGGTATACTGACATGGTCTAAACAATAGCTATATTGGTGAAACATATTTGTGGGTACCGGTAGCCTTTGAGTCAATCAAAGAGAATACGGGGCCACTGAGTGATGTCATGGAGCACTAATGAACTTTTAGAACCTTTACTTGACCAACTTGGCATTTTAGGATGTAGTGAAATGACCGGCTTTGGTGCAGTCCGAAGTTGGTAGATACCCGATACTACACTTATTGAGGGTTGGTTCCTTGGAATATTTCGGTCACCAGTAAAGAGGCTGAATTGAAATAATGAACAAGGAAACAATCCAGTGATATTGAGCTCCTTAGAACCCGGTTACTATTCCTAGGATAGGTTGAGCCAACTAAACTTCAAGAGGGTACTTACCTATGAAACCCCATGCAAGCCTAAACTAGGAACTTGTGTGATTTGCTTGTACATATATACTTGTGCATAACATCATGAACATCATATGCATCAACTAACCATTTCAAGGATTTTGGAGATTCATCCTTGTTCTTGTTTTGTAGGTTATGGATGCACTTCGCAGGAAAACTGTCCAAGTTAACCTTGTAAGAATTCCTCCACAAATCAAGGAGCTAGCTTCAAGGATTCTTGAGAGTTCTCCATTCACCGAGAGACATGGTCGTCTACTCAACTTGGTCACCACCAACACAGAGGAGGATATGCTAAAAGTTCTCTTCCAGTTCTTTGACCCTTTGCATTATTGCTTCACATTTCCTGACTACCAACTTGTGGCTACTTTGGAGGAATTTTTTCAACTCTTGAGGATTCCTATTCTCAATCAACTACCCTTCAACAGTACGAAAAGAGATCCAAAGCCAGAATAGATTTCCCAAGCCTTACACTTGCACTCCTCTGATGTCACAACCCATTGGGAAACTAGAAGTGGTGTCAAAGGCTTCTTGTCAAAGTTTCTGTTTGAGAAGGCCCAAAGCTGCTGGAATTCTTTGGACTTACAAGCTTTTGAGGAGATTGTAGCTCTTCTCATCTATGGGATGGTCTTGTTCCCTAACCCTGATCAACTCAGAGATGTGAGTGTTGTCAAAATCTTTATGACTCGCAAGCCGGTACCTGCATTGCTTGGGGATATCCTCCACTCTTTTCACACTCGTACAATGAGGAAAAGAGGTGTTCTGATGTGTTGCACTCCTCTCATGGCAAGATGGTTTATTTCTCATCTTCCCCAATCAGTCTTGAAGAATGAGCAAGGTTTGAGGTGGTCACAACGATTGATGACTCTTACACATTCAGACATTCATTGGTGTTCTCGATCCAAAGAGAATGTTATCATCGTCGACCGTTGTGGGGAATTCCCTAATGTCCCTCTACTTGGCATTAGGGGAGGCATCACCTACAACCCTTACTTGGCTCTGAGACAGTTTGGTTATGCCCGAAGGGATGGCCCACATGATATGCTGATTCAAGGATTGGTTTTCGACTACGACAACGACAACCGAGGACTTCGTCAAAGATTCATCCGAGCTTGGAGGATGCCCAACAAGGTGGATAGCAAGACCTTGGGACACAAGAATTCCATCCCTCTTGAGCCTTACCTCAAGTGGGTACGAACCCGCGCCCAAAGTATTATGATGCCTTACCCCTCCATTCTCCCAGTGATTATAGAGCCTATTAAGGAAGGAGAGGTTCCATACACCATCCTACATCCTGACATGCCAACATCACTCGAAGACCTACAAAGGAGTTGGATACAACTCAAGGGAGAACGCGATACTTTTGAAGCCCAATTCTACGCAAGCGAGAAGAAGGTTTTGGAACTCACTCGGCTACTTCACGAAGAGCAGACTCTCAACACCTACATTGCACCAAAGAGGATGCACAACGTCTTTTTACCCTAGAATTTTGTATTATTTTGCCCAAGGGGCATTGATGTACTAACAATTCTATCTTATTAATATGACGTGTGTTTCTTTTTTGTTTAAAACAAGTTTGAATTTCTAAATCCTTGAAAGCATTACATGAATACGTATCATTCATCATATGCATAAGCAGGTCTTCACACCAAGTTTCCTCATCTCTCTGATGTTTATTTCAGCAAGATGGATATTGAACAAACGGTCAAAGATTTGCAAGCTCAGAATTCACAATTTCAATAGCTACTCTTGACCTTAGCCAAGGGGCAGGAGGAGCTCAAGACTCTGCTAGAGAAATAGAAAGAGAAAAAGAAGAAGAAGCGAGCCAGTGTGGTTCTCATGGGCAGAAGGTTTGAAGGACAAGCCAGACGAACTTTGGAATTCCCATCAACATCTGAAGAGGGGGAAGGAAAAGGAAAAGGAGCGGCAGTGCCATCAGATTCTGAAGCAGAAGAAGAGGAAGATGAATACTACTCTAAACAAAAATACCCTCCGACCGATGACAAATACAAAAACTTGGAAGAATGTCTAGCTGCTATGGAGATACAGAGAGTACCGGGGCTGGATTTTTAGGAGTTAGGATTGGTTTCTGGAATTGTAATCCCTCCTAAGTTTAAAGTGCCACTGTTTGCTAAGTATGATGGGGTGTCTTGCCCAAAGATGCACCTCAGATCCTATGTCAGGAAAATTCAACCACATTCATCTGACAAAGACCTATGGGTCCACTTTTTCCAAGACAGTTATCAAGAATGCAGCTTGATTGGTTCTACCAGTTGGAGAGAGCAGATGTCCATAATTGGGAAGACTTGGCAGCCGCCTTCTATAAACAGTATCAATACAACTCCGACTTGGCGCCAACCCGTACTCAACTACAGAGTATGGCTATGACTACCAATGAGGGTTTCAAAGACTACGCCCAAAAGTGGAGGGATCTGGCCGGAGGGTGCAACTACCTTTATCTGAAATGGAGCTTATGGACATATTCTTGGGAACCCTATCAGGTCCTTTCTTTAATCACCTGATTGGGAGCTCCTCTGCAGGGTTCACCGAATTAATTTTAACTGGAGAAAGGGTGGAAGCCGGTATTAGAAGCGGGAAAATTCAAAAGGACGTGTCTGCCTCAACTGCTACAAAAAAGCCCTTCACTAGAAAGAAGGAAGTGTCTGCTGTCTATACACAGAGAAATCAGGGAAGAATTGAAAGACGACCAACAGTGGGGGCCATAATAATTCAAAAGTCTGCATCAGACCAGCCAAGAAACAACCAGCCGAGAAATGATCAGCCGAGAAATAACCAACAAAGGGTAGAAAGGCCTGTAAGGCAATTCACCAAGATAAACATGACTCCTGCTCAAGTCCTACCACATCTCTTGAAGTTGAACCTGGCCATGCTAAAAGAGGCCCTTAAAAACCCTAACACTGCTTCTCCACATTACCATCCCAACGCCAGATGCGCGTACCACTCTGAAAGTCCAGGGAACGACACCAACAACTGTTGGGCCCTGAAGAATAAGATTCAAGATTTGATCGACGCAAAGGAAGTTAAATTTGAAGCTCCTGAAAAGCCAAATGTTATCTATGCACCTATGCCTAGGCATGGATAAATGTCAATGCTTTGGAAGAAGATATATTTGTTTCTACTATGGATGAACTGTTAACTCCTCTCCTAACCATCAAGTTGAATTTGTTGAAAGCTGAGGTGTTCCCAGGTTGTGACCAAGATTGCCATGCTTTCCTGTACTCATCATCTGATTGTCCTCTGTTGAAGAAAGGAATCCAACAATTGATCGATAACCAAGAAATTTTGTTCGAGAAAGCTCCTGTCTCACCCATTCCAGTTCCAGAAGTTTCAATAATAACCATATACGCCAATCCTTCCAGGATTCCTAAAAAACCCGTTAGGATTACATCTGCTCCAGTGACTACTCCGTTGAAGATAACAATGCCCGGGCCAGCCCCATATAAATCCAATAAAATGGTACCATGGAACTATGGTGGAGAAATCTACTACCATGGTGTCAAACAGATTGAACAGACCATTGAAGAAGAAAGCTCTGAAGAAGATAATCCCGACATCAGTAACATTGTCGGAACAAGCAAGGTTACATGTAGTGGAAGAATCTTTTCTCCAGAGATTGCTCCTCCAACAGCAGTCTTTGGACCCGTGGCCACTCCGAAGATTATCCCTATGATTGTACCTACAAGTGTACCCGCTGACAATAACAATACAATTCCCATCCCTGTTTCCGATGCTAAGATGAAAGGAAAGAATGTTCAAGAGGAGCATGTCTTGACGAAGGCTTAATCACTAATCATTCCTGAAACATCCCAAAAAGAGATGGAAGAAATTTTGAGGATCATTAAGAAAACTGATTATGATGTTGTTGAACAACTGGGGCAGACCCCCTCCAAAATCTCTATGTTAGCATTGTTGCTTTGCTCTGAGGCACATGCTAAAGCTTTGGTCAAGTTTTTGAAGACAGCGCACGTGCCGCAAGAGACTTCGGCTGATCAATTCCAGGAGTGTGTGGCCAGTTTAACAGCTGACAATGGCCTGGGTTTTTCCGATGCTGTCTTGACCTCCAAAGGGAGAAAACATAATGACGCACTACATGTCTCGGTGGAGTGTAGGGGAACCACCTTAGCTCGTGTTTTGGTTGATACTGGATCATCTCTAAATGTCTTGCCAAAGAAAGCCCTGGATAGGTTGGATTGTGAAGGCCTAACCCTGACACCCAGCAATATAATTGTGAGAGCATTTGACGGCTCTAAAAGGATGGTCCATGGGGAGGTGGACATCCCGATCAAGGTGGGTACCCAGACGTTCAATTCAACATTCTACGTGATGGACATCCGTCCTTCCTACTCTTGCTTGTTACGACGCCCCTGGATTCACAATGTCGGTGCTGTCACATCCACCTTGCACCAGATGCTCAAGTACCCCGTCCAAGGGAAAATTATAATTGTCCATGGTGAAGAGGAATACATGATTAGTCATCTAAATTCTTTCTGATATGTAGAATTGGATGGCGAATTCATTGAGACCCCTTTCCAACACTTCGAAGAAGTCTCTGAAGAAATAGCGGCGACCAAGGAGGTGTCCTTAACTCCAGTGATCACAAGACCTCCGCCTCGGATGTCATCTCTCAAGGATGCAAGGGCATTGGTAGAAGAAGGCGGAAGCCCAATCTGGGGGAAGCTTCCTGACTTTCCTTTCAAATCAGACAAATTTGGTTTGGGGTTCACCTCAACTGCTCAGAAGGCTGTGCGCCACTCCCGTGTCGGAGGGCCACCTGTGAAGATCAGCCACCGAGGGGTTAATGCACTAGAAGACAGTGAAGAAGAGGGTAGCTTGGAAGATTGGATTTTTCCTACTGTTGGAGGAGGACTGTGCAACTGGGAAGCAAAAGACTTTGTTCCGATTACTTTCATACCGCAGTAATTTATCTTTTCCATTCCTGTTGGATCTGTAATAATTCACAAACAATTCGTACTTTTTCAACCTTGTGTCTTACCCGAGGCACATAGGTCCATTTGTAAGGGTTCTTATTTCATTTTCATATGTCATTTAATGAATCATGGACGCTTTTCATATTTAAACCATTTATGCTCATTGTCTTTATTTTACATTTTGTTGTTTTAAGATGGCTATCCCTTACACACACCCACACTCACAAATGCAGGTACCCTTCCATTCCGGAACCCATGGGTAACGATACTGCTATAGCCTTCAGTGACTCTGAAGATCTGATCTACCAAGCCGAGTACGAAGGTGAGGAAGATTGTGAGGTGCCAGGGGAATTGGCCAGACTACTACAGCAAGAGGAAAGAGCAATTCAGACTTATGAGGAGCAGTTGGATACAATCAACTTAGGTACTGAGGATGATAAAAAGGAAATCAAGATAGGTGTCAATCTAGAGCTGAGTGTCAAGGAGCGCCTAATTCAGCTGTTGAATGATTATGTTGAGATCTTTTCCTGGTCATACGAAGACATGTCGGGACTAGATACAGACATTATGGTTCACCGTCTACCCACAAGAGAAGACTGTCCACCAGTTAAACAAAAGGTCCGCCGCATGAGACCTGACATGTCAGAAAAGATCAAAGCAGAAGTTATGAAGCAGTTCAATGTTGGATTTTTGGCTGTTACTTCCTATCCTCAATGGGTTGCTAACATTGTGCCCGTGCCTAAGAAGGACGTCAAAGTGATAATGTGCGTGGATTATAGAGACTTAAACAGGTCCAGCCCTAAAGATGACTTTCCACTTCCGCACATTGACATCCTGGTCGACAATACAGCTCAACACAAAGTATTTTCTTTCATGGACGGATTCTCAGGCTATAACCAGATCAAAATGGCACCTGAGGACATGGAGAAAACTACATTTGTCACACAGTGGGGTACGTTCTGCTACAAAGTGATGCCATTTGGACTGAAGAATGCGGGGGCAAACTATCAACGCGCCATGGTAGCTTTGTTTCATGATATGATACATCATGAGATAGAGGTCTACGTAGATGACATGATAGCCCGATCACAAACTGAAGAAAACACCTTGATCACTTGCAAAAACTGTTTGTCAGGTTGAAGGAGTACAAGCTTAGATTGAACCCAAACAAGTGCACATTCGGAGTCCGGTCCGGTAAACTCTTAGGTTTCATTGTCAGCAACAAAGGCATCAAGGTTGATCCTGCCAAAGTCAAAGCTATACAAGAAATGCCTGCTCCTCGCACTGAGAAGGAGGTCAGAGGTTTCTTGGGACGCCTAAACTACATTGCTAGGTTCATTTCTCACCTAAAATCTACTTGTGAACCAATCTTCAAGTTGTTGAAGAAAGATCAGGTAGTTCGATGGAATGACGAATGTCAAGTTGCTTTCGATAAAATCAAGGATTATTTGCTAGAACCTCCTATCTTGATGCCACCCGTCGAGGGAAGACCGCTAATTATGTATCTGACCGTCCTAGAGAATTCAATGGGGTACGTACTGGGGCAGCATGACGAGTCTGGCCGAAAAGAGCATACCATTTATTACCTTAGCAAAAAGTTTACCGACTGTGAAACTAGATATTCACTGCTCGAGAAAACTTGTTGCGCTTTGGTATGGGCTGCTCACCGGCTAAGGTAGTATATGTTGACTCATAACACTCAGCTGATATCTAAGATGGATCCGATCAAGTACATCTTTGAGAAGCCTGCTTTGTCTGGAAGAATAGCTAGATGGCAGATGATCCTGATGGAATACGAAATACAATACACAACCCAAAAAGCTATAAAGGGGAGTGTGCTAGCTGACCATCTGGCTCATCAAGCTGTTGAAGATTATCAATCCATGAAGTTTGACTTCCCTGACAAAGACATCATGACATTGGACAATATTGAAGATTTCAGACCATATGACGGACCTGAACAAGGATCCCGATGGACCCTGTACTTTGATGGGGCATCCAATGTGCTTGGAAACGGTATCGGCGTGGTACTTATATCCCCAGAAGGTTGCCATACTCCTTTCACCGCCAGACTTTGGTTCAACTGTACAAACAACATGGCAGAGTATGAAGCATGCATCTTTGGACTCAAGGCCGCCATAGACTTGGGAATCAAATCTTTGATGGTGTTTGGGGACTCAGCTTTGGTCATCAGTCAGATCAAAGGAGAGTGGGATACTAAGCACCCAAACCTCATCCCTTACAAATAACATATTTTGATATTGTTACCACATTTCGAGCAGATTACCTTCGAGCACTTCCCGCGAGAAGAAAATCAGCTAGCAGATGCTCTAGCTACAATGTCATCTATGTTTAAACTTGATTGGGACAATGAGGCTCCCCAAATTACCGTTGAATGGATGGACAAACCGACACATTGTCACGAGATTAATACCGAGGAAGTAGTGGACCAGCCGTGGTTTCATGAAGTCAAAAGGTATCTCGAGACCCAAGAATATCCTGAAGGAGCTTCGGTCAATGACATAAAGTTCTTAAGGAGATTCTCAGCTAAGTTCTTCCTAAGCAATGGCATCCTGTACAAGCGCAATCATGATTCTATTCTGCTCCGTTGTTTGGACAAGATTGAAGCTGAAAAGATCATGGCTGAATTGCATGAGGGCACCTTTGGCACTCACTCTAGCGGGCATACGATGGCTAAGAAGATTCTAAGGGCAGGCTATTACTGATCTACCATAGAAGCTGACTGCTATCAACACTCCCGGACTTGCCATAAATGTCAAATCTATGCAGACAAGGTGCACGTGCCTCCTGTTCCTCTAAATGTCCTAACAGCTCCTTGGCCCTTCGCTATGTAGGGAATCGACATGATTGGAGAGATCAAGCCTACATCATCCAATGGACACCGCTTCATTCTGGTGGCCATTGACTACTTCACCAAGTGGGTCGAAGCAGCTTCCTTCGCATCCGTTACTAAGAATGTTGTTGCCCGCTTCATAAAGCAGAACCTTATATGTCGGTACGGTATCCCCGAAAGGATCATTACTAATAACGGTACAAACCTTAACAATACTATGATCACCGCCTTGTGCGAGCAGCTCAAAATTCAACATCACAATTCATCTCCCTACCGGCCAAAGATGAATGGTGCAGTCGAAGCTGCGAACAAAAATATCAAGAAGATCATACAAAAGATGACAGTCACCTATAAGGACTGGCATGAGATGTTACTGTTTTCTCTCCACGGGTACCGTACCACGGCTCGCATAACAACTGGGGCAACACCATATTTTTTGGTATATGGCATGGAGGCTGTTTTACCTATCGAGGTTCAGATTCCCTCCTTGAGAATCATGAAAGATGCTGGTCTGAGTGAAGACGATTGGATCCAAACTCGGCTTGATCATTTGAACTTAATTGATGAGAAGAGACTTACTGCTGTTTGCCACAGTCAGACATATCAAAAACGGATGATCAAGGCTTTCAACAAGAAATTCATACGACAAGTATATCAAGTTGGAGATCTAGTGATCAAGCGCATTATCTTGCCACAAAGTGATCCCAGGGGCAAATGGACTCCTACCTATGAAGGACCATTTGTAATCAAGAACATCTTTTCTGGTGGGGCAATGATTTTAACCACCATGGACGGCGACGACCTGCCGCACCCTGCGAACACAGACATAATCAAAAGATACTACGCATAAATGACCCGCTAGGTTGACACACCTAGGAAAAAACAGGGCATCCCGGTGAATCGAAAACCTGAAAGGGTGGTTCAGGCAAAAATTAAGGATAAATAAAAAAAATCTGTACACCCGGCAAGTTGAAAACCCGAAAGGGCGACTTGGGCAAAAAAGGGTTTCCCGGTGGACTAAAAACCCGAAAGGGCGGTCCAGGCAAAAGTTAGAGAATTAAAGCGTATGACTATGTCTCGTCGGATCACTTTAAGGACAATCTCTTCACGGACAAACTCTGAGCTTCTGATCAATTCAATCATCTTCGAACGAAGCAACGAATGGACAAAATATTCGGAGTTACAAAGGCTATAGCAGAATGGGAACCCCATGGGATTTTTTTAACACATAGCTATTCTTTGTATAAATTTTCTTACTTTTATGACACCATCCTCTTACTAGGATGTCTGTCTCCTTTGTACAAAACACTTATTCAAAGTAAATACAAATATGTCTCTTTCAAAGTACAAAAATTATTTTCCTTTTTCTTTTACACTTGTGTTTTTATTTGCAAAAAACGTCCAATGATTCATTGATGAACATATGCATTTGAACATAATTACTGTTTATAAATAAACATGATGGAAAAGAACAATTACTGACAGACTGAAAGGATAGGAAAATGTCTTTGTGCTATTCCAAGAGCAATCCTTACAGTACATCATCTAGATCCCCAGCGGAGCTAAAACCTTGAAATACAAATCCCCAGCGGAGTTATAATTTCAAACCCTTAATCCCCAGTAGAGTGGCAGACAACCCAAACTCCTGAACTTACTCTCCAGCAGTAAGCCTTCTTCCCCACAAAGTTTTCACTACTCCTCAACAGAATGAAGATTCTCATTCTTAATTCCCCAATGAAGTCGCCAAAGTTTTCATTGCTCCCCAACAGAATGAAGATTCTCATTCTTAATTCGCCGCAGAAGTCATCAGAATTTTCCCTATTCCCCAGCAGGATAAGGATTCCCTTTGTGTAACTCTCAGTAGAAGTCGTCAAAATTCTCTAGATTTCCCAAGCAGATTCCTCAAGCAGTTTGGAATTACTCTCACAACAGAATTTTTGTCAATACTCCAACTTCAAGACATAAAGGATCCTCACATCCCCACAGAAGTTGTCAAGGATTTATTTTCCCCGGCAGCAGTTAAGGGTTCCTTATTATCCCCAGCTGTCAAGGATTTATTTTCCTCAACAAATCAGCTTACATGCGCAAACATTACATCCACATATCATAAACATTGATAAAGCATATACATTGCATCATACATTTCATGCAACATAACTTTGTGTTTCAGCTAACATTTTACCCTTTTCAGGATAAGATTAACAAGATACCATTAACAGTATATAATCATGATACAATACAGATACACTCCAAACACGGAAGTCATTATGTTTCTCATTCAGATTCAAATTTCAGATACAATTCAGATACGCTCCAGATACGGATGCCATCCTGATACTTATTCAGATTTCAACTATCAGATACACTCCAGACACGGAAGTCATTATGTCACTCATTCAGATACAATTCAGATACACTCCATACACGGAAGTCATTCTGTCACTCATTCAGATATAGTTCAGATACGCTCCAGACATGGATACCATTCTGGCCCTTATTCAGTTTTCCGATTCAAATACAGTACAGATACACTCCAGACACGGAAGTCATTTTGTTACTCATTCAGTTTTCAGATTCAGATACAGTACGGATACACTCCAGACACGGAAGTCATTATGTTGCTCATTCAGACTCAGATCCCAAATACAGATTAGATACGCTCCATACACGGAAGCCATTCTATTTCTCATTCAGGTCTCAACCTCAGACCCAGTCCAGATACGCACTGTGATACGGTGGGAAGAACTGACTGTTTTTTTGGAATGCTGGTTTGCGTTTTGTGTTTATTTTTGCAAAATGTCGCGGTAAGCAAGAGTCACCACTGTCTTTTATTTTATCCAACAAGGAAAGGAAAAAAGCACAGAAAAATTCCTTTTTCGAGATATTTCTGAGTACGGGGGTAGATTATAGAAAGGGAAGTTGTTAGCACCCTTTCTATCTGTAGTTATCTACGGGCTCTTAGGTACTTGCTCATCATTTTTAAAATTATTTTCTTTGTGTTTGTGTGATTTGAAAAGCTTTTATTTTGACTTCGATTTAACTCTTGCTTCTGTCTTCAAGAGTGTAATGAAGTGTTTTTGAAAACTTTGTTTGTAAAGGAGTGTAAGTGTGACAAAGCTTGTTTTTGTTTGAGCAAGTACTTAAGAGCTAATCTACCTACTCGAAAAAAGAATCGTTCTATGTTCGTTTACTTTAGACAATGCTATCCCACAATTAGTGAGTAGGTAGCATTGTCGTTGGAGTTTGAGGGTCAATTCGAACGAGGGACATACGATCATTAAAGCAATGTTAGGACACCTTAGTCGTAACCCTAATGTCTTAGATCATTTGTTTGAGGCAGCAATATCCGAGGCAACCGTTTCGAGGCAACTATGATCTTTTAGACAAGAGGACGAACTCTAAAACGACCTATACTCAATGACTGTGTACGAAGGCAACCAAGTGGGGTGTACCCTAAGAGTGCGCATATGCGAGTGTGTTGTTTTCAGTTATTTTTATCTTTGCACATGTATAGGGTAATCTAATTGATTTTAGATTAGGCATTCATTCTTGTCATGCAAGCCCTATTATCAAACATCTAACAGTTGTATAGTTGCAGAATTAAAATGCAGAAATTAAACTAAATTATTACAAGACGTCGGGTATTTACATCGCCAAAAGCAACCCTTTGAAAATAAAATAAAGCAGTAAAATAAATAAAATGTCCTAATTATTTATTACAAACTGGGAGCAGATACATCAATAATTAAATAAAGAAGAATAAATCGCGCGAGTGAAATTATATCGAATACGAAATTTAGGGTTTTGACCCTTTTTAAAAGAAAATACTTTTTTGGTTGTTTTTATTTAAGAAAAGAAATTAAATTGAATACCAAATTAATTATTGAATTAATTAAATGGAAAAAATAATTAATGACATGTTTTTTGAAGTTTTTGTTAATTTAAGAAAGAAATTAAAATTATTAAATTAGAGTTAAAACCTAATGATTTCTAATTGATTTTATTTATTTACAAAAATAAATTAAAGTTTCCTAGAATTAAAAACCTAATTAATTAGTTAAAATTTATTTAAAAAAATAAAGTTCTTAATTTTTATTGGGGTAAAACTATTTTTGTGATTTTTTTTTATAAAAAAAAGAAATTAATTTTATTGGTTAGAAATTAATTAAATAAAAATAAAGTAATTAAATAAATAAACAAAATATAAAGAAAATAGTGAAAATGGGCCTATTTGGAGGGTGTAGAAAGCAAAGATATTGGCCCAAATATGCTGATCCATGTGGACTTTTTGCAATCCAATGCATAGGCGTTGACTGGCTTATGGTGTGCCTTCAAGGATTGGCCACCAGATCTGGCCATCTGGCACCTGGATGAGGGATGAACATGGTGGAACTCCTGGCCTAGGCGCATATGGGATTACCTGAAAACAAATAAGAAAATGCAACTTGCTGGAGGCAGGGATCGAACCCCTGACCTTCAGCCTTTGGATCCTTGAACGCTTATGTGGCCACCACTAGGCCAAGTTGTTTTATTTGTTATAACAATATAAACATAATATAATATATAAAAACAAAGTATATGGCCAGAAATAATAAAAAAGCGTGCAAAATATTTGAACGGACGAATGAATGGACGACACGTATTTGTCCCTGTCCTCTAAATCCTGCAACTTTTACCTGCGGATTTTTATCCGCAGCTAAAAGCGTAACTTCTTTCTAAAATCTTCCCCAGGCCATATGAATGAAAGGTAGCACCATGGTTAAGCTCGTCTTGTTCCCCTGAACAAGATGGTACCCTTCACGCAAGCCAATTATTCCTGTAATGAAAAGCCCTGAAAAAAACCTAGAAAACCCTACAATGGTGATCCACGATATAAAGCATAAGAATGAAATTAGTTATTGCAGAAAGCTAGCAAATGTCATGGTGAATCAAAATATGCAATTAGTTTTTGTTATAGATGCAAGAATAATACAAATCGAATTCAAGAATGGGGCGGATCCGTGAGGGACTTACAGTGCACTGGGAGGTCTAAAAATGCGTGATTTGGATTGGTTTTGCTTGTGGAGATGGCCAGGAAGAGATTGGGACAAGTCTCAAGTCTTGAAATTTCCTCTATGCCTGATTTCGATCTCACACTTTTTTGGTGTTTTTGCAAATTTGGTTCTCACTCTATGCTTGCTCTCCAACCCTGATTCTTATGTCCCCCGCTTCCTTATGTATTGTACAATACATTAGGTCAGAATTCCTTGTCCAAATCTCCCTCTATCAATGTTCTTGATGTGGATTTGATTTGCTTTTACAAACTTTCCAAATTGGATTGATTTCAATCTTTATATGCTCTAATGCCTTGATACGAGTTTGGTATGGTGCAAGCTGTCCATTGAAACCTATAATCATCAAAAGATCTTTGGTTATCAATATTTTTGATTTTATGTGATTTTATTTGATTTAAAATGAATTAATTCAAATAAAAATCAAATTAAATAATAAAAATATGATATGGACACATGGCCAAGGCTAGAGCACGTGGGCAATAATGCAAACTCAAAACAAGTGAAAAAGAATGGGCCCATTTGGCAAAATTTGAAGTTTTGGGGATAGTTGACTTTTGGCAATTTTGCAAAAAGGTCCAACTTCAACAATGCATAACTTCCTCAATTTTGAACTTTTGGAGGTGTTCTTTGACTTCTTATAAAGCTTGAGATGTCCTATAATCAACCCTTTTGGTCTCATATAGTTTTGATAAAAAAAGGTGTTTTTGTTGACTTTTCAAAATGACCTATAATGTCCAAACTCATAACTTCTTGTGAGTGCATATTTTGATCTTGAGGTATGAATATAGATTGTAGGTAATTGCATCCTCTTCAAAATGAGATTTGGATGGGTCATTTCTCATAAATTATGAGAAAGTTATGCTTGGTCCAAGTTGGGTTGACTTTTCCTACAAAACCCTAATTTAGCAACTTTTGAATCTTGATGAATTTTGAGCAATCCTTGATGAATCATGATCAACCCTTGATCAAATGATGAAATATCCTTCAAAATGAGAATGTTGACAAAAAATCTTAAAGTTTGACTGTATGTAGGTCACAGTTGACTTTTGCCCTAACACAATCGATTTTTGGACCTTTTGAGCAATTGAGTGAGCAAAATTCCTCTGCAAGGCTTGAAACTTGACATGGATGGTCCTGAGAACATATTAGGACATTGGTGAGCACTTGGGGTCACTTGGACTCAAGGATCTTGATGCAACACAAAACCCTAATTTGAGTAGACTGCCTTAGGAGAGAGCTTGTCTGGCCAACCCTTGGACTACTTTGAGCAATTTGGAGATCTTTCTTGCAAAGTTTTTGAGAAATATGGGAGGGAAAATTTTGGGGTACAACAGCTGCCCCTGTTCAATCTTCTTAAACCTGAGGATGTAGATTGGCTTTCGTGCCTTTCGTGATCCGAAGGTGGAAGAGGATTAAACACTAGAGTGCCCAGAAATTTGCACTCGCATGAAGTGGTAGTTGCTTTGTGATGTCGGGAATGGGCTTGTTGATGCAATTTGGAGACTGATGATGGGGATGGGCTTAAGATTCCATCTGAAGGAGTGTCAATCGCATAAGAGATTCCTTAGCGAGAGCTTGTGTACCTGTTGTTGAGGAAGATTCCGCTGGGGAATTCTGGTCTTTGTTGAGGGAAAGGAACTTGTTTGTACTTCAACTGAGAAAACATCTCTTCTGAGTTTTAAGAACTCGTCCGTAATTCAACTGGGGAAACATCTTCATTGAGATTTAAGAACTCGCCCGTAATTCAACTGAGAAAACTTATCTGCTGAGATTTAGGAACCTGTCTGTAATTCAACGGAGGAATACTTTGTTGAGATTTATGAACTCGTCTGTACTTCAACTGAGAAAACATCTCTGCTGAGTTTTAAGAACTCGTCCGTAATTCAACTGGAGGGAAACATCTTCGTCGAGATTTAAGAACTCGCCCGTAATTCAACTGAGAAAACTTCTCTGCTGAGATTTAGGAACTTGTCTTTAATTAAACGGAGGAACACTTTGTCGAGATTTAGGAACTCGTCTGTACTTCAACTGAGAAAACATCTCTGTTGAGTTTTAAGAACCCGTCTGTAATTCAACTGGAGGGAAACATCTTCGTCGAGATTTAAGAACTCGCCCGTAATTCAACTGAGAAAACTTCTCTGCTGAGATTTAGGAACTCGTCTGTAATTCAACGGAGGAACACTTTTGTCGAGATTTAGGAACTCGTCTGTACTTCAACTGAGAAAACATCTCTGTTGAGTTTTAAGAACTTATCTGTAATTCAACTGGAGGGAAACATCTTCGTCGAGATTTAAGAACTCACCCGTAATTCAACTGAGAAAACTTCTCTGCTGAGATTTAGGAACTCGTCTGTAATTCAACGGAGGAACACTTTGTCGAGATTTAGGAACTTGCCTGTACTTCAACTGAGAAAACATCTCTGTTGAGTTTTAAGAACTCGTCCGTAATACAACTGGGGAAACATCTTCGTCAAGATTTAAGAACTCGCCCGTAATTCAACTGAGAAAACTTCTCTGCTGAGATTTAGGAACCTGTCTGTAATTCAACGGAGGAACACTTTGTCGAGATTTAGGAACTTGCCTGTACTTCAACTGAGAAAACATCTCTGCTGAGTTTTAAGAACTCGTCCGTAATTTGACTGGGGAAACATCTTCGTCGGGATTTAAGAACTCGCCCGTAATTCAACTGAGAAAACTTCTCTACTGAGATTTAGGAACTTGTCTGTAATTCAACGGAGGAAAACTTATGTTGAGATTTAGGAACTCGTCTGTACTTCAAATGAGAAAACATCTCTGCTTAGTTTTTAGAACTCCTCCGTAATTCAACTGGGGAAACATCTTCGTCAAGATTTAAGAACTTGCCCGTAATTCAACTGAGAAAACTTCTCTGCTGAGATTTAGGAACTCGTCTGTAATTCAACGGAGGAACACTTTGTCAGGATTTAGGAACTTGCCTGTACATCAACTGAGAAAACATCTCTGCTGAGTTTTAAGAACTCGTCCGTAATTTAACTGGGGAAACATCTTCGTCGAGATTTAAGAACTTACCCATAATTCAACTGAGAAAACTTCTCTGCTGAGATTTAGGAACTTGTCTTTAATTCAACGGAGGAACACTTTTGTCGAGATTTAGGAACTCGTTTGTACTTCAACTGAGAAAACATCTCTGCTGAGTTTTAAGAATTTTTCTGTAATTCGACTGAGGTAAAAGCTTCAAAACTTTGAATTTGTGAGAATTTAAACTGCATCCTTCCTGAAAGGTAAAGGTTAATTGTATGTAATGCATGATATGTATCAAGAAATGAGGTTCCCAAAATAAATGAGATTGTGTTTTATGATGCGTATATGCATGTGTCATGATGCATGGAAATGTAATGTTTTTAGCTGGGGAAAATAAATCCCGGGTAGCTGCTGGAGAAAAGAGCTGAACTCTTTGTTTTCACTGGGGATAGCGAATGAAGATGATTGTGAGGATAAACCTGCAGGAGAGGATAACTCTGCTGGGGAATAAACTGATGAGGAGATTACTCCGTGGGGAAGAGACGCTTTGTAGAGGATTCCGCTGATAAATTCCGCTGGGGATAAATTACCGTTGCTGGTGATACTGAATCTTGTTGGGGATTCGTGTTTCTGCCTGTGAAAGTAATGAACTCCACCGGGGATGATTTTTTCCAATAGCGACTTTACCGGGGATAACCTTTTAGGCTCTACTGGGGACAATCTGCCAGAGTCTACTGGGGATGATTCTCCAAACTTCACTAGGGAAACTTTTTCAGACTGCGCTGGGGAAATTTTCCAAACTCCACTGGGGATATTTTATACTCCGCCGGGGATGATAAGACTTTTCAGTGCTGATGATAGATAAACTCTGCTTGGGGAGAATATTACCGATTAATTCGCGGTTGTTAGTCTCAGCTGGGGAGAGCTAACATTACTGCCTTTTCTTGCTCTACGGGGAGTGAATGTACCTTAGCCATATTCTTCAGCTGAATCTACCTTTGTACCTGGTGGATAGAGAAACTGTAAAGCTTGGAAAATTCCAATTGCCCCTGTTTCTGATATTACGAGTAATCGTCTTTTGTTTCGCATGTAAATATTCATGAGCAGCAATTAATGTCAAATGCATATATCAAAAATGAACATTGGACGTTCTTTGCAAAACAAAACAGATAAAGGAAAACAATTTAAAATTTCTTTGAAAATGAATTGTATTGATTTTGAAGTTTGGCCTTTAAATAGACATTTTTGTACAAGAGGCTGACGCCCTAGTAAGAGAACGCCTCCGAACAAATAGAATTTATACAATTTGTGAAAACAAGGAAAAACAGCTATGTGAATAATCCCACTGGGTTCCAACTCTGCTATTGCCCTTATGTCCTCGAGCATCTCATCACTTTATTACTTGGTTAAAGGTAGATCAGATTGATCAGTGTCGTCCGAGCTTGATAGTTGATACCGAAGTCTGGTTGCAAGGTGATCCAATGAGACATAGTGTTACGCTTTGATCCCTAATTTTTTCCTGGACCGCCCTTTCGGGTTTTCAGTCCACCGGGATACCCTTTTTTGCCCAAGCCGCCTTTTCAGGTTTTCGACTTGCCGGGTGTACAGATTTTTTATTTTCATCCCTTATTTTTGCCCGAACACTTTTGGTTCGCCGGGAAGCCCTTATTTTTGCCTAGGCCAGTCAACCTAGCGGGTCTTTGATTATGCGTAGTATCTTTTCACTATGTTTGCATTAACGGGGTGAGGAAGGTCGTCACCGTCCATGGTGGTTAGAATCATGGCTCCTCCTGAGAAAATGTTCTTAACCACAAATGTCCCTTCGTAAGTAGGGGTCCATTTGCCCCTGGGATCACCCTGAGGTAAGATAATGCGCTTGATCACCAGATCCCCAACTTGATACTCTTGTCGTCTTACTTTCTTGTTAAATGCCTTGATCATCTGTTTTTGGTACGTTTGACCATGACAAATAGCAGTAAGTCTCTTTTCGTCGATTAAGTTCAGCTGATCAAGCCGGGTCTGAATCCAGTCATCTTTGCTCAAACCTGCATCCTTCATAATCCGAAGAGAGGGTATCTGAACTTCAATGGGCAAGACAACCTCCATGCCATAAACCAAGGAGTGGGGTGTTGCCCCTGTTGACGTTCGCGTTGAGGTGAGGTACCCATGGAGAGAAAATGGTAATATCTCGTGCCAATCTTTGTACGTTACCGTCATCTTCTGCACAATCTTCTTAATGTTTTTATTAGCCGCTTCTACAGCCCCGTTCATCTTCGGCCGGTAAGGAGAAGAATTGTGATGTTGTATCTTGAACTACTTGTAGAGCTCGATGATCATCTTATTATTGAGATTTGTACCATTGTCTGTAATGATCCTCTCTGGTACACCATATCGACAGATCAGATTGTGCCGAATAAAATGTGCCACGACGTTCTTGGTTACGGTAGCAAAGGAAGCTACTTTAACCCACTTCGTAAAGTAATCAATTGCTACCAGGATGAAACGATACCCGTTGGACGTCGTAGGTCTGATCTCACCAATCATGTCGATGCCCCATATTGCAAAAGGCCAAGGAGCTGTCAAGATGTTCAGAGGAACTGGAGGTATGTGCACCTTATCAGCATAGACTTGACACTTATGACAGTTCCGAGAATGCTGATAACAGTCGGCTTCCATTGTGGACCAATAATATCCTGCCTGAAGGATTTTCTTTGCCATGGTGTGTCCACTAGAATGAGTTCCGAAAGTACCTTCATGTAACTCTACCATAATCCTTTCCGCTTCGTTCTTATCCACACAACGCAACAAGGTTGAGTCATGGTTACGCTTGTAAAGAATGCCATTGCTGATGAAGAACTTCGCCGCGAACCTCCTCAGAAACTTCTTGTCATTAACAGATGCACCCTCGGGGTACTCTTGAGCCTCAAGATACCTCTTCACCTCATGGAACCAGGGTTTATCTACTACCTCTTCAGTCTCAATGTCAAAGCAATGCGCAGGTTCGTCCAACCTTTCAATGGTAATCTGGGGAGCCTCATTGTCCCATCTGACCTTGAACATAGAAGACATCATAGCTAGCGTGTCCGCCAACTGATTCTCCTCTCTAGGGAAGTGTTCAAAGGTTATCTCCTCGAAGTGCGGAAGCAACGTCAACACATACTCTTTGTAAGGAATAAGATTAGGGTGTTTTGTATCCCACTCTCCTTTGATCTGACTGATCACGAGAGCGGAATCTCCGAATACACTTAAGAACTTAATCCTTAGGTCAATAGCTGCTCGAAGACCCATAATGCATGCTTCATACTCCACCATGTTGTTGGTGCAGTTGAAACATAGTCGAGCGGTGAACGGAGTATGAGAGCCTTCAGGAGATATAATCACGGCGCCAATGCCATTACCCAAAGCGTTTGAAGCTCTATCAAAGTACATAGACCATCAGGATCCCTCCTCAAGTCCTTCATCCGGTCCAGGTGTTTCACAGTTAGTTACCAACATGATGTTCTCATCCGGGAATTCAAAGTTCATAGACTGGTAATCGTCCACTGCCTGATGTGCCAAATGATCCGCCAACACACTTCCCTTGATTGCTTTTTGGGTCGTGTATTGAATGTCATACTCAGTCAAGATCATCTGCCATCTTGCTATTCTTCCGGACAAGGTAGGATTTTCAAAGATATACTTGATTGGATCCATCTTTGATATCAATAGAGTAGTGTGAGTCAGCATATACTGTCTCAGCCGGCGAGTAGACCATGCCAAAGCGCAGCAAGTTTTCTCAAGCAACGAGTATCGGGTCTCGTAGTCGGTAAAAAATTTTCTAAGGTAATAAATAGCATGCTCTTTTCGGCCAGACTCGTCATTCTGCCCCAGTACACACCCCATCGAATTATCGAGTACTGTCAAGTATAAGATCAGAGGTCTCCCTTCAACTGGAGGCATCAAAATAGGTGGCTCTTGGAGATATTATTTGATCCTTTCGAAAGCGGCCTGACATTCATCGTTCCATCTTACCACTTGATCTTTCTTCAGTAATTTGAAGATTGGCTCACAAGTAGCAGTCAGGTGCAAGATGAATCGGGTAATATAGTTCAAACGTCCCAGAAAGCCTCTGACTTCTTTTTCTGTTCGGGGAGCTGGCATTTCCTGTATAGCCTTCACCTTTTCAGGATCCACTTGAATACCTTTATCACTTATGACAAAACCCAACAGCTTACCAGATCTCACCCCGAAGGTGCACTTGTTCGGGTTTAACCTCAGCTTGTACAACTTCAACCTGTCAAATAGCTTCTGAAGATGGTCAAGGTGTTCTTCCTCAGTCTGGGATCTTGCGATCATATCGTCAACGTATACCTCAATCTCATGATGGATCATGTCGTGGAACAAAGCAACCATGACGTGCTGATACGTTGCCCCATCAATCTTTAATCCAAAAGGCATGACCTTGTAGCAAAAGGTACCCCATTGAGTAACAAAGGTTGTCTTCTCCATATCTTCGGGAGCCATTTTAATCTGATTATAACCGGAGAAACCATCCATAAAGGAGAAGACCTTATGCTGCACGATGTTGTCAACCAGAACGTCGATATGAGGCAGAGGGAAATCATCCTTGGGACTTGCCCTGTTCAGATCCCTATAGTCAACACACATTTGAACTTTACCATCCTTCTTCGGCACAGGAACCACGTTGGCAACCCACTGCGGGTATGAAGTAACTGCTAGAAAACCGGCATCAAACTTCTTCATAACTTCGGCCTTGATTTTCTCAGACATCTCTGGGCGCATTCGGCGAACTTTCTGTTTCACTGGAGGACAGTCTTCCTTGGTAGGCAAGCGGTGAACCACGATATCAGTATCCAACCCAAGCATATCTTCGTAAGACCAGGAAAATATCTCAACATAGTCACACAACATCTGAATCAGCCGTTGCTTAACACTAGATTCCAGATTTTCACCGATCTTGACCTCTTTCTTGTCTTCCTCTGTACCCAGATTTACTGTTTCCACTGGCTCTTCATGTGGCTGTATGGCCCTCTCTTTCTGAAGTAATAGTCTAGCAAGTTCACCAGGCACTTTGCAATCATCTTCACCTTTGTCTTCGGCTAAATTGATCAGACTTTCGAAGTCATAACCGGCAGTAGCAGAGTCGTTATCAGTGGGATCCAGAGTGGATGTAGACCTGTATATGTGATTGTGTGTAAAATAGCTGTTTTGCAAGATAAAAAAGAAAAACAAGGAGCGCAAAATTTGAAATGCAAGAAAATGTCCAATGCTTTTATTAATGATATATGGAAATGACAAACATAAAGCCCTCACAAACAAAGCCACTGTGTCTCGGGTAAGGCACCGGGCCGTAAAGTTTTAAAAATTGTCTGTTACAAATTCGAAACAAAAGTCTACTACTGTGTGTTATACCCCAAAATTTTCCCTCTCATTTTATCAAGATTTCCCCTCACAAGACTCTTTGAATTCAAGACCAAGCTAGGGTTTGCTCTGTTTAAGATATCTCATTGCACCGATGACCTGAAATTAGGGTTTTTAGTTTACACAGGTATTTTTGGACTTTCAATGCTCAAAGTGACTTTCATACTTCATGTTGGACTTATAAGATTGCCTCTACCAAGTTTCAAGCCTTGAATCAAATTTTTGCCCAGTCAATTGGACAGTTGACCTAGAAATCAACCGTATTGGGGAAAAAGTCAATTGTGGCCAATTTACAGTCAAACCTCATAATTTTTGATCCAAATCAACATTATAAACTCATATGAATCATTTTATCAAGTTTGGACCACAACTCCTCAAGAAATTTGATCAGATCATCAAAAGGGCAAAATGGTCATTTTTAGGGTTTTGACTATATAAGGGCAATTTCTGATTTTTTTCACCTAGCCAATGGCAAATTGAGTTCAAGCATGGATTCAAGGACTCAATGGCATCATGACCTAATCACAATGTTCAAAAGATCTCAATTGCATTGGATTGACAGATGAATTTTCCAGTCAACTGATCAAAAATTGACTGTACACTGAAAAGTCAAACTTTGACTTTTTGGTCAAAATCAAGTGCCAAGGGTCATTTTTCATCAATATGAGTCAAAACATGAAGCTTTTTCATCAAGAAACCTAATTTTGCAAATTAGGGTTTAAAGTTGAAAAATTTCATAACTTAGAATTTTTCTAAGTTATGAAATTTTCTTATTTTTTCCCAACTTTGCCCAATATTTTCACCATGATGCAATGAGATTCAAACAAAACTTCCAACATGAAAGTTGTAGTATTCCACAATATCTACAACATTAATTCACAAAGTTTTCCAAAAATAAGCTTGGATCTCAAGTTATGATTTTTGGAATAAGGGTCCAAAAACTTTCTAACTTAGTGAAATTTTGCCCTAGTTTAGGCAGGATTTTGACCTATCTTCATGGAAATTTTTCACATAGTTCCATTTGGAGAATCAAAGGTTTGGAATTTCTAAAATCATTTATGGTTAGGGAGAATCGAAGGTTTGAATTTGACAAAAACTCACTTTGATCCATGGCATGGTTCATGTTGACACAAGTTGCAAAATCTGTCCAACCTTGCTTTGTACTTGATTACAGGTCTCTAAACCCTTCCACACTCAAAAATTAAATGAAAATAAAATGGAAATTGGTCTTATTATGATCAATAGAGCTTGGCACAATGAATTAATCCATTTATGGCATAAAGGTAGCATTTCCATTTTCATAAAGACAACTTTATGTCAACTTGCTTCCCTTGAGCCTTGGACCTCTCTCTTTGCAGCAAAAAAGTTCCATAAACTTAGGCAAAGGTAAAAACATCTTGTGCATGCTTGGAGATAGCCTGTACAGGCCTATCTTGTATCACTTCACAATTTTCTTTCAAAACAAGTCAACTTGCCAAAATCACATATCTTTGAAATCTGATATAACCAACTCTCGTAAGCATTCAAAACAAGTTTTGCACATTGCTTTGAGCCAGAAACATGAGCCATCCATCCCTCAAACACTCTTGAACATCAAAACACCAAAAACTTGCAAAACAGGGCACTCTCTGCAGTTTCACTTCCGTCTCACAAACCACTCATGCGTTTTGTCCCAAACCAGTTCCAATACCTTCCATATAACCCATCTGAACTATCCCAACCATTGGCCATTGACTGTAACTCCATTTGCAAGCTTCACCATTTCTGATTTCAGCTTGTGCATGTTGACTTCTACAGGCTTATTCAAGCAAGCTCAAGGCAAACAAAGCATTGGGGAAGGTCAGAGGAAGTTCAGGCAAGCTCACAAACATCTCAGGCCTCATTGAAAATCTCCACATTGCCATACTCGTGTTCAACTGAAGCAGGTTTTTTTCAAATTTCTATCTCTCTATTTAGGAATCATTAGGCTTAGGTTTGTGAATAAAAAATATAGTACTCATAGCCCTTAAGCTGTACATATGCATAGATTTCATTTAAGTTAAGTGTGCTGAGAGAATTTGATTGATGAACTTCCTGAAAAAGTTAGGTTAGAAATTAGGGCCAGAGAAATTCTCTCTGGTCTTTGAGAGTTAGATTAAGTTTTTTATATGGTTAGAATCGTATGATCATGCTCTATAACTTTCATGTTGCAAGTTTTCGTTTTTAAGCACAAATGCAGGAGATACGAGTTTGTACACAAAAGGCGCGTGTTTTGATTGAACGAAGGTTGAAGATGAAGTAGCTGGGTTGGGCCTGGCTATTTCTCACTTTTGGCACCCCCTAGCTTGCTGATTGCACCCTGTTTGTGAATAAAAAATATAGTACTCATAGCCCTTAAGCTGTACATATGCATAGATTTCATTTAAGTTAAGTGTGCTGAGAGAATTTGATTGATGAACTTCCTGAAAAAGTTAGGTTAGAAATTAGGGCCAGAGAAATTCTCTCTGGTCTTTGAGAGTTAGATTAAGTTTTTTATATGGTTAGAATCGTATGATCATGCTCTATAACTTTCATGTTGCAAGTTTTCGTTTTTAAGCACAAATGCAGGAGATACGAGTTTGTACACAAAAGGCGCGTGTTTTGATTGAACGAAGGTTGAAGATGAAGTAGCTGGGTTGGGCCTGGCTATTTCTCACTTTTGGCACCCCCTAGCTTGCTGATTGCACCCTGTTGTACCCCAAAATTTGCCCTCGCATTTTTCCTCAAGAAATCACAGCTTCAGGCGTTTCCTGATTTTTCAAACTGGCTCGAGAATCGGTCAAACAGACTTCTCTCGTCAGTCAGACAAAAATTAGGGTGTTCATTGATTTTCATGGCTTTAGAACAGTTCTTACAGTTGCTTAGGGTTTTGGTTGATTTTGGCTCAACTTTGATCAAGCGAACGTTTCTTTGGCATTTAACCAGGAATTAGGGTTTTTATGCGCGGTTCTTCAGAAAGATTTAATTATACGGTGTTTGTCAAGCTATTCTGAAATGTGGATTGAAACATTTGGTTTAAACTCGCAGGGCTTGACTAAATCAATGAAAAGAGACACTGGGATTGAATTTGCGTTTGCTGGATTTAATCAGTGAAAAGGGGCAGATGGACGTTTTGTTTAATTAACTGTCGCTTGGTTTGAAATTATGCGTTGCTTTGGATAATGGTAGCGCCAGGTTTGTCATAAAATCACAGTGTTTATTTAATTATTTATTATTCTGAATTTAAATGATTGAAATTTATTTTCAATTATTATAACTTAAAGAGTTATAAATAATAAAGTAAACAATTAATAAAAAAAAAGAATTAATTGGATGAAAGAAATTTTTATTTCATTTTTAAATATTTGTTACAATCGTTATTTAAATACGAGTATTCATTTACAAAGTATTTATAATAATGATATTACATTTATTCAAATTTAAATAAAAAAAACTATCCTAATATTCTTCTAAGTCTTCAAATTCTTCATCCTCCATCTTTTGCTATTTCTCTCCATTTAATTTTTATCTGCAAAGGAAAGAAAAAGAAGTCAGAAGCAGATAAATATTAAAAAAAAGAAGCAGACAATTAAAGTTTGGGTTCATCATTAAAAGCAAATGGCCGGGATCAGTTAACCCTCTCTGCAAATCACGGGATTTCTCCCGGTTCACAAAGAAGGGTGAAAATGTTTGCAAGTCAAAAATGAATGCACAAAGTCAAAAATTGCACAATTCAAAGTTTGTCAAAAAAACTGCACAGTTCAAAGCAAGACAGCATATGCAAGTCAAAGTCACAATTTCAAAACTAAGTCAACAAGCTGCCAAAAGATATCTCAAAATATCAAAATACCCAAGATGCCAAAACTGTAACAAAAATGCAGGAGAGCTGAAGAAGGAAAGTATGCAGGACTAAGCTACTTATGCAAGCAAACTAATTCCCATTTCATCATTTCCAGACCAAGTTGCTTTTTCAGAATTAATATATGTTAAGCAATATAATATGCTTAAGTATTGGAGAGAGAGAAGAAAAGAGGAGAAGTTCAGGCTTACAGGTTTTGGCTTTAGGCAAGAAGATATAGAAAACAAAACTGCAGCAACACAGTGGATAAAGAAGCATAGAAAATATATAAAACTGCTAACACAGTCAAAAACAAGAAAAAGGGAAAAAGACAAGACTGTCAAAACCTGGAAGCTCAAAAAACCAGTACAAACTGTCCAAGCCTGAAGTATTTTACAAGCTAACAGTCTGATCAAACCAAGAAAATATACAAAGTTGCCTCCACAAGCCTGACCACAAAAAAAAGCGCATAACCTGTCTAAGCCCTCAAGCTTAAGAACTGGCATAAACCAGCCAAGTCCGAAAAAACCAAGCTCAGAACATACGTTGAACCTGCATAAGCCAAGCATACCAAAGAACAAAAAAACAATATATCCAAAAACATCAAAGCCACGCTTCAAACTGGTAAGCCTAAGCCCTTTCAAGCTCAATAACCATTCAAAGCCAAACCTGTGATGTCCAAAACCAGTAAGGCCAAAACCTACTGAAACAAAATCCCAAACAGCACAAATAACCTGTTAAGGCCCCTCAAGCCATCAAACATGTCCAGCCTTAACCATCAAACAACATAAAGCCTTAACCACCAAACCAGTAAAGTCATAACATAACCAGCAACAACCAGTAAGGCCATAAACCAGTAAACCCTGTCAAGACCTCATATGCCCAAAACCTGTGTAAGCCAAGCATATAAAAAAAACACAAAAACCAGTATAACCTGCAGCATAAGCCTCAATAACCAGTCAAGAAGCCTCACAAACCTGAACCAACATCATCCCAGGCAACATATCTCATAAGCCCTCAGAAAATCTTCATCACTGGGCAAGAAAACATTCAGGTCAAGCTTAGCAACATACAGGGGCACAACATACCAATAAGCATGTCAAACAAACAAGCATCTCAGTAAACCAACGAGAGGAAGAGGAAGATCGAGCATACAAGGCAACCCACAAATGACCCTCAGAAAAAGTCATCACTGGGCCAACTACCAGCAACAACACAATAGCATTCAACTCAAAGTCAGAAACGAGGAAAAGAAGCATTTCAAGGCATACTCAGAATAACCAAGGCATCAAGCGAAGCAACAGTAGCATACGAAGCAAAGAAGCAGCAAGAGGAAGAGAATAAAGATTTGTTTTCAGAATTTCATCACCAAACAAAAAGAAGTAAGACGCAAATACCAGAGTACCAGGTCCTCCAACGAAGCAAGCGAGCTCAACCTCACGCATATCCCTCCATTTGGCCGTCCACAGCGCCTCCCAATCCACTTTATCCTCTGTCTCCAAAGAGTCAAGGTAATATATTCTCTTCCCTTCCCTTTCATACCTCAAACAGAAACAACAAAAACATTTAAGATCAGAACACAATGGAAATCAGAACATGCAAAAAAGAATCAAAAATCAAAAACCTAAAAGACGTTCCAAGGTCGTTACCCTCTTCGCATTTTGGTTCGATCTGTCCATGAAGGAAGGAAGCAGGGACGGTGGCGATGGTTGGCCATAGACGGAGGGGCGTTCAGAGATGAGATGAAGAAGACGAACGAAGCAAAGCGACGACGGCGCCTCTGTGTTTGAACAAAACCCTAAAATCCCAAATGCACCAGAACAACTCAAACCCTTACAAATGTTTTGTAATACAACTGGGCCTCGCCCCATTCTCATAAGCCTTAAGCCCAAAATGCGTTTCAATGAGTACACCCCCCTGGCTTCTGTTGCAAATCACGTTTGGGCCAGCATAACTCCAAAAAAGCCCATTCATTTCTTTTACTAACATCTTTTATTATCCTTTTATGGCTTTAACTAATATATTTTACATTAATTAACCACATTTTTTTTATAACTTACTTAATACTAATTTTGTTTTATTTTTACACTAACAATACTCTTTTATATATATATATCATGATTAAATTTTATATAGAAACTAATAAAAATAATTTTTTTCTTTACAACTAAACTTACACTTTCTTTAAATTTTTATACATGGAATATTAATTTTTCTTAGGATAATACTTTTCTTTTGTTTCTAAAGAATACTTTCTTTGTACATAATTAATTAAAATATATTTTTATCTTAACACCATAAAGAATAGAATTTAAAAATATTTTTTTTCTTTCTTTTAAAATACCTTTTTGTACATATTAACAAAAGATAATAATACTTGACAAATAAGATACTTGATAATTCATTAAGTTAAACATTCCTCACCTTGTAAATAAAATACACTTACACTAGCACCTACACAATACATTTTACATTTGATGCATTATACATTTGCTATATTTTGCTATACATTGATCACATTTGATTGCGATTCAATTTGGTTGTAATTATTTAAGTCTCATCCCCATTTGTGAATTTGTACCCCCACTCCCGGATACCATTTGTAATAGCGTAGACTTTAAAATTCCCGCAATTTACCGCTTTCGAATTATACCATGGTTAGACCTAGGGTTTGCATGTACATAAAATCGAACGCTAGATAACCTAATACAAAGACAAATGCATGAAATCAATACACAATCACACTTGCACCCCCTAGGGTAATCCCACATGTTGCCTTCCAAAATGGGCCATGCTTGCACGTCGAGTTTCTTTGGCAAAACAAATTCAAATGATCATAAGTCCCTCGATGACGCTTTCGAAAGTCGCCTATCAAAATGATCAAGTCCCTTCAAGTAAAATTGCCAAAGACACTTGGCACCATTGCATTCATGGTCCATACGATGACCCGCGCCCGTCCCGTTAAACATCCTAAACGCAAGATTGTCCACCAAGTTCAATGGTGGAACAAAATTGTTAAAAAGGGTTAAAAACATAGAGAAAACCTTTGAGTACAATAGGGGTAGACCAAACTCTTAGTTACTTGAGATCAACTTGCAAAAATACTTGCCTCCTTTTCAAAAACCACAAACGCTTTCAAAACAAACTCTCAAAAACATTTGAAACATCTTTTCAAAAAGATACGCACTTTTGTAAAACACTCAAACACGAGTCAATTACATTGGTTGCCTAAGACAAGGCATCTCTTCAAAAACATTTTCAAAACACACACATACACCACAATTTCAAGCAATCGAAAATCAAGGCAAGTGATCTAAAAAACCAAGTAACTAAGAGCCCATGGATAACCATGGATGAAAAGGGTGCTAATACCTTCCCTTTTCATAATCTACCCCCCGAACCCACGAAACATCTCAAAAAGGTTTTTCCTGTGCTTTTAACCTTTCCTTTAGGATAAAATAAAAAGTCGGTGGCGACTCTTGCTCAACCGAACAAGTGCGAATACAAACGCAAAACTCAAGTCAGTTCTCCCACCGTATCACAGAACTGGCGACTCTGCCGGGGATTCATAAAAAGTGGGGTTACCTTAGGGTTTAGATCACCTTTGTTTTCAATTGATTGCTTTGTTTGCTTTTACATTTGTGGGCTTTACATCGGAGTTTCATAGATCCTAACCCGGATCTGGGGAATTTCTTTTTTAGGTAGCATAATCTGTGAGGGACCTGTCCGGCGTAGACCGACATGGGTGAAGCAGTGGCTACGTTGGTTGGCACCTTAGTCTGTACCAATATCCCTTGTGTTGCAATGAGGAGAATAAGGGTCTTCTAAGGAGTCATCAAACACCAACCGACCTTAGAACCCTAAATTGACCAAACTTGGCCATAGAACAGTAGCAGTATGCTACACTCATTGAGGCTAAACTCTCGCGATGGTTCTGGCCGCAAGAAAAGATTGCGATGCTGGAGTTATGACCGATTGAGGGTAGTCAAGGATTTGAGATCCTCTAGAACCCGGTTACTTTTGATAGGACATGTTTTAACCAACGAACTAAAAGAGGGTAATGCCTAAACTACATGCTGGCCTAAAACCTAAGGGTTGTCTTGTGTGACTTGTGTGCCTTATCATTGTGAATACTTGTGGTGTGTTTCATCATAGCATCATACCATCATACCATTGCATGCATCCTGTATAAGGACTGACCCATTTCAAAGACAAGAGGGTTTCATCTTTGCTCTGTTTTGTAGGACATCATGATGCCCGTGCGTAGGAATACTATCCGGCTCAACTTTGTTCAACCACCAACTTTGCTCAAGGAATTGGTTGGTAGGATTCCAAACACTACTTCCTTCATCAGGAGGCATGGTTCTCTCCTCGGTTTGATCACTTCAAGGTGGGACCAACAACTGATAAGTGTCCTGACCCAGTTTTATGATCCCATGTATCATTGCTTCACCTTTCAAGACTTCCAGCTGGTCCCTACCCTGGAAGAATTCTCTGACTTGCTTGGTATCCCTGTTTTGGAGCAAACCCCATTCACTGGTTGGGAGAATACTCTTAGGCCTGAAGAGATTGCTGCATTCCTGCCCTTGACCAAAGAAGAGGTAATGGCTAACTGGGAAACTAGAATTGGAATTAAGGGCTTTTTGGTTAAGTTTCTGGTTGGCAAAGCTAATGATTTCTGGAATGACTTAGACTTCAAGGAGTACGAAGACATTCTGGCTCTTTTAATCTATGGTCTGGTGTTGTTTCTAAATCCTGACACCTTTATCAGTATCTATGCCATAAGGATCTTCATGTCTCGGAATCCTGTACCCACTCTTTTGGGTGATATCCTACAACAAATCTATGCTCGTACTGCCCGAAAACGGGGAACTCCGTGGTGTTGTGCTCCTTTGCTAGTGAGGTGGTTTATTTCGCACCTTCCTAAGTTCGTGCTGAAGAATGAAGAAGGAAAGGGTTGGGCTCATAGGTTAATGTCTCTCACTGATAACGACATCACTTGGACTCTCAGAGGTTTGGATGAGGTAGCTGTTATTGATCGTTGTGGAGAATACCCTAATGTTCCCTTGATCGGCACCCAGGGAGGAATTTCTTATAATCCATGTTTAGCTCTCCGTCAGTTTGGAAGAGCTAGAAGAGCGGGGCCTCATGAGATGTTGGTTCCTCACTTCCATTTTGAATTTCAGGTAGACAGTGACGAACTACGCCGTGGATTCATTAAGGCTTGGGGCAGAATTCACAAAGCTGACCCACATGAGTTGGGACCAAAGACTTCTCTACCAATGGAACCCTATTGCAGATGGGTCCGCATCCACGCTCAGAAGTTAGGTATGCCGTATGAAGCTGTCAGACCTGTCATTCTTGAATCTCTTGATGAAGACGGGGTTCCTCCAACTGTCCTCCCTCCTCAAATGCCCACTGATGATGATACACTGAAGAGATCTTGGGCGCAGCTAAAGGAAGAACGGGATTTTTATCGGGAAAAGTTCAACGAACAGGAACGGAAGATCCAGAAGCTGACTAAGCAATTGGAGGAAGAACGGACCTTGAATGACTATATCCGCATTGAGAAGAGGAGGCCATGGGAGCACTGATGGGCTTTGGATGTTTCTTTTTACAGCTTTTATTTCCTTTTCAGTATTTTCATTCCTGTAATGCCTAAGGGCAAGTTGTTGAACAATTTAAAATTTGAATCTAATGAAGTGTGTTTTCCTTTTTGTCTACAAAGTTGAATCTCGTTTGTCTTTGAAAACATAAATCATACACATCTCATTGCATCATGTGCACAACAGGTACCCTTCTTCTACAGGTTTCTTAATCTTCTTCGCTGTTTATTTCAGCACTCAAGCATCATGTCTTCCGAGCCTACTACCGAGCAAGCCATCAAGGCCCTCCAGGCCCAGAACGCCCAGTTTCAGGAGATGGTCATGAGCTTAGCCCAAGGTCAACAAGAGTTGAAGGCTCTGCTCCTGAAGAAGAAGAAGAAGAAGAAGAGGACTGCGTTGTTCAACACGGGACGTAGGTTTGGGAATACGCTCCATAACGAGGCTGATCCAACTACTTCCTCTGCAGAGAAGGACAGTCCCCAAGGGGGAAGGGATCCTAGTCCTGCAGTCTCCGACAACGAGACGGATTACAACGACGAACAGTACCCTCCTGCTGCTGACAGATACAAAGAACTAGAGGACCGTTTAAGTGCCATGGAGATTCAAAAGGTGCCGGGGTTGGATTTCGGAGATTTAGGTTTATCTTCTGGGGTGGTGATCCCACACAAGTTCAAGGCGCCTGCCTTTGCAAAGTATGACGGGGTTTCCTGTCCCAAGCTGCATCTCCGATCATATGTAAGGAAGATCCAACCTTACACTGCAGACAAGAACCTTTGGATCCATTTCTTTCAGGATAGCCTTTTGGGGTCTCAACTCGAATGGTTCTATCAGTTAGACGGAGCCAGTATCCGAAGCTGGGAGGACTTGGCTGCTGCATTTTATAGACAGTATCAATACAATTCTGACCTCGCTCCCACACGTACCCAACTTCAGGGTATGTCGCTGGGAACGGACGAAGGATTCAAAGAATATGCGCAAAAATGGAGAGACTTGGCTGGCAGGGTGCAGCCTCCTTTGACTGACCGTGAACTTGTTGACATGTTTCTAGGGACCCTGTCTGGTCCATTCTTCAATCATCTGATTGGTAATTCCTCCGCTGGGTTTACAGATTTGATCTTGACCGGTGAAAGGATAGAAGCTGGCATCAAGTCAGGGAAGATACATAAAGGTGCCTCCGCGAGTACTGAGAAGAAGCCTTTCAAGAAGGAAGCTAGTGCGATTTATGGTCCTAGAAGACAAGTTAAGCCGGAACGCCGCCAAGCCGTCAATGCATTGGTCATTTCAAAGCCTGTTGCTGCTCCTCAGCAGTACAATCAACAAAGGGGTGAGAGGCCCAAAAGGCAGTACACTCGGCTGAGTATGACCTTGTCACAAATCTTGCCGCAACTGCTATCGGCCAACTTGGTGACTATCAGAGAGGCTTCGAAGGTCGTGAATACTGCATCTCCTAAGTATAATCCGAATGCCCGCTGTGCTTATCACTCCAATAGCCCGGGGCATTCTACTGATGATTGCTGGGCCCTGAGAAATAAGGTTCAAGACCTTATTGATGCGAAGGAAATACAGTTTGAGGCGCCTGAGAGGCCTAACGTTGTGACTGCTCCTATGCCCCAGCATGGAGTAAATGCTGTTGATGAAGACTTGTATGCAGTTTCTATAAATGATGTTGCTACCCCTCTATTGACTGTTAAGAGGAACCTGTTGCTAGCCGGTTTATTTCTGGGTTATAGCAAGGGTTGCCTCCTGTGTGCTGTTACCCCTATCGGTTGTCCGCTGCTGAAGTCAGGTATCCAAAGCCTGATGGATAGCAAAGAGATTATGTTCAAGAAGACCGCTGTTCCTTTTGTTCCCGCTGAAGAAGTATCTGTCGTCACAATTTTCAACAATCCTACCAAGGCTCCCCCGAGGAAGCCAGTCAAGATCATGTCTGTTGCACCTATAACCATTACTGTTCCGGGGCCAATCCCCTACAAGTCTGACAAGGCTGTCCCATGGCACTACGGGGCAGATGTGTATGTGCTTGGAGTGAAGCAGGAGTTCAACACCGGTACCAGTATCAGTAACATCACTGGTCCCGCCAAAGTTACTCGCAGTGGCAGGCTCTTCTCGCCTGACATTGCACCACCAGTTATCCGAAAACCTCTTATCATCACACCCACAAGTGTGCATATTTCCCTTCCAAATCAAGTTCCTGTGTCTACTCCTGTCGCCGAGTCCTCTGATGCTCGGGGCAAAGGAGTTGTTACCGATGAGCCTGCCCGGATGAAGGCACCAAAGACTGTGAACGTTGAAGCCTCCCAGCAAGAGATGGAGGAAATTCTTAAGATAATCAAGAAAAGTGACTTCAACGTCGTAGAACAGCTGGGGCATACCCCCTCCAAGATCTCCATGCTATCATTGCTGCTATGCTCAGAGGCCCATGCCAAGGCCCTGATTTCATTTTTGAAGACGGCCCATGTGCCACAAGAGACATCTGCAGATCAATTCACTGACTGTGTGGCCAATTTGACAGCTGACAATGGTTTGGGTTTCTCGGATGCTGATCTTATCGCCAAGGGAAAGAACCACAATGATGCCCTGCATGTCTCCATAGAATGCAGGGGCACTACTCTCGCACACGTATTGGTGGACACCGGTTCTTCCCTGAATGTATTGCCCAAAAAGGCCTTAGACCGGTTGGATTGTGAGGGCCTGGAATTGAAGCCTAGTAACATCATTGTTAGAGCCTTCGACGGTTCTAAGAGGATGGTGCATGGTGAGGTAGACATTCCTATTCGTGTGGGTTCCCAAGTCTTTGACTCAACGTTCTATGTGATGGATATTCGTCCATCTTATTCCTGTTTGCTGGGACGACCTTGGATTCACAAAGCGGGGGCTGTGACCTCCACTCTACACCAGAAGCTCAAATACCTCGTCAGAGGGAAGATTGTTACTATGCAGGGGGAGGAAGAATACATGGTTAGTCATCTGAATTCCTTCCGGTATATTGAGATGGACGGGGAGTTTATTGAAACTCTCTTTCAACATTTTGAAGAGGTACCTCCAACATTGGCGTCAGCTGAGACAGTGATTGAAGAAGACTTTCCTTTGAAGATGGCTTCCTTGAAGGATGCCCGGGCTGTGATTGAGAAAGGCGAATGCGCAAACTGGGGTCGACTTCCTGACTTCACTCCAAAGACTGACAAGTTTGGGCTAGGCTTCACTGCAGAGGCTCAGAGGACTCTTCGCAAAGCAAGGATCGGAAAACCTCCGGTATTCATCACCAATCCAGGAGTGAATGCTATTGAGGACGACGTAGAGGAAGCAGAATTTGACAGCTGGATCTACCCGACAATCAACAATGGACCAAGCAACTGGACGGCAAAAGATTTTACACCTATTACTTTTGTCACTCAGTAATGAACTCTTTTGTTTTCAATTTGTAACAAACAATATGTTGAAATTTTTATAGCGCGGTGTCCTACCCGGGGCACCGTGGCTCCATTTATGAGGGCTTTTTGTATGACATTTCATATATCATTAATCAAGACATTGGACGTTTGTTGCATTTCAAATCTTGTGCTCTTTTTCTTTCTTTATCATATATTGCGAAACAGCTATATTTACACACACTCACTTATACAGGTTCCAATCCACTCTGGATCTCACTGGTAACGACTCTGCTACTGCCAGTTATAACTTCGAAAATACGATCAACTTAGCCGAAGACGAAGGTGAAGATGATTGCGAAGTGCCTGGTGAACTTGCAAGACTGTTACTCCAGGAAGAGAGGGCCATTCAGCCGCATGAAGAGTCGGTGGAAATAGTAAATCTGGGTACTGAGACAGATAGAAAGGAAGTCAAGATTGGTGCCAATCTGGAGATCAGTGTGAAACAACGATTGATTCAGATGTTGCATGACTACACGGAAATCTTTGCTTGGTCTTACGAAGAAATGCCTGGTTTGGATGCCGACATCGTGGTTCACCACCTGCCTACCAAGGAAGATTGCCCTCCGGTTAAACAGAAGGTTCGCCGCATGCGTCCAGAGATGTCCGAGAAAATCATAGCTGAGGTTATGAAACAATTTGACGCCGGTTTTCTTGCAGTGACTTCTTACCCTCAGTGGGTTGCCAATGTGGTGCCGGCACCAAAGAAGGATGGTAAAGTCCGAATGTGTGTTGATTACAGGGATCTGAACAGGGCCAGCCCCAAAGATGACTTCCCCTACCTCACATTGACGTTCTTGTTGACAATACTGCTCAGCACAAGGTGTTCTCCTTCATGGATGGGTTCTCAGGTTATAATCAGATCAAGATGGCTCCTGAAGACATGGAAAAGACTACCTTTGTTACTCAGTGGGGCACCTTCTGCTACAAGGTCATGCCTTTTGGGTTGAAAAATGTTGGGGCAACCTACCAACGTGCCATGGTCGCTTTATTTCATGACATGATCCATCACGAGATAGAAGTGTACGTCGACGATATGATTGCAAGGTCTCAAACTGAGGAGGAACACCTTGACCATCTGCAGAAACTGTTTGACCGTCTGAAGTTGTACAAGCTAAGGTTGAACCCAAACAAGTGCACCTTTGGGGTGAGGTCTGGAAAATTGCTAGGCTCCATTGTAAGTGACAAGGGTATTCAAGTGGAACCTGCCAAGGTTAAAGCCATTCAAGAAATGCCGACTCCCAAGACAGAGAAAGAAGTCAGAGGCTTTCTAGGACGTCTGAATTACATCGCCCGATTCATCTCGCACCTAACTGCTACTTATGAACCAATCTTCAAGCTGCTGAAGAAAGATCAGGTAGTACGTTGGAACAATGAATGTCAGACTGCTTTTGAAAAGATAAAAGAGTATCTCCAAGAACCACCCATCCTCATGCCACCAGTGGAAGGAAGACCTCTAATACTATACTTGACAGTGCTTGACAACTCAATGGGGTGTGTGCTGGGGCAGCATGACGAGTCTGGCCGAAAAGAGCACACTATTTATTACCTGAGCAAAAAGTTTACCGACTGTGAGAATCGGTACTCACTGCTCGAGAAAACTTGCTGCGCTCTGGTATGGGCTGCTCGCCGGCTGAGACAGTATATGTTGACTCACACTACTCTGTTGATTTCAAAAATGGATCCAATCAAGTACATATTCAAAAAGCCTGCTCTGTCCGGAAGAATAGCAAGATGGCAAATGATCTTGACGGAATATGACATCCAGTACACAACTCAAAAAGCAATCAAAGGAAGTGTATTGGCAGACCATTTGGCACACCAACCTGTGGACGATTACCAATCGTTGAACTTTGAATTTCCGGACGAAGATATCATGGTAGTGACTGATTGTAAAGTACCTGGACCGGATGAAGGACCTGAGGAAGGATCCCGATGGTCTATGCACTTTGACGGAGCCTCAAACGCTTTGGGTAATGGTATCGGCGTTGTGATCATATCCCCTAAAGGCACTCATACTCCACTTATTGCCCGATTATGTTTTAACTGCACCAACAACATGGCGGAGTATGAGGCATGTATCATGGGTATTCAAGCTGCAATTGACTTAAGGATCAAGTTTCTGAGTGTATTCGGAGATTCCGCTCTCGTGATCAATCAGGTCAAAGGTGAGTGGGATACGAAACACCCAAATCTTATTCCTTACAAGGAGTATGTGCTAGAATTGCTTCCCCACTTTGAGGAGATAACTTTTGAACACTTACCAAGAGAAGAGAATCAGTTGGCAGACGCGCTGGCTACAATGTCTTCTATGTTCAAAGTCAAGTGGGACAACGAAGCGCCCCTAATCATTATCTGGAAATTGGACGAACTTGCATATTGCTGTAATCTTGAGGCCGAAGAGGTAACAGAGAAACCCTGGTATCATGAAGTAAAGAGGTACTTGGAAGCTCAAGAATACCCCGAAGGTGCATCTGTTAATGACAAGAAGTTCTTGAGAAGGTTTGAGGCAAAGTTCTTTCTCAGCAATGGCATTCTATACAAGCGAAACCATGATTCGACTTTACTGCGTTGTATGGATAAGACTGAAGCAGAAAAGATTATGGCAGAATTACATGAAGGTACATTCGGAACATATTCCAGTGGACATACCATGGCAAAGAAAATCCTTCGGGCAGGGTATTTCTGGTCCACAATGGAAGCCGACTGTTATCAACATTCGCGAACTTGTCATAAATGCCAGATCTATGCGGATAAAGTGCACATTCCTCCGGTACCTCTGAACGTCTTGACAGCACCTTGGCCTTTTGCAATGTGGGGCATTGATATGATCGGCGAGATCCGGCCGACGGCATCCAACGGGCATCGCTTCATCTTGGTAGCGATTGATTACTTCACAAAGTGGGTTGAAGCAGCTTCCTACGTCACTGTAACCAAGAGCGTCGTGGCACGATTCATTCGACACAACCTGATCTGTCGATACGGTGTACCTGAAAGGATCATTACGGACAATGGTACCAATCTTAACAACAAAATGATCACTGAGCTCTGCGAGCAATTCAAGATACAGCACCACAACTCTTCACCTTACCGACCGAAGATGAATGGGGCTGTAGAAGCAGAAAATAAGAATATCAAGAAGATTGTGCAGAAGATGACAGTGACCTATAAAGATTGGCACGAGATGTTACCATTTGCTCTTCATGGGTAACGTACCTCAGCAAGAACGTCAACCGGGGCAACTCCCTTCTCCTTGGTCTATGGCATGGAGGCAGTCTTGCCGATTGAAGTCCAGATACCTTCTCTCCGGATAATGAAGGATGCAGGCTTGAGCGAAGATGACTGGATCCAGACTCGACTTGATCAATTAAACCTGATTGACGAAAAGAGACTTACTGCCATCTGTCATGGTCAAACGTATCAGAAACGGATGATCAGGGCATTTAACAAGAAAGTCAGACCACAAGAGTATCAAGTTGGGGACCTGGTAATCAAGCGCATCATTCTTCCTCAAAGTGATCCCAGGGGCAAATGGACCCCTACGTACGAAGGGTCATTTGTGGTTAAACATGTGTTCTCAGGAGGAGCCATGATCCTAACCACCATGGATGGTGACGATCTTCCTCACCCTGCTAATGCAGACATAGTAAAAAGATACTACGCGTGAACTAAGGACCCGCTAGGTTGACACACCTAGGCAAAAATAAGGGCTTCCCGACGAACCAAAAGGGTTCGGGCAAAAATAAGGGATGAAATGAAAAAAAATCTGTACACCCGGCAAGTCGAAAACCTGAAAAGGCGGCTTGGGCAAAAAGGGGTATCCCGGTGGACTGAAAACCCGAAAGGGCGGTCCAGGAAAAAGTTAGGGATGAAGCGTAATACTATGTCTCATTAGATCACCTTGCATCCAGAATTCGGTATCAACTATCAGGGCTCAGACTTCGGCATCGATCAATCAGCTTCACCTTCAACTAAGCGGCAAAATGATGAGACGCTTGAAGACATAAAGGCGATAGCAGAATCGTTACCCAGTGGGATTAGTTTTTCACATAGTTGTTTTGTTTCCTTTTCAAAATTGTATAAACTCTATGTTGTTCGGCGGCGTTCTCTTACTAGGACGTCAGCCTCCTGTACATAAACGCCTATTTACAGGCAAATTTCAAAATCAATACAAGTTTGATTTTTCAGAAAAATTATCCATTGCTTTTCCTTTTTTGTTTTGTTTTGCAAAGAACGTCCAATGTTCATTTTTGATATATGCATTTGACGTTAAATTGATAACTCATAAATATTTGCATACGAGACAAAGGGTTAATGACAGGTGACATCAGAAACATGGGGCAATTTTGAAATGACCAAGCGGTCTAGTTGCTTTGTCCGCTAAGGTACCAAGGTAGGTTCAACTGAAGAACATGACCAAGCTACCTCAACAATCCCCAGCGGAGTTCATCAAATTCTCCGACATAATTTATCAGCAGAATCCCCAGCGGAGCTCTCATCAAAGCCTCAGCGAACTATCTCTTCCCACGGAGTACTTCCCCTCAGAGTGATTTCCCCAACAAGTGTATGCCCCAACGGAGTCATCTTCTCCTATCGATTTATCTTGCAACCATCATCCCCAGCGGAAATGAAGAACTCTACTCTTCAAACATCAGCCCAGGATTTGACAAGCTCCCGGCACACGTCAAGGATTTATTTTCCTAGACGAAAATACATTCATAAACATCACATTATCATACACCATGACGCATGCATATACGCATCATAAACACACAATCTCATTTATTCTTGAGAACATCATGACATCATGCATTTCATACATCATGCCATTGCATACAACTGATGTTTTGCCTTTTCAGGAAAAAGGTCAATCCAAAGATGATTACTATCAAGTATCACGAACCCAGATTCGATTCCTGTATCTAGCCAGGGCACATCTGTGAGTGATTGATTGTAGATTCGATACCTGTAAATAGCCAGGGCATATCTACATAAAGAATATGAAGGTCAACCCCTGTAACAAGCCAGGAAATTATCGTTCATCCTCAGGTCAGAGGTTTACCCCTGTATCCAGCCAGGAAAGCCATCTCCACCAACCTTCAACAATTCCAGATTCGATTCCTGTATCCAACCTGGGCACATCTGTCGACAGCATCTTCCAGATTCGATTCCTGTATCCAGCCAGGGCACATCTGTGAGTAACATTTTCCAGATTCGATTCCTGTATCCAGCCAGGGCACATCTGAAGACAACATTTTCCAGATTCGATACCTGTATCCAGCCAAGGCACATCTGAAGACAACAATTCTAGATTCGATTCCTGTATCCAGCCAGGGCACATCTGAAGACAACAATTCCAGATTCGATTCCTGTATCCAGCCAGGGCACATCTGTGAGTAACATTTTCCGGATTCGATTCCTGTATCCAGCCAGGGCATATCTGTAGGAAGGGACTAAAGATCAACACCTGTAACAAGCCAGGAAACATCTTCCTCTCTCAAAGTACGCAAGTTCTCACTAAGGAATCTCTTACGCGATCAACACTTCCAAATGGCATCTATAAGCCCATCCCCGACAAGGTTCTGTCACACTTCCAGATGGCATCTATAAGCCCATCCTCCTATCCATCCTATCTCCAAATGGCATCTATAAGCCCATTCCCGCCGTCACATTGCTGATACTCCTGCATGCGAGTGCAAATTTCCGGGCACTCTAGTGTCCAATCTCCTTTTACCCTCGAGTCGCGAAAGGCAAACTTGCCCTTCTAACTCTTCAGGTCCAAGAAGATTGAACAGGGGCAACTGTTGTACCCCAAAATTTTCCCTCGCATTTTTCCTCAAGAAATCACAGCTTCAGGCGTTTCCTGATTTTTCAAACTAGCTCGAGAATCGGTCAAACAGACTTCTCTCGTCAATCAGACAAAAATTAGGGTGTTCATTGATTTTCATGGCTTTAGAACAGTTCTTACAGTTGCTTAGGGTTTTGGTTGATTTTGGCTCAACTTTGATCAGGCGAACGTTTCTTTGGCATTTAACCAGGAATTAGGGTTTTTATGCGCGGTTCATCAGAAAGATGTAATTATACGGTGTTTGTCAAGCTATTCTGAAATGTGGATTGAAACATTTGGTTTAAACTCGCAGGGTTTGACTAAATCAATGAAAAGAGACACTGGGATTGAATTTGCGTTTGCTGGATTTAATCAGTGAAAAGGGGCAGATGGACGTTTTGTTTAATTAACTGTCGCTTGGTTTGAAATTATGCGTTGCTTTGGATAATGGGAGCGCCAGGTTTGTCATAAAATCAGTGTTTATTTAATTATTCATTATTCTGAGTTTAAATGATTGAAATTTATTTTCAATTATTATAACTTAAAGAGTTATAAATAATAAAGTAAACAATTAATAAATAAAAAAAAAGAATTAATTGGATGAAAGAAATTTTTATTTCATTTTTAAATATTTGTTACAATCGTTATTTAAATACGAGTATTCATTTACAAAGTATTTATAATAATGATATTACATTTATTCAAATTTAAATAAAAAAAACTATCCTAATATTCTTCTAAGTCTTCAAATTCTTCATCCTCCATCTTTTGCTATTTCTCTCCATTTAGTTTTTATCTGCAAAGGAAAGAAAAAGAAGTCAGAAGCAGATAAATATTAAAAAAAAAGAAGCAGACAATTAAAGTTTGGGTTCATCATTAAAAGCAAATGGTCGGGATCAGTTAACCCTCTCTGCAAATCACGGGATTTCTCCTGGTTCACAAAGAAGGGTGAAAATGTTTGCAAGTCAAAAATGAATGCACAAAGTCAAAAATTGCACAATTCAAAGTTTGTCAAAAAAACTGCACAGTTCAAAGCAAGACAGCATATGCAAGTCAAAGTCACAATTTCAAAACTAAGTCAACAAGCTGCCAAAAGATATCTCAAAATATCAAAATACCCAAGATGCCAAAACTGTAACAAAAATGCAGGAGAGCTGAAGAAGGAAAGTATGCAGGACTAAGCTACTTATGCAAGCAAACTAATTCCCATTTCATCATTTCCAGACCAAGTTGCTTTTTCAGAATTAATATATGTTAAGCAATATAATATGCTTAAGTATTGGAGAGAGAGAAGAAAAGAGGAGAAGTTCAGGCTTACAGGTTTTGGCTTTAGGCAAGAAGATATAGAAAACAAAACTGCAGCAACACAGTGGATAAAGAAGCATAGAAAATATATAAAACTGCTAACACAGTCAGAAACAAGAAAAAGGGAAAAAGACAAGACTGTCAAAACCTGGAAACTCAAAAAACCAGTACAAACTGTCCAAGCCTGAAGTATTTTACAAGCTAACAGTCTGATCAAACCAAGAAAATATACAAAGTTGCCTCCACAAGCCTGAGCACAAAAAAAAAGCGCATAACCTGTCTAAGCCCTCAAGCTTAAGAACCGGAATAAACCAGCCAAGTCCGAAAAAACCAAGCTCAGAACATACCTTGAACCTGCATAAGCCAAGCATACCAAAGAACAAAAAACAATATATCCAAAAACATCAAAGCCACGCTTCAAACTGGTAAGCCTAAGCCCTTTCAAGCTCAATAACCATTCAAAGCCAAACCTGTGATGTCCAAAACCAGTAAGGCCAAAACCTGCTGAAACAAAATCCCAAACAGCACAAATAACCTGTTAAGGCCCCTCAAGCCATCAAACATGTCCAGCCTTAACCATCAAACAACATAAAGCCTTAACCACCAAACCAGTAAAGTCATAACATAACCAGCAACAACCAGTAAGGCCATAAACCAGTAAACCCTGTCAAGACCTCATATGCCCAAAACCTGCGTAAGCCAAGCATGTAAAAAAAAACACAAAAACCAGTATAACCTGCAGCATAAGCCTCAATAACCAGTCAAGAAGCCTCACAAACCTGAACCAACATCATCCCAGGCAACATATCTCATAAGCCCTCAGAAAATCTTCATCACTGGGCAAGAAAACATTCAGGTCAAGCTTAGCAACATACATGGGTACAACATACCAATAAGCATGTCAAACAAACAAGCATCTCAGTAAACCAACGAGAGGAAGAGGAAGATCGAGCATACAAGGCAACCCACAAAAGACCCTCAGAAAAAGTCATCACTGGGCCAACTACCAGCAACAACACAATAGCATTCAACTCAAAGTCAGAAATGAGGAAAAGAAGCATTTCAAGGCATACTCAGAATAACCAAGGCATCAAGCGAAGCAACAGTAGCATACGAAGCAAAGAAGCAGCAAGAGGGAGAGAATAAAGATTTGTTTTCAGAATTTCATCACCAAACAAAAAGAAGTAAGACGCAAATACCAGAGTACCAGGTCCTCCAACGAAGCAAGCGAGCTCAACCTCACGCATATCCCTCCGTTTGGCCGTCCACAGCGCCTCCCAATCCACTTTATCCTCCGTCTCCAAAGAGTCAAGGTAATATATTCTCTTCCCTTCCCTTTCATACCTCAAACAGAAACAACAAAAACATTTAAGATCAGAACACAATGGAAATCATAACATGCAAAAAAGAATCAAAAATCAAAAACCTAAAAGACGTTCCAAGGTCGTCACCCTCTTCGCGTTTTGGTTCGATCCGTCCATGAAGGAAGGAAGCAGGGACGGTGGCGATGACCGGCCATAGACGGAGGGGCGTTCAGAGATGAGATGAAGAAGACGAACAAAGCAAAGCGACGACGGCGCCTCTGTGTTCGAACAAAACCCTAAAATCCCAAATGCACCAGAACAACTCAAACCCTTACAAATGTTTTGTAAAACAACTGGACCTCGCCCCATTCTCATAAGCCTTAAGCCCAAAATGTGTTTCAATGAGTACACCCCCCCTGGCTTCTGTTGCAAATCACGTTTGGGCCAGCATAACTCCAAAAAAGCCCATTCATTTCTTTTACTAACATCTTTTATTATCCTTTTATGGCTTTAACTAATATATTTTACATTAATTAACCACATTTTTTTTATAACTTACTTAATACTAATTTTGTTTTATTTTTACACTAACAATACTCTTTTATATATATATATATCATGATTAAATTTTATATAGAAACTAATAAAAATATTTTTTTTCTTTACAACTAAACTTACACTTTCTTTAAATTTTTATACATGGAATATTAATTTTTCTTAGGATAATACTTTTCTTTTGTTTCTAAAGAATACTTTCTTTGTACATAATTAATTAAAATATATTTTTATCTTAACACCATAAAGAATAGAATTTAAAAACATTTTTTTTCTTTCTTTTAAAAAACCTTTTTGTACATATTAACAAAAGATGATAATACTTGACAAATAAGATACTTGATAATTCATTAAGTTAAACATTCATCACCTTGTAAATAAAATACACTTACACTAGCACCTACACAATACATTTTACATTTGATGCATTATACATTTGCTATATTTTGCTATATATTGATCACATTTGATTGCGATTCAATTTGGTTGTAATTATTTAAGTCTCATCCCCATTTGTGAATTTGTACCCCCACTCCCGGATACCATTTGTAATAGCGTAGACTTTAAAATTCCCGCAATTTACCGCTTTCGAATTATACCATGGTTAGACCTAGGGTTTGCATGTACATAAAATCGAACGCTAGATAACCTAATACAAAGACAAATGCATGAAATCAATACACAATCACACTTGCACCCCCTAGGGTAATCCCACATGTTGCCTTCCAAAATGGGCCATGCTTGCACGTCGAGTTTCTTTGGCAAAACAAATTCAAATGATCATAAGTCCCTCGATGACGCTTTCGAAAGTCGCCTATCAAAATGATCAAGTCCCTTCAAGTAAAATTGCCAAAGACACTTGGCACCATTGCATTCATGGTCCATACGATGACCCGCGCCCGTCCCGTTAAACATCCTAAATGCAAGATTGTCCACCAAATTCAATGGTGGAACAAAATTGTTAAAAAGGGTTAAAAACATAGAGAAAACCTTTGAGTACAATAGGGGTAGACCAAACTCTTAGTTACTTGAGATCAACTTGCAAAAACACTTGCCTCCTTTTCAAAAAACCACAAACACTTTCAAAACAAACTCTCAAAAACATTTGAAACATCTTTTCGAAAAGATACACACTTTTGTAAAACACTCAAACACGAGTCAATTACATTGGTTGCCTAAGACAAGGCATCTCTTCAAAAACATTTTCAAAACACACACATACACCACAATTTCAAGCAATCGAAAATCAAGGCAAGTGATCTAAAAAACCAAGTAACTAAGAGCCCATGGATAACCATGGATGAAAAGGGTGCTAATACCTTCCCTTTTCATAATCTACCCCCCGAACCCACGAAACATCTCAAAAAGGTTTTTTCTGTGCTTTTAACCTTTCCTTTAGGATAAAATAAAAAGTCGGTGGCGACTCTTGCTCAACTGAACAAGTGCGAATACAAACGCAAAACTCAAGTCAGTTCTCCCATCGTATCACACACCCCCTTGGCCCATTGTTTTATATTTTTATATTTTTATATTTCTTTTTCATTTATGATTTTATTTTATTTTTTCTAAACATAAAAAATACCAAAAATATTTTCATAAATTTTCACATTTTATTTGTATTTTATTTTATTTTTTCTAACATAAAAATAATTATTAAATAACATACTCTTTATTTTCTTTAATAAAAACTTATAAATATTATAAAAATGTATTTTTTTTTTAATTATTTATACATATGAAATAACATTTTCTCACATGTTTTATTTCTTAATATTTTTGTATATATTTATATTTATTTTCTTGTACATAAATAAATAAATATAATATATATTGTCTTAAAACAAAAACTAGGGTTTCCACCCTTAATAAAAATAATATTTTTTCTAATATATTTTTATTTTTTTGACACTTGTATATATTTTTATTTTTATTGTACATAAATAAATAATATTATAATATATATGCATATTCTTAAACCAAAAAATTAGGGTTTTTTTTACCCTTAACAAAAATAACTTTCTATTTTCTTATTTTTTTAATACATTAAATATTATATTTTTCACACATAAAAATATCAAAAAACATTTTTTGCATATTTATAATATATTGCATATTTATTTAATTGTCTATTTAAATATTGTTTATTTATCATTTGAACAAAGAAATTCAATATGGTTGTAATAATTTTAGGGTTTCAATTTTTTGCAAATATTCCTCATTTAAAATTGTATCCCCCTCCCCATATCAATGTTGTAATAGCTTAGATTACTTTTACGTATTTAAAGCTTTCAAATATGCCATGATAGAGATTAGGGTTTGTATGCAAAATCCAAAATCAAAACAAATAGCTAGACCTAATACAAGATATAAATGCATGAAAATGACAACACAATGCACACATGCACCCCTAGGGTTTCATCCACTTGTTTCCTTTAAAATGGCCATGTTATGCATGTTGAGTATCTTGGCAAAACAAAAACAAAACAAAAAGATCATAGTCCCTCGATGACGCTAACTTGGTTGCCTATACAAAATGATCTAGTCCCTCAAAAATTTTCTAAAGATACTTAGCACAATTGCTATCATGGTCAATACGATGACCCTCGCCTGTCCCGTTTAACATCCAAACACAAGGTTGTTTACCAAATGCAATGGTAAAACAACAATATGAAAGGGTTAAAAATGTGTAGGAAAGATCTTTGAGTAGATAGGGTAGACAACTCTTAGTTACTTGAACAAAACTTGCAAACATCCTTGCTATTTTCAAAAACACATCACAACACAATTTCAAAACATTTCCCAAAACAAACTTTCAAACTTTCAAACATTGAAACATCTCTTCAAAAGACAAACACCTTTGTATACATTCAAACAAGAATCATTTCAAAGGTTGCCACAATGATGGCCTCTTTCCAAAACATTTTCAAAACCACACAAAGCACCATTTCAAACAATTGAAAAGCAAAAGCAAGTGATCTAAACAAGTAACTAAGAGCCCATGGATAACCATGGATGAAAAGGGTGCTTGCACCTTCCCTTTTCATAATCTACCCCCTGAACCCAAGAAAACATCTCAAAGGTCTTTCCTGTGCTTTTTGACCTTTCCTTTGGATAAATAAAAAGTCGGTGGCGACTCTTGCTAAACCGAAACATTTGCAAACACAAACGTAAAACCTCAAGTCAATTCTCCTACCGCATCACAGAACTGGCGACTCTGCTGGGGACTATAATAAAAGTTAGGTTACCTTAGGGTTCAGATCACCTATTACATGCTTACCTTGTTTGCTTTGATTGCTTTACACTTAGTTCTATTGTTTGGGTTTGAAATCCTCTACCCGGATTTGGGTAACATTCATAGGTAAATAGCAATACGTTGTGGAAACTGTGCGGGGTATACCGACACGGTTGAAGCAATAACTATATTAGTGCGACATATTTGTGGGTATCGGTAGCCTTTGAGTTAATCAAAGAGAATATGGGGCTGCTGAGTGATGTCATGAAGCACTAATGGACTTTTAGAACCCTTACTTGACCATCTTGGCCTTATTAGGGGTAGTGAGATGACCGGCTTTGGTGCAGTCCGAAGTTGGTAGATACTCGATACTACACTCATTGTGGGTTGTTTTCTTGGAATATTTCGGTCGCCAGTTAATTGGCTAAACTGAAACAATGAACACATAAAATAATCCAGTGATATTGAGCTCCTTAGAACCCGGTTACTATTTATAGGACAGGTTGAGCCAACTAAACTTCAAGAGGGTACTTACCTATGAAACCCCATGCAAGCCTGAAACTAGGATCTTGTGTGATTTGCTTGTACATATACTTGTGCATACATCATGAACATCATGAAGCATCATATGCATCTACTGACCATTTCAAGGGCTTGGATCTTCATCTTTGTTCCTGTTTTGTAGGTAATGGATTCACTCCGCAGGAAAACAATTCAAGTCAACCTTGTGAGAATCCCTCCTCAACTCAAGGAGCTTACTTCCAAGATTCCAGAGAATTCTCCCTTCAGTGAAAGACATGGTAGACTTCTCAACTTGGTCAACTCCAATATTGAAGAAGACATGGTGAAAGTTCTCTTCCAGTTCTTTGACCCCCTACACCACTGCTTCACATTTCCTGATTACCAGCTTGTGCCTACTTTGGAGGAATTTTCTCAACTCCTGAGGATTCCTATTCTCCATCAACTACCCTACAACGGTGTGGAAAGAGAACCAAAGCCTGAAGATGTTGCTCAAGCCTTACACTTACCATCTGATATCAAAGGTCACTGGGAAACCAGAAGTGGTGTCAAGGGTTTCTTGGCAAAGTTTCTGTTTGAGAAGGCACAAGACTGCTGGAATTCTCTAGATCTGCAAGCTTTTGAGGAGATTGTAGCACTTCTCATCTATGGGTTGGTCTTGTTCCCAAACCCTGACCGGTTTATAGATGTGAATGTTGTCAAGATTTTTATATCTCGGAATCATGTGCCTACATTGCTTGGGGATATCCTCCACTCATTTCACACATGAACAATGAGGAAAAGAGGTGTTCTCATGTGTTGTACTCCTCTTCTAGCAAAGTGGTTTATTTCTCACCTTCCCCAGTCAGTCTTGAAGAATGAACAAAGCTTGAGGTGGTCACAATGATTGATGACTCTTACACATTCTGATGTTCATTGGTGTTCTCGGTCCAGAGAAAATGTAATCATCATTGATCGTTGTGGGGAATTCCCTAATGTCCCACTACTTGGCATTAGGGGAGGCATTACCTACAACCCCTGCTTGGCTCTGAGACAATTTGGGTATGCCCAAAGGGATGGCCCACATGACATGCTGATTCCATACTTGGTTTTTGACTTCGACAATGATGCTCAATGACTTCGACAAAGGTTTATCCGAGCTTGGAGAATGCCCAACAAAGTAGACAGTAAGACACTGGGACACAAGAATTCCATCCCTCTTGAGCCTTACCTCAAGTGGGTACGAACCCGTGCCCAGAGTCT